>OY796892.1:12075659-12675659 GCA_963680785.1 Diplosoma virens
CGGGAATAAACTACATCGTTATGATTAAAGTTATTATGAATGAAGTGTGACATAGAGTAACATGCTTCGAAACCCCACAACGGGCACAGAAACCTACTGTTTTATAACGGATCTTTGAAAAGTTTTATCTAGAAGTGCTTAGATTTCCAAATCAAAACTAATTTTACTGCATATATATATACTGTACAGTATATGTTAAAACCTTTTCAAGCTCAGAACCGATAATTTTTTAAAGCATTTCTGCACCATTGCATCGCGAACGAGTTCTATTCGTCATAAGTTCATAAAAAAACTTTATCCAAGTCTCTGCGAGCTTAGACTTTCACGAGTTCGAGCGCTTCTAGCTGACGAGTATGTTAAAAATACAAAAACAATCACTTCTCAACTAAATAAAACCCTGGTTGTCACCTAATGTTAATTAATAATACTGCATTATGACGGAAGAATACGAATACATCATCACGGACAAAGAGTGAAGCAACAGGAAGCGCTTGCTCGAAGCATACAGATCGAGCGTAACGACAAGTAATAACCTCAACCAACAAAATACACATTCACGTCTTGCTTCTATCATCAATTCAATGCAGGGCCGCCATTGTGTCAATCTACTCCGCTTTGGGATTAAACTCGAAACTATACAGCAGGGGATGTCCCATCCGCGGTCCGCGAAGGAATTTTTAATTAGATGCTCCATCAACTTGAATTATTGCGGTGCCTTTAAGCCTTCTCAACCTGTGTTGCGCGAGAGATGCCGAAGTGTGCCATAAAACCTTTTGAAAAGCACTAATACAGCGTTGCTCGACATACAGATAGCATTAATTTCATCGACGAAATAAAGCCCACGAGCAGAGTGAAGACTTTTTTTTAGAGAACACGTGGTTTTGGAGACAGAAATTGTGAATCAGACGCTGAATTTCAGTAAAGACCTTTTTCTTTCTTTTTTTTAGAAAACACCTGTTTTGGAGGCGGAAATTTTCGAACTAACTCGCATGACAACATCACTTTGATTAATTCAGCGATTGCGGCCCGTGATAAACTTATAGACGAAAATTTGGCTCGTGACGAGCAAAAGGTTAGGCATCCCTGCTATACAGTTTTAATTGCTCAAAATCAGGATAAATGACTTTACTGGTTTATCGTCGTCATATAAAATGCGCTAATAGTTATAAAAATTTGAGGTAATTTTCGATCAGTCATTCAAATACACAGCTAATTTGGATAGCGCTTTAGCGTTAATGCTGAAAAGTTGAAAACTTAAACAGCTGGCACAGCTTTTTGCTTGCGGTTTTCATTGTTTTCATTTCATTCATTTTCATGCATTGCTTTCATTGAAATACTCATAAACTATTAATCATACAATACAAAGTATTTCTTTTTATCGTAAATACCAACAACCAAGAGCTGGCGCAAGACGACGTTAATCATGCAGTTAGCTTCATAGTACACATCTTCGTAGTATACATCATCTTTACCATTTTATGATTGTTAGTCACATAAGGTACTGTATAACAACTTGGTGTAATGGCAATAAAACAACAATGTTAAAAATTCAACGAATTGCCAATAGGTTTATAAGAATGATACATGGAATACATTTTAAAGGCAGTGTGAAAAACGCAATGTATATAAATGGTCTAATGACAGTAGAACATATACAACAACTAGAGACGGCTTGTTTTATGTTTAAATATTCAAAAAACTTGCTTTCTACAGTACTAGTATTGCCCTCTTCTTTTCAAACAATCTTGTTGACCTTAACAACAAAATAAAGACAAGAAGCAACTCCGCTTATTTTCCATCGTTTTGTAGACTAACTGTTACACAACAATGCCTTAAATACAGAGGACCAGTTGTCTGGAATATAATTCCTTTAAAAATTAAAGAATTAAAAACTTACAAAAAATTTCGAAACGAGCTGAAACGTCATATCTTACACTCTTAGTACGTGGCCTACATATATCTACTATACTTTTTGTTGTTGTTTTTAAGTTACATTAATTATTGTTTTGAGGTTTCTGCTGGTTTTCTTTGTTGTTGCAGATTTGAAAGTACATCCGAATCTAATTCTAAAACGAAGCATAAGAGTTGCTAGCAACCTCGAAATCAATTAAACTATGCTTTGATTTTTTGATTCTATTTAATCAGAGTTTTGATAAGTGATAATTTTTTTCGTGTATTGATACATCCTACTGACCTAGAGTCACACTCAGGTCACCAGTTACTGAAATGGTCTTTGACCCATGGCACGATTTCTTTTGGTGGGTTTCTTTTCCTGCCCGACCCTTTGGGATCACCAGTGCTGGTACTCTCACCTCTGATTAAGCAATGCACTCCTGACTTGTGACCTGTAGAAGTGTATTGTAACTTTTTCCAATCTCTTTTTTTTGCCAATGTACTTTTAAATTTTCAATGTTAAGGCACGGGTGCGGTGACCATGACAATTTTTTGTGCATGTTATAACGTATATCGTTTAGTTGCCGTCTCCCTATTTGCAACCTTTGCTCTATTTTATCTTCAATTATAATCAATTGTTTTTTTGGATGTAAATAAAAACAAATTACTACCACTACTACTACTACTACTACTTCAGGTAAAGGCATTGGCGAAAGTCGCTGAAATGTCTTAGCGAATGTAGCTAGCAGAAGATGCCCGAAAAATAGAACAAAAATGGCAATCGAGATTCTACAAAACCCCTAAACAGCGAAAAAAAAAACTATTTTTTTTGGCAAAGAAAAAAAGTTGGTGAGCCGTGTGCGCCATCAAGCGGCGTCATTTAAAAGAAGAAAAAAAACTGCAGTAAAACGTCGCGAACAACTCGTTGTAACCAGATATCTTCACGGCGTTGCAATATCATCATTACAGAATCCTCGTGTATATCTATCCACTAAACGTTCTTTTATTTTGCCTTGCGAACAGAAAGACACGAGTTCGATGCTCAGGCAAGTGAGTGATTTTTATTGTCTTTTCAAAATAGTCGCAATTTCTAAATGGAATAATCTTACAACAGTGACTTGGGTCGAAACAGAAAGCAACATGTCAATATTAAGATAAATATAAATAACTACAGGGTGACCCAAAAGAAACAGAACCTATATGAATTTTATTAAATCTTATCAGCATCCATAAAATTTCAAGAAACTCGGTAAACTTAAACTTCAATCTTTGTACCATCGTTCCTCGAAGTTTCAGTTATTTTAGTTGCTTTGCATTGAAGTATGTTCCGTTTAAAAATTTGTTCCAAATGCGCCATACAGCATTGGAGGCGAACTTGCAGAAGTCGCACAAAAGTTTTAATCATTCAAAGACATTTCTCTTTTGGGATTTTTCTGATTTTTGCTGTATGTAGTGCCTTTATCTTTCTGTTTTGCTTTCGATCTTTTAATTTTACGAAATAGCTGACTTGGAAAGTTGCTCAAGGATTGAACAAAGATCAGTGACTCAAATTTTTGGTAGCAAAACAGAAAAACCAAGTAAAATATTCAGAAAAATGTATGCTGTGCATGAAGAAGCATGTTTCAGCCAAAAAAATGTCTAGAAATGGGCTAATATTAATCAAGAAAAAACGGATAATTTTTTTCGATGAAGATAGGTCGGAAAGACTAACAGGAGTGAAAACTCCAAGCATAATCAAATCAGTTGATGACACCATTTAGTCGGACAGAAGAGTGAAGGTAGAAGATGTTGCACACAGTTTAAATCTCTCTGTTGGCATAGCACATAAAATTATTCATAAAGATCTTGGTTAGTCCAAGGTCCGGCCAAAATGCTTTCTAAAGAACACAAACAGAAAAGAGTTATCCCAGCAGTGTCTCTACAGCTTTGAAAAAGAAGAGAGTAATCATTTATAGTAAATCATGGGTTTGGCACTATGAGCCAAAGTCTAAAAGACAAGCTTTGGAATGAAAGCACATTGATTCTTCCGTCAAGAAGAAATTCAAGTCTCGCGGTCTACTGGCAAAGTTATGCTTACAGTTTTTCGGGACATGCAAGAGCCCATTGCCATTTCATTCCTTCAAAAAAGAACTACTGTTAGCAATGCCAACTAGTGATGTACCGATACTTGAGTATCGGTATCGGTGGTATCGGCCTATTTTTGTGGTATCGGCTAGTAGTATCGGTATCGGTAAATATAGCCGATACCTGCCGATACTTTTTAAGCACAAAATAAATATAAAATATTTTTTTTATTTTTTTGTTGTATAAATATAAAAAATTTTTGTTGCCCCCTGGAACTGGATTGGATTTCTAACCAGTGGTGGATATTGGGTGAGGCGAATGAGGCAGTCGCCTCAGGCCCCCCCTCGAGTGTTGCATTGTTAACTGCGCAGTTTTGGATTCGCTGCAGATGTTTGCTCAGAGGACGATTTGAAGTGAAGACCTTTTTTTTTTTTTTTTAGAGAACACCTTGATTTTGGGAGAAAAATAGAGAAATTGGAGATGAAATTGAAGTGAAGACCTTTTTTTTTTTTTAGAGAACACTTTGATTTTGGGAGAAAAATATGCAAGCCCAGATCAGACCTCTTTTTTTCTCAGACTACATCAATTTTTGAAAATTCTTGCCTTGGGCCCCTAAATTGGAATATCCACCACTGTTTCTAACATAATTAATGATTTCTTTTTAAAGATTTGTAATAATATTGTAATGATAATGATAGATATATATATACCTGGAAAAAATTCAAAATCCAATAACAAGCTAGATTTAGTAAATACATTCTTTGGTGTTACTTACAAAAGCTTTTACTGATGGTGCTCAATAGATAAAAAAGTATCGGTGGTATCGGCAGTATCGGTATCGGTATCGGCTCTAAATGCTGGTCATCGGTAGTAGTATCGGTATCGGCTTAAAATGTGGTATCGGTACATCCCTAGTGCCAACTATTGTGAGCTTCTAAGACAGGTAAAGAAAGATGCGAAGAACAAACGCAGAAATCTTTTGTCAATCAAAGTGACCTTGTATCAAGACAATGCTAGGATTTACACAGCACCCAAAAGCCCAGTTTGGTTGGAAACTGCTTTCCCCACCGCCCTTATACCCTAAACCTTTCCCCTTCCGATTTCCACCTGTTTGGGCCCCCTCAAAAAGCTTACCCCTGATGAGGAGATAAAAAACACTGTTAACGATTGGCTCAAGGGTCAATCTAAAGAATTCTACAAAGAAGGCATCAAATACTTGTACACCGATGGCAGAATTTTTATTTATTTTATTTTATTTTTTATTTTAATCTCTATATTTATCCTCCTGACTCGCAGGAAAGCGACGGAGGCGCTATACATAGGGTAGGCAATTACCCCGACCTGCTTCCGGAGATGCCAATATATTGCTGTCCGCTTGTAATTTAGTAGAGATATTACTGTAATTTAGAACTGCTTGTCAAGACCACCAAGCAGGGGAAAGTGCCGTAAAGTGTTTTTCCCAAGAACACAACAGTATGGCGCAAGTGGGTTTTGAACCGAGACCATGTTGATCGTCAGTCCGGTGCGTTAACCACTCGACCACGCTGCCGACTAGATGTGTGGCAGTGCAAGAATGTGTGGCAGTGCAAGATTACCTCGAAAAATAAAAAAGTAAGCTTTTTTCTCCACTAGAAAAATTTTTACAAAAAAGTTCACTTTATATATTGAATGGCCCTCGTATAAAACTTATTTTATATATTTTTTTTATTTACATGAAAAACTAAAACCAACGATTTTTAAACGACCACGATATGTTTGAAAATCAAAATTAATTCTTCTTTCACTTTTGAAAAAAAGAATATCTTAAAGAAAAACAATTGTTGGAAATAAAACCTTGAGATTCTATTAGCTAAGCAAGCGAGAATAATAAAAGCAAGTTTCGCAAATGCAACAAACCTGGTTGTGTTGTTCCAGCACGGCTAAGCACTCAGCGAACCGCTGCGACATTTCAGAAGAGGTGCTCAGCACTTGGTGGCACTTTCCCAGCACCATGGCCGACATGCTTTGATCTGCAAATTTACGAAGTTACATGAGGCAACAAGTCAACCAGAAAACCTTGTTTTTAAGTAAAAATAGTTAACAACAAAACAATTCATCAAAACTCATCAAAAACTTGAGAGATAAATTTATTGAATATTATTTGTCGGTCTATATTTTTTACTTTAGCCTCAAAAATATATTTTTCTCAAAACAACTCACAATCGGTCGCAAGTGGCTGATCTGTGACGTATTGCCGAATAAGCGACGTTAGTTCCTCGATGTGTGTTTTCAGGACCAGATGATGCGCTTGAGCAGTCTGTAAAAAATTATGAAATATTTTTTTCAATGATCACGAATGAAATTTTTGAATCACGTGTAATGAAAGTCTTGTAAATACGCTTTAATCAAGTGCTGATTCACTGAACAAATAAATACAAATTTTGATTCGACTAATATTAAAAAAAAAAAAAAAAAAGATAATTACTCTCCTGGAAAATTAAAAACAAAAATTATGCTAAATTATGTAGGTAAAACCTTTTGGCGCCACAGTTCATTATGTCAATAAAACAATGACAAACGCTCGAATGAATATAAGTATATGTAAATGAGAACGTTTTCAAACCGTAACATGGTGACATTGTATTTAATACTTTTAACTTGCTTTATTCAAAATTGATGCTGCGTTGATAAATCAATAACATGAAGCAAACGATGATTAGTCAAAACAAAATGAAAGCAAACTAATGCAGGTCAGTGTTTATTATCAAGCGACCTGAACAGAGTTTTTTACGTCGATAATAGACACGGATTCGGAGCCGTCGTCGTAGTCGTCAGTCTCTATGACGCCGTGATCATCCACAACGAAGTGATTGCTGTATTGCGTGTGCTCGGAAATAGCATCGAACCACTTCTGCGAACAACAACCTTGTGTTAAACAGCACACGGGGGCTGAGTTGGAAAAAATAAAAGAAAAACAAACACAATTCATATCATAGGGGTACACTATAAACTATGCGTGAAATATATTTGCACAAATTGAAGCTAACAAAAAAAAACGAAAATGGACACAAGCAAAGTTTTAATCAACCCTAACCCAAATAGAAACATTATAATAGTTTTACTGAAAAAACCAACATAACAAGACATTGCGAAATTTGATTTGCTTAAAAGAAATTTTTTAATGCTTAAAAATGAACCTTCAGCTTTTTCATTTTTAAATTGTTTTTGCAAAATTAGACTGTCATTGATAACACTACGTCTTCGGCATAAGCTTCTTGTTCCTGTGTAGAAAATCATAAATATATTCAAGAGATTTGCTGCTCCAGCAAGTCCATATACAATTTTCACCACACTCATCTGTTTGGTTTTGGTGTCTTCAACTCAAAGTCACTTTTTTTTCATATTTAGTTGATTTTCTCTTTTTTTTTTTTACCGGTAATTCAAATGGTTTAGCTTTAGAACAAAAGTGAAAATTTTTTAAAGATAATTTTGCATCACTCAACATTGTTTGTTTGCTAGTTAGTGGCAGATGTAAGTAGTTTCTCGTCTTGTCATGATTAGAGGGTTTATTGATTAAAACTCCCAATTTTCAAAAAAAATTAAAGTAATTCTCTTTTTGTTGTTTCCTTCTTGCTCGACTAACTCAATGAACCGGCACAATATTTTGTATTTAAACTCTAAACCTGTTTAATTTACTACAGAAAGATGAATAGGTAATCGCTCCTAACTCTGCTGCTGCTTTAATGAATATAACCAAAATCACTTTTGGCCTGTGGTATATTCAACAGATCGAAAAAATGAACACACAGGGATAATTTGACCTCTTACCATCGAGACAAATTACACATTACTGTGCAAAAGTACCAAGACTCATTCAATTTTGACCAATATCACATTGGTACTTTGTTGTTTACGACCGCATTGCGCTAATTTTCAGCAGAACAATTGAAGAAAATATAATATACTGTATATCAAAAAATAAAAATTCATTTGTTTTCTTCATTTAGGCTATATGCGCCAAACTAGCCGATACCTTTAGTTTTCTTGTAATGGTTCGTTACAATATTACCTTTTTTACAAATTGAGGCCCCCAAACTATGTCTTCAAATTTTTCAAACGTTTAATTTCCAGAAAAACTTTTTTTTCTCCAAAATAGCTAGCTTGATTATTATTGTTTGCCTTTACCAAGTCAATTTTCACCAGTAATTGTATTGGCTGTTGAAAATTAGCGCAATGCGGTCGTAAACAGCGAAGTACCTATGTGATATTGGTCAAAATCAAATGAGTTTTTGTACTTTTGCACAGTAATGTGTAATTTGCCTCGATGGTAAGAGATCAAATTATCCCTGTGTGTGCATTTTCTTGAACAGTTGAATATATTGCAGGCCAAAAGTGATTTTGATCATATTAAGGCAGCGGTAGAGTTATGAGTGATTAACTAGTCATCTTTCTGTTGTAAATTTCTTGCTTGCCATAAAACTAACGATGTTTAATTTAATTAAGAACTTGAACGTTAGAAAATAGATGTTAAATTTAAGGGAAGTAAGGATTACGTTAAGTTTAAAATTCATTTCAAAGTACAAGAAAAAGTTACGCAAAAAAACAGCAACTACTTACTTGTCTGTGAATAAGCGGATTTTTTTTCTCGTTCACCATCAGGTTATGACGTGAGCCATCAAAATACTTGATTGTGAATCCAAACTGGTTATCTTCACGGACCTGCGAAAAAAGGACTCAATAACCGAAAAACGAGACCACAACGTGAAAAATTACCGTGACAGTGGCTTCGGTCAGGTACTTAAACATTTTTCGTTTCATCCACGAAGAAGTGTCCGCACGATGACGGTAAAACGAGATGACACCCCTGTCCAATACCACCCAATACCATCGTGGTCCCAGAAAACGCTTTCCCTAAAGCAATTTAAAGCAACACAAATAAAAAGCTCCATTTTTCCGGGGTCAACACGGCCACGCAAACCTTCATGAGAGGGCCTTCGAAGCGCTTCGCGCTCTTGAAGTTATTCCTCAGCGGTCGCACATCCAGCAATTTTTTCATTTGTTGGCTCTCGCACAGATCTATCGCGCGAAGCCCTAGCGTGAAATCATGCAATGAATGACATCAATCTCACGTGATTGTCTGCTGATGGTGACGCCACAAGACTGCGGTGAAATGCATGACATACACAGCGCGTGAGTAGAACCGGTACAAAGGACTTTGCGCTTGTTAAAATCGTTATTGTTTAACTCGATACATACGTATGGTCGATGTTGATTTAGTTCTAAAAACTTAAATACGCAAACCAGACTGTACATGGCAGATGAAAAAATAAATTTTTGTATATCTAAATAATCAAATTTAAACCAAAACTAAATAAAAAAATTTTGCCTATTCCAGCAGCTTTCAAACATAAACCACATTTGAGTAATGACAAAAAAGCCGGTTGGTAGTTACTAGTTAGCTGAACCTTAATGTAAAAAGAGCGCTAAAGATCTACTGCGTCATTGTGCTCGCGCACGCTCCGAGCTCACTACCTAACAATGGTTTCGGGCTCATAAACCTTCATTACCGGCAATCCACTAACTCAGGGGTGATAGAGTTTCGTTCGTGCTTTTATTAATGGATTTCTGCATCGATAGGAAACAGATCTCGAAAAACATTGCTGCACTGACAGGAGCGGCATAGTGCATCCAGCACCCCACTGAGTGATCAGATGCTTGTAAGAACCTTATTAGCTTGGATAATTTAAATAATAGATGCAAACAATAAGGTTGCAGTTGCTCTTTGTTGAAAGTTTTCTGATTTGGTGTCTTCGTCGTAAATTCATTTCGTTTTAACTTTTTACGCCCTATTTGATTTCATTTTTGTCAAAATTAGTTCAAAAGATTATGATCAACTTACAGGAGCTTTTTTTTTTCCAAATTCTCCCGGCTTTTAGCATAGTTTTGGAATGGTTTCATCATAGTCATGTTTATTGTTTGTTCATGAACACTATGCTCGTGCCTGCTGAGATAAAACCCTTTCACCGTTCGCTTGAACATGTTCCATATGAAGAAACAAAGATGAAGGGAAATAAAGATGACGGTTGCTTACGAACAAGAGTTTTTGGAAATGATTAAATCGTTTTTTAAAGATAAAAGCTCGGATAAAAGATAAAAGAATTGTTGGTGCAACCTTTTGCTAACCTCTGTGCGTGAATAATCATAAATTCAGTCGCTAGAAAAAATAAAACCGAAAATAACTTGTTACGTTTGGAATCTGATTTGAGTTGTGCTATTCCAAAAATCGTAACCCATACTGCACCGATGGTAAAAAAACACGTGAGCAAAATACTCGTTATTTCTGTTATGTAAGCGTTGAGGTGTTTTTTGCATCAAAATGTTTTTTTTTTGATAAATAAGACTGCTTTATATCAAATACGGCAAGCTAGCGAAATCTTAATAAAAAAAAATAAATAAAAATTTGTTCTAAAAAATGAAGCAAAGAAGAAAAAAGGTTACAAGCCACTGGTCCACTTTAATGCGCTTTTGTTCAATCGATTTAGATTCGAAATGGTGTGAATCAAGGTTAAAATAACACATTACTGTACACAGGTTTTTACTTCTCACCATTGTCATTCGTTTTTGAGGGATCTGCTCCACATTGCAAAAGGGCGACTGCCATGGTGCGTTGGTCACGCATGGCTGAATGGTGCAGGGCAGTGTTGCCAAGGTCGTCGCAAATATTTACATTTACAAGATTGCGTAATATCTGCACATATTGGATAGTTTAGATTTTAGTTTCGATCAAAATTAACCAGCTTAGAAAAACATAAATAAGTTATTGAAGTTGGCAGTCTTACCGTCAACATTTAATTTACGCCTTTTAATTTTTTTTTACTTTACGACACTCTTTCAAAGGTTTTTCGACTTTTAACGAGTAAAAACTAAATATTGCAACCCTCAAACAACAAAAGAGGCATCCCACAGGCACATGGCTCGGAGACACCGTTTTAAACAAATGAAAACTATCTAATGTTGACTACACGCAGGATTTAAAATAGATTTAGGATTTTATCGACAAAAAAATCAATCACCATGTCTTTCACCATATCTGTATTGCCATCCTTGACAGATTGGATATAAGCATCACGCAGTTTCATGCATTCTTTCTTCTCAGCAGCTAAAACAAAAAAAAACGCGAAGTTAAAAGGTGATGGTCCAATATAAATGTGACATACTAACAAAACTGCAGTTCAGTTAATTTACTGTAAATAGCTTAGAATTAAATATAAATTTATAGCGCTATTTTTAATTGATGCAACACTCAACACGCTATTTTTAATTGATCTGTTTTAATATTATACACTTTAGAATCTATTTGAATAGTGCAAGAATGAGATAAAAAACCTGGTCCGAGAAAATTCAGGGCCTCTTCAATTATTTACTCAAGCAAATACAAAATTCGATTATTTGCCTTTGCTAGTTTGCAAAATTGATGGCAGAATAACAACAAATTTTCGCGTCTGTCCCAACTGTTAATCAAATCAAAATTCAAACGATGGCAACTTTTAAATTTAAATAAAACAATTTATTGGCGATATTACCACAGTCTAATCATATTTTTGAATAATTTTTCTTCGGTATTGATAAGCACCTGAGCTTAAGTAACCTCTTCTTTTATTTTTTTATAAATAAAAACACAAAAAGTTACCGCACAAATAAACTACCCCATAACATTAAGATACAATTTTAGTTCCGCAAATGTAAGCGCTGGTTGTTAATCAGCTTGTTTTCGGTTATGAGAGATTTGGGAAAAATTTGTAGAAGCCAGCTGCACAAAATTGCAGCAATTTAGTGAATACCGACAGCGGAAGCTTTTGAACCAATTGAGCAAATAGAATGCAGACTTTTTCCTACTAATAAAAGGTTTAACTAAAAGTATTTTTTCTTTTCAAATACGCATTAAAAAACAATTAAAAGATTCGCTGTTTTTGTTCATTGGTTAATTAAGCAAATTAGCAAAGACAAACCATCAACAACAATATTTGCTGAGTTACTAATCGATGATCAAGCACTGGGTTCTCGCGCTCCAAATTCGATGCGCGCCGAGTACTAAGAAGCGCCGAATTCTAGTGACCATGAAAGAACAAAGTATTTGTAGTTCCGCTTGAAATCAATTTGGTACCCGTGCTAATTAAAAAACATTTAATGGACTAACAAAATAGTTAAAAATATAAAACAATAAATATCTATAAAACTAACCTTCTAAAATATTTCTGATTTGCTTGTCACAAGCGAGTTGGCTAGCCCGTTTCGTTTCGTCATTTCGTATTAACGCGGAAGCATTATGTTTTAATAAACACATCACCACATCCTAAACGTAATTGTAATTTAATGCGATAAGTCAATGTGTTTCAGCAAGTATATTTCGCTTAACAAGTTACTTTATCATCGCGATCTATGTAACAAGCAAAAACTCATTTTACAAAGCACAACCAAATACATGTAATTAACCAAGCAGTTACAGCACCAATGTGAAGATTCACAAATTTTTGCAAAATTTAGTTGTATCACACACACACACACACACACACACACACACACACACACACACACACACACACGGGTCTGTAAATTTTATTATATATCATAAATACCATTACATAAAATAGATTGCTGAGAGCTACCTTTGATGATAAAAAAGTTTTAACAGAAGCTAAACACAGAATAACGGCAAGCAAAATTAAAAACAATTTTTCCATCCTTGATAGTGATTGCTATTATACTACGGCAAATATACTACAGAGAAAATTTTATTTAATGCATACTGGACAATTAAATATATGTCAAAGCAATAAAATATTGTCTCTTATATCGCTAAGGCATTGTCAATCAATCAATCAAGATTTATTTTTTCGTCCAGTACACAGCAGATATTCATATTAAAACTCATACATGTGGTCAAAAAAAAAGGAATCAGTGACAAAACGATATACATTGAAACATGTGCCAATAAAAAAGTTCCAAAGTAAGTATAGGGTGTTTGGAAAGTCACTGTGCAGTTAGTGTTAGGTTAGGGTTAGAGCTAACCTTAAAGCATTAACCCTAACGCTAACCTGGTTAGCACTAACCCTAACCGTAAGTGCACAGTGACTTTCCGAACACCCTTTATTTAAAAATGCATGGTCACTGACCCTTTGCCAATTCAATTCACCAGATGACATTTCATTTGTTGCATAATCTGGTTCAATAAATGGAATTTTAATGGAACAGAAATATATACTGTTTAAAAGTAATTTATATTTATTTATCATTCGTATTTATCCTTCTGACTGGCCAGACAATGTTGGAGGCTGGGAGCATTAAACTTTGGGCAATCATCAAACTATCATTCTAACTTGCTTTGGAAGATGCCAAGATATTGCCATCTGGTTAAAAATTTTTATTTGGGTGTTGATATTATTATTAACAGATATGACTGAAATTTAGAGTTGCTTACTATGAAGGCCAAGCAAGGAAAAGAGTTGTAAAGTAGGCAAATCAAACTCATAGCCAAAAAGTCTTTTAGTAGAGCTGAAATAATTTTATAATTAGATGCTCAATTTGAAATCACAATGTTAATTAATTCAAAAAGTTTTAAACCAGAAAAAGGTTTAGACTTTCTTCATAAAAATAACATGCAATTTTTTTCTAGGAACTAATCAGATGATGACCTTTTTATTGGTCTTTAAAGCTTTGATTTTAAGGTAAAATTAAAAAAACTTATTTTCCTGGATACTGGAATTCGAGCCCCACATTTAATTGAAGACCAAAAAAAGTCGTTAGAGCACCTGGTACCAATATTTGCCACCCAATTAGAGCAAAGATATTTTTTTAAGTAAACCTTAAGACTAAAAAAAGGTCACGACTTAGTATCCTAAACTGATTGCAGTCTGCAAAAAATTTATAGGCTAAGTTTTGCCAATGCAGCCCACATATGCTGACAAGTTGGACATGCCTGCTGTATAGTGTTTTTCCCAAAGACACATCAGAATGACAAGAGTAGGTTATAAATTGCAATTGTGTTGATTGTATCTGCCATCAACACAGTACTTCTATCTACTCAACAATGCTGCCAACAATAACAAATGCATAATTTTACAAATTCCATAAAGTTTAAAAAATTATGGGTGCAATTAAGCAGAATTATCAATATTTATACTTTAAAATATAAATTAGCAGCACGACTTTTAATATATGCAATTCACTGTCATGCATGTCAAAATTTTGATCAGGCAGTGCAAGGATAAAAACATGAAACTATATTGCATTACTTAAAGTCTTTTCACTAGCATAATCAGAAAAATTTTTATTAGATAAATAATTCAATTCCAATATTCACTTCACGGCTAGTAAGAGCTGCTTTGTGAAGAGGAGTGTCACCAGTTTGATTGGTTCGATCTGGATCAGCATTATTATTCAAAAGCACTTCTACAGTCAATAAATGTCCAAAGTATGTAGCAAGATGAAGAGGAGTCCAGGTTTTATTACTTTTACTTTTACCTGCAAATACAAGAAATAACAAGATTTTGAATAGAAACAAAGTACTAATCAGTTTTACCAATTCAGTAACAAACTTGTTTCAAAACCAAAAAAGTAATTTTTAAATAAACAAGATGTACAAATATACAAAAAAATCAAATTTTAACTATTTTGATAACAGATTGCACGTTTTAAAACATAACAAGTAAATTATACAAGATAAAATTTATTTTTCATAATCAAAAACAAATTACTTGAAACATATCTAAGTGCCTACTGTTCAGCAGTTGTTAATGCATTTAAACCAAAAACACTTTTTAATGTGTTATCAATTAATAATACAGAAATATGCTATAGTAATCTGCAGACTACAGCTAACTGAAACAAACTTCAAACAAGGAAATATCAACTATATTAATAAATCATTAGATTTATTGGATTTACAAACTAATTAAACCTTTTGCTAATCATCATACAATTACAAACAATAAATGAGTCTTTATAAAAAGCCACTGTAACAATTCTTGTTCATGAAACTAACCCGGATCCCCCTACGATTACTATCTCTTCTTGAGAGATCCTTTTTCTCTTAATTTCTTCTTTTTTCCATCCTGGTGCTGAACAGAGATTCCGGGATAGTTTTACAAAAAAATCGCTCACAGTGACTTCTTGAAGAGACCCCAATAAATAAAAGATATTATTGTATTGTAGTATAGAACTAGAATAAACAAAGCATATAATAAATAGTACATAGTAAAATATTAAAAATAAACTGTTTACCTTGGCAATTTATATTGATATCAGGATTTTCTTTAATTGTAGCAATTAGTTCTTCATGTAACCCATTTCTTGACAATTTCAGAATAATTTCCTCCAAAATTTCAGACATTATTCATCGTTATATTGAAGAAATACAACAACTTTAATCAAAGTGAATAAATATAGTTATAAAACTAATTAACATACAAGAAAATTGTAAAAAACATATCTACATAAAACAATTTAAAAGAACAGATTTGAACATGCCAGAATGAAATTGGCAAAGTAACTACAAAATTAGATCTCGTTTAGTATTCACTGTGGCGAAATAAAATGATTAAACCAAGTTTAACCCTACATTAGTACCCTGGGGATAGGAACGTCATTAGTACCATGGGGTGTTTCAGCACCCCATTATTAAAACTGTTGTCAATAACAAGCAATATACACATTGGGCTTCAATGCTTGTTTATTAAATAGATTTAAATAATAATAAAACATCAAAGCTGTTTATTGAATAAATCTAAACTGTAAAGTGATTAATGTGCGATAACTCACAACCAAAACGAGTACCCCGGTAGTCTTTTTCCAACCTTATCGCCATCAGTGTTATTTGTTACTCTGATTCTTCATCGTTAGATGAGGATTCATGGCATGTTATGCATTGCACAAACAACTTGCTGTGGTCTTTGCAAACATGCTTACCACAAGTGGTACAAACTGTTTTGACTTTGCGGTCACGTGACCTCTCGCACAATTCACATCTCTTTGCACGATTTGATGTCGATGCCTATGAATATGTTGAAGATTCTTCTGACTCTGGCAGCATTCTTCTAATTCCACTTTTGAGGTCTCTTGACAGGTGAATATTCTGCAATCTTCTTTTCAGAGCCTCTTGAACAAGCTGCATACTTACACTCTTGATGAATAGACGGCGTTTTAGCTTGTTTTCAGGGTTATGACAGTAGAGTATGTATGCATTTATAGTGGAAACGTTCAACAGCGTGTAAAAAACAGTCAAAGGCCAACGTCGACTATTTCTTGAAGTGTCGTACTCCCCTGCCATTTGGTCAACCATATCTACTCCGCCCTTGGTCGAATTATAAAAAGTAATAATTTCAGGCTTTTTCATGTCACTAGACTTACTAACCTTTCTACATTTCTACTGTAACTATCCATAATTTACCCTAAAAAAATAAGAAGCACAAGTCACAGTACTGTAAGATTTTCAGCATTTTTTTCTCTCACCTATTCAAAAGGGTATTTAAAAAAACAAAGTTGCAAGTGTTGCCAACTCAAAACGGCATATAAATTTAATACCCTGGGGTGCTGAAACACCCCAGGGTACTAACGTAGGGTTAAAAATGAAGCTTTTATGCAGGATTTTTATAATAAACAGTTTTATTATGTTTAAAATGTATAAATGTATAAGGACTCTTAAGGCCCGTTTCCACTACAAGCGTGGAAAAAAGCATTCTTTGTTTGTTTTATTGCTTTTTTTTGCGCTCGCTTCAATTTTAACCGCTCGCTTCAATCGAAGATCAATAAAAGAGAGAAAGAATGCTCTTTTCCACGCTCGTAGTGGAAACGGGCCTTTAAAAGTTATAATCCGCTTCAATTTTAACCGCTAGCTTCAATCGAAGATCAATAAAAGAAACAAAGAATGCTCTTTTCCACGGTCGTAATAAAAACAGGCCTTAAAGCATTAAAACAAGAAACAAATCGGGAGTAGTGAGACCGTGGTGGGAGCAAAAATTTTTAAAGAAACAAAAGATAAAAAGCAGTCGCGAGAGAAAGCAGGGAAATTCCCTTCGGGAATTTTACCGTATAAAATGTCACCACGGCGTACAGTAAACGAGACCCCAAAATTACTGGTAATTATTGTTTAATTTTAATAAACCAGCCAAAAAATTTGGGGTCTCGTTAAGAAATCACCAAGAGTCAATTTTGATTGTAAAACTAATCTGGAATCCCCTAGTGGTTCACTGGTTACTCTCATTTTATGAAAAGATTCTTTTCCTTTGGATTTCTTTTTTATTCCCTTCTGGTGCTGTGAAGGGTTCCAAGTTAGTTTCACCAACAAAAATCACTTCTGGTGACTTTTTGAAGAGACCCAATTTGTTATCAAAGAAGAATATGGATGTGTCTGTTTGCTAAGTTTTTGTGGCTTTTTTCTAAACTATAGAAGTAATCAACTTGCAGCCTTTTGCTATTTTCTGAACACCCTTTTGTCTTCTTTCAGCTATTATCCCAAAGTTGTCAGATTTTCGTATTAATTTAATATTTTAAAACAAAAAGCTTGTTTTAGGCCTAGAACTTGTCTTCATTTAATAGTGATGTACAATTTTTACTTTGCTGAAAAGCCCTATAACCATCATTCATATTTATCCAGAGGAACGTCGAAGGCGTCAGAGCAACCACCAAGCGATTACCATAATATATAATATTTATAAGATCTACTAAAAAATCTATGAAACAATGGAAAGACGTTATTCTTTGCCATCGAAAAGGTTTAATGGAAACAAAACATTTAGCCTACTTCTTTTTTGATGTTTACGAAACAGATATCTTATATAATTCTGTTACGGCTCTGTATTTGAATAAACTATTATCAGAGGCTTTTTCTTTGAATAAACTATTATCAGAGGATCAGCGGAATCCATGGATCATCTCTATAAGGAATCAATGGATCATAATTCAAAGGTTTCACTTTTAAACAATATTTTCGTTTTTGTAGCAAAATACCAACTTTAAAAAAACGTGAAAGTAAAAATAAAAACATTCTGATCGGGGTGCCGGAAGAGAGCAAAAGGAAAGGAAGCAATTGTCCTGAAACCAATTTGTTTGCCCTCTTCGAATTTCTCCCCTGTTTTTTTCAAAACGTGCAGATATAGTGCTCATCAGAATTCGCAGAACAAAGTTTTGGATTAGATTTGCGTTTCAATCATAGAAACTCGACCAAACAATCAGATCGATTAAAGGTAAAGGCCTTTTTTAGTTTCCAGCTTAAATTTTGGACAAAAATAAAGATTTTGGACGTTGATTGTAAGTGAGAACTATATTTTTAGTCTTCACCTTAAATTTGCAACAAAAATAAAGATTTTGGACACAGATTGGAAGTGATGACTTTTTTTAGTCACCAATAGCTTTTTGCGTTGAAAACGGTCGCAGATTAAAAGTGGCGACCCTGTAAAAATTACAAAATCATGATTTGTTGTAGGCTACGTCAATGAGATATGGCAAGATTGCATTGCCCCTCAAACTTTTATCGGCTAGTTCGGCTATGAACCTCTCAAACTTCATCTAATCTTAACCTTTGACTCTATATTTGATTTTCAGTCTTTTACAGTAATTTTTAAATTTTTTATTATGACGTTATATTTTCCGTTGTTGCTCAATGATTGCGTAATTACTTAGTGATTACTTAGTGATTTGTTTTACCGTTTTTATTCGAAGCGCATTCATTGACTGAAGTCTATGGCATTGTGACGTTTAGCGGCAGTATTACGCAATTTTATTTAGAGCGTCAAGAAACGATTGGTATCATTTACTACTGTTAAGCTTCTTTTTTTATTTGAGATGTTGTTTCTTAAACTTTGGGTCAGATGTCTGGACAAACTTCATGCAGCCATTGGTAGAAACGCAATTACTTTTTGTATAATGGTAACATTTTATCACTTGATCCATGTGCATCTAACTGTGTTGAATTTTTCTTTCTGGTTTTTTTTAGTTTTTAATTTGAGTTTGTAATGCACGTGGTCGGTAGCGTAGTCATTGAATATTTTTAAAATTGGTTTTATTTAGCTGTGCTTGTTTTAAATTGCCTTCACTTAGACCTTGCCAATAAAATTTTCTCATATGCTTAAAGATTAAGTACGATATAGGTTTAAGTAAGGTAAGTTAATAACGACAGCCATAGACTGATAAAGGAAATAGACCATTAAATCGCGGCTGCTGACGATACACGTAGCAAACTTAACATAAGATGTTAAAAATATTCATTAAGGTTAGATTGTTTAAGAGATTATGGTTAAGAAAGGTACTAAACCTGAAATAAAAACAGCTGAGAAACCAGAGTTGGTTTCTGCAGAGGTAGAGGAAAGTGCTGGTGAAGATATTCAGCAAGATTTTAAGTTTTGTGTAAAGACGCACAAAAGGAAAATTTTAATGTTTCAAATGGAACTTGTAGCGGTTTCAAAGAAGTTTTGTGAAATTAAGAATAATGTTAAAGATGATAACCTTAAACTATTTGAAGGTAAGGTTCTTGCTCTAGAAGAACAAGTGTGTTCTATTTACTTAATTACTTTGGATAACGTTGAACAATGCGGAGATGAGCTTGAAGCGCGTGCTGAGCGTCTGTTGGATGACGCCCGAGCCTTATCAAGGTCGTGTAGTGCTTTGCTTAATAATTGCGATAAATCTCGATCAGAATCTTGTTCGATTGTTTCAAAGGGAGAGAATTTGGAATCATGTTCTTGGCCTCGTATACCTAACGCCGAAAATTTAACCAAATCCTTTGAGCCAGTAAAGAATAAAATTACCACTAATTTGTTCAAACAAAAATCAGATATTGATGAATTTAAACTAAGCAATTCTTATTTGCAACCTATGGCACCAACAACTAGTAAAGCGTTTGAAAATAAGATGCCTCCGCATAGTTCTCTAGTACCTGGCCCAAGATTAAAATTAGATAAATTTAATGGCGATGTTTTAAACTACCTCACGTTTAAGAGAAAATTTATAAGAATGATAGAAAATGAGTATCTGGATTTTGATATTACGCTCGTAGATTTGCTTTTCTTGAGGAAGCGTGTGTCGGAAGGGCGCAGCAGGTGATAGCCGGTCTTTCGTGTTTAGAAGATCGAGAACAAGCGTATAATATGGCTTGGTCGCGGCTAGATAAAAGATTCGGAAACCGAACCAAATTAATGAGCTTAGTTAAGCAGGATTTGGAAGGCCCGCCAATTAAGGAGTGGGATGCGAAGGCGCTGATAGATTTGTGTGATAAAATGTATAAATGTGAGACAAGCTTTTTTGGTTGGCGCGAATCTCACTTATTAAATAATGATGATCTACTTCAAAAGGTATTTCAACGGCTACCTTACAAATTGAAATCACAGTTTGTCTCGATTGTTGATAAAGGTTTGGGAACGTTTACACAGCTAAGAGAACTTGTCGAAAACGCTGCTTCAGAAGCCGATACCGCTTATGGTCTACTTTTGTCAAAGGTAATGTTAGAAGGTCTAATAATAATCAAGGTGTGATTAATAATGTTTGTAAGCGTACGTGTGTTGCTCAACAACATCTCGCCCCAATAAAGCCTGCAGTAGAACCTCCATTGTGTGTGTTGTGCAGCGAAAATCATGAGATTTGGAAATGTGCTGTCTTTGAAAGTAAATCTATTAAGGAGCGACTAAGTTTAGCACAAACTTTTAAGTTGTGTTTTAATCCCCTTCAAACTGGGCATAGAGTGTCTCAATGCCGATGGAAAGTTTGTAATGTTTTCTAACACGCGTCTAACTTGAAAGCAAGCTGTATTTACAATGGTCAGCAAAACGAACATACAGATAAAACGTGCGAGTAGTGTGACGTCACTATGAAGCTTATGAGCGTAGTTAATCGATATGTTACATCTTCCTTCTAAAAAAATCAAATGACACACTGAAAATAAAATAAAACAAACAAGCTTTTTTAATGCGCACTATACAATGTAGTCTTTGTATTTGGACGGAAATTTGATGGGCCGCCCGTAACGAGATGTAGGACGTGATTCATGCATAACTGAGCCTGAAGATTGGCTATTAGAAAGTGGCTCAAGTTGTGGTTGCTTTACGTCAGAGTTTTGTTTAAAATTAGCTCTGTGACTTTGAAAGTGTCTGTTGTAAGTCGGAAAAGTTAAATTTGCTTTGTATAAATGACGGCGATTTCTGCGCAGGAAACCTTTCTCGCCACAAATCGTGTAAGAGCGTGGTTCAGGGCGCACATCGACAACACATGACTTATTCCATTTTTTGTTCTTACGATAACATACAACATCTCCTTTCTGCAAAGGTTTCAATGGATTTGCACAGCGATCATAATAACGTTTTTGACGAGATTGCGCTTTGATTAATTCTGCAGACAGATCAACAATATTGGGGGTTAACAATGATGTCGCTACAGGTATTTTTGTTCTTAGATGTCTGCTCATTAACATCTGAGCCGGAGAATATTTCATGCCTGAAACTGGAGTATTACGATATTCTAAAAGAGCTAAATACGGATCTGTGTTTTCTTCGTGAGCTTTTTTCAGAATCTTTTTAAGAGTTTGGACACTGCGTTCAGCTTGACCGTTACTTTGACTGTATGTCGGGCTTGAAGTGGTAGTTTTGATGCCCCAAGCTTTGGCAAACGCAATAAATTCATTACTTTGAAACGGCATATTGTCACTCACAATTTCTACAGGTATACCATGCCGCGCAAAAACGCTTTTACATTGTTCAATAATAGTAGAAGCTGTTTTGTCAGATAAACATTGTAACTCAGGATATTTAGAATAATAATCAACAATCACAAGCTAATCTTTGGCTTGAAAAGTCATAATATCAATACCCACTTTAAGAAAGCGCTCATTCAAAATAGCGTGCGATATCATGGGTTCACGTTGTTGATTGTTTCGATACTTAATACACAATTCACAATTTTTGACAATGCGCTCAATATCAGCATTCATACTAGGCCAATAAACCAACTCTCTTGCTCGAGATTTACATTTTTCAATACCAAAATGCGACTCGTGAATTAAATTTAGTGTTTGCGGTTGTAAAGATTTTGGTATAACGATGCGTTGGTCATAAAAAACTACGTCATCTATAACATGCAACATATCACGCACATTCCAATAGGGTCGTACAGATAAACAAACATTTTTTTGACACCTTGGCCAACGAGTCTGACAATAAGTCTTAACTTTTTGTAAAATTTCATCGTTTTTTGTGGCTTGTTGAATCTCATCGAATTTTGTTGTGGTAACAGGCAGATTTATAATAAGCGAATGAACCACTTGAACAAGATCCTGATTTATTTTTGCATCATGAGTATCTGTTTGATAAGCTCTTGATAATGTGTCGGCCAGATACAAATACTTTCCTGGAACATATTTGATTTTAAAGTCATAAAGCTGCAGACGAAGCATGAGACGTTGCAGTCGTGGAGGAGTTTTGCTTAGTGGTTTTTTCCATATGTATTCTAAGGGCCTGTGATCACTTTCAATTGTCACAGCTCGGTGTCCGTAGACGTACTGGTGGAATTTTTCGCATGCGAACACAATAGATAGTAATTCCTTTTCTATCTGAGCGTAGTTTCTTTCAGCTGGAGATAATGATCTTGAAGCAAATGCAACAGGTTTGCCCTCTTGTATCAAACACGCCCCTAGTCCGTCTTGCGATGCATCGCATTGAACAGTAACTGCCTTGTTAACATCGTAGAAAGCTAGCACAGGTTTACTAATCAAGGCAAGCTTTAACTTTGCTATAGCTTCGTCATGCTCATTATCCCAAGTCCATTCAGAATTTTTTTTTAGAAGTTTACGCAAAGGGGCTGTGATAGAAGATTCATTTGGTATATACTCGTATTGAGAAAGGTATTTCGTCATTCCTAAAAATCGTTGAAGTGAGGGGACATCTATAGGTGGAGGCATATTGACAATTGCATCAATTTTCTGGTCATCTGGCATCAATCCTTCTTTTGTAACAAAATGTCCCATATAACTTACGGAATTCACTTTAAATTGTATCTTTTCTCGGTTAAATCGAACACCACTTTCTCTTGCTCTGGAAAGCAATGCAAGCATTATAGCGTCATGCTCTTTCTCGTCTTCTGCAGCTATTATAATATCATCAGCTATAATATGTACTCCTTTAATATCACCAAATGTGCTCTCATTGCGTTTTTGCATGACTTCACTTGCTGAACATAGCCCAAAAGGCATCCGTAAAAATCGCTTTCTCCCCCACGGCGTATGAAATGTTGTGAGAAATGATGACTTTTCCGTGAGGCCAACGTGCCAATAGCCATCTTTCATGTCAATAACCGAAAAAACACGTTTGCCGCAAAGCTGCGCTTGTACATCAGCTGGAGTTGGAATAACATAACGTTCTCGCATTATTGCAGCATTTAAAGGCTTCGGATCCAAGCACAAACGTAAACTTTTATCTTTCTTCTCTACCACTACCAGATTGTTCACCCATTCAGTTGGGCAATCCACATCAGCAACCATGCCATCTCTAGTTAAACGTTCCAGAGTTGCTTTTAATTTCGGGCGAAGCGCATAAGCAATATGTCGTGGTTGCTGTATAACCGGTTTTGCGTCATCACGTAATGTAATATTATATTTTTCTTTGTATAAACCCGTGCCAGAAAAGACTTCTAAAAAATTGTTTGTAACCATGTCTAAGGTAAGGTTTGAAGATTCCTAAATGTCCTCTATTTTTTTAACTAAATTTAATAGTTCACAAGCATGTTCGCCGAGTATTGGCGTATGAATGATATCAGTAACAAAAAAAATCAACGAAAATTTACGACCCGTTCTATCACAAATAATCATCTCTACCGTGCCTAATGGTTTAATTAACGCATTACCAAAACCACGCAATATCGTAGATGTAGATGAAAAAGGAGCTAAACGCATTTGTTTGTATAAGCTTAAAGGCAAAACATTCACTTCCGCGCCGGTGTCCAGTTTAAAAGATAAAGTACTAGTGTTGTTATGGTGATCAAGCACCGTAAGCGTTGATCGCATTTTTGAGCCGGTCGGTTTGCTTTGAAGGCTACACATTTAGTCGGCAGCGTGGTCGAGTGGTTAACGCGCCGGACTGATGATCAACATGGTCTCGGTTCAAAACCCACTTGCGCCATTCTGTTGTGTCCTTGGGAAAGACACTTTACGGCACTTTCCCCTGCTTGGTGGTCTTGACAAGCAGTTCTAAATTACAGTCATATCTCTACTAAATTACTAGCGGACAGCAATATCTTGGCATCTCCGGAAGCAGGTCGGGGTAATTTCTTACCCTATGTATAGCGCCTCCGTCGCTTTCCTGCGAGTCAGGAGGATAAATATAGAGATAAAAATAAAAATAAAAAATAAAAAATTTGGAAAACCGTCGAGTTAGCTTGAATTTCTGAAGTGATTTCTTTTATGTTTCTCGTATCCGACTTAAAACTTCTGCAAACAACCGCGAAATTTTCCACATTTTCGACAAGTTTTGCCATATGCTGGGCATTGTCTGGGCAAATGCACGAGGTCACAGAATCGACAAGGTTTGTTGGAAACCGAAGTATTAGACGCCGAGAAACTAGGGTAACGATCTTTTTTAATTTCTTGAACTAAGGAAGAATTTATTTTTTCATTTGACATATATTGCATGCGAGCTTTTGTGACTTCAATTGATCGACATATATTTATTGCCTTTTCTAAAGTAAGATCTTCTTCCTCTAACATTCGCTGTCGTGCTGTCTCGTCGTTGGTGCCAAATAAAATTTTGTCCCGCAATAGTCTATCCTTGAACACACCAAAATCACAATTATTTGTTATTAAACGTAACTCAGTTAACCATTTATCAAATAATTCGCCAACTGCTTGTTGACGCTGCCAAAATTTATAAGTGTCGAAAACAGGTCGCCGCCTGGGATTACAAAAAACTTTATAACGGTCCAAAACGATGTCAGTCGTGAGATTCTCATCATCTAGTGAAATGCTAAAATTATCAAAAATATCTCGGGCTTCTTCGCCTGCACAATTCAGTAAAATTGCTATCTGAGTAGCTATTGGTTTAGTATGTAATTCAGACGCAGCATATTCTGAAAGATTTTTCCCAACGCCGCCATTCCTCAGCAAGGTTTTCTGCATTAAAATTAACCTCTCTTGGCGTTTTAAACTGACTCATATTTGCTTAGTTCGAATAACTTCTGACACCATGTAATGTTTTCTAACACGCGTCTAACTTGAAAGCAAGCTGTATTTACAATGGTCGGCAAAACGAACATACAGATAAAACGTGCGAGTAGTGTGACGTCACTATGAAGCTTATGAGCGTAGTTAATCGATATGTTACAAAGTTCAGTGTAAAAAATGTGGAAGGCGGCACAATCTGTTATTGCACGCGGACATCGAAGACCAAACAAATCTTCCCGCATCGCAAGACAAGAAAGAAAACCTGGCCGCTTGTACTTCTTGCAACAATAGTGCATCTTCATTTTCGGCCGAACAATCTTTAAGGTCGTTCCAGTTAAGGTGTGGTACGACGACCCATCAAAATATGTTTGCACCTATGCGTTTATTGACGAGGGATCAAGTGTAAATATGTGTTCTGCAGAGCTGGCTGAGCGACTTGGAGTGCCTGTGAAATGGGGTAATGTCGAGCTAATAACTGCAAACGCAATCACTCACGAAAGGAAAAAGGTCGATTTCCTGGCTATACAAGAAATTGAAGAAGAAAGTGCTTTTATGGTCAAGGATGCTTTAGTGCAAGATAGCATTGTTGACCTCAGCTCCAGTATTCCTACGCATAAGATGGTTAAGGGTTATTCACATTTACGGGACCTGAAGTTTCCAGAAATTCAAAATCAAAAGATAGAGTTATTGCTGGGCAGTGACCTGCATCAAGCATATCTTCCCCAAGACATAAGAGTTGGTGCACCTGGTAACCCAACAGGTCTTCGAACTCACTTAGGATGGACAGTGTATGGCAAGAACGATTGTGATCAAGAAATAAGTACGCCTAAACTTATAGTAAACTTTTTAGATAAAGAGGAATCCTGCAAAATGATACTGGACTTATTAAATCAAGATTTTAAAGACTTAGAATTACCCCAAGTACCAGCCTTGTCATTAGAAGATAAGCGCGCTCTAGAAATAATGCACAAGACTGTAAAAAAGGTTGACGGACATTATTCGATCGGTTTATTATGGAAGGATGATGAACCAAAGTTGCCCAATAACCGCGAGATGGCGCTAAA
The DNA here is from genome assembly GCA_963680785.1 of Diplosoma virens. NCBI lineage: Eukaryota > Metazoa > Chordata > Ascidiacea > Aplousobranchia > Didemnidae > Diplosoma > Diplosoma virens. The sequence goes on from OY796892.1 coordinate 12,101,850, forward strand.
GCGTTTGCTGAGCTTAAAACGAAGATTTCTAAATGACTCAAACTTATTCAAAAAATATTGTGAAAAAATGATGGAATATATTGACTGTAATTATGCTGTCAGAATTTTAGATCAAGTTTCATCTTCCCCAGGAAAGATATCTTACATTCCTCATCATTGCACCTCTATTCTAACAAGATTTAGAGTGGTATTTGATTGCAGTGCAAGGTTTAACAATGTGTCATTGAATGATATGTTACTTCATGGACCTGACTTGACCAACAACTTGTTAGGCGTGCTGTTAAGGTTTAGACAGCATCTTATAACAGTAGTATGTGACATTAAAGCCATGCTTTCACAGGTTTTCGTTGATGAGCGAGATCAAAACGCGTTTCGATTTCTCTGGTTTCCAGATAACGACCTCGATCAACCACCGGTAGACTATCTAATGCGCACTCATGTTTTTGGTGCAAAGTCGTCCCCGTGCTGTGCTGCGTTCGCGCTACGTATGACTGCCACTGACAATCTCTCGGGAGCAGACGATGAAACAATTCAGACGGTAATGAGAAATGTCTATGTTGATGACATTTGCCGATCATGTGAGTCTGTTGAAAAAACTACTAATCTTCTGTCACAGTTGTGTGAGCTACTAAAGGGTGGTGGTTTTCACGTTACCAAGTTTTTGTCTAAAAACAAACATGTTTTGAGTTCTATTCCGCAGGAAGACCTTGCATCTGATATCGATCTTGATGAGTGCCGACTTCCTTCGCAGAAGGCCCTAGGTGTTTTCTGGGATGCAGCTACGGATCGAATGAGGGTGAACGTAAATCTCAAGGAAAGGCCCTGTACGAGGAGGGGTATTTTGTCTACTATTTCTCAAACGTATGATCCCTTGGGCATGATACAACCATTCTTGCTACCAGCTAGGCAGATGCTGCAGAAAGCTTGTCAAGCTGAGCTTGAATGGGACGATGATCTTAAAAACAAACGCGGCATAGGTTCTGAGTGGGACGCGTGGTTAAAGGCGTTGCCTCAACTTAAAGCAATTTCTATTGCTAGAAGTTTCACCATTATGGGCAGAACCGTTATTAAATTTGAATTACATGTTTTTGCTGACGCCAGCATGTTAGGCTATGGTGCTGTAGCTTACGTAAAAACTGTTTATCGTGATAATTCTACGCAGTGTTGTTTTGTCTTTGGCAAGTCGCGAGTTGCGCCTCTAAAACTGGTCAGTGTACCCCGTTTGGAATTAACTGCTGCTGTTCTCGCCGCTAAAATTTCGCAATTTGTTATTCGAGAGTGTGATTTTAAATTTTCGCGTGTTTTTCTGTGGACTGATTCAACTGTTGTGTTAAGATATATTAACAATACCTCAGCAAGATTTAAAACCTTTGTAGCAAATCGTTTAGAGATAATTCATTCTTTGACTAACGTAAATGATTGGCATTTTGTTCCTACTGCGTCTAATCCTGCGGATCTTGCATCCAGAGGTGTTTGACCTGATAAATGTCAATCTGCTGATGTTTGGTTTCACGGTCCAGTGTTTTTACTTAATATTGCTGTTGACTGGCCAAGACAGCCAGATTTCTTGCAGGAACTCTCCGGAGACGACCCTGAAGTCAAGAAGACTGAAGTTTGCATGACTCAGCTAAAATTTCCTCAAAGTTTAGACTGCTTACATCGGCTATTCCGACGATATTCAAACTTTAAGGATTTGCAGCGAACAGTATTATGGTTGTTACGTTTTATCGAATTTTTGAAAATGAAGTCTAATCCACATTATGCGACACCAAATCAACAATCAATCACGGTGGCAGAAATGATTCGAGCAGAAAGAGCCATTGTCAGAGTCACTCAAACCCAAGTTTTTGGCGATATCATACCTGTGTTGCGTAATCACGAAGGATTTCACGATCCGGTGAAATTAATTACTGAACAACAACTGCGCAATAATCCTAGTGTGAGAAAGTTGCAAACTCTTAATCCTTAACTTGTTGACGGAATTATACGAGTTGGCGGACGATTGCAACGCTCAACTCTCTCTCCTTGGAAGAAAAGCACCCTATCATATTGCCTAATCAACATCCCGTCACAGAGCTTTTAGTGTTAATGTATCATAAGCGCGAAGGGCACATGGGTTGTTCTCAAGTATTGACCGCCATGTATAAACAGTACTGGATTCTCAACGGCAGATCTGCGGTTAATAACATTTTAAAGTCCTGTGTAAAGTGTCGTTTTTGGAAAACGTCTCCAAATCAGCAGCAAATGGGAAACTTGCCGGCAGATCGAGTGACTAAATCAACTCCATTTAAGGCTGTGGGAACTGATTTGATGGGTCCGTTAACCGTTAGAATAGGCAGAAGCAGCGTAAAAAGATACGTGTACATTTTTAATTGCCTTGCTACAAGAGCAGTACATTTTGAAATTGCTCAAGCTCTTGACGCTGATGCATTTATTCAAGTATTTAGAAGATTTTGCAATCGCCGAAACGTTAGACCATCAGGTGTTTACAGCGACAACAGTGGAAATTTTGTTGCTGCTGAACGTGAGCTAAAGAAAGGAGCCGAAAATTTAAGGTCTAAATCCGTATATAAAGCTCTTCTGCGAGAAAATGTCAACTGGCACTTCAATCCTCCTCGTAGTTCACACCAAGGAGGATTTTATGAATCATTCTTTCGACTTGTTCGTAAAATAATGCGTTCGCTGGTCGGAGAAGCAACGCTCGATGAATTTGAATTGCTCACGCTTATTACCGAAATTGAGCGGATCCTAAATGACAGGCCGATAATACAATTGCCATCCAAACCAGATGATCTATCGGCAATTACACCAAGTATGATCCTCTCCGGCTCAGTCGAAAGTGACGCACCGTTTGATGTGTTTATAAAAGCTGATAGCTATCGGCGCTCGTGGAGGAAGACTCAATATTTGGCTGACCTTATTTGGGAGAGATGGACAAATCAGTACTTGCCACTTTTGCAGCTACGTCATAAATGGTTTGGAGCGGTACCCAGTTTAAAACCTGGTGATCTCGTTTTAATTGTTGATGAATCGACTAAGAGAGGTCATTGGCCAAAAGCCATGGTAAAAGAAGTGATGCCAGATAGCAATCATCTGGTCCGTCGAGTTCGGGTTCGGACAGCCGATGGAAGTGAGTTTGTTCGAGACATTCGTAAACTCTGTTTGTTGGAGGGTCATGTAAACCCATACGAGTAACAAGACTTTTTGTCATGCCTTATAATAAAGTGTTTCTTTGTTTGTTTGTTTGTTTGGATAGCTATGGTTGCGAATTTCGCGTGCTTTGTTATAGCGTTGCCATGTGGCTAGATCTAAAACTAATTGTTCAAAATAATTTTTTTTTTGGGAGGGGCATTAATTTACAGTATATTTAGTGTGATTTATTGTGCTAGGTAAGGTTTTTTAATTGCGTTTCTTGAATTCAAAAATCTTCAGTTTTAACTTCCGGTTTTGGGGGTGGGTATGGTAGAAACGCAATTTCATTTTGTATAATGGCAACATTTTATCACTTGATCCATGTGCATCTAACTGTGTTGAATTTTTCTTTCTGGTTTTTTTAGTTTTTAATTTGAGTTTGTAATGCACGTGGTCGGTAGCGTAGTCATTGAATATTTTTAAAATTGGTTTTATTTAGCTGTGCTTGTTCTAAATTGCCTTTACTTAGACCTTGCCAATAAAATTTTCTCATATGCTTTTTGCTTAAAGATTAAGTACGATATAGGTTTAAGTAAGGTAAGTTAATAACGACAGTCATAGACTGATAAAGGAAATAGACCGCGGCTGCTGACGATACACGTAGCAAACTTAACAGCCATTTGATGCTGTTGTCGATTCAGGGTCAGGGATGATAGTACGACTGTTCCAGGAAATGAGTAGGTGAGATAGTAATAAAAAATATGTTCCGCAATTTGTTGTTCTGCACCACATTTACAAGCTGCGGATGTATTATCAGTTTTCACTTGTGCATCAAGGAACCAAATTGTCCAATGCCAGTGCGGAAGCGATTCAGCGGTAGGAGAGACTGGCATGGTATGTTGCACGGTAGGTTTTTACCACCCTTGTAATTTCTTAAATAGATATTGAAAACGGTCAAATTTAAGTTTGAAACAATGTGGGTGGTTGAAGACTAAATTGAGAAAAAAATTGAGATTTAATGTCAAGTTGACAGAAAAAAAATTAGTACAAAAAGTAAAAATTTTGCTTTGTTTGAAAAAATTCAAAAAGTTGCCGCTCATTTACGTTTTTGTAAGTGCTTTTACTTACAATTTTAGAACCCACTTAGCTTTTTTCTTTAGCCAAACTGAAGTTGGTGCGAGAAGCCAAGTTTAAGGGCTATATCTGTCAGGAGTAATTTGTTACATTAGTTAACAACTTACCCCAATTTGTTTTTTGGATATTAATTACTTTAACTTAATGTTTCTCAACCTGTGTGCCGAGACTGATTTCCAAGTGTGCCACAAAACTTTTTAAAAAATATTAGTCCATTGTTTCGCGACCTTTTTTTAGAGAACACTATACTTCTTAAGACTTATTGAGTCTCTTTCGCTTCTTTTTTTTTAAACAAACACTACGTTTTGTGGCAGTGCCCACATTAGCCTTATTGACAAGCCTATTAACAATACCTTGCGTATAGTTCCCGAATGCCTGCGTCCCACACCAACGAACAACCTTTTTATGTTAAAAGGCATCCAACCAACAGAGCTTCGCCGCCAAAAGCCGCACTGCTTTAGCTCGGTGCGCTCAGGAGCCAGAACACCTCTTAAATGAAATGCTCGTGTCTCCACTTGGTGGACAGCTGCGGTAACTTAAATTAAGACACCCATTCGTGCCTGCTGCACTGGAATTGCTGAACAACCCCACCCAGTCAGGCATCATTGTAGCACGATAAACAGAATATAAATGAAGCAAGGAGTGGTGAGAGAACATATCTCGACTGCATACAATTATTAAGGATATTAGCCCAACGCCACCGAGAATTAGCTTTCCCAGATCTGCATTGATTAAGCTTAACCGCCTTCTAACTGGCGTTGGTTTATTCTTCTCAGAAACGCATAAATGAGGTATGGCATCTACGGCGGCCTAAGAGTGTGGCACAAAGGAGCAGACAATTGAGCACGAAATAACATCTTGACCCGTCTATCACCATCCAAATGGAGCTCGGCTCTCTCAGATGTTGACAAGAGTCTGATAACCTGGCTGTGGAAACATGTCAGGCCATATAGTAGACAATCCAGTTCTCGTCTATCTCCCTCAAACGAAGAAAAAGAAGACTACTTCTTAGGGATAAAAATTAAGAAATTGAAGACTGATTCAAAGTGAAAACCTTTTTATATCTAAAAAAAAATTTTTTTCAAAGAACACTACTGTTTGGGAACAAAAATCAAGAAATTTGAGACAGATCCAAAGTGAAGATTATTTTTCTTTATAAAATATTTTTTTTAGGGACGAAAATCAGGAAATCTGGTCCAAGTATGTCGCGAATTTCAAAAAAGTCACAAAGCGTGCCGCAGGCGGAACAAGGTTGAGAACTACTGCTTTAAATTAAACTATATCCTAGCATAGTTTAACTTTATTTTATATTATAGTTTAAAAATTTTTTTTTATTTATTTAATTCTGGTTTGAAAATTCACATAACAGTATGTTCTTCTTCTTCTTCTATCGGCCTTTCCCTTTAGTCAGGGGTGGCCACAGCGTATCATCATTCTCCACATCTTTCTGTCTTCAACATCCGTCTCCTTCGCACCAACTTCCCCCATATCTTCTTTTACCTCATCTAAAAATCTTCTCTTTGGTCTCCCTCTTCTCCTCTTTCCCGGTAACTCCATTTCCATCATCTTTCTTCCTATATACTCTTGGTCTCTCCTCATGACATGTCCATACCACCTCAGCCTGCCCTCCCTCATCTTCATTCCTAACCGTTCTATCTTAACAGTAGGGGAGAGTGGGGCCCGGCTGGACACTGGGTACAGTCGGACATTGTAATTTGAAAAAAAAGTTGGAAACTCTGAAACTTCAAACTGCAGACATAAATATATTTCACCACAAAGCATTCACTCGTGTTAGTTTGAAGAAAGTAATTATTATGAAATAAATGTGGTGGATGAATATTGGTTTTTAGGATAGGTAAGTAATTTTAGAAAGGGTATAGTTGAACCTGTTTTTACCTTAGATTTAATTTAAATTCTTCGCACTGTTGATACATTTTAGAACTTGATTTATTTGCTATTTTATACCATAAAATAATTTGAAGTAACTTTTAAGTTTTTGCCACCATCTTGAAAAATAAAAAAAGTCCTGGTTGGGACACAATCGGACATTTTTTTGGGGAACAGCCAGACACTGTCCAACTGTGCCCTTTGATGATTATAAATCTATTTTGCACAATAGCCTATTTCTTTTGATTTATCAACAGCTAGTAATTAGTCTTAACATTATAACTAATTTTATTAAAGTTTATAAAAACAATTTTTAAGTTACATGTGATCCATAAATTGTAAAAATTTTTTTTAGTTTTGATAATATTTATTATTTTGTAATAATTTATGAAAATTATGGTAAGAAATAGACAAAGGAAGTTTACCATTGGTATGTTTACTGAAGAAAGTATGAAAAAAGCAGTAGTTATGGTAAGAAATGGTGGTATATCTATAAGGCGTAAAGCAGAAAGGATGGGTGTAGCTAAAAGTACACTACATGAATATGTCAAAAAAATAAAAAGAACTGATTGTTCAGAAATAGACAAAAAAAGGTTTCGACCAAATTATGCATGTTGTCAAGTTTTCAACAAAGATGAAGAAAATAATTTAAAAGAGTATTTAGTTATGTGCTCTCACATGAATTATGGTCTAACAAAGCTGAATGTTAGAAAGATGGCTTATGAAGTTGCAGTTAAAAGTAAAAAAAATCTCCTAACCGTTGGAATAAAACAAAATTGGCGGGTAATGACTGGCTATATGGTTTTATGAAAAGACACTCTGATTTGAGCTTACGAAAGCCAGAAGCATGTAGCTTGTCAAGAGCAACAGCTTTCAATAAGCATATCGTTGCTGCATTTTTTGAAAAACTTTAAAATGTTTATGATCGCAAAGTGGAATTTGCTAATGGAACTAGGTTGTTTAACTTGGATGAAACGTCCACATCAACTGTGCAAAAACCAAGAAATGTTGTGACCTTGAAAGGGCAAAAGCAAGTTTCACAAGTAACTAGCTCCGAAAGAGGAACATTGGTAACAAAATGTTGCTTTGTTAATGCTTTAGGTTATTCGTTATCTCCTGTAATGATATTTCCACGAGTACATTTTAAGCAACATATGATTAAAGAAGCACCTAATGGAACTTTGGGCTTGGCCAATCCTTCAGGTTAGTTACTTCACTAATTGGAGAATATTTATATTTAAGCTATGAAGTGTCGTACATATTACAAGAGTAACAATACAGAATTATATATCATCTTTATTTATCATATGCATTTGAGACAGGTTATTTTGTTCTAACTGTACCAAAAGACTATACCAATAGAGCATCTATAGTCTTGATGATCATTTATGAGTGTATTGAAGCTTTTCTGTAAGCATAATTAGTGTCTATCCTACATCCTTTATATTAATATTTATTTCTGCTCTGATACACAAAATATTATATTATAGACTTTTGGTTGCTTTTTTGTAAACTCTAACTTGACTGCATTTTAACTATTAGCTATCTTGAATATTATTATTTAGGTTGGATGACCAGCTCTCTGTTTTTAAATGTTATGGAGCACTTTGTCAAACATTCCAACGCTTCTATTGATAATCAAGCTCTGCTCATTATGGATAATCATGAGTCACATTTATCAATTGATGCCATTGAATATGCCAAGCAACATGGGGTGACTTTATTAACTATACATCCTCACTGTAGCCATAAACTACAGCCGCTTGATGTGTCGGTTTATGGACTATTTAAATCTTATTATTCTTCAGCTTTGAATGCTCAACTCGAACAGAAGCCAGGAGTTCCTTTAACTATATATGATATTTCAGGGTTGGTCAAAATTGCTCATGAAAAAGCTATGACTCCAACCAATATCATAGCTGGGTTTAAAAAAACTGGCATATTCCCCTTAGATGAACACATTTTTGATAAATTCGATTTTTTACTTAGTCTGGTCACTGATCAACCTAATAATGCATCAGCAAGCAACATAGATTTGGAAGAAAACGAAAGCTTGGACAATGTTGATTTTCAGCTGCAAGATTTAGGGTCGCTGAATGACGTTGATATCTACAATCTGGAAACATTCCAAAATAATTTTTTATCTCTAGAACAGGTAATTGGTTATCCAAAAGCTCCCAGAAGAAAAAAAGACACCAGAGAAGAAAAAAAGGTTGTAGTATGATTTTAACTGACTCACCCCAAAAAGAACTTTTAGAAAGTTGTAAAAAAGTTCAGAAAGCACCAAAACAAAAAGGTACAAACATTAGAAAACGTCTGTATAGCAACGAAAGTTCAAACATTGATGAGATACAAATTCTTCTGTCAGATCATTCATCCGACAACTTTTCAGACCCTTGTGATGTTGAAAAAAATCTTCTTGTCTCAGACTGCACTAATGAGCCTGCAATAGGTGACTATGTGCTAGTTGAATTTAAAACTTTTCCCAAAAAATATTATGTTGGTCAGATCACCAAAAGCAAGGATTTTGAAAGCGATTATGAAATTTCTTACTTGCGGAAAAAAACAAATGTCACAGAGTTTTTCTTTCCTGAGGTCACTGATTTGGCTTCAGTAAAGGAGAAAGACATTAGGACTGTGTTGCCTGCACCCAAGGAATGTGGATCGACTAGTCAAAGATCTTCGTTGAAATTCGATTATGACTTTTTTTTTTTTTTTTTTAATGTACAATAATAGTTAATCAACGTTTTCTGCTCAGCACCTTTCATTCATGTTGTTCAATGTATGTTACAAATGTATAAATTATTTTCAAAGAAATTCTGATCCACTTTAATGCATAGACATGCTTTTGCATTTTTATTTTCGGCGCACTTTTTCGTTATCTGCTCTGCTGTAAACTTCTTGGTTGTTTTTTCATTGTTTGGAGAGTGCAAGCACAAACCACGCTGTAATATCTTGCTATTTTGCTTATTTTAATTCTTCTTTTTCCTTGTCCGATAGTGCCCTATGCTTAATCCGATTGTGCCCCATACATTGGGCACAGTTGGACAGAAAAATCATTTTTTTAAATGTGCTCGTAAGTTTTTTGTGAGTTTAGATCTGTGAAAATACACTTGCATATGATAGATCTAGTTGTATGAATTATACAAAAAAAGTTTGGTCAGGATATAACCTGTAAAAAAAGCTCTACAGCAAAAATTGTAATTTTTGTCCGACTGCACCCCACTCTCCCCTACTCCTAATGTGCTCGTTTCTAATCTTGTCTTTTCTCGTCACTCCCATAGCAAACCTCAACATTTTCATCTCTGCAACTTCCATCTCTTCCACTTGTTTTTTTGTGACCGCCACCGTCTCAAATCCATACACCATTGTCGGTCTCACCACTGAACTGTACACTTTTCCTTTTACTCTAGTTGGTAACCTCTTGTCGCAGATTACTCCCGATACTCTTCTCCATTCGTTCCATCCTGCCTGTACTCTCTTCTTTACCTCCCTCTCACAACCACCACTTTCTTGCACCGTTGATCCCAAATACTTAAATTCCTTTACTCTTGGTACTTTTGTAACCTTCATCTTCACTGTTTTGTGGTCATTCCCTTCATTATGTACAGATATTTGGTCTTTGACCTACTTACTTTCATCCCTCTTCTTTCCAATGCATACTTCTAGGATTCTAGTCTCCGCTCCACTTCTTTCCTGGTGTCTTCGCAAATGTCAATATCATCAGCAAACAACATCGTCCATGGTGGTTCTCTACCTACTTCATCCGTTAGCCTGTCCATTATCACTGCAAACAGCAACGGACTTAACGCTGATCCCAGGTGCAGTTCAACCTTGACCTTGAAACTTTCTGTAGTTCCTACTGCACACCTCACCGCTGTTTCGCTTCCCTCATACATATCCTGTACAAGTTGCACATACTTCTCCACTATTCCGGATTTTGTCATACAGTGCCACAACTCTTCCCGCGGAACCCTGTCGTAAGCTTTCTTTAGGTTTACGAATACATAACTCTCTCTTTGACCTCTTTGACCTTCCCTGCACTTTTTCATTAGCATTCTTAAAGCAAACATGGTATCGGTGGTTTCCTTTCCTGGCATAAATCCATATTTCTGTTTGCTGATCTCTACTGTATCCCTTAGCTTAGCTTCAATAATTCTTTCCTGTACTTTCATTGTGTGGCTCATTAGCTTTATTCCTCTGTAGTTTCCACAGCACTGTGCTTCCCCTTTGTTTTTATAGATTGGGATAAGCACACTCCTTCTCCATTCTTCTGACATCCGTTCACCCATTAATAGTCTGGTCAAAAACTTTGTCCCCATCTTTCCCATGCACTTCCAAACTTCTACTGGCAACTCATCTGGCCCAACCGCTTTACCTTTTTTCATCCTTCTTAGTGCGTTCTTCACTTCATCTCTACTGATGCAATTTACCTCTTCGTTAATTACTTCTGCTTCCTCTGTCCTAGCGTCTCTGTTATTTTCCTCGTTCATCAGTTTCTCAAAGTACTCTTTCCATCTCTTTAACACTGCCTCCGAATTTACCATAACATTACCGTTTTCATCCTTTATAACCGTCACGTGCTGTACATCTTTCCCTGCTCTGTCTCTCTGCCTAGCCAATCTGTACAACTCCTTTTCACCTTCTTTTGTTTTCAATCTAGCATACAAATTGTCATATGCATGTCCCTTTGCCATTGCAACTGCTTTCTTTGCCTTGCTCTTCTTTTCTTTGTAGATCTTTTTAGTATTTTCATCTCTTATTTTGTCCCATGCTTTCTTTGCCTCTTTCTTTTCTTTTATGCTCTTTTGAACTTCCTCATTCCACCACCATGTTTCCCTGTCTCCTTTTCGTTTCCCAAATGTCACTCCCAGTACAGTTTTATCTTTTTTTCTTAGTATTTCTGCTGTTTTGTCCCACTCATCAGGTAACCCGTCCTTGCCTCCCAAAATCCTGGTCACCTCTTTTCTAAACGTTTGTTGACAGCTTGTCTCTCAGTTTCCACCATCGTATCTTTGGCTTTACTTTCTCTGCCTTTTTATTTTTCACCATGAGAGCCGTTTTGCATACCACCATACGGTGCTGCTTTGCGACACACTCATTCAATATTACCTTACAATCGCACATTTCCTTCAAGTTCCTCCTTCTGTACATCACATAATCTACTTGGGTACTTTTTCCTCCACTTTTATACGTCACCCTGTGTTTATCTTTCTTCTTGAATTAAGTGTTGACAATTGCCAAATCCATCCTTTTCCCAAAATCCACAATTATTGATTCTTCTTTATTTCTTGTTCCAGCACCGTACCTCTCCATTATTTCCTCATCCCCTATGTTTCCTTCGCCCACATGCCCATTGAGGTCTGCGCCCAGAATTATCTTCTCTTCTTTTGATACACTTTCTATCAACCCATCCAGGTCTTGCCAAAAATCATTTTTCTCCTCCATGCTGTTGTTAACTTGTGGAGCATACGCGCTTACTATATTTAGAATGGACCGTTTTACCTCCAGCTTCATGGCCATTAGTCTGTCTGACACCCTCTTCACCTCCAGGACACTTTCAACCAGCTCCTCCCTCACCATTATCCCTATCCTATTTTTTCTTCCATCAGCTCCGTTGTAAAATAGTTTGCATCCACCTCCAATGTTCCTTGCTTTACTTCCTTTTCACTTTGTTTCCTGCAGGCACAATATGTCTACATTCCTTCGCTCCATCATATCTGCCAGCTCTCTTCCCCATCCAGTCATCGTTCCAATATTTAAGGTAACCAGAGTGAGCGTCTTCCTTTCCACACTTCCCGTTGCTTCTTCACTCGCCTTCCTCCTCTCTTTCTGCTCTTATTTTCACTATGTTTAGCAGTAGCATAATTTCCACAGATGCCCTGCTGTGCGACACCTGAGGCGGTCGTTGGTAACCAGGGCCGCGACCGATCCGGTATGGATTTATTAATAATGAAACGCATTTGTACTCGTATAATCTGGAAAAAGTTTTACGCCAGATGCAAAAGTTTTACGCAACCCTCCCCACTTATCCGGGCTTGGGACCGGCATCAAGAAACACAGAAATGTGCCTCTGATGCTGGGTTGCTGCCAACCAACTATTATACTGTATTTCCAGCAGCCCTAAGTTCTTACTTTATGTCAGTGCTTCTCAACTTTTTTTTGTGGCGACCCAAACGCTAAGCGGAAATAGAGACAGACAGACAGACAGACAGACCAATTTATTTACGAGGATTGTGGAAACAAAAAACGTAAAAAGAAACACAGTTAATATACTTATTCGACAAAACAACAGTGTACGACAATTGGTAACACAATTATAAATACGATAAAATAAGAAAAGAAAAAAATAAAAATAAAATAACAATAATAATAATAATAAGATAAATAAATGAAGATAAATAAATAGAATAAATAATAATGAAAAAAATGACAATCTCGACGGAGAATGCGAAGGGACCGGTTAAGGTCATCAAGTCAAGCAGTCACCGAAAAAACTAATGGGCTATTAGTGCACAGCAATTATTTGCAAAGATTGTAGGTTAGTAGGTTGTCAACAGTATGATTGTAATAAAAAGAATTTAAAATTAATCTTAAATTTATGAAATGATTGATTTTGTAGTTCAATAGGGATAGAGTTCCAAATTTTTGTTCCTTGAAATTTTATTGATCTTTGGCAACGGGACGTAGAGAATTTAGGAAGATATAAAGTATTATTAGAGTGAGATCTGGTAGGGAGGTTATGAATTTGGCGGGTTGTAGTAAAGAAGGAAGAAAGATAATCGGGCAGCGCTTTTCGGGAGTGCTGGTGCATAATTTTAGCAATTTCATAAATATGTAAGTCTACTAATTTTAAGATTTTTAGTTTGTAATAATATGGCGAAACGGATGGTTTTGGTGAAATGTTGAAAATTATACGAATGGATTTATTTTGAAGAGATTGAAGTTTTTTAAAATAGGATGGAAACGTACTTCCCCAGATCGGTAGAGCATACAGTAGATGAGGGTGTATCAAAGAAAAGTAAAGAAGTCTAAGAGCAGATAACGGTAGAATATGTCGTAATTTGCTAAGGATTCCAACTGCCTTAGCTAACTTGGTTTCAAGTTGGAGAATGTGAGGTTTAAAATTTAATTTGTCATCTAATAATACTCCGAGGTATTTGCATATTTGGGTAGAATTTATTTTGGAATTTCCGTAAGAAGATTTAGATTTAAACTACGTACGTTAAGTTTGGGAGATATTGGTAGTATAAACGATTTTTGTGAGTTAATTTGAATTTTGTTTGCATTACACTAGTCTTTTAGGCGAGACACTTCGATTGCATGGATGTGTTCCAGTGATGTAAAGGAAGAGTGATTTAAAAACAAGCAAGTATCATCAGCGAATAAACGAGGGTTGGTATGAAGAGCATTGGGGAGGTCATTGATATAGATTAAAAAGAGAAGTTATCCAAGAATTGAGCCTTGAGGAACGCCAATATTAATAGCTTTATATGAAGAAGATGCATTGTTTATAGTTACGAATTGTTGTCTTCTATAGAGATAATTTTTGATTAGTAAATGAGCTGGGCCTCTTATGCCATAGTGATACAATTTGTATTGAATACTGGGCGATGCGATCGATAATCAGTGAGCGGGGAAGTCTAATCTGTCCTTCTAAATTAACTCCTAACTCACCTTATTTAGATTCTAAATCAAATGGTTTAAATTTAGAGATTATATTATAAAGAACGAACAATTAATAAGAAAAAAAAGGCGAATAAGAAATTAAATTTTGGCGGATAGATAATGACTGCTAAGCTGTTGAACAACGTGTACAATATTGATCAATATTACAATGTAACAAAATGACAGCGTTAAACAATGTGATTCTCTCAAATTAACAACAACTTAACGTCCAAATTTATCGCCAAGAAGGAATAGATAAACAATTTGTTTTCACTCACGATTTTCACACCGTCTCATATTGACGTCCTTCCACCATTCGACACGACGAGAAAAATGAGCGGATACTAACTTGATCACATGCTCTAGTCCTAGTCAGGGTTTCCAAATTATAAATATTACTTCAATATTTAACAATTTGTCTAGTAAAATTTTGTGACAGACTGTGTCAAAAGCTTTACGAAAATCCATAAATATTAAAGCGGTGTAATGTTTGTTGTTTATGGCATCATAGGCATTAATTAATATGTCCATCAAGGCGTGGATTACACTGTGGTTTTCTCTAAAGCCGTACTGATTAGGATATAAAATCTTGTTTTTACAAAAAAATTTAGTAAAACGATTTTTTATTAATTTTTCCAAAATTTTTGATAAGTTAGGAAGTAAGGCAATTGGGCGATAATTTCTTATATTATCTTTATTACCTGATTTAAAAATAGGAATCACTTTGGCAGTTTTAAAGATATGGGGAAAAATACCAAGTTCAAGAGCTTTTCCAAAATAGACAGCTAATATGGGTGCTAGAACAAATGCTCCTATACGTAAAAAAAAATTACTAATGTTATCACATCCACAAGCTTCAGACGGGTTTGTTGAAAGTAACATGTAAAAAATTTCGTTAGCCGTTGGAGGTTCTAGGACAATGGAGTGTAAAACTGGATTTTTGAGATAAGCAGAGTAATTGGTGTTGTTTTGATTTTCCATATTTTTATCTAAACTATTCCCGATTTCCACAAAATATTTATTAAATTCTTCTGCTATATCAGATGGATGATCAATAAATTTATTATCGACGTTAATGTTTTTAACGAAAGAGTTAACGGTTTTACGAGGAATAAGTGAATTAATTATTTGCCACACTTTTTTCGGATTGCTGTTATGTTTATGAATATATTCCGTGTAATACATTTTTTTCGACAATTTTTTAACTCTTGTTAATTTGTTAGCGTATTTTTAAAAAAATTGTTTTTCCAAGGCATTACCCGTTAAAAAGTAAGTGCGGTATAGCTTTTGTTTATGTTTGATGGAAGTAATTATACCTCTTGTCAGCCAAGGCTTTTGACTGAAACGCCTCCATTTTCTAGAAACAGTTTTCATTGGTGCATGTTTATCGATAACTGCTTCTATATTTGCTATTAAGTTATTAAAATGCGTATCAAAATTTGTTGATGTTTTTGGTAGATTAGTGAATTCATAAACTATTGGTTCTAAAGTATGGTGTAGGTCATGGCGAAATGCATCTTCTTCAACATTATTAATATTGCGGTATGTTGTGTTGGTTTTTATGATTGGAGGGGTATACAATAAGAAGGAGATAGAGCAAAAGATAGGAAGGTGGTCAGAGATGTGAAACTTTAATATTCCAGGGGTAATTTCCTCCTTAACTATGTTGATTATTATATGGTCGATTGCTGTTTGAGACGAGCTCGCAATGCGAGTGGGTTTATTTACGCAGCACGTAAATCCGTTACTGTAAAGTGTATCTAAATATTGGTGCAATAAAGGGCTATACTGATCGCTGCACATGTTTATGTTGACATCACCCATAATAATAACGTTCTTATTACAACGGTTTAGCATCTGAAGTGATTCATCAAGCGCATCATAGAATTGAGAATGATTGTTGTGAGGATGACGATAGATTACAGCAAAAATATACGGGGATTTTATGTTTGAAAAACTAATGTTCAACCACAGATCTTCAAAACCGTTGACTCCAAGTTTAAGGGTTTCATTAACTGTGAAGTTTATAGAGAGCAAAGATTTGGTGACCCAATCTTTTTCTACAAACTTTATTAAAACATAAAAAGTGAATTAAACACAAGATAATTTAACCTTCTGTCTCGGATCTCTAAATCAGTGAAACCACTATCGAATTGCTACAAAAATGTTTTAATTTTTACACAACTACAGTTGTCCGCGACCCAAGGATTGAGAAGCATTGTTTTATGTAGTTTATTTTGTGAGATGAATAATATTAGGTCTAGAACTTAGTTTTTGGCTAAATTTTCAAAATTGTAAATCTGATATTTTGTTAACCTAAAATTTCAAATTTTAGTATGTTGTTCCCCTCATACATGAGGATGTATTTTTGTACTTGAAATTTAAAATAAATTAGTTACATTTGATTAAATATTAATTGAGATGGATAGAAGCAAAATATTTTTTCGTCATTTAGTCATGCACTACTTTGACATGAATAAGTGTGCATTTGAAACCCACAAAATCTTAACCCGTGTTTATGGAAACAAAAGTCCTTCATTAAGCACTATAAAAAATTGGTTTGGCCGTTTCAAAGAAGGTGATTTTTCTGTTGATGACAAGTATAGGTCTAGGCAGCCCAAAAAATTTGAGGATGAAGAGCTGATTGATTTGGTAAAGAAAAATCCTTCTTTGACACAGAAAAACATTGCTGAGCATTTTGCTGTTTCACAGAGAGGAATTTCAAAAAGAACAAAAAAATAGAAATGATTCAAAAAAAAAATATCTGGCTCCCCCATGATTTATCAGAAAACAATGAGAAAAGAAGGAAAAATTTTAGTGAAGTGCTCCTGAAAAAGCAGAAAATTCAAAATTTCAAGAGGAGACTAGTTGCTGGGGATGAGAAATGGATATTTTTTGATAGCCCTAAAAAAGACAAATCATGGGTTTTCCCAAAAGAAACACCTTCAAAAAAGCCAAAGAGAAACATCCATGGCAAAAAAGTTATTTTGAGTGTCTTTTGGAATCAAAAAGGAGTGATATTTTTTGAGCTTCTTGATCAAAATTTGATACGAAGGAGGATGTCTATTTTTTCCTTGATAACTTTTTTAAAGAGAAAGACCCTGCATTTCTTAAAAAGGGAATTAAACTTTTAACTGAAAAATAGCAAAAAACAATTGATAATGAAGGTAACTATTTTGATTAAAAAGGATTTTTGATTTCTTTTTGTATCATCAGATATTTGTTTCCTTAAATTTGAACTAAGACTAAGTTTTAGACCTACAATGTAATTCTAAAATTTTATTAGCTTTTTTTCTAATTTGAATGTTTTTGAACAAAGTTTCCAAATTAATAGTATATTAGAATTAAATTTTGATTAATTCATAAAAAACTCCTTAAATTGAACACATAATAGACAATTATCTTTTAAATGAAAATTTACCAAAAATTTGAAATCAAAACCAAAGTCAAGACTTTTTTCTGTGGTTTCCCAACCGGGGAGGAATTCCTGCCCTCAAATTTTATGAATTCTGATGAACAATTTTACTTCAAGCTTTTGCTGTTAATTCTTCTATCTTTTAAGTTAAATATTTCTGTATTAGTAAAATATATTAATAGAACAATATTGAACCTAAAATTAACCAAAAAAAATCAATCAAATACCGGCTATAGCAGTGCTTCTTAACCCTTGGGTCGCGATCCAAAAGTGGGTCGCCGTTTACTTTGATTGGGTCATCGACAAACGTAGTTGTGTAAAAATTAAATCACGCCGACCAACGAACTTTTTCGTAACGAACTTTTTTTTTACTTAATAAAGAACACCACGGTTTTGGGACAAAAAATAAAAAATCTGAGACTGATTTCAAGTGAAGACCTTTTTTTTAAAAAACACCATGATTTCGTGACAAAAATTGATCTTCGTTTTAGAATCCCACACAATTTTTTTCCTACCCATAAAGTATTGCATATCAATTGCATGATCAGCTTTGGCATACCAACTGCATGGCCAGCTTCAGAGGTCACCGCACGCCACTTCAGTATGGTTAGACCTGCATTAAATGATCTTGTGTTTAGTTCACTTTTTATGCTTGCAATAACATCTATAAAAAAGATTGGGTCGCGAAAGCTTTACTCTCTATAGCCAGTACTACCTGTTTCAGGGTCGCGTTAACGTCTCCCCCACCATTTTCTTTTGGAGAATGGCATGGAGGGTGGCTGGGACACCCTGATGAAATGAAAATCAAGATCCATTTTCAAGGGCGCTGGCTCAGGAGAGCCAACAGTGGCCATCCAGCAAAACCAGGGTAAATGAAACTCGATAGCCTTGACAGGCCATTCATCTAGGACAAGGACAGTCTGATGTAAAACCTACGACTCGAGGACCTCCCTGTCACCGTCCCAGCTTGCTAGGCCATGGCAGATGAACCCCGGATGTAAAGGGTGGGGCCAGGACCGCGCACACTGTACTCCGCCTTAAAATTTCATTGCGCAGGCTTGAAGGACATGTTTACGTCCACGCCGCCACCAACTAACCAAGCCCTGTAGCGACGGAAAAGGGGCGAAAACGGTAGGTGGAAGATGTCACTAGAAACCGCAGTTCTAATCCTGCATGCAGGCAGTTCAGGATGTTGGTGGCCTGATGTTGACCCAGAGACGACAGCATCACTCGGCAGCACCCTGAACAACCAATCAGCCTTATCTAGGGACAGCATTGCTTGCTCCACATAGAGAAGGGCCTAGACAAGGTGGCCTAACCAAAGCTCGTCTCTTATCCGCCAGTTGGCTAACCGCGGTCAACGGGCATCTTCTCATGTGGTCAAACTACAACAAAGAAAGGAAGGTACGCACCCACCTGTAAGGGTGTAAAAACACTAAAACTGGCATGCTGGAACATCAGCACCATGCTTGACAAAACTGACAGCAATCAACCGGAACGTCGCTCTGCTTTGATTGCGCATGAACTGTCCGAGCTTGATGTCAACATTGCTGCCCTCAGTGAAGTTCGCTTCCCAGACGAAGGCAGCCTTCTGGAGCATAGCGCTGGATACACCCTCTTCTGGTCAGGAAAACCTGCAAGAGAAAGGCGTCTCGCTGGCATTGGCTTCATTCTCAGAACCTCCATCGCTTCCAAGCGAGAGGACCTGCAAATCGGCCATTCCGACCGCATCATGTCCATGCGCCTTCCTCTGAAGAACAAGCAGTATGCAACGCTTTTTAGTGTATATGCTCCAACTCTTCAAGCTGAGCCAGCAGAAAAAGACTGCACGGAGCAACAACTCGTCATCATCAACACTATCTTTCAACAAAAGGACAGTTTGAAGACAACCTGAATGCATCCTCGGTCTAAACACTGGCACCTAATTGGCTATGTCCTAGCGCGCCAAAGAGACCTCAAAGACATCCTGCACACCAGAGTGATGCCCAACGCAGAATGTCGTACTGATCATCGCCTAGTGCGCTGCAAACTCAAGTTTCACTTCAAACCTAAGCCAAGAAAGGGAGGTTCTCCTAAGAAAAAGTTCAAGCTCAGCAAACTACAGTCAGCTAAAGTGAAAGCTGACTTTCAGGCAGACTTACAGGCCAAGCTTGGAAACAACAGGTGCCTAGAAGATCGCTCTCCCGAAGCACTCTGGGACAAATTAAAAACCACCATCCTGCAAACATCTTAAGAAGTCTTTGGATTTACCACTAAAAGGAATAAAGACTAGTTTCACGAAAACAACGAAGAGATTCAGAAATTGCTGGCGGAGAAGAGATCAGCCCACCAAACTCACCTGGCCCACCCGTCCCGTCCTGTGAAGAATGCTGCTTTTCGCCACATCTGCAGCAACCTCCAGCTCAAGCTTCGAGTGATGCAAAACGAATGGTGGAACAACCTCACAGTTACAACTCAGCAGTACGCAGATGCTGGTGATTTCAGAGGCTTTTATGAAGCTCTCAAGGCAGTGTCTGACACACCAGGCACGGAGTCCTTTGCGCAGTGCGGATGGACGGGCACTTCTCAAAGACAAGACATCTACCCTGAGCCGCTGGTCTGAGTACTTCCAGAAACTCTACAGTGCTAATCAAGTTTTCCAGGACTCAGTGCTCCTCCACATCTCCCAGCTACCAGTCAAAGTGGAACTGGACGAACTGCCCTCTATGCAAAAACTTATTAAAGCCATAGAGCAAATGAAGAGTGGCGAGGCAGCAGGAGTTGACGGAATTCCACCTGAGTTTTGGAAAAGTGGAGGCCCAGCGTTGCACAGCAAGCTCCACAAACTCCTTGTCTGTTGCTGAGAGCAGGGCAAACTACCAAGAGACCTTCGCGATGCAGTCATTGTTACTTCTTTATATAAGAACAAAGGGAAAAGTCTGGCTATTCTAGCTACCGGGGGATTCCCTGTTCTCCATCGCAGGAAAAATCTTTGCTCGAGTGCTCCTAAACAGGCTAGTACTTATCATTGCAGAAGACCACCTCCCAGAAACCCAGTGTGGCTTCAGAGCAAACCAGGGAGCCACAGACATGGTCTTCGTCCTCAGGCTTTCTACTGGCCACCGTCAGTCAGTCAGTCAGTGTTTTTTTATTCTCGATCATTATTAAACAGTTTAACACAAAAATTATAAACATTAAAAAGATCAAGAAAAGGAAGAAGCAGCACAACGTCAGACGTTAAAACATGCATGATAGTATAACAAACAAAGTAAAAGTACAAGATAGTATAAAGCATGGCTGCAACACCTTAATCATATAAAGACGTAAGTGAAAAAAGAAAAAAAACAAAATAAATAAATAAATACGTAACAATAATATTATGAAACAAACTGAACAATTAAATAACCAGTGCATGACTGGGCTGCGTAATGATGATGGGTGGCACAGCTAGTCAAGATGGGAATTTAGCTCAACTGAGCAAGGTGAGTAAAGAAAAACCACCCAAAAAAGAAACCTCACCAGGTCCGGAAACCTTTTCTAAATGCAACTGGTGACTATAATAGAATAGTAAATAATGCCGAAAGTATATACAAAAAAAATTACGGAATTATACAGCTAATAATAAACAAATATTAACGATAAAAGAGATAACATAACATAAAAAGAAAAAAAAAAAAAAAACTATTATGCTAGTCAAAGTTGATGGAAAAACATATATTAATAATATAACAATTATAAACAACAAAAAAAAAAAAAAAAAAAAAAAACATTTACAACAGAATTCATGCACTACAAAATATATTAGAAGGGCACCAAAGAAGGGCACCAAAGAAGCGATATAAGGACTCCCTGAAGAAGTCCCTTGGTACCTGCCACATTGACCATTGCCAGTAGTCTACTCTGGCTGCTGACCGCGTCACCTGGCGCCACATTATCCACCAGGATGTCTCCTCCTTCGAGGATTCCCGCAAAAACAACCTGAGAGAGAAACGCCGCAGAAGGAAAAACCGCGCCCGGTGTGACCTTTGACTGCAGCCGCTGTGGCCGCACTTGCCTATCTCGCATTGGCCTTGTCAGCCACGAGCGTGCCTGCAATCGACATGGACAACCATCATCATGAAATCTTCGTTCGCGAATCCAAGCCACGAAAAAAGCCTAAAAATCTCGTTTTTAATCGGTTTAGACTGATGCTCCAAATAAACCATAATGCTAATTTACTTCGCTTCGCCGATTAGCTTTCTTGTGAAGATGCATTAATTTTTTTTTCAACAGTTTCTATTTTTATATCCGCTTCTACTAATTGCGTGAAAATTTTTTCAACACACAGTTTTAAAACGCTTTGTTTTCTCCGACTTTTTTCATTTCCAATTTTTATCAGACTCTTCTGAGTGATTTACCTTTTCTCAATGTACAACTGCGTCTTTTTAAACTTTGCTACAATAAATTAACACATTCTCTTTTTTTAAATCTTATTTTTTCAGGATTAGATAGTATCAAAGAAATTTTTTGTGGAGCGCTCTTGGTAGACCAACATCGGATCTTTTTTACCCCTGCTTAACTGATCACCATTGCTTCGCCAATTTATTATCTCCTTTCCTTCTTAAGATTTTTGGTTCCGACCGTAGGAATCTCACGGTTATTGGGTCTCTGTGGAACGTCCTCACACCCCACGTGCAGGACATGTTCCGGAAAAACCAACAATAAAATTTTTTCGGCTTTTTCGAATCATTAATTAGATTTTTTTCTTTGGCCCAGTTTTTTGCATATTTCTTTACAGCCTTAATTTTTGCGATATGTGGAGAAAAATTATTGTTTGAAAACGGGCAAAGGGAGAAATGTAGGCTATAAAAAAAGTTTGGGAACCACTGCTCTAGTCTAAGGAAAAGATTTTTATAAGACTGTTCCAATTTCGTCTTTTTGTCGCAATGTTTTGATATAAATTTATAAAGTAAACTATGAGTAGACAATTTGTAGATTGTTTGTAAACCAAGTTAGTGAAGCCTTTGTAAAAAAACTTGTTTTATTTTTCATCCGTATTTCAACTTCTTTTCATATGAAAAGTTAAACGAACTAAATCGAAGCACCAGGCTATCGTTTTAAGTGGCTTAGTTTCTTATATATGTAGTCTAAATACCCTATGTTACAATTAAATATATTTCTTTTCATGTTTTAAAACAAGAATTACAGTTTTAATTTACACCAGTAAAAACCAAACGGGCACCGCAGTAGGCCAGGGCAAGCCCAAGACATCAGCACTCTTCTGTTAGTTTGTTTCGGGACACAAATTAGACTAACATTAAGTGCTTTATCGGCTATTAGTAGTATTTTTTCTCTAATTTACTTTTTCGACGGTAGTTCTACTTTTCAAATCCGAATGGGAATGAAAACTTCTTTTTATTGGCCTATATACTTGATTTGATTTGTTTTTTTCTCAGAGAAGAAATGATTTAGACGTACCGCTCTGACTAGACTTTCATAAATTTTTTCAAGACTAGCTACAAAACGCCTAGCACCGCTTCAAAAACTAAACCAAATTTTTTGTTGTCACAAAGTTTGAATTTTCCATATCTGTTGTTTAGAGATTTTAATAAATTTTCGATAATTCTACGCTTTAGCGACGACATAATGATGCAGTAATTTTTGAAAGAAATATCACGATTCAAATTCATGCAACTTAGTAGTAATTAGTTTTTGTAGAATTATGGAATTCGGATTTTAATAGAAAAGATTACTCTTCACACAGCAGTACAAAACTCTGCGACAAGGCTGTTTAGCGCTTAACAAGGAAAGCGCATTGTGCTCAAGCCCCAAAATCTAAATTGTCTTTGTTTGCAGTCATCGATGATTCACTTCTTCCTCTTTCGCGTCTTGTTTCACAGTAAGCAGTGCGAATGGCTCAGCGAGCGACAACGCGCTTGGTCCTCGAAATTACCTAAAACTTAAATAAGCCGATATAAACCGCAAAAAGAGAAATCTTATTGTATCTGTATAGGGTTCATGCTCACAGTAATTGGTTTAGTGCAGTGTCGGACAAGTTTAGTCATTAGTATTTAATAAAGTTTGTTTATTTAAAATGTTTGGTGTATTTACCACTTTTATAGAACTACAGAACAGAACAACTTAATTTTTATTTTTTGCTGAAAATGCGAATGCAAGAAAAGAAGATTGACAAGAAAACAGCAGAAACAAAAACGTTTTGATTTTAATATTACAAAAAAATATTTTACTTTAACTTTGGGCGAAGCAATGGCTAATTTTTTCAATTTTTTGTTTGAAGTGTGACAGGAGAAGAAAATTTAATTACATGAAGTACAGTAGTTTGAAGCCGGAGCCAAGTTTGACACGATAAAAAAAAACCGAAGTGGTGAAGGAATGTAAAAGAGGCCATTTGCGTACTTGTGGATACACATTGGTTCAATAACCTTTGCTTAAAGCAACTTTCTACTTTTGATTATTGAATTAAATTGTTGCCTTTATATTGCACATACCTGAGCCTCTTTAACAGTAGAATGGCAGTAGGTTGGGGAAATTTTACTATACTGATGGTGACAAAATAAGTTATTGACATGATATTAACGCAGCAGATGTTATATTTTAGGATGGTCCAAACCCAGGCCCACGGGCCAGATGCAGCCGGCAAAAGTATCATCTGTGGCCCGCAGAAAAATTCTAATTTTTTTTTTGGGCAAAAAAAGAAGCAAGATTATGCAAGTTTTGTGTTAAAATTTGAAACTAAAAAGAAAAATGTTACGCATATATTAAATTTATGTTTGTAAACAAATTGTTTTAGTCTACATAATTTAGATTTACGAAGAGTAATAAAAATCAGTTCTAAGACGTTTTGGAAGCAATTTTTATTTAAAAAAATTGTGCAAAAGATATGTGGTTTTACAGTAGCCTATTATGATAACCGTGATTAGCCTTAATTTTCAGCCAATCAGAACCTGTCTTTAAATTTTCAAATACTGTTCATCAGTTCATTCTAGCGAAATCTCCTCAAAAAAGCTGGACGAAAACGTTCGAGTTTTCAAAACAGCCTTTTTAAGGCTACCTGTTCAAACAAAAAATTTTTAAATGAATCCTTGGTATTAATAAATATTGTCATAATTATTGTAAAGCCCTTATTGACAACTGAACAAGCCAGACCCAGTGATTTAACAAACTTTTTCTAATTTTCGATCAAGCAGCAATTAAAACGCTGTGAAACCAGCTTTCTGCAAAAAGAAAATAATTTCTTTCTTTTTTTCAGAACACATTAACAAGCATGTGTTTAAGTTTCAAAATTGTTTTGTTCTCACTCGTGGTCGCAACGGCATGGACCCAGAGTGTAAACGTCAGTCTTAATTGCTCTCGAAACTTCGTGTCAATGAGGTGGGTGGGTCGTCGTTGCACAAAATTTTCACTTTTTTACCAACCACGCGTTTTAGATTTAACAAAACTTACGTCCAGCAACTTACCTCGCAGACGGTGATTGGGATTTACATCGTCGATCCCAACAATCCGATAAAGAACGAGCTTTGTCGGTTTAATGACACAGGAGATTATTTCGTTTATGACGTCAACGCAACTACATATATTAATTGCACTTTTGTGGTAAGTAACCTGCTGAACGTTCAAAATTCATACTCACGGGGTAAAGTTAAGTAGATGTTCATTGTATGTCTACCTCTGTTCATGTCTGGGATTACGTATCTACCTAGCTGCAGTGTACCAGCTTAAGAAAGATTACAGAACAAAAATCATTATTGCTTTTTAATACGAAATTATGGTCGTTAAATAAGCGCAAAATTATGGTTGTTAATTAAAAAAATGAGCACAACCAATTACCTAGAGCAGGCTTTGCTAACTGGGGCCACAGGGTATTCTCCGGGAGGCCATGTATTGCGAAACCAAGCTTCGAATTTTGTTTAGTTTTCTGCAGTAGTAATTTATCGATCGATTGAATTTCCGCTTACTGACACAAATTAGTCAGTAACGGATTTCTTTAATGCATTTAACCCTTTGATCCGACATGCAAAAATGTGCCAAATGAATGAAAACATCACCAGATAAACCACAACAAATACAAACCCCTGCGCTTTTATTTGTTAACAAAGCACAATAATTGGGTGAACATACGTCCTCGCACAATGCTGTAAAAAGTGTGCCAAATGAATGAAAACATCACCCGATAAACCAGAACAAATACAAACCCCTGCGCTTTTATTTGTTAACAAAGCACAATAATTGGGTTAACATACGTCCTCGCACAATGCTGTAAAAAGTGTCACGAGTTAAACTGCAGCAGCCCTACACTAAGTCAGTTCTGCGCAACGGGTGTGCCCACTGCCCAAGGACGAACGCAGGTGTGCCACAGAAAAACGGCAGTCTAAACACACTCTTTCAAATAAAAAAAAAGTTTTGTTTCTTTGAAAGGGACTAACAGCTTAAAGCTTCAAATGCTTTTCTTTACTTAAAAATTTCAATCTAACCCTCTACAAATAAAGTTTTAAAACCTTTTGTTTTTGATCCTTTGATGTTTCCCATGTTCGTTTGTGTAGGATATGCGAAAGTTTATCCGCATATTTACTAGGTTTTAAACGGACCTAGTAAAGACTAAAAAAAAGATTTTACTTTATTTCAAGAGGTTTATATGAAAATTTTTAAGTTTTTTTTATCCCCTAAATAAAATTTCAAGTAAAGGAAAGCGTTCGAAACTTAGTGAAGACCAAAAAAATCTTCACCTTGGTGAAAGTGTGAGGCAAATTTTTGAGATGTTTCAAAGTGTGCTACGGGTGCAAAAAGGTTGTGGAGCACGACGCCAAGTGAACGGTAGGAGTTAATTAGCCACGTGTTGCAGGAGGGATTACTGGTTTTGCTGTTTTCAGTTACAGGTTTAGCGTAAAGTCTATTTCGATTATTTGGATAGAGTGACATTTTGAAGAACCCAAAATGTTCAAAACAAGTTGACGATGCTGAGTTCAAGACAAAGTTGAATAGTAAACGCCCCCAAGACAAATCCCAGAACAAGCTTTTTGTTGTTAATAAAAACTAAAACAATATTAATAAAAATTGAGCACAAAATAGTAACCATCGCTGTAAGCAAAGGATCATTTATGGAAGTTATCGACACTTTACAAGTTTAAGCTAAATGAGTAAATCAAAGAAAGGTACAAATTTGATGTTTGATTCAATTGTTTATTGCTGATTAGTAAGGCCCCAAAAGCCAATAAAGTCAATTTTTTTTCAAGGGTTAATTTGTTACGTCATGAAACTTACACAATGCAGTTTGATTTGTTCAAAAATTGTTACTGAATTTAATGAGTCAAAATAAAGTCAAAAGTTTGAATAAAATAAAAATTTGTCAAAATTTTACCTCCTCAAAATTTACTTACAAAAACCTCACTTTTTGGTTATTTTTGAACTTTTTCGAGTAACTTTAAATACTTTTAATATTTTGTTTTACACTTTGTACTAGTATATTCTAAAAACTTTAGGGCTACGCCCCCTTAGCGTCAATCTTAAAACTTTTTGCCCTTCTTTTTAAAAGTTTTACATGTTTTATAGTATTTCATCAATTTGTGCTTCTCTTAAAAGTGGCTTTTAGCGCTGTCGCCCCCGCGTGCGCTATTTTGAGCTTAAAAATTATTGCTTTATCTTTTTTATATAGTAAAAATGTTTGCCAATTAGAAATTCGGTAAAATGAATTCTTTATTCTTACTTGGATGCAAAAAAATGTGTCTCTATATGCATAGGCGTACCAGCCAAAATAAATTTGGGTGCAATCAAGTTTTGCCTTAATTTTGTAGCATTTGCCTAAATCATGATTTTCTAGTATTTTACGAATAGAACAAAAAAATTGTCCGAGATTCTCATTCAAAAAGACCGAATTTTTTCCTAAAATCATGGTGTTCTCAAAAAAAAAAAAAGGTCTTCACCTAAATTTGGTAACTATTTTTGCAACTGATGATTGTCGCTGCCCTAAAATTCCTGACTTTTCCCAAATTTTTATATCACTGCCCGAAAAATTCTGATTTTGCCCAAATATTTTCTCGTTACTGCCCGAAAATTTTGAATTTTGTCCAAATTTTGGAAACTTTGAGGGGCAATTTTCCCCCTGCTCCCCGCCAGGTACGGCTATTCGTTATAAAAAGTTGCAACGTGGGCGAGTGGTTAAGAGCGCTGTATTGATGGAAAACGTTATTCATAAACCTATTCGCGTTATTCTGTTGTGTCCTTAAGAAAGACACTTGACGGTACTTTCCTTTGCTTGGTGGTCTAAGCCAGTGCATCTTAACCTTTTTTGATTTTGTTCATCCCCTAGCATCAAGTTCCGGATTTCATCCACCTGTAATATGACAAAATTATTTTAGACTATGTAACACCAAACAATGACCTATAATGTTTAAAATTCATATGACCTGTAATCAGGGCCGTCACTTCGTTAGGTGGGGCCCCGGTGCAAACATCTATTATGAAACACCCATTTTTTCTGTACTATTTATTTTTTATTTTTTCCTCCATGTTTATCCTCCTGACTCGCAGGAAAGCGACGGAGGCGCTATACATAGGATGATAAGCAATTACCCCGACCTGCTTCCGGAGATGCCAAGATATTGCTGTCCGCTAGTAATTTAGTAGAGACATGACTGCAATTTAGAACTGCTTGTCAAGACCACCAAGCAGGGGAAAGTGCCGTAAAGTGTCTTTCCCAAGGACACAACAGAATGGCGCAAGTGGGTTTTGAACCGAGACCATGCTGATCATCAGTCCGGTGCTTTAACCACTCGACCACGCTGCTAAATATTCAATTGAGCTACTTTTTTCGGAATAAGAATCATTCATGACTCCCTGTTACAGAAAGATTTTTCAATTGAAATAATGAGTCAAAAAAGCATTGAGCTGAACCGGTAAAAGGGGCTGAAGCTAAGTTTACTGTGCCTGCAAATGAAAGGCTATAACAGGAATAAAATTTCACCAAGGTTGCATGGCTCAACATAATTTTTGTGATTGCAGTGTATTCAAATCGAAATAATGGCATAGCAAGGATTTTGTGGGGGTCAGGTTGCAACAACAATTTTTTGATTGTTTAATAAAAGTTTAATTAAATAAATGTCGCAAACCAAAATTGTTTTATAATGGCAAAAAAATTATGTGCAACGTTTTGAGGCAAGGTGCTTTGTGAGCATTATTAACCATATTCCAGCGAAATGGAGATGTGCTATGCAATGCGGATAAATTGTTTAACCCAAAAAGAATTAATCTACAGCACACTGACATCACCACAAAAGACACAAACTAATAAAACACAGTACTTTGAAGTCAATTAAGTAGGCTACCGTAATTTACCAGCAGGTGGTTGGAAACTTGAAAATTTTCCGTCTTGTTTTTGCACTAGTGAACTGCTGGATAACTTTTCTAAAATCTAAATCTTTAGCTTGTTCATTTTCTATCGATAGAAGAGCCAAACCGCTAAGTCTCTTTTGGGACAAGAAGCTTCGAAGAAAGTTTTTGATCAGTTTGAGTTTAGAAAAAGACCTCTCTGCCGTAGCAACTGTTACAGGTACGGTCGTATACAGTACACCATGTAAACGTCAGGATAAGTTGTGGCAAGTAATGCATTTTCAACAATCCAAACAGAAGCCATTTCTTTTGCAGATTTTAAATGGGCAATCTTTTCTCTAAATGACGTTTTGATGGAGAGCATTTGGCTACAAAACAACGGAGAGACGTTATTAGAAAATATGTTAGAAAATTTTTTTGTTTCAACTTCAAGATCCAGATGAGAAGCATTTGATGGAAAACTTGGTTCCGAAACTTAATATGACTTCACCACTGATTTGATTCCTTCAAAGCGATTAATTAATTGGCAAGAAAATAAGTCCATCATAGGAAAAAACACAGTTACGCAAAATTGCTTCTTAGGATCGCTTAACGTTATTCCTTCAGATATTTCATCGAAGTAGGCTTTTGTTTTCTTTGCTCTTTTGTTTAAAAACTGTCTTGGCAAGCCCCATGTGGAAGCTTCGTTTGGTACTGCGTCAAAACTCCTTCTGAGTTGAGCAACGTCTTCAGCAGCAGTTTGCAGAAGTTTATGGGTAGAAATTAGGTCAATTATTTTACAATGCATTGCTTTTGAGAGAATGTTGACAATCTGCAAAATCTTGCATTGCACAACCAGCATGCATACAAAGTCTAAGTTTTCTATCTGTTTCTTTATTACCATAGCTTCATCTCTTTCCTTTGGCTTCGTGTTGGTAAGTATTATGTGAGTCAAGCATTTCATAATGTCACAAAATTTTTCCTTCAAAGCATAGAAAGTATCATATCTATCAGACCACCGAGTTAGATTTAACACTTTTAATGTAAGATATGAGCAATAACGATCATGGACATTCTGAAGCTTTTGCCAACGCACAATACTATGTCCAAAAAAATTACATACCGACTTAATGGTGTCGTAAAATTGACGGATTTCACTCACGGCTTTCAATGATATCTTTTAACACCAAATTTACATTGTGCAAAGCACAATGTACGTAGTGATCATGTAGAGCCACATCTTGGATTTTCTTATGCAAGCCGGAGTACTTCCCGCTCATCACTGCAGCGCCATCGTATCCTTGTCCACGGCAATTTTTTATGTCAATTAGCCCCTTTTGCTGAATGGAATTCGTTATTATTTTGTGCAATCTAATAGCAGATGAATCCTCAACTTCGATAAATGAGGTAAACTTTAAGTTTTGATGGCGTTCCACCATCGTGGTAATTGATTTTGACGTAACGAAATTCCACTTAACTGGTCTTTTTTGCTGACATCTTGAGTGGTATCAAGAATAATGGCAAAAAAAGGAGCGCTTTGTAGTTCGCTTTTATATCACGGAAAACTTCTTCAGTTAGTACTGATATTAGTTTATTTTGTATCAAAGGACTTAAATATTTTGGAGAATCTTTAGGTAGTTGTGAAAGTTTGTCTAAAACAGTGTCGTATTTGGCAAGAAGCTGTATGATAGAGAGAAAATTGCCCTTGTTATCCTTGGAAAATTCTTGACTGGATCCGCAAAAAGGTAAGTTGCACTTTGCTAACATCAACGTAACATTCACGAGTCTTTCCAAAACATTTTGCCAAAAGTTTGGTTTTTCCAGCAAAGGCTCGTGCAACGCTTCTTCTATTGTCCCCCTGTTCTTTATTGCTCATATATGACACACGTCTCCGCATGATGTGTGGAGCTTTCATGGCTTCGAATTCGCTGCAATAAATACCTCCAGTCGTTTAAACCTGTTGTACCCTAAAGGGTTTTGAAGTGTGTAAGAAGTCCCTGAAGAGGTATTTTCATGAGAAAATAACCAGCAGGGCTGGCAGTAAACACGATCCGTGTTTGATGAATAACATAACCAATATCTTGGTAGTTTTAGACCTAATTGTGTTACATAATGGTAATAATTTGTTGAAAATAAACGACCACTTTGGATCGGATCTTTAGGGAAAGGTCCCTCAAGTTGTTTGGGACCTGCTGCAACAATTGCTTTCTTGATTTCTGAGTTTGCAATAATGGTGGGAAAGTCGTCATTCTTGCTTGCATCTGATGTACCTTTAGTACTATCGAAATTTCTTTATTGGTAGACCTACTATTGTTGAAACTATTAACGTTAACAAGTTAGGGAGTAGATTCTATCTCATGAATGGTGACGTCGTGCTCATCCGCTTTGGATGCTTCTAATCAAGTTAGCCATGAACTCAGTCGCTGAGAGTTTCTGACTGCCTCAGCTATTTTTCTTTTCTTAGCTTGTCTCTTTTGTGCTCCGCTTTGATAATTTCTTTTCATATTAAATTGCAGTCAACTAGAGTTTTACAATGTTGTTACTCAAAACCTAAAAAGTTTAATGAAATTTAGACAACGATTAGTAAAGTTTAATGTAACAAACTCTCTTTGTTATTGTCTTTCCGGCTCACAAAATAGTAGGCGTACTGCTGCGAGCGTAAGGACTACGGTATCTCTAGCAAACAGGATTCAAATAAAAAGCTCAAACCTGACTTTTCAATCACTCAAATCACAATTTCTTTCAACGAAAGAATTTTATTAATAGAAATTATAAATTTGATCAGTAATCACTGATTAATAAAATTACGTCTAGCACCCAGATGGCTAAATTAAATCTCAGTAGCTTATTTAAATAGAATAATCACTATTCTCACAAACTAAGGCTTTCGATCTCACTAACCCTTAAAACTCTACTCTTGCACTCAGGCAAAACAATAACACAACAAAACGCTGACTTTCATAGAACAAATTAATTTACCTATTTATATGAATTTATACGAAGCGGGGAAAATTTACCAGAAAAAACTAGCAACTTCCAGAAGATACTATATTTTCTTATGAGAGAAACAGAAAATTGTGCACTAAAGTTGACTATTTTTTATTTGGGCGCAAGCTTTCGTGGGCTACTGCTCACTTCGTCAGGTGCAATGGAATGGAATGGACAGTGCAAAGGACTACTGCTCACTTCGTCAATAGTCCTTTGCACTGTCCATTCCATTCCATTGCACCTGACGAAGTGAGCAGTAGCCCACGAAAGCTTGCGCCCAAATAAAAAATAGTCAACTTTAGTGCACAATTTTCTGTTTCTCTCATTTGATTTGAAAAATTGACATGGCTACCC
This sequence comes from Diplosoma virens, assembly GCA_963680785.1. Lineage (NCBI taxonomy): Eukaryota > Metazoa > Chordata > Ascidiacea > Aplousobranchia > Didemnidae > Diplosoma > Diplosoma virens. The sequence continues at coordinate 12,133,708 of OY796892.1, forward strand.
CAATTCTATATTTTCTTAATTAATTAATTTAAGATGGCACAGGCCGGCCAGACAGTTACTGTTACGTCACAAAGCACCAAGTTAAAAGGCTGGTAAACAAGTTATGTAACATGTGATACTATTAAGTTACTGGACTATGGTAGAAAATTCTAGAATTATCTCGAAACCATCACGTGACATTACGTATGACTACGTACGTCATAAAGCAAAACTTATTACAAGGTAAAATAAAGCTGATAAATATGATGCTATATGATCATTATAGCTTAAATTTATTTTACTAAACAGACTTGAGTGGGGATAGTGTTCCGATTACGTCATGACTATGTCACAATTAAAATGAATACGTCACAATCGAAACTTTAAATATATTAAGAAATACTTCGAATAAATTAGATGGTTAAATATAAATTAAAATTATTGATGAAGGTTGACATTTAATAATAATAAGTTTACTTGAGCTTTTAACGAAAATATTTTACAATAAAATGTAACAATGCGGAGCCCCCTCGTGCTGGGGCCCCGGTGCATTGCACCGGCTGCACCGGCGATAGTTACGACCTTGTCTGGTCATTTTTATACAAGATTAACTCAGGCTAAGTGCCACAATTACAAACTTACAATAAAAGCTACAAAAGCCCAAAACAATCAACTGATTTTTATATTAAGTAATAATGCCTAAGCAGAAATTTGGATCAGGTTTGTTTTATAAACTTACATGCAAAAATAAAACGAGAAAAAAACCGTTGAAAACTTAATTTACTGCAGAAAGCTATTTACTAGTGACAAGACTGTTCCTGAACTTTCGTAATTACTGTAGTTTGTCAAATCGCATACTCTCATCAATAAATCAACACATTTCAGCGCATTTCGCTTTTTAGTTCTCAGTTCCACTAAATATAAAAAATCTTTTTCTGACAAGTATGTGGTAGGCATGAGCACCAGTTGGTGCAAGGCTTTTAAAGCTATCTATTAATACGTAGGGGAATCGAGCAAGCTAACTCAATAACTCCATAATAAGGATATGTCCTGAAAAACGATTTTTGTGAAAAGTTTTTCTGCAACTCCAACAGTGTTTCCATCATATCTCCGAGATTTTCTTGCTTCAGATAATCTACAATAAATGGATTGATTATCCACATATTGGTTTCCAAATCTTGATGCAGTTTTTGTAGAAAATATTTTTTGAAATTTTCACTTAGGAGTTGCAGATAGTTTTTATCCTGTTCTCCGATTCTGGTGCTTTATTTTCCCAGTTGCAATCTTTTATATTGTTTTCCCCATTAGAAAATTTGAGAAATTGCCTTTGGAAATGTTGCTTTACCATATGTGTATCTTCGATTTCATTGATTCACTTTTTCCCATAAAATCAAAAATGTCTTCACCTTTACCTTGAAGTAACAAATTTAATTTATTAAAATCATTAAAGATGTCGTGTAACGCAATTTGGATATCCAAACTTCATCTTTAAGAAGTACTGCACTTTCATCACTGGAAGATTTTAGAAATTATTAAAGCTACAGTATAATTCTCAGCAAGAAAAATCTTTGCAAAACTTTTCCTCGTGATAGCCATCAAACTTCACTATGTACAGTAGAAGCAAGGCATGCTATGGAATGGAATAAAAATTTTCCATATTGCATATAGATTTAAATCTTCTATTCTATTCCATTCCATACTTAAAAATCTTCCATTCCATACTTTGTATTGTATAAAAACCCTAAATTTCATGCCATGTAAATTTGTATGAGTGTTTTCATAAGTCTAACTTTTTAGCTCGAGGACTGCCTTGAGAAGTTGATTTTGTTCGAGGGCCGCACTATAGTGATCTCAAAAAAGTCTTCATTTTGAATTTGCCCGGATTTTCATAATTTTCGTACCCAATATTTTCGTATCTAAAAAGTAGTAAACTCAAAAAGATCTTTACTTTGAATTTGTCCCGATTTTCTTGATTTTCGTACATAAAAATCAACAATCTATAAAAAAGGACCTAGAATTCGGTTGAAGACGAACAAAAATTATTAATTTTTTAAATTGTTTGTTTGAGGCTTTCGCGGGCCGCACAGAAGATCGTTACGGGTTGTAGTTTGCCCACCCCTGGTCTAACTTATCCGAGTGATAGATTTGTAATTTTAGTCTTTATTTTGTTTATGTGCATTTAATATTGGGTAGATAATCTGCATTAATATTTAATTAGATCTAAAAATTTTATTACTTTTTTAGTAAGTTGTGGTGTTTTTCATTCATCTTTAACCGCTCTGAGACTACGTGAACTTTTTAAGTATAGAACGGTTTATAAATACATCTTATTATTATTTAAACTGAAAATATTCCAACGGCACAACCAAGCAAGTTGTTTATTTCTGCATTTTCTAATGAGAAAAACATTGCAAGCAAATTAGGCACTCAGACTTGAACTTTAAAACTGGCTCCATATTGAAGTTGCAAACTGTTTAAACGCCAATATTGGAATATCACTAATTTACTTGTAATTTCCACTATTTTTTCCTACTCTATTCATTTGAGTAGACTTTGGCTACTATTTTTTTCTTTTATCATTTTGTATATCTGATTGCACTTAGTATGAATATCTGATTGCACTCATTTCAATGTTGTTTTCATACTAAGTGCACACTAACTGCACTTAGTATGAAAACACCATTGAAATGAGCAAATATAGAAAATGTATGGAAGTATGAAAAATTATTTCCACTCCATATATGAAATCTTCCATTCCATACTTTAACAACTGCATATTCCATCCTGAAGTTTTTCTTCCATTCTATTCCATTTCATAGCATGCCCTGTGTACAAGCAGAGTTTTATGATCTGCAGACAAAGCTTAGAAAACAATCCACTGGTTTTTACTTAAGGACGAATGGCATTAAAAATCCTCACCATATCACTCATCAGTTTCTCAAGCTCACTGACTTTATCATAGGAGCTTGCTCACAATTTCTTGGAAGCCAACGTTTTATGATGTAGAATGCAGTGTAAAAACTTATAATTTGGAGATCTTTGTTTGATGAATGCAGCAGCATCTTTGTGTTTTCCTATCATAGCTGCTGCACCATCTGTAGTTACAGCAACACATTTCTTCCACGATATTTTCATTCTGAAAAAATTTGTTAAACTTAGAAAAAATAAATTCTCCCGTACTCTGCAACTCAACCAGAAAGCAAAATAAGAAGTGTTGAACAATTTTCTTAACACTTTCATCTGGAAACCGACAATAAAGTAGACATGTTTATTTTGCAAGTGATTGCGTAGTTTTGAAGGAGCCAAGCTGCCAAACTGTTGTTGCCATAAGTCACATTACAAAACATGCATTGGGCAGATGGCTCAAGGCTGGTTTTTTAACGTCGGGGTAGAAAAAACCATATTTGATAAAATCATCGTTCCATTTTCTTCTTTTCACTTTCTGAATACCAACTTTTCTCTTTGGACTAGGCTCTTTTAACTCTGAACTGATACTGCTGGTCTTTACTGGTTATTTGCTTTAGTGTCATGACTGCATGTATCAAAAGCAAATGTTTTTTGAATATATTTCTTAGACATAATGCAAGCTTTTTCTAAAGTTAAGAAGACTCAAGTTACGGTGACTGAAACTAAATCAGTGAATCGCTGCACAAACAACACTAAATATACTGTAATTGGAGGTTCAAAAATGAATATCAAATCAGCACTACATGGTTGCGACATAAATATAAAAATATTACAAAGCAGGAATATGAAAAATAAAGTGAGAAGTTAAAAAACTTAAAGCTGTTAAATTGCACCAGAAGAGCAGATCCAACTCCATGTTCTTTTAAATACCTGGTGTACAAAACCCTTATATTTCTCACTGCCATTACTTCACAAAAACTATCATTGTTTCTTCACAATTACTCATGCTAAAGCATTGGACGCACGTTGCTGTTTTTCTGCAAACTTTGTAAAAATGTGACTTTGTTTTCTAATTTTAAATCGGTAATTTAATTAAGTACATACCATCTAAAGTTCAAATTTGTACACAAATTAGAAAATAAGCTAAATTTAAAAAATATAAAACAAAATAAAACTAAAAATTTTTTCACGTTGCTTTTTTCCTGAATACGGCAGTCTTGTGCTGGTTCACCCACCGTTCACCCCTGTTGGTTGGTTCACCCTTGCAAAAAAATTATTCACCAGTTAAGTAACACTGGTCTAAGCAAGTAGCTTTAAATTTCGGCTATATCTTTAAATATAACACTAGGAAAAAAATCAAAAATTCAACCGGACAGCAATTTCTTCGCATCTCTGAAAGCAGGTCGAGGTAATCGCGTAATGTTTGCTCTAAGTATAGCGCTTCCGACGATTTTTTGAGAATCAAGAAGATAAATAGTCTATAGATGAAAATGACAATATAAAAGACATTTACATAAAGTTTGTAATTTCTATTACATGAAATTACTTTTTTGGATGCATGTTAAAGTTTTTATACAAGTAATTGTTACGCAGAAGAACCCAGTTGAGAAATGTTTTTTATCGGGATATGCAGGCAAACAAAGATTTTTGTCTTACTGTCGACAAAAAAAATTATACTTTTCGCCTGATGTAAATTAGAGTTTTTGCAACTGTTTAACGAAACTTTGTCCAAAAAACTTCGACAACAGGTCAAAATTATTTGGTCAAAATAAAGTCAAAATAATTAGGCTAAATGATTGTTGGTGTATGTCGGTTACTGTTTTGATGCAAAACGATCACATGGTTCAATCTGAGTTAATTAGTGGACCGAGATATAACCATAGAAAAATATATTAAAGATATAGTTTATTCAAGTACTTTTTCTGTATCCTCGTTATTGTGTTTTTCATAGCATTGATTGATTGCTTTAGATGTTTAGCGACGCGCTTGGAATGGTACAAATGTTCGTGGCTCAACTTTTTACTAACACGTCCGCTGTTGTTTCGTTTGAAAATATTCAACGATGGGACTTTCGGTGCAACATGCTTGTCAACTACACTGTCTCCTCCACTAGAATACAGCCATACAGCGTGTAAGCCATTTTGGTTTTCATAATTCATAAAAAAGTACAGGGTGTTCATAAATTATTGTTATAATTTTCAAAGTTTGTCAAAATTTTATTTTTTGCAATATTTTCGTTTGATTTGTTTTATAGTGAAGGAAAATGCTTCAGGTTTTTTCTTTCTTAACAGGTACTTGTGGAAATAATTAGGTTTAAAATTACAATTTATTTTGTGATTAAGAAGAATATTTTTAAATTTAGTAGCGAAAGTTGAGTTCATAAAAATGAGCACTGCGCAGGAAAAAGACCAGTGTGTTTTCTGGTTTATAGAGACAAAAACAGACATCAGACTAAAGTTCTCTGTGCTTGGATGTCTGCTTTTGTCTCTATAAACCAGAAAACACACTGGTCTTTTTCCTGCGCAGTGCTCATTTTTATGAACTCAACTTTCGCTACTAAATTTAAAAATATTCTTCTTAATCACAAAATAAATTGTAATTTTAAACCTAATTATTTCCACAAGTACCTGTTAAGAAAGAAAAAACCTGAAGCATTTTCCTTCACTATAAAACAAATCAAACGAAAATATTGCAAAAAATAAAATTTTGACAAACTTTGAAAATTGTAACAATAATTTATGAACATTCTGTATTTTAGATTATCTTATCAAATGAATCCTTGTTTCGAATTTAAGCAAGCAACATACGGTCTCTGACGCTAAAGCACGCTTATTTAATAAAGGATAAAACAAATGTCTTTTCTTTTTGCTAAATATAAAGTTGTATTACGATCTTAAATTCGCAAAAATTTTTAAAATGTGTTGTAAGGATTAAGGATTTTGTTTTAAAAATAAACCTAACGCGCAGTGGTGGATATTCAAAGTTAGGAGCCCGAGGCAAGGATTTCCAAAAATTGATGTTCTCTGAAAAAAAAGGGGGCTTTGATCTCGTATTTCCCATTTTTCTTCCAAAATCATAGTGATCTCAAAAAAAAAGTCTTTACTTCGATTGGATCTCGATTTTCGCTATTTTTCTCCCAAAATCATGGTGATCTCTAAAAAAAAAAGGTCTTCACTTCGAATCGATCTCGTATTTCCCGCTTTTCGTCCCAACTTCATAATGATCTCTAAAAAAACATATGCAGCAAAATGAAACTATATGCAGTATTTTCAAGGGGGGGCCCGAGGTAACTGCCTCATTCGCCTCACCCAATATCCACCACTGCTAACACAATATTAAAAAAACTTATTCAAATAGAATTTATTGTTCAATTATAGTAAAACACGTCTCTGTCCCAGAGTAGTGCTATCACGTTATGCATAAATTCGTCGCCCGTCTACTGAGTGGCTTGACACACTATATATAGTGAGCATGACCGCATATCCAAATCACCGACCGTGGGAAACAAAAACGCCGTCGCACAAAATTTAGCACGATAAATATTATGGGAAGCGGGGCACGATTGACAAAATAAAAGAATAAGCCGAGCATGCTGCAACCACGCATTCGGCATACACGAATCACGACAGTCTCTTCCCAGTTATTTATCACCCTTTCAATGAATAAAGCATACAATAATCTGTGGTAAAGTATTGTTTTTCCCTGCATTGCTCTAAATCTAAAAATCCCTGAAAATAAATAAGGTCGAACGATTGACCGGTTTTCTATATATTACGTAAATTTTCTTTTTTTCCCGAAAACCAAAAGCTTTTGTTTTTCTTTAAAGTTTAAACGAGTTGTGTCGCTCATGATATTTTTTTTAGCAAAAATTTATAAATTCTTTAAAATGTCGAAAACATTTTAATGTCGAACCTATTCAATTTTCACTGAACAATGCGGGCTGATAACTTTTTTTTTGCCTCCAAAATTATATCAAAATTAAAAATTTAAATTGCTGTTTGTTTTTGATACGATTACCAAATCATTCTTTTATTAAAAAGCATTGGCCTGGGATCCGTACTCAGGTTATCTTTATATCTCTTTTATCATAGTAACCGGCAAAGTCTTATATTGCAGTAATACTGCAGATTGTTTTTTGTACATGGCCGAATTGGCTGGAATGCTGCCTTTTGTTGTAAGCGGCGTTGCCATTTTTAGGTAAGCACTAAGCAGTGTGAACCAATTGAGAAATTCGTCGTCAAGGTACGGCGATCGCGCACAATCGACCTTGTACGTGTAATAACGTATCGTTTAGTCGCTGCTTCCTATTTCTCAATCACTTTGTCAATAATAACTTTGAAGCGTAATATCTTGATTGAAAATAAAATTGAATTGAAGTGAAAAAAAAAGCCTTTCCTACGGACGCAACCAAAATCACTTAGGTCGACCAAGCATCGAACTAGCGTATTTCTACTAGCAAATCGCGCCAATAAAAAATAGAGAAACACAAAAATTTTAATGGTTATAATATGTTTAAACTTGCTGTTTTTTCATTATATTTAGAAATAACAGTTACTCTACATTGGTTAATTTTAACTATGAGTCTTCAAAAACTTTCTGCATGGAGTTTTAAAAATAGAATTTTACACTTTATTGAAAAAAATATTTTATGTCAAAAGAATAGAAAAAAATGAACTAGCATAAATATAATTATATCAATGTTGCTTATATCGATGACTACAGTTTTGATTTCGATCAAGTGTGAAAAATTATCGGTCGGTCAGACAAAAAATTTTTTGACCTTGGCTTATATTTAAGATAATGTAATCGTATAAAATAATAGTTTTGGAAATTTGCTTTATATTGGTAACCAAATTTACTTGTTTTAGTTGTTTTTGTATTTAAAAATGCTTTTGACCTGGAAAAATGTGGAAATGTTAACCTCCACTTCTGGCTAAATATGATTGATAGCTAAATCCCTCACCAATTCAAACAAGAGATGATCATAATCGCAAGCTTCAGTCGGAGTTGAAGCCGGAAGTCAATAAATTAACTGGAGCAAGAGTCGAAAAAATTTGTATTGAAAATAGTGTTCTGAGAAAATTTGTTACGATCAACTTGAAATTTAATTTTTACGGTTTAATTGATCCTTTAAGTATTTTTGTGTTGTGAAATAAAGATAAAAAAAATAAAGTCGAAGTTAAATTTCGAAGGCGGAGATGAAAAACACAGACTTTGTTATGTTGAATTTAAAATAAAGAAAAGTTTGCTGTACAGGTCGTTCTCTGGATCATCCGCAGGAACCAGCAACTACGCATTCACTGCTCTTTTCTTCAATGATTCGACCTACACCGAGCAACTGAATCCGGCACGATGGTCCTACCGGGCCAACTCTACTGTCTATCTGGAGATTAGAGTGTTGGCATTTAGTCAAATTCATTTGACAGTGAGTAAATATCATAAACTTTGCTTATTTATTAGTTTGTGTAATTGGATCACGGCTGTCAAGTAAACATATGAAGCAACAGAGTTGTAAAACTTATGCCCATCATTAAAGGACATGAGTCAGTCTAATCCAACTACCTTCAAGTTTGAGTCCTCAGGAGCTGTGACTTGAGTTCAAGCTTACCAAAGCTTAGGTTTTTTCTAGTCCAAATTCATCAAATCTTAAATTTTTTTAAGTCCACGTTTATGACCAATATTGTATCCACGAATTTTTATATACGAGTATTGTTTTTAAAAGTGAAAACCTTTCTTTTTTGTCTTCAATTAATTTTGAACAGCTTTTTTACCTCCAACGTGAAGTAAAGTACAAAATTCGATGTAAAATACTACTTGGACTGTCACTGTTTTTTTGTGAGAAGAAATCAGCAAATGAAAAACTTAAGTTTATTGACTAATAAATCAGTTTTTAAAACGGTGGCTAAACTTTTTAATAACAAGAAAAAAGCAAAAAAAATCAAAGGTAAAAATAGCTTTAAAAAATACTTGTTTCAAAATATTCGACAATTTTTTGAATTAACTTATTTTATGCTACTTTTGACTTGTGTCGATTAATTTTAGTCGTGTACCGACCAAAAATAGTTATGTCGATAAACTTTATTTTTATTGGTAAATAAACAGTTGTGAGATATAATTTTTACTATAAGTTTTCTTTTTACTATAAGCCTTACAACTATTGCATTTTTACGTGTAAAAATAAATAAAAATATCATAATTTTCTAAAATACCTCAAAGAATTTATTTAAATTAAATTTATTTAAATAGTTTTCTTTCGAAGTTCGTTACAGATATCTTATGAATTTTGTTGTGCTGCCGTTATTATTGTTTTACTCGTTTATTTCGTTTTTTCGATTTTGTAATTTTCTTTTTTTTCTCAAGGAGCACCTTGACTTAGAAAACCGAAAGGTTCCTCGGTGCTCCTTACCAACATTCCAAATTGCTTTATTTTGCATTTTGTTTCTTTCGTGAATTTTTTATTTGGTGAAATAAACTCAAACTCAAACTCAAACTAAATATTTAAAGATGGTTTTGCTATGTTATGTGTTTCATTTAAGAAAAAAATTAGGTTTTGCGTTTCAAATCTCACTTTAGATTTTCAGAATATATTACAGTAAACGACTTGAAAAAATACAGTAAACAAAAAAAAGTGAAACTTAGAAAAAAGCAATACAAATTACTGTAATTTCAGGTATTTCGGTTATTACTAGTTAATCTATCATAACTCATATGCAGGTATTTTAGCATATTTCTGTAGAATTCCTCACAGTCTTTACTAGTTATTTGTTCAAAACCTTTTCTTATCGCCTCTTTTAGCTGCTCCTCCGATGTGCACTTTCTTCTTATTACAGCATTTTTCCACTTGGAAAAGCAGTTTTTAATCGGATTTAAGAATGGACAATAAGGTGGCAGATACAGAACCTGAAAGCCATCCCAATTTAATATCCGCAGCGTATCCTACAGTTATCCAAAATCAATATTGGGTTTTCAACTCCCAAATTATTGCAGGGGTCTTTGACTTCGGTGCGGCACTGCTGAAAATCTTCGGCTTTCACGGCTTTATCATGAATTTTATCGAATTTTATCACCCAGTCGCAGACAGCTTTCTTCATTTCAGAGTTTAGTTTTGAGCGACGATCACCGCCTCTTACATTAGCCGCAACTACAGTACTCCCGCGCGATTAAATTTTCGAATAATCGCTGCAACTGTCCCCATTTTCAGACTCAGAATGCGTGCAGTATATGCCGGATTGTAGTTTTCGAGGTACAAATTAATACATTCTTTCCCTAACCTCCGGAGATATGACCACATTCTTTCTTGCTGGGGCTTTCTCCTACCTTGACTCAATGACTCATTTGGTTTAGATTGATCACGCTATTTTTAATGTTTTAATACCATAGAATATGGCAACAAGGCGAAAAATTATTCTATTTGTTTTGTTGCATCACAATAGTAAAGAAATGACGGATAGAGTGATTTATTTTACATGTATTAAGTGTGACTAGACACGTGGTTTGAAAGCAGTTTTACAAGTTTTTTTGTTTCGGAAAATGTTATTTTAACCCATTACAAATTTTGAAAAAAATTTAATTTGATATGTAATGGGTTAATTTCTATTAAAAAAATAAATTTTTTAATGGTTAATTGCTTTTAAAAAATTTATGTCATTTTAAAACATAAAAAAAAGGCTTGAAAAAAATTTTAAGTAAGAATTTTTAAAAAATTCATACCCTATCTTGCTTTTTTTATAAAGTTGATCTACACAACTATTTTTGGTCGGTACACGACTAAAATTGATCGACATAAGATTAAATTTCATCGGTACATGACTTAAATTGGTTGACACAGAACTAAATTTTGTCGTCGTCGTTTGAAGGGTATCCACTCCAGGTCAGACACAAACAGGACTAGAGCCGAGGGTTTATCCTTTTACTACCACAGACTGCTGTATTGCCTGAATCAAATGCTGGCAGTGGTGTTATTAAGCCAGCATCGAGTTTTGTCATCCAAAACCGTCAGACCTTGTGCTGCATGTGATGCCCGATATATAGGGTACGCTGTTAGAACATGGTCTGCGGTTTGCTCAGAGGCGCCACACTCGCAATTCGATGAAGGAGAGAGACCCCATTTGTGCATGGACGAATGGAATCGCCCAACACCAGTCCGTAGGCGGTTGAGCTTAACCCAAGCTGCTCGGAGTAAGCCCATCCCAACAGGCCTGGCACCGGTCCTGGGCACAAAGGCACGGAGCCTGGAAGCATTTTCACAATACTCCGTTTTCCATTTGTGGTTTGTCCATTCAGAAGCGAGGATACCAAGTCTGTCAACGTTGTTCAAAAGATTCCGCGCAGCTGGCACAAACGGGCGTCTGGATCTTAATCTTACTTGGCGAGTATCTGAGGACCCACTTAAAAAACCATACAGAGAGAACTAAATTTGATCGGTAGTGACTAAAATTGATCGACACATGATTAAAATTGATGGGTAGAAGACTAATGTAGATCGAAAAATACTGTATCTAAAAAACCGCAAACACTTCACTCTATTTAATGATGTTAAATCTCAAATAAATACTACACAATGTGTTATTTTTCAAAGCCTTACCTTGAACTTTTGCTATTCTCTTCATTTTATTTTTTATTTTTATTTTTTTATCTCTATATTTATTCTCCTGACTCGCAGGAAAGCGCCGGAAGCGCTATACGTAGGGCAAGCAATTTCCCCGACCTGCTTTCGGAGATGCCAAAATATTGCTGTCCGCTTGAAATTTTTAATAGAGATATGACTTTAATTTAGAACTGCTTTCCAAGATTACCAAGCAGGAGAAAGTGCCGTAAAGAGTCGTTCCCAAAGAAACATCAGAATGGCACGAGTAGGTTTTGAACCAAGACCATGTCGATCACGATCCCGGCGCTTTAACCATTCGACCACGCTGCCGTCTTCATATATTAATCATCTTCCATTACATACTAAATTCAGTGTCAACCCCTTTGCTTATGACACAGTATTAACAATTTTTATTGACATATTAACAATATTTATGACAAATGGAATATTATTGATAAAACGAAGAAAATTGCCAAAGTAAGATCAGATATTTTCTTCTTGTTTAAACGCAAGCAAATTAATGTTATACCTAAAGGCTTAATCATCAAGAATAACGTTAGCAAGTACGTACAATACTTTTTACAGTCGAAAATTATGCCAAGATTTTGAGATTAAATTAAGAAACCATCTAATTAAAGTATTAAACAGCAAACAAAGACATTTAGTGTCGCAATAAGAATCTTTAAAAAGTAATTTTTGTGAAATTGACCCGAATTCTAACATTGAAACTGTTGTCAAAGACGATAAGATTTACATTACAATAATAAGATTTCTGAATTCTTAAAAAACAAACTGGTTAAACTGGGAAGACTAAATCCCTCTTCTAATAAAATGCTTCTCTTTCGAATAAATTTGTTAACTTATCTGATTATAAACCTAGTCCATATGAACTAGCAATTCTCGAAAAAGGTTTATCTTTTTGCCCATCAAAAAAAATAAACGAAATACAATTCTTTAGTGACATTGAGTCGTATTTCCGCCGTTTAAGACATAAAGAATTTTTCTGCAACAACACTTCTCCCAACACTCCGACCAACTCTGCAGGTACGTTTAACAAAAATCAACCACAATCAAAATTGAATAACAGTAACTGGACCCCACCAAGTGGCCATCACCAAACCCTGGATCTTTATATCGAATGCTTCAAAAAACAATCGCACGCCGAAATCATGAAATTAGATCAGAAATCATATGACAACATTAGATTTGAATTCGGAGGACCCGGACATTCACGTTACAATGAACCACTCGACTGAGGAAAATAATTTTCTGGACACCACTATTAGACTAAAAAATAACACGCTCCAAACTTCATTATATAAAAAACCCACCCATTCCCAAACCTATTTACACCCCACCAGCTCCCATCCCCCACACATCTTCGCCTCCATAATTTTCAGCCAAACTTTACGCTACAAGCGTATCTGCTCTAATGAAAAAGAATTAAATTTACAATTGACAACATTAAAAAATGCATTTACCGCACTTGGATACGAACCCAAAACTATCAAAAACCAAATAATTAAGGCCATGTCCATTCCCCGAGAAGCCCTTCTCAAATATAAAACCAAATCAAAATCTGATCGTACACCCCTAGTCCTCACTTACCACCCTCATCTTAGACTTATCAACAAAATTTTCAAAAAATTGCAACCTTTACTAAACAAAGACCCGCATCTTAACCAAATCTTCTCTGCACCACCACTTATATCATATCGTCAACCTCCTAACCTCAAACTTTTACTCACATCTGCCTCCTTACCAAATGAACATTTCATCACGGGCACCTTTCCCTGCAAATCCCTTAAATGCCATCTCTGCCCCAACATAAATACTAACCCTACAATAACTGGTCCTAACGGAGTCCCAATAAAAATCTCCGGAAACTTTAGCTGTAATTCATCTAACATCATATATGCAATTTTATGCAATCTCTGCCCTAAAGCAATCTATATTGGAGAAACAAGCAACTCTATCAGACAACGGATGAACGGACACAGGAGCGACATCAAGCACAACAGAAACAAACCGGTAGCTGAGCATTTCAATAAACCTGACCACACTTTGGACAATCTCAAATTAGCATTAATCAAGGAAGTTAAAAGTAAAACAAAGCAACAACGGGAAGTGGAAGAGCAAAAAATTATTATCAAACTCGATTACGTTAACCAAGGTTTAAATAAAGATTATTCGTTCATGTCCAACTACGTGTAATATTCATTTTTGTAAACGTGAGGGTCATTTATGTTTTTCACTTTTTTATCCGTTTCGCATCGTTCTATACTTACATGCCATTTTCTCGCATTTGTTTTTTGTTTAAATTGCTGTAATTTAGCGCACTGCCATATTTTCTCAAACTTAGTCTTTTTTATCCGATATCTTTGTATCTCATTACGTCACATATGTCTGTTTGTTACGTTTAATGCCACTGTGTAAAACTTGTTTTGATTAGACTTTTATTCTATTGCACCTGATGAAGTGAGCAATAGCCCACAAAAGCTTGTGCCCAAATAAAAAATAGTCAACTTTAGTGCACAATTTTCTGTTTCTCTCATTTGATTTGAAAAGTTGACACGGCTCCCCCGATTCTATTTCTTCTAATTCTTCGATGATAGTATTAACAATAAAAAACAAAAATATTCATCAACTGCAAAAAAAAAGTTAGTGAAGAACTATGCATTATAGATAATTGGATGAAATGTAACAGATTATCCTTGAACTACTTAAAATCCACCTACTTCATCGTTACTACCAAACATGAAATGAACACTGTCAATCAAATCTTTATCCAGATTGAGCCCGTCAAAAAAATTTCATCTAATTAAACGAAATATTTTGGTATCTTTATTGATAATGACCTTAAGTGGCACAATCATACTAAATACACATTTAATAAACTTCTATTTCAGCTAGAATCTTATTTATTGTGAGGTATTATGTAAATAGACCTTCACTCATTAAAATTTACTACAAGTTTATATATTTCTACCGTCCTTAAGTATGAATGATAACATTGGACTCTACTAACAAAACATTATTAAATAAATTTCAAGTAATGCAAAATAAGATTCTACTCATCATAGACTATAAACGTTTGAAAGACCGTATCAAGATGAATTCTTTGTTTAAGTCAATGAATATACTAAAAATCAAAGATATATATGAACTTGAAATGGCTAAGCTTATGTATTTATACTATCACCACAAGCTTACATTAAATTTTGATCAATATACATATTAGGTCTGTTGGCAGTCACCACAGCTATATTACTAGGTCAGAGAAGTCAAACTCTGACCCGCGGGCCAAATTTAGTTCGCCTTGTAATTGTATTTGGCTCGCGAGGCAATAGCGGTTGACTAATAGAGCTAGCCCGCCGGTATTATACAGCGAATGTACTGCTAACACTACAAATCCCAGAATGCTATGCTGGTATTTTGGTGCGTCTGTGATGTTTCAATAAACGTCATAATGCTTCTTATCAGATTTAATTCTGTAAAAGAAAGACTAGGAGAAGCACTTCACAAAGAAACGTATGTCTCACCTTTACGTACAGATATTGCCTATCCCAAAAATTGCTGCAAGAAAAAACAAAAAAAAGGCGGAAGAAAAAGAGCATCATCAAGGGTGCTGATAAACAACCCCGTCAGAGATGAAATTGAAGCAAATAAAGCAAATGGTCAAACAAAAGGCAAGAAAATCCCTATTTCGTAAAGTTAGTTCTGATAATGAAAGTAAAGTAGAATTAATAGTGCTGGAAAGTGATACATGCACTGAAGACATTGATCACGAAATTATCGAAGTCGATTTTGTGGTTGTAAAATTGAAGAAAAATCTTGAGAAGTACGATATATCGCACGAGTGGATACTGTTGACAGAGATCAGTTTGAAGGTAGTTTTCTCAAAACAGTGCCTCAAACTGTAGGATATGTGCCAGTGTTTATAATTAACAAAACTGATATCGTAGCATTTCAACGGAATGACGTGATGGCAAAATTACCGGAACCAGTAAAGAACAATGGGAGCACCAGAAAATGTATCGATTGGTGTTTCCTGTTGATATACTGTAACACATTGGTTGAATCAATTTTTTGCTGAAAATTGCTCACTGGGCAAGAAAGTTGTTGTTCTTGTTATTGTCCACGATATGCAGTTGCGTTTACAGTTGATTGCTTTTAAAATCATCTTTTTTTAATAAACCGCTTTTATGCCTGTATGCTGTCATAAATGTTGGAGCTGTCCCAATTTGCCCCATAGCTCGTCCCTACTTAGCCAATGCATAGGGTAAGTCGGGACGTTTGAGTGGGTCATTTTAAACCCTGTTTTCGGCTGCTCCCGATTTTGAAAACAAATGATACTGCTCATGTTAATTTATTTGTTTTTAATGTTTTCTATTCAAAGTTTTATTTTAAATTAGCTCATGTTGTATCCCATTTATGGTCCAAAAATAAAAATTTGTTATTTACCTCTGTCTCCACTATTGATGGTGATTATAATTTGGACATTAATTTTTATTACAATTGAGCAGTTTTGTCTTGATGACCTTTTAATCGTCTTTTCGCTGTCCAATACAGTCTAGCGGTCAACCTTGTTTTCTGTTTAGTCAGGTTCACTAACCTTTTACTAACTGTATTAGCATTATATGTATTCTCTTGATTCTGTTGTGTTCTTGGGAAAGACACTTTACGGCACTTTCCTCTGCTTGGTAATCCTGGCAAGTAGTTCTAAATTACAGTCATATCTCTATTAAATTACAAGCGGACAGTAATATCTTGGCATCTCCGGAAGCAGGTCGGGGTAATTGCCTACCCTATGTATAGCGCCTCCGTCGCTTTCCTGCGAGTCAGGAGGATAAATATAGAGATAAAATAAATAAAAAATAAACTCCAGAGTGTATCATATTTAAGTTGTACTGCTTGGTTAAACCCAATAAACTTTTGTTTTGTCCTACTATTGTGCAATAAATTGATCTATTTTCGATTGCGCTGCATTGTTGTTTTATCCGGTGGGCGTGGTAAATCTATCCGGAGACTTTGGGACAGTTGTCGGCTACCTCTTTAAGACAGCAGATAGTTAAAAATGTAATATTTGCTAGGGGCTGCAAAAAGCTTTTACCCTTTTAACTAAAGATATATTTGAAAATGTAATGTTTATTAGAGATTGCAAAAAGTTTTTAGATGCCAGGAAAGCAAAAATATGTATGTTTGGAAATCAAGTGAAAGCTACAAAAAAAGTTTTTATTTCAAACTATTAGACAGAAAAAAACTTTTTGTCTCTGAAGTTAAGGTCGATCAAAACTAAAATTTGACATAGCTTAATTTTTTTTGGAAAAAAATAGCGGAAAGAAAACGTATAGCCGCTCACTACAGGTTTTCCTTCTCGGCTATAGAGCTTGGTATTCTCTTAACGTTAATACTCAATAAGCCTTTTTTCTAGCCACCTAGTGGACATGGCAACCGTTAATAAACCGAGCAAGCTTTGGCTTTATTTAGTTTGTTTTAAAACCCAAGTTATGAAAAGGATAGCTTATTCCGGTAATTTATTTGAGTTGGGACTATAAAATTAGTTTAAATTTTACAATCTGTTTGCAAATTAAAACTAATTTTTTGCATTTATTAAACTAGATTTTGTTTATAGTCAGATAATGTGGTCATTTTTTTAAGAAAATTTTCTAAACATCTTTTGCAATGTAGCTTGCGATAAATTGATTTTAAAATTTGTGTAAGTCCAATGTTGCACAGCTAAAATTAAAACAAAAATTAGGCAGACAACCAAGCTATTTTATAACTGTATTACGGTAAGCAGATTTTGTTAAGTTAATTTACAAATATCAACAATTTACGCATCTGTGTTGACATTTTTTGTAGAAATTAATAAAATAATTATATTCTTGTTTCAAGTAATAACTTGCATCTGGTTTGTTTCTAGTGCTTATGTATATTATTGTTCATACTTATATAAACATCACAACATAAGGAATTTTGGTTAATTTTTATTAATATATTTTGACAGTTTTTTCTATTTACGTGTAATTATTTGGGAAAAATAAAGATAGCTTATATTGAATATTTGCTCATTGCCTTTTGATAAAGTATAGGCCTAGCTTCTTGCAGCCTTCATCTCTTACAGTTGCTAGCTAAAATACTTTTAAAAAATAGGCCTAATATTAATAATACTGTAACAATTGTTTTGGTATCATACTTTTCTGTTTTTAAATGATTTTATTTTTGCATTAAATATCATTTAAGAGCTCAAATGCTTACATACTTACATTGTCTAAATCAACTTAAAGTGCTAGTTGATGCAAAAAATAAATTATTCAAAACAGAAAAGCACCGTATGATATCAAAACAATTGTTACAGTATTATTGATAGCCTGCTATTTTTTCTTTTGAATTATTTAAGCTAGTAACTGGCTATACTTTATCAAAAGGCAATGAGCAAATATTCAATGTAAACTATGGTAAAGATGTTTAGAAAATTTTCTTAAAAAATGACCACATTATCTGACTATAAGCAAAGTCTAGCTTAATAAGTGCAAAAAATTAGTTTTCATAAGCAAACAGATTGTAAAATTTAAACTAATTTTATAGTCCCAACTCAAATAAATTACCCGAATAAGCTATCCGTTTCATTACTTGGGTTTCAAAACAATCTAAATAAAGCCAAAGCTTGCTCGGTTTACCAACGGTTGCCATGTCCACTAGGTGGATGGAGGAAGGTCTATGTATAGGTATACCATATTGTCGATTGGAAAAACTGGGACCCTTGTTAACAAAAATAAATTTGTCTCTAAAAAGTAGTGTTCACTAAAAAAAAAGTATTTACTTCGAATCATTTTCGGATTTCATGATTTTTGTCTCTAAAAACTAGCGATCTCAGAAAAAAACAAGAAAAAGTGGGTCTGCACATGAAATCTGTCTTTGATTTCTGGCGAGATTTTTGCCAAAATGGGGCGGGACAGAGCCCTAAAAATTGGGACTGTGCCGCCCAAATAGGGACGTACGGTAAGCCTATCTATGTTTCGTTGTTTGTTTATTGAATTTCGGCATCTACGCTCAGCGTTCAGTCGAAGCTTTTAAATTCTTTACTGAGTTTAACAGTTTGATTAAACAAGCGCGTAGAATACCCTTTGACAACGTGCATTGTGTTAACAATAATTCCTTGCGTTCCAGTCATTCTTTTTTTAATCAATCTTGTTTCTACAATTTTTATTTACGAGGCAACCTTTTTAGCTAGAAAACTGCACTGTTCAAAATGTCAACGACAGTGTTGCGTCACCTCGCAAACTTATTACATCTGACTGCCCCGTTTCTAATAGCTCCGCCACTGTCAGCTATCCATCCGCCGCAGTGGCTCGTCTCAAATTTTTAGCAGAATTGCAAACATCTCTAACTCCAGCGGACGAGTTCTTCCGGGTTACATGCCAGACTCGAATCTGCGTTCAGATGTGCAACAGAGCACCGGTGAGAATGCAAGTTGTTGTTTTCGTGTTTAAGTTTGGTTTACTATGCGAATAGCTGCGCAATAACACTCGAAGCATTTATGCAAAAATTTTGCAAAGTTACAAGTCATTAAATTCGTAAAAAAAGTATTCTTATTTCAAGGAAAGAGCGATCGCTTTCATAAAAATTTTTGTTTGAACTTTTTTGAAATTTAAGCCGATCTAAGCTATCACTTTGCGCTGCCTGCCATATATTGTGGAGAGTTATCCGTAGTGTAGAAAAACGAAACAGATTGAAATATTTTGCCATGAATAGGAATAAACAAGTTTCTAGACAAAAACAAAGAAAATTAATAACAAAACTAATTTTAGTGTTCTCGAAGGAGAAAGCGGAGTTACAACCCTAATGAATGGAATCAGGGAAGAAGTGTCAGTGCCTTCTTTTATATATCGCACCCTTGCACTAACGCGGTAAGAGAATTTTTTTGATACTTCTTCCTGAAATTTTTACGCAGTAATCGCCACTTCTAGATGTAAGTTTTAATTTTTTTCCCATAAATTTGTGTTATTGCTAACATAAGTCTATGGAATACATGATATAGATTTATCTGGCGACTTATTGCATCTATTACAGGGTTGTGCTCAATCGTGTTTTCTCAACAAGCAGAACAAAGCCGAATGCTCCTGCGGCAAAGGATATGTCCTGAGGAAAGAAGACAAAAAAACTTGTGTCGGTCGGTCATCTGATAATATTGCCATTATTGCGATATTTATTGACTTTTCTGATTTTCAGAAATTTCACGTACACAACAAAAAAATTCTGAAGAAAGTTCAAACAACAACAACCACATCAGCAACAGTAACAACAACAACAACAACAACAACAAGAATCTTAATCATCTTAATCAACCTGACAAAAGACCAATAGATACAAAATCACAACCTGGTCCAGCTAAACCGGAACATAAAAAACCCCCCCCTCAAGTAAAAATAAACCAGCATCATAAGTCCGGGAAAAAATTGCATGACTCTCCGAAGGGCCAAAACCTAATGCAAGACCATCCTCCAAACAATGCAGCAGGTGACAGTGATTATCAAGAAAAATCTGTCCTAGACTTTAGTTCACCAATGTCAATTTTACTGTTAGCTATCACTGGATTTTCGGCTATCTTGTTTCTCATGTTGGTAATTTTGTTTGTTCGTCGATGCAGATCTTTTCCCCGAAAAAGGGTGTCAGTTGACGAACTAAGCATGGGAATAAAGTAGAAAAAAAGCACTTTTCAAGATCTATATTTGGCTTTATTCAATTTTTTCTTTTGTGAAACAAATATTGCGAAGTTGTTGGAAATTTTTGTTCGTGATGCTTATAAATTGTAAATTTAACTAGTCTATTCCAAAATAATATTTTTTGGAACATTTTTTAAAGCTAAAATTTAGTCATTTTTTTAAATGACGTATAGACCTTGCCACTTTTACAATCCTAGTCGTTTCACTATGGTTTATTCAGAAACTAACATTTACTTTCTTTTGCTTTAGTAATTAGATATTTTATTTTTGTTTTTAAAAAAATACATATTGCTAAGTACTTCCGTTAATCTTGAAAAAACTATAATTGTACGAGTACATTGCTTTTATCCAGATCGGTTTTTGTTGTTTATATTACACGGATTGTGTAAAGCTGCTGTAAATCAAATTAGTTCAACAATCTTTTTTATAGTGTTATTCCAACAATTCTTTTGCATTCATAGATAACGTAAAATTATTATTTATAAGCATAGACGTAAAACTTTGTTTTTTATAAAGGTGGCTGAGCAGAGATTATGTTTCCCACTGAAACCCAACTGAAAACTATAAGAAGTCTTCACTACAATTTGAAAGCCATTACGAGTTTTTACAAAAATTTTGTATTGGAAACTAAAAGGTCTTTAAAAGATTTGTAGGGGTTAAAAATTTTATGAGAAGGGGCTGCAGTTCTTTATCCTCTAGTTTATGCCTGTTTTTATAAAACTTGTAAAAAAGATGCGATTTGATTTCTATAGCAAGAGTTTGACAAAAGTTTGACCTCATATTTAAGTCAGTGATTATTGTTATTTTTTTAATCAGACATCACGGCTGTTTAAATTTTTTAGAAAATCAATTTATTTAGTAATTGAATCGTAAACCTGATTTTCTTTACGCAAATATTATAAGCTAAAACTTTTTAAACGAAGTGAAAATTGAGTTTACAACAATGTTATTTTCAAAGAAACAAACGCACTTTAAATCTAAAAAAGCATTAAGAAGCTATTCGGATAGACATACTATATTTCCGAAGTGGTAAACCGGGACGTTTGTTAAAGAAAAAAATTCGTCCCAAAAAAGCAATGTTTGCTGAAAAAAGGTCTTTTTTTTAAATTGGAAATACCGGGACATAATGGTTAACCGAGCGGAACGCCGGAACAAGGCCCAAAAATTGGGTCTAAGCTCGTATTTTGATATTTATGAGTGAGATAAATTTTTTTTACAAGTCAACTAAAGTCAAAACGTAGACAAAATTTATGGTTAGTTTAAAATTTTGTCAAAATTTGATTTTCAGGGCTCACTCGTTAAAAAATATGGCAAAATGCTGTAGAGCAGAGCTTCTCAAACTTTTTTGTTCTGCGACCCCATCTTAAACCTGTGGCAAATTTTGGACTTTTTCGAAATTGATGGGACATTTAGACGAAATTTCTTGACTTTTGTCCCCAAATTTAGGTGTTCTCTAAAAAACAAAAAAAAATCTTCACTCAAAATCAAGCTCCGATTTGCCAATTTTTGTCCCAATTTCTCTGATTTGTTGATTACATGTGCAATAACCATCGCAGGTTGGACATCGCTAGATTAATTTTTTCAAAAAGTTTCGCGACACTATTAGTATTCTCAAAGTTTTGCGGCACAAAGAACAAAAAGTTAATTTGCTTGGAACCCCAAAATTTTTTTGCGTGACCCCATTTGGGGTCGCGACCCACAGTTGAAAAGCCCTGCTGTAGAGTACTACCCTGCCCATGCGGGCCCTGCAAGGGCTGCCCGTACGGTATCCGTACCGATTTGGCCACGGGCGCTGCAGTGGCCCCGCAGGGGTTTAACGCACGAGTTTCATGTGATTCAAACTATTTATGCAAAATGTTCCTTTTTAAAAATAATTAAAAATATTAGCTTATTAGCATGTTTTAATTTTTGATTACGGCTTAAAGTTGAAAGCCAGATTAAACCCGTGCGGTTAGCTCATGTGGGGCCACTATAGAGCACCCGCGGCCAAATCGGTACGGTTCCCGTACGGGCAGTCCTCGCAGGGTCCGCATAGGCCCTGCATAGCATTGTTGGCTGGGTAAAGACCAAATAAAAGCTCACAACATTGTTAATTCGTAAAATTTAAGTAGGGGAGACCGGATCTGGCTGTCCACTGTCCTGGTGGTCACACTCAATTTTTTGAGTATTTTGCAACCTTGTGCAATATTCACTTTAATGTTAAATTACGTTTCTTTACCTCTTTGTTTGCCAGATGTACTTTGATTTTGATTGTGTAAACACAGTTTAAATAAAGTTTAAAATACTAATTTTTGCTAAAAATTCAAAAATTTTTTGTTTTTATTCAAGAAAGGATAGAAGCAACTAGGATAGACGTATTATCAACATCGATATATCGTTGGAGGCGTAAAAGCATCGGCACTTTTGTAAAACAAGTTTTTATTTAGTTGGTAATACAGTTTTTGAATTAAGTTTTGTTGAATTCAAGATGGCAGGTCTGTACAGGTTGTCACAAAAAAATTAGTGAAAGTTGTCACACGGTGACAACGAACCCCATGTTAAACAAACTGTTTAATTACCCCTTTTTTGGTGTGTTTTTGAGAATGAAGCTCAACACGTTATGTTGAAATGTTAAATTTATATAAGCTCTATATGCCTAACAGCTGTTTTATTCATTTAAAGATTAAAAGCAGAAATTAAACACCAATTTATTGCAATAAGTGTAAGCCTACTTTGAAATCACCACTTTTTAACGTTGGCAGCAAAAAGTTATTAAATTCTTGCGCTCTGTCTTTGCTATTAAAGTAGTGTTTGCTTCACTGAGAAAAGTTGAAGCATATTTACAGCTTGGGAGTTTTGAGACATCAAATGAAGTGTTGTCCAAAAATAAATGATTGTTCTTGCTGGTTTGCTTTTGAGATATAGGCCAACCAAGAGTAACTCCAAAATTTAACACGCACAAAACCGATAATCGTAAATATATTTTAAATTTTCAGTGAGAATATCATGTTTTCATTTTACTGTTTAGTAAAGTTATGTATATATATATATTTACAATAATTATACAAGGAAAAGTGAACGAGGCAATGCTAAACTTCATGAAATGTTGAGAGCAGTTCGACACATTAAAATACCGGAGGGAGTATTCGAAAACTGCTGAGAGTTTTGGTATCAATTACAAAACACTTTTACGTTATAGAAAAAAATTTTCTGACAAAGAAATTAAAGGAGAAGATTCATTTTCAACAATAACCGTGGGTTACACCAGAAACAGGTAAGGATTGTCGAGTATCTTTTAAAAGCATCGGATATTTATTTTGGATTATCACCAAAGGAATGCCAAAAACTTGCTTACAAGTTTGCTAAAGCTAACCGTATAAAAATACCAAAAAGTTGGTATGACAAACAACAAGCTGGTCCTGATTGGCTTAACATCTTTTTTAAAGAAACACCGCCAATCGTCACTGCGCACTCCAGAAAATACAAGTTTAGCTAGGGCAAGTAGCTTTAACAAAAACAATGTTAATTCTTTTTTCCAAAATTTGAAATTAGTTTTAAATAGGCATAACTTTCAGCCTTTGGACATTTGGAACATGAACGAAACAGGAGTAACTACTGTACGTAAGCCTGATAGAATTATTGGAAGACAAACGGAAGCAAATAGGCGCTATAACATCGGCTGAGGGAGGCACACTTATTACTGTAGTAGGCACCATATCAATAAGTGGAAATTCTATTCCTCCTTACCTTATTTTCCCCCGAGTAAAATTTCAAAGGCATTTCCTTAATGGAGCGCCACCTAGAAGCAAAGGAGGTGCGAATTCATCTGGATGGATGACGGAAGAGCACTTTTTGAACTTTTTAAAGCACTTTGTTGAGCATGTTTGCTGCACCCACGAAAAACCTTGCCTTCTTTTACTAGATAATCTCGAATTGCATATATGCATTAAAGGATTAGACTTCGTTAAAGAAAATGGCATTGTAATGCTTTCATTTCCGCCGCAATGTAGTCATCGTTTGCAACCGCTGGATCGATCTATATACGGACCATTTAAAAAATATTTTAATACAGTGGCTGATAAATAGCATCTTAATAACCCCGGTAAAGAAATGACCGTCTATGATTTGCCAGCTTTGGTTGCAATTGCATATACAAATGCTGTAACGCCATCAAATATTCAAGCGTATCAAATAATCAAATATTTAAATCGACTGGGATATATTCTTTTAACAGACAAATTTTTTCTGACTCAGACTTTTTGCCACGATGCACCACGATCAAGAAGCAAAATATTTAGTTCAAGTTTTCAAGAAGGTTGGCCAGATCATAAAAAGATCTTCCAGATAATATTAAGCCTTACTTTCCTTTTCGTGACACTTTAAGTTCTGAAAAAACTTATGTTTTAAAAGGAAAACGTTTATTTATTTCAAAAAAATGTTGTGGTTCTTTCAAAAATCAACTACATAAAGCTTATCTAGGCTACGCAAGTATGATAAGCCGTGCTCGCGATACTATTTTTTGGCTAGGCTTGTCTAAAATATTAAACAAATTGTCCATGACTGTGTAGCATGTCAAAATACTGAAGCAGATAACCAAAAAGAGTCTTTAAGTCACCATACTCGTATCCGTGGAAAAAATGTGGTTTTGATCCTTTCGAAGTAAATAGCAAAATAAATGTTATCGTTGATTGTTTTTTGAATTTTATTAAAATTGATGCTTTGACTAAAATTACTACCAAATAAATCAAACATTGCCTTAAAAAAAAATTTTGCTTGTTATGGTATCCCTTAAGTTATTGTATCTGACTGTGGCTCGCAATTTCTCACAATTTTAGTGTGTTTTGTAAAAAATGGCAATTTACTCACCTACGTCATTATCAAGACATCAACAAGAAAACAGCAAGACTGAAGCAGCAGAAAATCTGCCAAGATCTATTAAAAACAACTGCACGAAATTATAAAGATCAACATTTAGCGTTTCTAGAATTGAGAAACAAACCTTGAGAAAATGTAAACATTAGTCCATAACAAATTATATTTGGCCGACAAACCAGATCGATGATACCGAAGTTAATTAAATATTCTTCGCCGAATGCTATAAATTTGGAACAGCGAAGAAAAAGGCAAGAGTTAATTCGAAAGCAGTACAACAAACAGTAAAAAATCTGCCTCCTGTTTGCGTTGGAAATCATATATTTTCAATCTTCCAAAGAGAAAGCACGGTCCAAATTTGAAATTATCAAGATGACTGGTACACGTTCTTACATAATTTAAGCTGCAAACGAAAGGAGGTACAAAAGGAATCGAGTCCACATACAAAAAATTTGGTACAGAAATTGAATCATATGTTGCATATGATGGCCACACTTTTATACCATTTTCAAGCGACAATAATCACGATAACATCATTGCTACAGATAATAGTACATTTCTCCATAAAGAAAACACACATAAGCGATCAACCCAAACCCGCAGGCTACCAACCAAATAAAGGAATATGTTATTTATTGATTTTTTATGTTTTTACAATTTTGGTAATTGTCCAAAACTTAACAAAAAAGGATTTTGATTAAGTGAATCATTTAATATTTATACACTTGACTAATTATGCGTGATACCTCGTGTGATAATTTTAAATTGTAACATTGATTTATTGTGATTAAAGTATTGATTCTGTTGTTGAACTAATTTAGTCTACTTAATATAATCAAAGACATTACTGTGAGTGTAATCTAAACAGTATTAAAATACTTCAGGAGGTTATTAACAAAAAGACATATGCAATAACTTTTTAACATGATTTTTGCGCTAAAAATGGTTTCTATGCCATTTCGTATTACGACTGTTTTCAGCGCAAAATTTTATTGATGATTAAAAAAAAGAAAAAAGGTTATGACTTCCAATTGAGTCAATGATCCCTACTTTCGTTCTAAATTTCAGGTATACAAGAACCAAAACAAGAACCAAAATAAAATCCTTAACCTTCAATTAATCTGACATTTTTTCGAGTTTCTAAATACTTCTGTATCTGATCATATGTACACTCTCTTTTTGAAAAGGCAGGCGACAATTTGAAGCGCTTAAAAGGCCAAGAGGGCAATTGCCCCTACCTCCCTGCTTCCGCGGTGCCCCAATAATCATGAATACTATAAAAAACTAAGAATCACTTCATTTTTTTAAAAACTGGATGCAGGCGCGGATTTAGGAGTTTTTTTTGGGGGGAGGGGCTAGAAATTTAACATCAATCAAAGGAAAAGACAAAAGAACGAAACAAAAGTATAAGAACTGCATTTTTTTGTCTATTTGATAAGCCTTTTAGATATTAGTCAGCAAATACTTTTTTCAAGTTGATATTAAAAAGTTAGAAAGAAAACTTTACCCTTGCATGTGCGATAACTATCAAAACCTGAACCAGCAGCTGCAAACTCAATTGAAAACAAAGTTTATTGAAATAAAATTTTTTGGTTATTATTTTTTTTTAGCATTTCTACTGCATTGTATTTATACAAGCTTCGTCCACAAGCAAGCGGTATATAACAAGTAAAACCAAAGAACTGAGGCGTCCTTGTCCATGCTTTATATTATAATTATCTCTATTCTCCTCCTGACTTGCAAGAAAACGTCGGAGTTGTTTAGAGAGAGAGAGAGAGAGAAAGAGAGATATAGACAGATAGACAGATAGACAGATAGACAGATAGACAGATAGACAGATAGACAGATAGATAGATTATTCACCAATACGCACAACAATCAGAGGTGGGCACGGTACTTCTTAAAAGTACCGCGGTACCGGTACTCGGTACCTTGCTGAAATTGTACCGCGGTACCGATACGGTACTAAAAAAGTACCGCAGTACCGGTACTCGGTACTTTTGAATAATACGAATTAATGGTAATAACTAAAACTCTGTCATACATTGAATTTCATTTGACATTTAAAAATTGTATTTAACAAAGCGAAAACAATATTGTACGTATCCAATGTTCCCTTTCAAAAATCAATTATGCGTTGGATGTAAAAAATATGCGTGAATATGTTTTTAACTTGATTTTTCGCATAAAATATGCCTTGGATATATGAAAAGCCTAATGAATACGTTGTCTTCTTCTTTGTTTTTTATATTAAAAAAAGTTTGTCAAAAATCGTACTAAATTCCATACAACCTATTACAGTGGTTTAGTCAAAGTTATTCTCAAACTTTGTGGGTCACGAACCTCATATTTGCAAATCTTTTTTTACCCAATCTTATGTCACATCAATTTTTTTGCCCAACCAAGATAAAACAAACCCAAAAATAAATAACACAAAATTCGTTAAAAATAAATGCTTATAAACAGGCATACCATATTTCCGTAGGGGCAAACGGAGTCGCTCGTTTATAGACAAAAAGTCGTTCCCAAAAAAAAGTGTTCTCTAAAAAAAAGGTCTTTACTTTGAATCTGTCTCGGATTTCATGGTATAGATTACTTTACCAGGTTATATATGTTGACAACTTTTGTCATATCGTCTCGGACCCCTTGTGCGCTCATCACGGACCTCATTTTGGGAAACTCTGGTTTTGGTGATTTAGTAAAATTACTCAACCTCCGCTGGCCGTTAAATGTTATGATAATTTTTTATATTTTTGCTTGCAAAGCAACAAAATTAAAATTTCATTAAGTTCCTTTGCATTGGTTGCCTTTTGCAATGCCGACAGACCTGTTTCGTCCTTGTTAGGATTCGTCAGGACACTATAGCTTGTTGTTGACCCCAGCTGATTTCAGCTGTTATTTCAGGTTGAAAATGTTATTTCAGGTTGTATAGAAAAATATTTCATACTCTTTGGATAGAGATACTTAAATGTTGTAATAAAATATTATTTCGAATTGAAAATACGAGTTTTCCAAAGGTAGTCAACTTTCGTAAATTGGCCAAAAAGCAGAGATTGGTTTCAGAAAGTTAACGACTTCGGCGGTTTGATTGATCGCATGATTAAAAGTAAAATTCTTTCACAGTTGGAATCTTCTTAGGGAGGTTACTGCAGTTCACAGAAGAAGAAGCTCTATTTTAGCAAAATCTGATTTCATTCTTAAAATGCTTCGATCTTAGCAACAACGAATGTTTTCAAAATACATTGAACTTTTTAAACAATTTTGGAAATGAACTTTTCATATAATAAAAAGAAATATAATTCATTCTAAGAAAAAATTGAAATTCTAAGTATCACATCGTACTTTTTTATAATTATTTCAAAATGTTATAATAAGCCTAATTTAAAAAAGTTAGTTAGGATTTATTACTTTGATGAAATTAATTTTTTGGATTTTTGCAAGTTTTTTTCTTTTTTAGTAGGCTAGTCTAGCTTACATAGCAGAATATTTTATAGTCGAACTTGGCTAATGCTCTGGAGTATATTTTTTTATTTTAAATTTACCGTACATTGAATTATTTATTAACACATTTCGTCAGAGCAGGGCTGCCCAACCCGAGACCCGCAAAGTTTATTGTTAAAGCCTACCAAAGAATTTGTAATTACATAATCGATCAAATTATTGTAATGCTTTGACTCGCAGAAAATCGGAATAAATAGGCTAATTTTCTTCCCACTAGAGATTTTTCGCTTTATATAAGAATAAAACACGTAGATATATCAAACTGGTGACCTTTTTTGTTTGGTCTTTAACTAAATTTGTAGTCCGAATTCCTGTTATCAAGGAGGTTTACTCAAAAATAACACATTAAAAATAAGTAAACACAAAAAAGAAGATACTTTGATTTCTGCACCGATTGCGACTCGCAATAAACTTTTCGACAAAAGTTGAACCATAATGGTTAAAAGATTGAGCATCCTTGCGTCAGAGTATAAAACAAGCTAACATTTTCTAAAACAGTCATTATCATCAAAATGAATTTCTACCGAGAGTAATTTGGGATTTTAATATTGATTTTGTCACAACTTACGACACCGACATTGTTTCTTTCAGAATTATTTAATTTATAGTACAAATTTTAACATTAGAATATCGGTATCATAACATCGGTACAACCAATCATAGCCGTACCTGCCGGGGGGGGGGGGCAGGGAGGGCAAATGCTCACTAAAGTTTCTAAGATTTGGGAAAAATTGAAATTTTTCGGGCAGTGACAAGAAAATATTTGGGCAAAGTCAAAAATTTTAGGACAGTGGACAATGATCAAACTGCAAAAAATAGTTACCTAATTTAGGTGAAAACTTTTTTTTGTAGAGAACACCTTGCTTTTGGGTCGAAAATTAAAAAATATGAGACTGAATTCAAGTGAAGACTTTTCTTTTTTTTTTTAGAGATTACCATGATTTTAGGACAAAATTTGTTCTTGGTTTGCGAATCTCAGACAATTTTTGTTCTCTCCGTAATGTGCTAGAAAATTATGATTTGGGCAAACGTCACAAAATTTGGGCAAAACTTCATTGCCACCCATATATTTTTGGCTGGTACGCCTATGCAACCAATTAATGATTGCACTCAAGCGTAACACAATATGTATGCTATTCAAATATCTTTTGACTTTGTTTACGTAAATGTTCGATACAGTTGCCAGCATAATTCAAAAGTAGGGCGGAAGTCCTTTGATAATTATTTTCGATCACCTCAAGCAAACTGCGACAAATATTTCTTAAAACTTCACTTTTTAAATGAATCTATATAGTTCGATCTTTTGGTCATTTTCATCAAACGCTCAGTGCAACAAACAAAAGTAGGCTATTCTATTTAAAGTTATTTCAAACATAAACTTACAAGGAGGAAAAACAAATGCACACCTATCTAGATATTGTACTGTACATAAAGTAACATATAAAAATAAAATAGCTATTAACGCCAAGTCATTTATGCTAAATTTTAATACCGGTGCGTGGTGTTGTAAAATATTTTCCACTGCTTGTTCTTGTTGCAAACAAAAATATAAGAAAAAAAGCTGAAGAAGGGATCTTTTAACTCTGTTACATTTGATGTGTCATCTGCTTGAATAAAAACAAGTGAAATAATCTCTGTTGGTGCGTTTTTTGTTAAGTTCAATATTAACACTGAAATATGATTGTGTCATTTTTTTGTGGTAATTAGAATTTTATTGGTTGATTTCATTTCAGTAACCTCTTTTAATTCTGTTAAAATTGGTCAAAAAAATGGAGTTTGAATAAAGTTTTAAGAAAAACACAGAGTCGAATGACATAGACTGACGCTGGCATATAAAAAAATGATACAATTAATTATATACTGTAATGTAAAACTTCAAGCGCATAAGCAATTAATGATCTTTCTTCAATTTAGTCAAAACAAATCCTGATATTTAAACGGATAAGTTAAAACAATATTTTTTCAACCAATTTTAAAATTGTTTCTTTTTCTATGCACTTAATAACATGATTAAGATTGATGGAAAATGGTTTGAACTAATTTATTTATATAGTTAAATCACATTTCCCATTGCTTGATTTTTTCCTTCGTTTTTACGTCACGAGGCAATTTGAAAACTGGCATAGAAAAAGAAAGAAGGTTTTGAGTAGCTACTTTGTATTCCATTGGGAATAAATGAGCTGGTACGTTTCGTTATTCTACTTTGAATGAAATCATTTTTATCTGCTAAGGTAGTTATCGTTGGTCAATGTTTTAATATTAACCCGACAATTTCGACTTTTAATTACGATTAAAATCAATTTAATTATTTTTCTTGGATTGGTAAAATCGTCAATTAAAAAAGAATTAGAAAAAAATTTTCAGTTCTAAACAGAAAAATGTAAGACAAAATAAGCTTCATACACAAACTCATCATTCGTTTTCAAGATTTAAAATTTTAATTGATTTTTATTGTCTTTCAACTCCATTTATTCTTCAGGCTCGTACAAAAACGTTGAAGGCGTTATACTAAGGGCAACTTTTAAGCAATACCGTAGCCTACCTGCTTATTTAATGCTATATATACAGGCCCGCAAGCAACCAGAAGATCTAGCAGATAATTGCTTTCAGAGATGCCAAAATATTGTAGTGGGTTGGAATTTTTAATTTACTTTTTTATTTTTTTTATTAGAGACGTAACTAAAATGCTAGTCTACCCAGACTACCCTACTAGCCTGAGTAAGCTTAGCCTAAATAAAAAGTTGCAAAAGGGCTACTGGTTATGAAGTGCGTAAAACATTCCTAAACCTGACCTTACTTAAAATTAACTAGTAACTACTACCGGAAGGATGGGAAAAGTACCGTACTGGTAAACACTTAAGTTTAACAAATGTCAATTTGTGATAATACGAGATCAAAAAACTACTTTGAAGCTGCAATCGATACGAAAAACAAAAACATGTCGCAATGCTTGCAAAAAAAACTTTCAATGACCCTAAAATTAGACGGAGTACCGCGGTACCGGTACTCGGTACCAAGTACCGACAATACCGGTACTAAAAAAGTACCGCGGTACTTTTGTACACGGTACTGCCCACCTCTGACAACAATACATATAAATACAAACAGCAAGCAAACAAAATTGGCGCAATGGTCGGGAGCATCAAAGAACATGCGTTATCGAGTCAGATGCTTCCTAATACAATCAGTTAATAAAAAGTAATACAAGGAAATATGCGCAGCAGAATGACAGAAAGCATAGAAATTAACATAAACATTTACATAAAGAATTTAAGCCAAGATTTACGCATGAAATTCACACAGACATTTACGTGAAATATTTAAAGTACAAAGCTAAAGCAAAAAATAAAAAAAAACAAAGCGACTCAATACTTCGACATAAGATCATCCTAAGGCTATATGATTTTTGAAGGAAAACCAATGCTTGCTTTTAATGCTGAGATGAATACTTTTCCAAAGCTTTACACCTCTATAAGACAGTAGTAACTGGCCAAACAATTTTGTAACGGGGGTAGAAAATAGGTTGATGTTTTAATTAATCTTGTTTCATATGAATGGATTTCATTTATTTTTTAAAAAAAATTTTTTAAATTTTTTAAAAAAGTTTAAAAAAACATGAAGTAATTTATTATTCTCCAATTGATGCATAAATTTATCTAATTCGAGGTGGTAAATATCGGTTACTTTTAATGTGTTCAAGGATTTGTATAACATTCCAACAGGTGTATACTGTATATATCGATTTGTTAGTTATGACCTTTAAAATGCGATTAAGTCAAATTTCAACGTTCTTTAGCTTATAAGTCAAATTCAATAAAATTTAAAAGATTTTCCAAATCCTACCGATTTTGATCCCAATCTGGCTTTGATTATTATTCTTACTTATCAAGTACAAGTTGTGAACAACAACAAAGGTACCAATGTCTTTGTTATTAAAATAAAGTATAATCTTACTGTTGTTGATACCGGGTATATCATTAAAATCGTTGTTGAAAATTTGTTCTTTTCTGTTAGGGTTTCGGTTGATGCGTTCTTTATAGTTAAATACATTTTTTTTGCTCATTGTGAACATGAAATGCTGTTAAAAAACGAAAATGATTATTTTAAATCCATTTTTAACCAGTAACTTTTTTTTAAAAAGTATTGGTACGGCATTCGATTTGGTAATTTACATAGCATTTTACTTACTTGATAATTATCAATATAGAATCAGTTAAAGATATCAACTCGTCTATTAACCTGTAATTGTGAATTGGTGCCGTTTACCAGCAATAGTTTGAAACTTGTTTAAGACTTAAGACTATGGGTGTTAAGAGTAAGTGTACTACAACAAAATATTATGTTAGATATTTTCAGACTATTTTAACTTAGAATAGTGTCAATGTGCAGTAGATATTCTTTAATTGTAGATATAATCTGGTAATTACCCATGGTATTCCTTAATATTTTTTTCTTTATTTATCCTCCTGACTCACAGAAAAGCATCAGAAGTGCTATGCATAGGACAATTGTTTTTATTTTATTTTTTCTCTATGTTTTCACTCCTGACTCACAGGAAAGCGACAGAGGCACTAATATCTAGGGTAGGCAATTATCTTGACCTGCTTCCGGAGATGCCAAGATATTGCTGTCTGCTTGTAATTTAATAGAGATATGATTGAAATTTAGAACTGCTTGCCAACACCACCTAAAGGGGAAAGTACCATAAAGTTTCTCTATGGTACCAACCATGTTGACCATACTAACCACATCGATTATGCTGACCTGTAAATTTTAAAGATATCAGCCTGTTTTGCTTTTATGGCTTTTCAAAAGGTATCTTTTATTCAAGTAGAATGTTTTTTTTATAATTCAGGTTTGTAAAATTAATTTTTTGGCATTGAATTTTTTATTGAGTTACTTTCTGTCAGTTTGCTACTTTTATTATAATATACAGAGTTAGTCAAAAGTAGCAGCTAATTTTATTTAGAAGTTTATAAAAAGCTTACTAGTATATTTGTTATAAGATAACTAAAGTAATGAAAAGGACAGTAAAAACATTATTAAAACAGTTGATTTTAATTTTGTATTGAATTAACTTTTTAACTCTTTATTTATCTGCAATTTTTAAAGCATCCTCCATTGTGATCAACATATGATTTAGTATATGACTATAGTCGAGAAGGCAGAGATAGCCACACACATATGCAGAGTTCAATATTAATTTCTTGAAACTTTTTGGTAATTGCTGTCTTTAATTCTTGGAGACTGTGAGGATTCTCATAATATACAATTTGAAAGGTTTCCCAGTGTCTTCAAACATGTGTGTCAGTTTCTGCTTTCTCAACTGTAGTCCTGTATTGTTTACAAAGAAGGAGACTTTAAAAATTGCAGATAATTAAAGACTTAAAAAGTTGATTTAATTAAAAATTACTGTAGTTAAATTAATTACGGTACTGAAGTATTTTTTACCCAGCTTGCCATTATTGAAATTATATTATGCACTTATTCATTCTCATTTTAATTATGGCCTTGCTGTTTGGGGAAGCACTTATACAACTTATCTCAATAAATTAAAATTGCTTCAAAATAAAGCTATTCGTATTGTCACCTTTTCTCATATGTCAACTAGCTCGAAACCTTTATATATTAAATCAAATATTTTGCCCTTACCTAAATTGTTTAAGTTTGAAGTAGCCAAAATTGTTTATTTTTATAAATTTAATTTGTTACCTAAGATTTTTGATAACTACTTTTCATATGCTAAATCCTGCCATTCTCGTACCACAAGATTTTCACTTAATAATCATCTTACTATTTCTTTGTTTAAAAGTAATAGAACTCAAAGATCAATTAAATATATAGGACCAAAAATTTGGAATTCCATCAGTAATAATTTGAGAATAATGACATTTAATAAATTTAAAAAACATTATAAATCAGTTTTATTTCTTAACAATTAAATTTATATAATTTCTTACAATTTGGTTTGTGTACTTTATATTATTTTTTCCTTGTTGCTTGGGTTGTCTCTATATATTCTTAATGTTTTATTGCTGTTTTGTTTTGCTTTGTTTTGTTGTATTTTTTATTGATTTGTTTTTTGTTTTTTTTTATTGTTTTTCATTTCTTTGTGAACATCTTTAATTTTAATATTGCCAATTTGCTTCTATATTTCTATATTTTACAAGGTGATGCTTGACTCAAAGACCTTACGGTCCCTTTGCAATCACCTTGTCACATCTTTAAGTTATTATGATGGTATTTATTTCTGACTAAGTGTACTTATTTTCTTTTTTTGCGACAAAATAAATTAAAAAATGAAAATAAAAATGAAAAAATTAAAATCAAATATTTTAATAATGTTTATACTGTCTTTTTTATTTCTTTTGTTATCTTATTACACTCTAATTTGTTAGTAAGCTTTTGATAAACTTTTAATAAAACTATGCACTACTTTTGACTAACCCTGTATGAGTTAACAGTAGTATGCTATTGATAACATACCAAAATTTTTTTGATACAAGGGTTTATCAATTTAAATTTTCACAAAAATTAACAAGAAATTAATTTTTAGTTTATAAAACTTTTATTGTAGATTTATTTTGACCTTAATTTTGTAATGATGTACTCCAAAATATTTTTTAATGTGATTGATTTGGTTTGTAATAAAATCTGATATATTTTACCATCTTAATTACATAAGGTAAAATTCAAAATGAATGTGATTAAAAGCAGAATACTTAGTGCACAGGAAGACTGGCAAAGAATAGCTGAAATGATATGGAGCATTGCAAGAAGGGAACTGGGTGAAACATTGGGAAAAGTTAGCACGGCAGGTAGACGGGAAACATGGTGGTGGAACCAGGAAGTACAGGAGAAGCTGAAGGATAAGAAAAAAGCTAAAAAGGCATGGGATACCATCAGAGATGATGCAAGCAAGTTGGCTTATAAAACTGCAAGAAAGCAAGCTAAGAGAGAAGTGGCAAAGGCAAGAAACAAGGCATATGAAGAACTGTACGAAAAACTGGAAACAAAGGAGGGGGAAAATGAGGTGTTCAAAATAGCAAAGCAGAGAAATAGACAAAGCAAGGATGTTCAACAAGTAAGAGTAATCAAGAGTAAAACTGGGGAGATTCTGATGGAAGAAGAGAAAGTGAAACAGAGATGGAAGGAGTATTTCAACAATTTACTCAATCATGAAAACCCTAGAGAAAGAAGAGAAACGAGAACAGAAGGGAGAGAAAGGGACATGGAAGATATCTCTGAAGAAGAAGTCAGGACTGGGTTGAGGAAGATGAAGAAGGGAAAGGCTCAAGGACCTGATGACATACCAGTGGAAGCATGGATTGCTCTAGGCAATAAAGGAGTGGAGTTTTTAGTGAACTTTTTCAACAGACTCTTGAGAGGAGAGAAGATGCCAGATGAATGGAGGAGGAGAGTGCTTGTACCTTTGTACAAAGGTAAAGGAGACATCAAGGAATGTGGAAACTACCGGGGAATCAAGTTGATGAGCCACACTATGAAATTGTGGGAGAGAATAATAGAAGCAACGATAAGGAAGGAGGTGACAATCGCTGAGCAACAATTTGGGTTCATGCCAGGAAGGAGTACCACCGATGCAATCTTTTGTCTAAAGATGCTGTTGGAAAAGTGGACTGAAGGGCAGAAGGCAGTGCACTGTGCCTTTATTGACCTGGAGAAAGCATACGACAAGGTACCCAGAAAGGAACTGTGGGAATGCTTGCAGTTAGCTGAAACATCAGAGTGCTACATAAAGATCATTTAGAATATGTATGATGGAGCAACAACAACTGTGAGAAGTGCAGCAGGGTTGACGAAAGAATTCAAGGTAGGTGTTGGACTCCATCAAGGTTCAGCACTCAGCCCATTTCTTTTTGCCATCATTATAGACCAACTGACGGAGGGCATCAGGAAGGACGCGCTGTTTGCAGATGACATAGTTCTGTGTAGACAAAACCATAGAGAGCTAGAGGAGGATCTGAAGATTTGGAGAAATGCACTGGAGAGAAGAGGCCTGAAAGTGAACAGGAGCAAGACAGAATATTTGAGGGTTGGGGGTGTGGATGATGGAGAAGAGTAGAAGCTGCAAGGAGAAAAGGTAAAGAGAGCAAAAAAACTTCAAATACCTGGGTTTAACAGTTAGTAATGGTGGAAGATGTGAAGAAAAAGTAAGGAGAAGGATCCAAGCAGGATGGATGAGTTGGAGGAAGGTGTCTGGAGTTCTGTGTGACAGGAAGTTGTCAGCAAAGGTTAAGGGTAAAATGTACAAGAGTGTTGTTAGACCAACCAACTTTATGGAATGGAAATGATGGCAGTGACAGAAAGACAGATGGGAAAAATGGAAGTTGCAGAGTTGAAAATGGTGAGATGGGCACTGGGAGTGACAAGAAAGGACAAGATAAGAAACAAATACATGAGAGGGACTGTGAAAATCGCAAAGCTGGGAGACAAACTTTGGAATTCAAGGCTATGTTGGTATGGACACATAAAAAGGAGAGAAGAAGACTACGTGGGGAAAAGGATGATGGAGATGGCAGTGCCAGGCAAAAGGAAAAGAGGAAGGCCAAGGAGAAGGTGGATGGATTCGGTGAGAGAAGACATGGAAAGGGTTGGTGGTAGGAAAGGAGATGAAGTAAACTGAGTGAAATGGAGATTACTGTCATGCTGTGGCAACCCTGAGTAGGAAGAAGCTGAAAGAAGAAAAAATTACATAAGCTAAAATAATAATAAGTTTAGTCAATTGTAAATGTGGTAATTATGCAAGTTCTTTTATTAAAGTAATGATTACAGATAGTTTGTTATACTCTTGATTTTATAGCAGTATAAATTGCAATGTATGCTTTTTCAGCTACTATTATAATAAGATATATTTAATACAACCTTATTTTTAAAAATACGACAGTAAAATTTGTGTTTCATTTGCTTTTGTGCCAGTCTCCATTCATTTTTCACATATTTTTCAATAAAACAAAATAACACAATTATTAGCTTGATAACTGTTTGGTGAATAAAATAAAAAGTGCTCACTGCTTGTTCTAATTTAAAAAAGTGTTAAAAACATATTTTTTCTTGCATGGGAAATTTAGTTTGTTATTATCATTCTTTTTTTCATTTTTGGAAAAAGTCCAGCTATTTTTTTATAAATTAAAAAATGCCAATACTAATTTGATTTGCCTTCCTTTTTGTCTTTTAAAATTAAAAAAATAATTAATTTTAGTTTATTTTGCCCCAACAACTTATTTTTTCTAAACATACTTTTACTGGTTTTTCAAAAGTTTTTAGAAATAGGTGAATATTTGGATATTGATTGCTTTTAACTTTATTCAGTAATATCTTAAAACCAAGCACTGGTGCAAAATTTTGAATTATGAATTAAGGTTGAAGTTAATGTTTTGGTTTACACCTTGTGCTATGTGCTAATGGCATAAATTTGTGAATTACATTGTTGAAAATTCAAAACCAGAATAAAAAGGAATGATACATATTTAATTTGTATTAAAGAAAATATTTTATAACATTTAAGAAATTAAGTCAATAATGATATACTTGCTAATTTTGTTGAAATAATTTGTTTAGCCGTTATACATATTTTTGTTTTTTGTATTGATATACAGATATGCTGTCTTTGTCAGTATTGTCAAAATGCTGTTGTATAACCTACTTTTGGCCTTTAACTTGACATTTTATATTATGTAAATTGTTTTTAAGGTTAATCTTTTTAATTTCAATTATTCTTGTGTGAAACAATGCTAAATTTTTTTTAATACATAACTTATTTTAGAAGTTTTAGTTAATCTTTTTAATTTAGAAGTTAGAAGTTAATCTTTTTAATTTCAATTATTCCTGTGTGAAACAATGCTAAATTTTTTTTAATACATAACTTATTTTAGAAGTTTTAGTTTATCTATTTCATGTGTTGACTTTTTTAACATGTTTTTGGCTTCTAAAGATTGTATCTTTCAGGCAAACTGGCATGGGAGTTTATTTTACTGTACTGAAAAGTTTTAAATACTGTACTATTTTCTCAGTGTTTTATATAAAAGATTTCTTGATAGCAAAATGGATGATTACAAAAAAGACTTGAACAATCTACTTGTCAAGATAAACTTTGACAATTCTGCAATCAAGTATTGTGTTTATAGGACAGCTCTAAAACTTTGTTGCTTACAAAAAAAATTTAATCTCACAAAAGTCACATCCTCGTCTGTTTTTGCTGTTGCAACTAATTTCTGTCATAATGTGCTTGACTGTGCTCATGAAGTACAATGTATTAATTCTGCTATGCTTACATTCAAGCAATTGATAAAAGTTGTTAAATCTATTTTAAATCCTTCTGCTGCTACGGTAAATAAAAGTTTTGATGAACTAGCTAATCAGTTATCTGCTTTGATTTATGAAATGTACAAAGATTCTCAAGAAATTAAAGTTGCCTTAATTGCAGTTGTTTTGTTTTTTATTGTCATGAGTGGCGATGAATTGCCAATGAAATATAAAAAAATGTATGATTTATATTCTGGATCACTAAGTATGCTGTCCAGAAGTCGTGCAGGTTTGCTCCTAACACATCTTTTTCGAATCATTGATATTATTAGTGAATCTTCTAATTTTGGAAAAGTTAGTTCAAGTGTTAAAAGTTGCTTTGAAGGGGTTCTTGGTAACATGGTATCAAAGCATCGATTTCTTCAGTGGATGCTTTCTGAGCCACAGTCAATGGTTTGGCTTCCTACTATCCATAGATTAAATTTATCTAAATCATCTATACATAATATCCAGTGTAGCACTTGTAAAATGCAGCCAATTGTTGGAATGCGTTTTCAGTGCTTGAAGTGTTTAGATTTTAATTCATGTCAAGTTTGTTTTTTGACCCAGCAAAATACATCTCGATCACATAAGTTTCAGCATCCATTGCAAGAGTATTGTTTACCAGCTGGAAATAAAGAAAAACTTAATTCATTTGCTCGAACCGTTAGAAATATTGTGACAAAACGATATAAACAGAAACCTCTTTCTACTGGTTATTTGCCCATCAAGACAGAAGTTTTGGATTCAGCTAAAAATTCTGTTAGCAGTTCCAAATGTGGAACTTTAACTTATATGGCTGAAGAAGAAAATAAAAATTTAGAGAAATTGGTTCATAAACTTAAAAAAGAAAATAAAAAAATTACTAGTACAGTTCATATGTTAGAAGCTTCTACAAATGAGAAATTTCCCAATGTTGATGATGATCACAGTCTACTTCAAAGCAGACTTGACACTGTTACATTACATAACCAAAGTTTACAGGCTGAACTTGACAATTTAAAGTGTGTAGTGTTTTCAGAAAATTTTATGCCCAAAAGTCAATTTTATCAAGATGAAAAAGTTTTTGAAGACTTATCTGCATCACCTGATCAAGATGATGAATGGAACACTACTTTAAGTAGTGATATGTCTGAAACTATAAGCAAAATCTCTGCTAATGATCCACAAAACTCTAACTCTAGAAAAAGTGCTTGTAGCAAGAATAAGAAAAAAAAAAAACCTAAATGCAATGAAGTACCTGAGAATAAGGAAAAGTTATTTGAGGAAGATAAACTCAATAAATTTGTCCAACAACTTAGCACTTCTATGTGTGATAACAAGCCTTTGGATTCATTTATTTTCAAAGAGATTTGTGAAGCTGCTGATGCTGTTAAATGTGGGATAAATGAATTGATTGATTCAGCTTTAAAAATGTAACACTTGGTATTAGTAGTACAATATTGTTTATCTAATTGCTGTATAACATATTTACAAGGGGCATTCAGAAAGTAATGCAACCAGGTTTCTTTTCATGACATTGAGTTTTAAAGGTACACAAATCGTGCATCACAAGAAAATATATAGCATGAGCATTTCATAGTTACTTCTGGATGTAATCTCCCGCTTTTCAAAACTGTCTTTTTCCACCTTTTAACAAGTGCACATATTCCTTCATTGTAAAATTCTACAGGCTGTGTTTTTAACCAGTTCCTTACAGCAGTTTTGAGCTTTTCATCACTGGAGAAATATCGCCCCCTCAAACTTCCTTTGAGGGGCCCAAACAAATGGAAGTTAGACATTGCCAGGTCTGGCAAATATGGGAAATGTGAAAGTGCTGTCCAGCCAAAGGAGCTAATGACCTCACTGGTTTTGAGGCTGGTGTGAGGCCTAGCATTGTCATGTTGCAATAAAACCTTAGACATTTCCAAAGCAGGTTAAACGCTTCATATTCTTGCTTTTAACTTTTTTAGTGTATCAATGTAAACATCTAAATTGATTGTTGCTCCTTTGGACATGAAGTCTACCAGTATCACACCAATACTATTCCAGAACACAGTTACCATCACTTTTTCTGCAGACTGCTGAGATTGGAACTTTTTTGAGCATGGTGAGGTGGGATGGCGCCACTTCATTGATGCTCTCTTTGATTCTGGTTCAAAATGGTGAACCCAAGTCTCATCTCCAGTCGCTATTTGCTGGAAAAAGGTTTGCAGAAGTTCAGAATAAATTTTTAGGTTGGATCATTTATGAGCCTCTGTGAGCTGCCTTGGGACCCACCATGCACACACTTTTGAATACCCCAGGGTGTCCATGATCTTCACAGCAATCCCTGCACTTACTCCTAATGACTCAGCAAGCTCATTAATAGTGATGCATCTGTTTTCCTTAATCAATGCGTCTGCCTGATCAATGTTAGCAGAACTGTGAGCAGAAGATGGCCTACCACTTCTTGGCCTATCACAAAGATCACTTTCAGCAGGTTCTTCCTGTCTATCATCGATTTGCTTCACCCACCTTGTCACTGTGCTGTAGTCTATCACACCGTCACCATACACTTGCTTTAGCCTTCTGCATATGTTCTGAGCTGTTTCTCCCTCGAACATTAAAAATTTAACAACAACTCTTTGCTTCTGCTGAGATGGCTTTGGGGCAATGATGCCAGTTTTACCTTCTAACAAAGAAGACATAGAAAGATTGCTTAAAATTTGAATTGCAGATTGCAGTAATTCAAACCCTAATTTTTTTACAAAATTATTAAACCTTAGTTATCAATCTTTAATCTGTGAAAGAATCAGATGTTAGTTAAATGAATGCTGCAAGAAATTAAATCATTTGCATTACTTTCTGAACGCTCCTCATACATTGCTCTACTATCCAATGTTTACTTTTTTGGTCATATACTGAAATTAGTCATTTTTTGCTTAATTGAATGAATCATTTGGTTTATATCTTGGACAGTTACAACAGCTATATGTTTGTATTGCATTTGTAATAGTATGATATAATGATTTATAGCATAGTTGAATCTAATTTCTATCTTGTCTACTAATATTATTATTACTGGTAATGTAAACACTGTTATCAGGGATAATACTTAATTTAAAATTCATAAGTCTTTGAAAGAACTTATGAATTTTAAATTAAATATTATTTGCTTTGAAACTGAAGACTTATAAATCTGAAATGTTTTTACATAATAAAGTTAAGATTAATACTGTATCTGTTGAATAATTCTTCCTTGCCAGTTGGTTGTGGTACTTTGGTTATAGTTGCTTTCATTTATTTTGATGCTTAATTTACTTGATAATGCTGATATTATAGTTTGGAACAGTTAATGTTCATATTTAGAAGAGTTTTTTGGTTATTTTTAGATACATTTTTATATTTATGTCTAGATGATAAATAGTCTCATAGCAAATGTTTAGATGTTGTGTTAATGCTTAAAATTTTATTTAATTTGAACATTTATACAAAAAGTGATTGTGATCTTGTTGAACTTTTAAATCTTTATTTTTATAATTTTCATGTTTTAATTGAAATTGTTTTGCACTGTTATATTTAATTTATATTTTAATTAATGCATGTTTTTATTTGTGTTTCTTATTAATTTTTAATAATTTTATAGCACTAATTAATGTTTTGTAAGAATTTCAACTGAACAGCAATATCTTGGCATCTTTGGAAGCAGGTCAGGGTAATTGGTTGCCCCATGTATAGCACCTCCATCACTTTCCTGCAAGTCAGAAGAATAAGTATGGAAGTGAATGAAAAACTTTTTTGTCTTTAAGTTTTTGGATACTTCTTACTCAGAGATATAAACAGTGAATAATTTTTATTAAATGTCCCCCAGAAAAAATGTCAATCATGCATCTCAAAAAAATTCTTGTCCTTAAACAATAACCCTATTCATAAGATAATTGAAAATAGTCTTTGCATCTGGGTTTTGTCTAATAGAAATAATACAAACAAATTTTGCAATTTCACTTCTGTTTTCTTGGCTGTATAAAATTTGCATGTTGTTTAGAATAAATGTTAAATCTTAAGTTTGCTCTATTATGTCACTTTTATACATAGAAACTTACAGCCCATGTCTGTAATAGCTATTAGGTTTAATTTTGGGTGAAAAGATTTGAAATTGATTCCAGTCTGACCAAATCAAACGTAGAGTTGCCAATGGCTTATCACTGTTGCTACAGTCAGGGTATGCTACAAGACAAAAGAAAAATTTAAGTAAGAATTATTAAATTAACAGGCAGAAACTCAGTAATGCCTATCAAAGGACAATTCACATTTGAATGCTACATCAAAAAACCCTTGGTTTTAATTGTGTTGCTATTTTTAAAAACTTTTCTGTTTGACATTGCTTTTTTCTATGTCTATAGCATATGTTTATTTTATTTCATCTTTTAAATTTTGTGCAAAACCAACACGAGCACTTTTGAAAGCTATTGATGTAATTTAGATTTTTATGATTTTGTAATAGAAAAAATGTTATGTAACTGTTAAGAATGGCTTTAACTTTTAAGTCATTAGTAATTTTTTTATTTTTTATTTCAAATAATATTGTTTCAAATATGTTTTTATATTTTTTATTTAATATTTCAATGAGAATAGTTCTAAATAACTTATGAATAAGTAATATCATTTTTGTGTGAATTTGTGAGGCAAAGTGGCAAAACAAGGTTTGAAATAACAACATTTTTATTAGGTCTATGTTTGTTTATGTAACATGTGTTTCAAACTGCTACATTTGGTTTTAAACTATTAACAAGGCAATGTATTTTGTGATTTGCAATCTTGTCAGCAGTCTTTTGATAGATTTTTTACTGTTTTTTGATTTGTCAGTCAAACATGTATACCATAGATTTAGTTGTACTGCAGTAATTTGTATGCAATTTCCTTTTCATCTGCTCTAAATAGACAGTTTTCTCAAGTTTCAGTTCACTGGTATTATGTTAACTAATGTCAAAAGCAAATGTAATTTTAGTTATTATTGTGACAGCAAAGTGATCCTCTAGAAATCTAACTGATATATATACAGGGTGTTGCAACTAAATTCAGACTAAATAGGAAAACCTCAAATAAAACAATTGTTATTAATACATTTACTTGTAATTCATAGGGTAGCTTTATTACAACATACATAATCAAATTATTCAATATGACCACCCTTCTTCTCAATGACGGCCTCGAGGCGATGGCAGAAGGTGGAGCAGGCCTTCTTG
Source organism: Diplosoma virens (assembly GCA_963680785.1). Classification (NCBI taxonomy): domain Eukaryota; kingdom Metazoa; phylum Chordata; class Ascidiacea; order Aplousobranchia; family Didemnidae; genus Diplosoma; species Diplosoma virens. The sequence goes on from OY796892.1 coordinate 12,177,771, forward strand.
ACCTTCATCCTGTCCATGTGGTCCATGGCCCCCACTATAGCATCCTTCAGCTCCTACTTGGTGTTGTATGGACAGTAGTTAATCTTCTCCAAAACGCCCCAGACATAATAGTCCAATGGGTTAAGGTCAGGGCTGGAGTGTGGCCAGAGGTCTGGCGCCAAGTGGCAGGATAGTTGCTAGTACAACCAGGCCTGGGTCGTACAAGCCATATGCGCTGGCGCAGAGTCTTGTTGAAAGACATATGGCCTCTTGCCAGCCACTCCAACCATCCAGGGCTTGACCATGGTTTCCAGGACCTTGATGTAGTCGTTAGTGGCCACCCCAAGGCCCTCGGTGAAGAAGTAAGGGGGCATGACATCTCAATTGCTCGACATGATGCCCAGGACCATAACAGAGGTAGGAAACTTTGTTGACATCACAATGGAAACTTCTTCAGGGTTGTCAGTGATGAAGCAATTGTTTTGTCAGTTGTGGAGCTTGTCCTGGATAAATTTTTTTTCATCTGAAAAGAATCTGACCATCCATGTTTTAGCTCACTGCATGTTTCATCCATGTTTTAGTTCATTGAGCAAGGTAGTCCCCTTGATCAACTGTCGCTCCATTAGGGCAGCTGTCAACAAGGGACACTTTCTTTAGCAGTAGCTTTTCGTGTTGAGGTCCTTAGCAACTGTCCTGGAGATTGTGGACTTGTTGACGTTCATTTCAAAGGCCAAGGCAGCCATGGACTTGGAGGGGTTGTCCTGGATCCTCTGCTTGACTTTAGTGACAAACTCGGGGCTCCTGATGGCATCAGAACATCGCTTGTGGGTTTTCTTCTCTCCAGTGAAGGTCTCAGGGTCATCACAAGCTTCAAATTACTTTTTTTAATTCTATAAACAAGGTCCTTCTGCAATTGAAAAAATCAATAATTTTCTTAGCAGTCCTGCCAATGCGGAGGGCCTCGATGATGGCGTGCTGTTTCGTTATTTCTTGAGGCATTGTGTTGGACACTCCAAAAAAAACAATGCTGTTTAGTAGGAATATAAAGCCTAAGTAAGTATTTTAAGTTTTACATAAATGGTACAAGTCATCTCTGATATATTTAAAATTGAAAACAGTCTGAATTTAGCTACAACACCCTGTATTGTTTTAAAATTTTTTCTGTGTTATTTGGTGAGATCCAAGGTTTTTTTTAAATTAATATTTTGTATTCATATTTGTGTTATGTCAGTGGTTTCTGGTCATATATTGGATACTTCATAGTGGATACTTAATCTAATGTTAAAATCTCCAATTGAACAGCATAGAATTACTTAAACAAGGTGTAGTTGATGATGACAAATAAACTGTTATAAGGTTGTGTTCCGACAATATAATCTGTAAATGTTGGTGCAAGTACTAGTCCAAGTTCATTGAAATTGAAGTTGCAAGTCCAAGTTTGAGTTCTTAAAAAGTTTGATTCAGACTTAAATCATTTTAACTCTGGCAGCAAGTTCAATCATTGCTTTGGTGCAGTAGCTAACATGTTTCTACAACAGTAAACATTCTTAGGCATAAAATGCAACACTTTGGCATAAATTAATCAAAATATCTAACTGTGTTAAGCATGTAGAATTTGCTGAACCAAAAATAAATTTGTGTGACCATGAAAAAAAATTCAGTTGTAAAAACTGCAATCATTCCAATACAGCTTTTTAGGTAACATGGAATTGCATATTAATTTTTTGGAGCCAGCCTGCAGTTTAATCTCAACAAAAATGGTTATTATCAAATTAATTTTACTGTCTGATCATAGAAAATAGAACACTCTTGCTTAAGTAAATACATGAAGTTTGAGCACCAAAATGTCTACCATACACTGCCAAACTCAATGTGCATCAAAACGTGGGCAACAAAATATTGTTTGTGAAATTTCAGTGCAAAATCTCACTAAATTTTGCTGTCTAGTCTCTTGCAACAGTTTACCAATAACAATGGGTTTAGGGCAGTGGTTTTCAACTGGTGGGCTATGGCACTGTTTTCAGTGGGCCACAGAGCATAAATCAGTATGAAAACAATATGAGACTTGTATAATGATGTCATGATCAAGAAATGGGAAGCAAATTCCAAGTGAAGACTTTTTTTTAAGAGATCACCAGATTTTTGCAACAGAAATTAAATTTTGTTCATTAAAGTGGGTTGTTTAGTTACCTTGGCTTGAAAAGAGAGCTACAGTATGAAAAAGGTTGAAAACAACTGGTCTAGGACAACTGGCTGACCAGTTAGCTGGAGCCAGTTGTCCCATTTCAAATAATAATAAGTGTGTTGTAGTTGTAGAGAACCTAAAGGTATATGGTATGATGGTTTGCATTTGTTGGTATACAGATTGGTTCAAAAGTGTGTGTTATGTTACTTATGCTATGTCATTGCATTTTTTTTTTTGAAAATTTAAAGCTATTGCAGTAAACTGATATCATTTAAAAAGTAAAATTTTACAAATTTTTTTCTGTTTGGTTGGGGTATAGTTTCATTACAATCATTATTTCATAAAATGTGGTTTGTAGTAATTTTATTGATTTTTTTATGTTATTATATGTATATTTGCTATTTATATTGTTGAATTTAATGAAATCAGCCAAAAATGTTTGTGGTAACCTTTGCTACCCAGGCCTGCTTTCAAGAATATCAGAATGTTACTGTTCGTTCAATTATTTTTGTTCATGAGATTTTCCCTGACATAACTGAGTATAATAATAAATTTACACTTAGTTATAAGTTTGTTTAAAGTTCAAAAATGTCTTTTTATATGTTAAGTTACATTAAAAAAAACACATTTGTCCTAATTATATATTATTTGCTTTTTTTAGCTTAAGTATGCACTTGTAGTACATCCAATTGTAAATTTACTGTTATTCTTATTCACCATTTTAGGTACAAATTTGTGTTTTTGTGAGTTCTAATTGTAAAATATGTTCTATATAGTAATGTCCATTTCTTAACCCTGAAAAGCAAAAAGTTATGGATGAAAAAGGGTAAGTAGAAAAGTGCAACCCAATGCTTCTGATTGATTGATTGATATTCACATATGATTTAAATTTTTAGTGATGAACAGTCAACCCCTGAATCAAATGTTTCATCATGGTGGGGCTCATTCTATGACACTGCCAAACAAAAGGTAATCTTAATTTTCCTAGGATATGCTAACACTTCTTAGTATCAATCCTGCTGCTAAGTCAAGACAGGGTTGCCAGATCAAGATTTCAAAAAAAGCCCAACAAACTATCAAAAGAAGCCAAACTTAACAAAATAAAGTCTTTTTTTCTATTATCATCCCTAATTTAAGGTGAAGACTAAAAAAAAATTATCATTTTCAATCAGTGTCCAAAGTCTTTATTTTCATCCCAAATTTAAGGTGACAATTGAAGAATTAGTAAACAATAAAAATTCTCAACAGTTTTGCTCCCAAACTTCAAATATTTTTTGAAGAGATATTAATTTACAAGAATAAGATTTTGATGCACAAAAATGGCCAAAAAAGACCAAACGTTAAATTTGATAGCCAAAGATCTTAAAAATGGTCAAATTTCTTATATTTGGCCTTAAAAGGCAAATATGGCAACCCTGAGTCAAGATAGTCAAACCTTTTTACTATGTATGAAGAATAACTAAAATGCAGCTGAGAAACTGCTGAGTAATTTATGATTGATTAGCAACCTTGTTGCGATAGCTGATGAAATCCGCGTGGTGTAAATCTTTTATTTTCAGCAAGTACTATGTATTGTTGAATTTATGAAAAAGAAGTGTCCTATTATAAAATTTTAGAAATCCTTCGTTCTGAATTTAATTCTTTCCACCATGACAGCATTTTGACTGTTGTCTTATAAAACTTATCGCGAGTTAATCGAATTACTTTGTCAAGTTGGCGGAAACAAATGAGTTTCTTGTCCGAGACATCAAAGAGTTCACTGACACAGTCAAGAACGACACATCGAAGCTGGTTGCCGGCACTGCCGCATCTATGAAAGATCAACTCAATATCAATGTAAGTGCATGCTTGAGTTTGTGAGTTTAATCTTGATAAAGCTTCATCAATTACTTTCATATTGTTGGCATTTACTTAAAAAGTAAATGTACAATAAAAGTCATTTTATCTCTCAGTAAATTTTTACTCAACAACGTAAAGTGTTTTGCTTAGTTGTATGATTTTTAATGCTAAATTTTTAATTAATGATAAATTTTGTATGGCAATTTTGACCAGTCAAATGAAATCTTCAATTTGACTTTGCTGAAAAGGGTAATAGATTTCTCTTAAGACTTTTAACGTTTCGTAGTCATTTTTATTTCATCCAAAAACCTATATTTGCAGAATCAAAATTAAATGTATGATAGTTTCACTTAATTCATCATTATTTTACAATTTAAAATTAAACTTTTACCAATCATATTTAAACCGTAAAACCATACTGTGCTTAATTACCAGCTCCTATCATACCTCACTAAGTAGTCTGCGTTTTGCAGAAGGTCTTTACCTTTTGCTCGAGTTTGTTTTTCAAAAGGTGAATTTGGACGAAGCTTCGAACGCAACTAAGATGGTGACAAATTCGATCAGTGGGTTTCTGGGCAAAGTTGTGCAACATGTTGCCCCTATCCCTCCTGACAACGAGGGTAAGTGGCCCTATATCAATATCCAAAATCGTTTCATTAAGAGACCGATTGCATTAATATTAATTTGAACAAAATTTTCTTGTACAATCTCGGCATATTTCGATGATTTTGGGAACGCTGTCATTGTTTGCGCAGTGTCCACACTTGATTCATGAAAACGATATGATTGGTATTTTCTGTTTTTGATTGTTAAAATTAAATAGATCAAAGTTTGTTTTTTTTTAATAGGCGAACGAAATTTACTGAATAATACTGTCATGCCTTTTAACTGCTTACTGAATAACATTAATTTTGACACGTGACATTATCGATAACTTTTTTCGCAGAAAATGAGGACTCGACGATGTATCTCGGGACATCAGATGGAGTGAAGGTCATGTCGCCCGCTGAGGTGGTTTTCTTTGTTTCAAAGTGACACTGAAAATTTTTGCAACGGTTCTATTAACTTTTGATTTACGTAAAAGCATAGCAAGCTTTTAATAAAGTCATATTACCGTCTAAAAAAATCAAAAAAAGAGTATTAAAGACTTCCTAGACGACAATACTTATTAACTCAATTACAACCATCAAAAAAAATTGTCTTTATACCTTTTGTTGTCTTATAGCTATTCGTCTTATTTTGATCACTCTCATTTTCAATTTTTCTTCACATCAGGCTCGTCTTTTCTCGATGCAAACGTCACCAGCGACATATTGCAACGAACCAGACAGTGAGTTGTCCGTTTCATGCTGTGTCTTCGCTGTTTGATTTGTTTTGTTTTTTTTTGTAGACTTAGCAGACTTTGAAATTTGGAAGGAATCTTTCGCCCTCGACGAGAAAAAGGAAGAGCTTTCTTTGCTCATGCTCGACTCCAAGGAGGTGAATATATTGCTGCCATGCACTTGCTCTTTTGTGGCCATTCTTTCTCAATTGTGCTTTACGACTTAGGTTCGATCGCTGTATACGAAGCTTGTTCCTGAGGCAGTGTCGCATGTCGATTTTTGGACCCGTTATTTCTACAAAAAGCACGAACTGGAGAAAGTAAGTGATTGCATTATATTCAGTATATACGGTTGCGCGCTCACGTGCTACTTAAACTAATCGTAACAAAATTCGAGTCATTCACGTAACTTGCATTGGATTTGTATCCCTCTAAGCTTTTCATTTCGTTCACGTAACTATTTTCAACGCGTACTATTGTAAATGAACTTGGTGCTTTGCAGGCCGAGGAACGACGCGCGAGATTGGTGGAACGCGCCGAGACTACCAATGCCGATTTGGGATGGGGCGACGAAGGTAAGTAAATACGAAACGAAGGTTTTGCTGGTGCTTACTTTTTTTTGTAGACGATTATGATGTCGTCGACCATCCTGAACCAACTAAAGTCGAAAAAAAGGATCCAACCACGAGTTCTCCATCGATCGAATCCCCTCCCGCAGATTCTTCTCCGCCCTTGAATCAGTCTTCTGATTGTTTTGACAGCAAATCAATTGCTGCTCCTGCCCCGAAAATAATATCAGTCTCAAATCAGTTGGAACTTTGCAAAGATAATGACCAGAAGAAGGTTGAATCCAATTTGACAGTTGAATATATTGAACAAGCGACTAATTCCAAGCCAAACGTGGATCTTTCCTCGCCATTGCCCGTCATCGACGGCAGTAGACCAAGCAGCAGTCCCTCTCCTGAACTTGTTTCTATTCCTGTGGAAGAGGAAACCGCAAAATCTCTAACTGATGATTCTCTTTCGACTAGCCAACCAGCTTCTGAAGCCAAACAGAATTCTTCTTCAGTCAAAGGTTAATAGTAATTAATATAATTGCATTCATGTGTGTTAACCTAATTAAAATCATTATTTACAACAACGTTGGTGTATTTGTTTAGCAAACATTTTGTTCATAACTAACCCTTGATTGTTAGAAATTTACATTAGAGTTGCGTTTTCTAAAACGATGTAACCATCTGGTATTTTTCAGACTACAGAGGCTCTTTAAAATTTTTCGTTTCGCGACCCTATTATCGGAATAGAAATTTTTCCCTGGGGTTCTTAATGATTAATTAAATCTGAGGCCACAAATTCATTTACTCGCCAAATACATATTTTTTATCGAGATTTCAGCTAACTAGACGTGAAAAAAACTCTTTATGATCACTTAATGATTTCGATGCCATTAAAAAATAGCCATAAGTAGCTCTGACAGCTTTGTCCCGTGAAAGTGCCATGAAGCAACCACATGGTAGAAACTTCTGCGTTAACGTTTGTTTTAATTTTTTCACGACTTCGAAATTACAGTTTGCCATCCCATATGGGATAGCGACCCACGCTGAAGAAACCTTTCGATTGGTCATGTTGCTTATATATTCCGCAAGTTTTGATTTCCGTTGTCTTGCAGAATTTTCTAGCGGAGCGGACAGTTCAGATTGGGAGAAAGAATTTGATCTCGACATGACTGAAGATGAGATCAACAACGTCCTGCAGGAGGGCGAGGGAGAGGTGAGCTTCTTGATTTAAGGTTTTTTATTGCCCACTCTGGGATGCGATCAAATTTTTTTTTTGGTATAAGTCAAAACTAAGAACCATCTTGCTGTAAAGCGTAATACTTTATAAAGTGATATACCATGCGGCAGTGGAAGACCTTACAAGTGATTGGGTTTATCGTTGTTTGGGGGTTTTTAACCCAGTTTTTAAGCTAACTTCACGAGCCTTGCAAATTTTTTTATGCGGGGTTTCACCTAGATAAAACAAAGTGATCTATTGTTCCTCGATTACATCAGTTGTTTCCGACTTCACTCGATGATTTTTGATGCTGCGATTTATCAACAATTCACTTTTTCATTGTTGTTTTCCAGGACGACATCGAAGGCTGGGAAGAGTGGGAATAATGGAGCCGTTGCGCTTTGTATTTAATGTTTTATTACATGCATGTTTTTTTGTTTATTGATCTGTTTTAGTGTTTATCAAAGCTCTTTTGTTGCTTGGTCGTAGACCAACGTTCTTTTTCCGACAGTTCTTCTACTTTAAACGTAAGCAATATTTTTATAAATCTCATCGTCACTGAGAATATTAATCCGACCCTATGTTGCCGCTATATTATTTTAACATTGACCGTACAAAAAAACTTGAGGTTTTTTATTGGCTATAAACAGGTGAAAAAAATCAAAACTTCGTTTTGTGATTATAAACAAGCCCATGGCATTCGTTCACTTTTTAATCTCATCAGTTTTGCCGCTATTTCCAGTTATAATCTTGCTGTGTATTAATGCTGTCAGTATTCGCGCGTGCTGAGCAGTTGTTGATGTAACCATGAAAATGTCGGTGATTGCTTGTTTCTTGGACGAAGAATAAACATGATTTACGATACGCTTCAACGTGTGCGATTTGTATTTAATACTATCTAAAAATACATTTTAATACTCATTGGTTTTAAAGTACCTAAGTCTAGTCTCAGTAATGGCTTTAATAGGGTGCAAACGAACCAGCCGCACCAGGCCCCCCCTACACAAGAAATTGCTGTATTTCTTTATAGTAGCACCTGGATGTCATGTCAAAAAGAAATGAAAAAATTTTAAAAAAAAACAAAGAAACGACTTCTTAGTTTGTTGTCACATGTGCTTGTAGAAATGTGAAAGTATAGACCTTTTTTTTAAACATCATAATGTTTTGAGGCAGTAGAAAGTGCCTCTCTAAGCTTAGGATCACCCAATAGTGACCCCCCTAAATTAAAGACCTTTTTTTTAGTGATCACTTTATCTCTCCATGCTTTGGATCACTCAATGGTGGCCCCTCTAAATTGAAGACCTTTTTTTTAGAGATCACTTTGCTTTCATATACTAAAAATAACTTCAGCTACCTTTTTTGAGTACACTAAATAGTGGCCTCCCTTCACCTTTCTTGCACCAGGCCCCCCTTTCTGTAAGGTCATCACTTTCTAGGCCTATTGCTAAAGCAATTTGCGATGTATTTTATGAAGTAAGCTTCAGCGTTTTATATTCTTTACTTTTAGCTCTTAAAATATTAGTTCTTTTAATTTGTTGACATTGAAAAAACTTAGTTTTATGACCAGATAAGTAGTAGGCCTAGTTATTGTTAAGCCGTGTTGCAAAAACATCTAGAGACCAATTAAACATATCTCTGCATTGATTTATATCAATGTTTTATTTCTATAAACGATTTGAATACTTGACCCTGAATTTGGATTATCGACTCAAACAAATACTTTTGGTCTTAGATTATTATCTATGACGACAACCTTAAATGACTGCTTTAGAAATCATGTAAGGAAGATAATAGTCAAGAACCATATTTAGTGCTATTATCTACATCGAAAGAATTCTCTGGGTGGCCAAAATGTACTGTGGTTCGCGCTAAAATTAGGCTACCTTAATGTGTTTATACAATTCTCATTCAGTCCAAAAAATATACCAAACTATTCCTGGATTACCATAAAATATACTAAAAATATAATTTTCAAAACTAAATCCCATAATATTTTAATTCAACTTTGAAAAGCGCTTATTTTCCCATAAAATTTTATCAACTCTCTTGCTGAGGATCTGTTAGCCAAACCTTGATCAGATTGGGAAAGTGTTAGTATCAGAAATAGTGACATACCGAGAATTTTTGAAAAAAGGGAGCATACGACCACAATCAAATATGATTAGTGGAAAAATTTATTCAAGTGGTAGCTGAAAAAAATTCTTCGCTTTGAATCAGTCTCGGATTTCATAATTTTCGTCCAAAAAATAAACGTTCTTTAAAAAAAAGAAAAAAGTTATTTACTTTCAATCAGTCTCATATTTCATAATTTTTGTTTCTGAAGGCTAATGATCTTTGAAAAAACAAAAAAAGGAGGCCTGTACATGGTGTAGCGGTTATCGGTAGGTATATATATATATATATATGTTAGTATGAACTTTATACTACTACCACCACTCACTTATTGAGTTGATCAAAACTCCAACAATTAATTCTAATGCGGGTCTCTTCAAGTAATTCGAGCAGTTTCACTTTTATTCAAATTTATTACAGAATAATTCGTTCAGAGGTCAATCACATCAACAATTATCTTCTCAAAAACCAGCAAAAGCCAAAAGCACCAGAATTAAAACAACGATTTCCTTAATACTTTACTAATTTCTTTCCTCGCCAGTCAAATAAAAATTGCTTTTTATTTTTTCCACACGTTTTTTTCAAGACAAGTCTGGATTGTGACGTAGCTTTGAGAGCTACGATGAAATCTGTTTTCGTTTTCTGGCGAGAATTTTTCCCAAATGGGTAGCACAAAGCCCTAAAGTATTAATGATCTCCAAGGGGGGTGTGGAACTAAAAGTACTGTCCTACGTATGATAAGCTTACGTATTAATGATTTCCAAGGGGAGGGCATGACACAATTCCCCCTCCTAAATATGCTCCTAAATAGGTTAAGTCGGCAGCGTGGTCGAGTGGTTAAAGCACCGGACTGATGATCAACATGGTTTTGGTTCAAAACTCACTTGCGCCATTCTGTTGTGTCTTTGGGAAAGACACTTTACGGCACATTCCCCTGCTTGGTGGTCTTGGCAAGCAGTTCTAAAACTACAGTAATATCTCTACTAAACTACTTGCGGACAGCAATATCTTGGCATCTCCGGAACCAGGTTGGGGTAATTTCTTACCCTATGTATAGCGCCTCCGTCGCTTTTCTGCGAGTCAGGAGGATAAATATAAAGATAAAAAGAATGCTACTGATAACCACGAAGCGGATCAAAAAACGGATACGCGCACAAATCCTTGTTTTGGAATGGAGTGAGATTTTTTACACAAAGTTTTCAGAAAATATATTTTTAAATAAAATCTAAGATCAGGCAAACAAGTATTTAACTGTTTTTTGTTTTAAGAAAAATTATTGGAAAATAGCTCGAGTTAAACTTATTTGAAATAGCTCGTGCTAGTTAAGCAGCTTAACTTGAACAATTTATTTTAAAGTTTATAATATGTCTTTCGTGTTGCTTGCATTTTCAATTTTTCAGAAAACATCCACCAGAGGACACATCCATTTTGATTGTGCAGCATGATGAACAAAAAGTTTTATTTTTTATTATTCAATAAAAAGCAATTAAGTTTTACCAAAAATTTTAATCAGAAAAAAAATAATAACGTTTTGTTTCACCCTAACAAAGTGAGGAGTAGTTCACAAAAGCTAGTGTGATTATTAAAAACTCGGTCAACTTAGTGCACATTTTTTTGTTCTATTCTATTGATTTCAATAGTTGACATGCTTTTCCCTTTCTTATTTCTTTGATGGAAAGATTTCACTCTTATAGTTATTACAATGTAATACAGATTAGGTTTCAATTATTTTACCCATTTTTAATTGTTTTATGTTATAGATTTTAAGTCTCTTTAAGACATCATTGTAAGCAATTTTTGTTCATGAAATTGACCCAGATCCCCCTGTAGTTACTATTGCTTTTTGAGAGATACTTTTTCTCTTCTTTTTTCCATCCTGGTGCTGAAGGGGATTCCAGGTTAGTTTCACCAAAGAAAATTGCTTATAATGACTTCTTAAATAGACCTTAGATTTTTACCTTGTTATGTGATTGAAATGCCTTTTTGACTTGCAACATGATTTCTTAAATCTCTTTAAGAAATTACCATACACAATTTTTTTTGGTGAAATTAACCCAGAATCCCCCTATAACACCAGAATGGAATAAAAAAGAAACCAAGAGAAAAAGATCTCTTCCAGGAGCAATAGTAACCACATGGGAATCCAGGTTAGTTTCACAAACAAAAATTGATTATGGTGACTTCTTAAAGAAACCTAATTTTTTTGGTTGGTTTCTTTGCCTGTTTGGCCTTTTTTGACCATTGGTCTGTTGGGTATCCTGTCTTTTTTCACCATCACAACAGTGTCCTTGCATAAATGAGTTTGTTTTAAAGGTGTAAGCACGTTATCTAAAAATTATTTCTTTTCATTATCATGCATTACACTCATTTTCTTGCTTCATCCATTTCCTGACTCACTCATCTATTACTTTTTTATTTTGTGTTTTCAATTTTTGTTATGGCAGAACAGAAATAAAATAAGTAAATAAATGAATTGATTTTTTAAATATTATTTTGGTATTTCTGTTACTTGTAATACCATTTTATACTGCCATTGACTAATGTCTAAACTGTTAATTAAATTAAATTTGTTTTATCCAACTATAGTATGAAGTTAAGCAGTTAGCATTTTTTTTGTTTAGTTTTATTTGTGGGTTAACCAGGTTTAACACAATTATATATGGTTTATTTTTGTTGTAATTAGATTCTAATACATCTAGAACAAGGGTGTCAAACTCATTTGGTGTTGTGGGCCATATTTGCACACCTTGGATTTTACATGGGCCAGACAATTTTTTAAATAATTGCACAATCGATATTTTTATTTATAGTTTGTAGAAGAGTGTCTCAACTTCTTTCCAGCTATGGCACATTTTGAGGCTTTTTCAAAATTCGCAGCACATTTAGCCCAGAGTTCTTGATTTTGATTTCTGGTGTAAAAAAAAAACCTTCACTTTCAATCTGTCTCAGATTTTTTGATTTCAAGATGCAAGCCACAAAATAGAGCATGGTGGGCCAGATTTGGCCTGTGGGTCACCAGTTTGACACCCTTGACCTAGAATATATTTGGCTGAATTAGACTTTTAACATAAACCAAAGTTAGGTACCAATTATTTTATTCTATAATTAAAACTCACCGTAATTGCAATTACCCAAACTTAATTTTGGTTGTTTAAGTGAAAACTGCAGTCAAATTTATCTTGTAAATCTATTGCAACACTGGTGATTTTTGCAGAAGTGAATGATTATGTTTAAATATTATTACATATGTTAAAAGGAATTTCACATACTATTGATCTCTTATACTCTTGTCAGCAGCATGGCCAAGTGTTTAAGGCACCATGATTGTGATTGACATGGTTTCAATTCAAAACCTACTTGCACTATTCTGTTTTGTCTTTGGGAAAGGACACTTTACAACACTTTTCCTTGCTTGGCAGTCTTGGCAAGCAGTTCTAAATTTCAGTCATACCTCTATAAAACTAATTTAAACCAGACAGCAATATCTTGGCATCTCTAGAAGCAGGTTGGGGTAATTGCTTGCCCTATGTATTAGCACCTCTCTTGCTTTCCTGTGAGTTGGGAGGATAAATTTAGAGATAAAATAAAAAAAACTATCCAATAAAAGTTGATCTTTTGGTAATTTTCTTCCCAAACCACGTGGTTGTAAATTCTAACTGTATTCTGTTCATAAAAAGTTTATCTGGGTTTCATGCACTATTTGCCATTACTTTACAAGCTTTAGAGATATTCTAAAATTTAAAAATTAATCAACTAAACTCAACAAATAATGAACAAAAACTATTTATCTTTAAAAACTCTTGTAATACCACATATTCAATGCCTATGTTGTTTTTAATTTTTGATTATAAGTATGACTAGGCTGTAAATCAAGCACATCAACTTGTGATTTTTGCATGCCAAAAATTTGATTATAGCATGCTCAGTTTATAATTGTTTTTTATCAATTGTTTTTATAATTTTTATAATAGTTTTTCAAGTCTTCAGTTTCTTCAAGAAATCACTCGTCGTCGTCGTCGTCATCGTTTGAAGGGCATCCACTCCAGGCCAGACACAAACAGAACTGGGGACGAGGGTTTATCCTTTTACTACCCCAGACTGCTGCACTGCCTGGATCAGATGCTGGCAGTGATGTCATCAAGCCAGCATCGAGTTTCGTCATCCAAAACCGTCAGACCGCGTGCTCCATGTGGTGCCCGATGTATGGGGCACATTGTTAGTACATGGTCTGCGGTTTGCTCTGAGGCGCCACACTCGCAATTCGGTGAAGGAGCAAGACCCCATTTGTGCATGGACGAATGGAATCGCCCAACACCAGTCTGCAGGCGGTTGAGCTTAACCCAAGCTGCTCGGGGTAAGCCCATCCCAACAGGCCTGACACTGGTCCCGGGCACAAAAGCACGGAGCCTGGAAGCACTTTCACAGTACTCCGCGTTCCATTTATGATTTGTCCATTCAGAGGCGCGGATGCCAAGTCTGGCAAGATTGTCCAAGAGATTCCGCGCACCTGGCACAAACGGGCGTCTGGATCTTAGTCTCACTTGGCCAGTATCTGAGGACCCACTTAACAGACCATGCAAAATATGATCGGGGTCCAGAGATCCACGGTAAGCCAAGGAGAGTGTCGCTCCCAGTCGGCGAAGCTCAGCTGGCTGGATGCCTGAAAGTATAGGTAGGTGGTCCGTTGGAGTGGGACGCAGGCATCCAGTAACTATGCGCAAGGCGTCATTCAAGACACTGTCAATGAGGCGAGTGTGAGCACTGCGACACCAGACTGGCGCACAGTACTCAGCTGTTGAGTAGACTAGAGACAAGGTGGCTATGCGTAGTGTTTTAGCACCAGCACCCCATCCCGAGCCCACGAGTCGCCTCAACAGTGTGATGCGCGATGATAGTTTTTTGCGCAATGCCACTAAATGGTGACGAAACGTGAGCGATCTGTCCAGTTTTACCCCAAGGTATGTAGGGGTTGGACAGAACGGTAAAAGTCTACTATTGTTATAGACCTTTAGCTCACGTTTGGCCTCTCAGTTGTTTAAGTGAAAGGCTGTCATCACCGTCTTAGTGTGACTGAGCTTCAACCTCCAAGTCTGGAGATACGCTGACAGTGTGGACATGTCTTGGCTTAATGTCCCCTCCAAGTCCTTCCAGTTTCCAGAAGAGTGCAACAATGCTAAATCATCAGCATAAGCAAACTTTCTGGAAATCATGGAAGGAAGATCGTACGTATAGATGTTAAATAGGAGGGGAGCCAAGACCGATCCCTGAGGAACGCCGTTTTTAAGACGGCGTAGCCTGCTTTGCTTGCTGTCACCGGTGGTAAGGGTGAAACTTCGATTTCGGACAAGCTCCATGATCATTTTGACCATGTGCTTATCCAGAAGTAGTCTCAGCAGCTTGCAGGTAAGGCCACGGTGCCAGACAGTGTCATAAGCAGCTGTCAGATCGATAAATACGGCACCGGCCTTCTTTTTAACCTCGAAAGAATCCTCGATGTTCTGGGTTAGCAGAACAACTTGATCTACGGTTGACTTCCCGCGTCGGAACCCAGCCTGCTCTTTAGGGAGCAGTGGATCGATTAATGGTTCAACGCGGGCGTAGATAAGCCTCTCGAGGATCTTGTAGGGGACACAGAGCAGAGATTTCGGTCGATAACTCTTTGGGTCCCCCACGGGCTTTGCTGGTTTTGGGATCGCGACCACAAGCGCTCTTCTCCAGATCTTGGGAATTTTGAGTCGGTGCAAACAGGAAGAAAGGAAGTCACGTAACCAGGACTTCAAAGCAGCTCCAGCATGGAGTATAAGCTCGGGACAGATGGAATCAGGACCCGGAGCTTTACCTGGTTTTAAATGTTGAAGGGCAGCAGCAAATTCTCTCTGTGAAAAATTGTCAGAGATATTTACTGCATCTGGTGTTGTGGCCCTCCAAAGGTCAGACACTTCTTTACAGACAAGTCGAGATGACTTGAGGTCAACAGCCTCGTATTTCCCATTTCTAACCAGCTGAGATGCAATAGCATCGGCTGAAACGGGACAGTGACGAGGAGAGTGTCGTGACCTACCAGTAAGGTTGTTCAAGATACTCCACGCTTTTCGACTAGAGTGTGAGAAGTCAATGCTCCGAACTGCTTCAGACCATCGATCCCTCCGTTTTCTGTCAAGCTTGGCAAGCAGAGTTGTAGCAGCCAAACTTGAGTCGTCTCCCTGAGGAGACTGCAGAAAGGTTTTATAGAGGGATTCACACTCTGCATCCCAACACGGAATATAGTTATTTCGATACCCGCGTGGGATAGTCTTCTTGGCTGCTTTCTTAATGATGTTACAGAAGTCCTGGTAAGCCGCATCCACATCAAGTGAATCAGGCGGCAACAAAGTCTTAGCGAATTTATTCGTCAAAGCAATGTAGTGACTCCAATTGGCCTTGCGAAAGTTCCATCGCTTAACAGGCATGCTTGGCACTGCCATAGCAAACCTTGGTGGTGTAATAAGCGAGGGTCGATGTTGTGACCTGGGAAACTTCTCAAGGACACGTCTATCCGGTAAGCGACTGTTTGGACCTACGCTAGCGAAAGCTAGGTCTGGATTGGTGCCAGTGTTCCAGCAGCCGGAATAAAAACTGGCAGCGTCCTTGGCATTATATAGGAGGGCAAGACAATTAATACTTGCCCATCCAGCCAAGCACTCACCATCCGGACTGTTGTCATCATAACCCCAGTCAGCATGACGACAGTTAAAATCGCCAGCGTACAGACAGGGGTGAGGAAACACTGGGAGATCCAGGGTTCGCAATCGCGTTGGCGGTGGTTTGTAGACGTTGACTATTTTATAGCCACCAACGTCCACACACAGCCACTCGATCTCCGATGTCGGTGGAGATTGGTCCAAAAGCGTGTATCTCAGTCGCTCGTGAACAAACGTGGCAAGGCCATGCTTCCTGCTTAAAGAAGACCCAGCTAGTTGGTAGTGTGGTAGCACCAACTTCTCTGCATCAGTGCAGTGGGTCTCCTGCAGTAGGATGACGAGTGCCTCAGACTGCATAGCGAGGTGATGAAGAACATTCATTTTGCTTGCAGTGAGGCCTTCGATGTTCAGCTGAAGAATAGTGGGTCTTCGGAACTTGTTGGCAATGTGCCCTGAAAAGGGCAGTTTTATCCTGACATTGCCCCGTCCTGAAAAGGACGTTTGCCGATTAACAGACCCACACTGAACATCGGAATGGGTGGATACCCTTCCGTTTTGGTAGGTTCGGTTTCGGTCTGTCATTTTTAAAATCAATGAGCAGACTTACTCACGGCCCAGGCTGCGTGAAAGCACCTACCATCTGGGCCAGAAATCACTGTTAGCATTTTTTGTTTTTGAAACTAACCTGGAATCCCCTGTAGTTACTATTGTTTCTTTAGAGATTCTTTTTCTCTTGATTTCTTTTTTATTTTCTTCTGTTGCTGTAAGGGAGATTTATGGTTTAGTTTCACCAACAAAAATTGCTTATGGTGACTTCTTGAAGAGACCCCATTTTTCTTGTGAAATTTTATATTTTTGTATTTTGACTTACAACTTTGAAGGTCTCCAAGTCCATATGGGATCCATACATATGTTGCTTTTTAAAAAAATGTTATTTTATATCTTTCATGAAATCAATTGGCCTATTATACTGTATATGTTAACTATAAAAGGTTCTTTTAAACTAACTATTTAAACATTAGATATTCATTTTTTTATTATTTATTATTATTTATTTCATCTTTATATTTATGATTCTGACTTGCAAGAAAGCAACAGAGGGCAAGTAATTATCTCAACTTGCTTCTGGAGATATCAAGATATTGTTGTCTAGTTGAAATTTTTTATTTTGGTTTTTTAGTTTTATAGAGATATGACTGAAATGTAAAAATGCTTGCTAAGACTTCCAAGTTGAGGTAAAAGCTACAAAGTGTCTTTTCCACAGACATAAAAGAATGGTGCAAGTCCATTTTGAACCGAGACCACGTCGATCACAATCATGGCACTCTTAAATGTTAGGCTATGATATCTTTTTTTTTCTATTATGAGTTCTCACACACTTTGTTTTTAATTTTTTTTTTTTTTAATAAAAAAATTAAGTAGAATAACAGATTGAAATTTGGTTTGGATTTTTAAAAATATGGCCAATATGCATTAGAGCTGTAAAGTAAAAGAGACCATCGGGCCACAAATAATTGGCTTAAACATTTAAAAAGGGTAAAAAAACACTTATATAAGTTTAAAAAATGAGATAAAAAATAAGAGGATTGCATGAAAAAACACTTAAAAATTTAATCTGAAAATAATATTTGTTTTTTGATTCCAAAATAATTTCAAGTGTTTATTCAATATTGGTTAGGAATGGAATTTCATATTTAACTTTAATTATTTTATTGTTCCTTTAAAATTTGTTTGTGGTTTCCAAAAAGTATAAATTTTGATTTTGAAACATATTTGATTTAATCTACATATTATTTAGATTTAAAATTTTAGCATGAATTAAAATTGCTTAATTTATAATGATTTTTATTGTTTAAAAATTAATAGTGTCCACTATACCAAGATTTGGCTATTTTTTAAGGCTATCAATCTTGAAAATGGAAAGCATATCTGATGATAAAGTAAGTTTTATATCTAATTAAGTTTTTATCTAATTAAAATAACTTAATAATTATTCATCATGCTTGTTTATTTTTTAGCTTAATATTTCTGAAAGTCCAATAAAAGCTGGAGTCAATCGAAGTCTGATTCGAAAAATTGGTTCAAATTTGCCTTTGTCCAACACTCAAAGACCAAAGTAAATTCGGTCAATTGATCATTTAACTCCATTATTTGTTGATTTTTAATCTTCAGATTCCAGTTGCTTCCAAGTGGACCTCGACTTATTGGTGATGTGGAGAAACCAGTATTTTCACTTTCTGATATTTGCCAATTAGTTGATATTTCTGATGTGTAAGTTAATTTTTAATTTTGCTGTGGCTTAAGTACTGGATCTTTAATTTTCAAAGATCCATTAAAGGTTTTTCCTACTTCAATGTTTGTATTGCATTCTTTTGGTTAGTTTGAACCTTGTGAGTCATAAAGGTTTAAACTATGGAAAGCAAAGCACTAACACCCTGGTTTATTTTTTTCTGAAGTCTTTTTTGTTAGTATTAGATATAACATGATGTATTTCTAACCCCCAATTTAATCCTGATCTGGTTTAACCCAAAGTCCTTCTAAAATATGCCTCCAAATTAAAATAATTTCTAAACAAAAGATAACAGGTAATTGATCTTTGACTCAGCTCTTCTCTGCAAAATGTTCTAAACCAGTGGTTCCCAACCTTTTTAATGCTCTAAACCCCTAAAATATTTTGATATTTTCTCACATCCCTTACAGTACATATAATGATTTACTTAAGAATAAAGTAGAAAGTGAGCAAAAAAATTTTACATAATCAATTTTTAAAAATGTGTACTGTATGAGTAAAAATGAAATGTATGGAAACAAAAAAATGCAATAATCTGAATGTTGCATGAACTTTACAAAAAATCAAAATTTTATCCATGTATAATTTTTAAAAAAATCTAAAGAATTCAAATTTAAAAGGCACTTCAAATTTAATAACTCTTTTGTTCTTGTTTATTGCTTAAGAGTTTTTCAAAATATGGCACTTTGTTACTGATAGCAACCCACATGTCTGCCTGTGCACTCAAGCGATTTCTAGATTTTGTCTTGATTGACAGTAGGGCACTAAATCCAGACTCACATAAGTAAGTTGTCACAAATGGGATGAGACACTTAGTGCTTTTTCACAAAGTTTTGGAATCATGTCCATTACCAAGCACCAATATTGTTCCAGGGTTTCCAGGGCTTTGCTTTTAAACTGCATTTCAAAAACATGATTTGTACACAATTCAATAAGATTGTCTTTCAACTTTTCATCATTCTACATATAATCCAAATTAAAGAAGTATGGATTTATAATTCATTTTTTAGAAGTTTCCAGTTTTCCTCCAAAATATCCATGAAATGACTTTGATAGTATTTCCAAATATCCACAATTTCTTCACACACACTGGGAATTAGGGACTCATCATCATCAACTATTTCTTTAACTGAGGGACAATTTGAAAGATTACCTCTTTTAACCCGTTAACATCAAATATCTAACTTTTCTTTGAAAGCATTTAACTTTTCATGGCATTTTAATATGTTTATACCTTCCATTGCATAGAAACACTCTTATGAATAAAAACATCACTCAAATAAGCTAGCATTTTATTGAATTCTTGTGATTCCATTTCTTTGGAAAGATTAAAGTCACATTCCTTTAGCAAAGCTTTACTTTTTCACGTCATTCGAAGAAGCATATTAAAGCTCTTTCATGTGACAGCCAGCAGACTTCATATGGAAAAGCAAAACTAAATGCTCACTTCCAAAATCTTGACAAAGCAACTTAAAGAGGCAATGGTTTAGAGCATGACCCCTAATTAGGTTGATGTTCTTCACAGAAGTATCAAGGACAGTTTTCAACTTTGGAGACAATGTTTTTGATGCCAAAGCATGTTGATGAAGAATACAGTGGGTACCTTGCAAGTGTGGAATTTTCTATTTTAACCAAACAAAAAATCCTGAATTATTTCCCAGCAAAGCTGGGGCACCATGAGTAAACACAGAACCAATACTTTAGATATCTAAGTCATGTTTCATGAAAACATTCTTCACACATTGTAAAAATATTTTGTTTTACAATTCTTGTTTTCCTTTACTTTGTTTTGCTTTACAATTCTTGTTCAGTCTATAACTGTATCAAACTAACTCACTGTTATGAATCTGCTACATGCCAAATGCGATGATTGTGGCACAAACAGTCAAAAAAGCAAAGGAGAAAGTGAAGCTGCCATGTATTGAGCATTCCATAAATGAACACAGAATGTGCTAAACAATTAACAAAGAATGAACTTACAATGACATTATTTTTAGTACAAGACAAAAAACTGAAAAAGCTATTGAAAAAGCATCCCCTGGAATGCTTCCTCGCACCCCTGGTTGGGAAACTGAGTTCTAAACAATGGCAATGTACCACAAAAATGTGGAAAATTATGTAGAAATAATAATATAATCATTGAAGCAGGAAAAGTAATGCCTGACATATAATTAAGATTTAAAACTGGTGTCTTGCTTTTACATTTTTATTTTGTAAATTTAACTTTGTTTGTTTTGAAATTTTGTAAGTGTGCAATTTTAAAATTTTGTTAAGAAAGTAATGCTTGTTCCTTTTATTAACTTGTTACAACCATTTAATTTAACAATGATAATTGAAAAATACGTTTAAAACACAAAAAATTTGTATCAAAAAGATATATGTTACAGTAAAACTAGGAATTTCATGAAATCAGATATATATATCTTGTACTATGTACATATAGCACATACATATCGCTGATGATATTGTGATTTGCAAAAAGACCAGGGAAGAAGTGGAGCAGAGATTAGAATCCTGGAAGTATGCATTGGAAAGAAGAGGGATAAAAGTAAGTAGGTTGAAGACCAAATATCTGTGTGTAAATGGAGGAAATGACGACGAAACAGTAAAGATGGAGGATACAAAAGTGCCAAGAGTAAAGGAATTTAAGTATTTGGGATCAACGGTGCAAGAAAGTGGTGGTTGTGAGAGGGAAGTAAAGAAGAAAGTACAGGCAAGATGGAACTGATGGAGAAGAGTATCAGGAGTAATCTGCGACAAGAGGTTACCAGCTAGAGTAAAAAGAAAAGTGTACAGTTCAGTGGTAAGACCAGCAATGGTGTATGGACTTGAGACAGTAGCAGTCACAAAGAAACAAGTGGAAGAGATGGAAATCGTAGAGATAAAAATGCTGAGGTTTGCTATGGGAGTGACGAGAAAAGACAAGATTAGAAACGAGCACATCAGGAGTACTGTTAATGTAAAACGATTAGGAATGAAGATGAGGGAGGGCAGGCTGAGGTGGTATGGACATGTCATGAGGAGAGACCAAGAGTATGTAGGAAGAAAAATGACGGAAATGGAGTTACCAGGAAAGAGGAAAAGAGGGAGACCAAAGAGAAGATTTTTAGATGTAGTAAAAGAAGATATGGGGAAGTTGCAAAGGAAATGGACATTGAAGACAGAAAGATGTGGAGAATGATGATACGCTGTGGCCACCCCTGACTAAAGGGAAAGGCCGAAAGGAGAAGAAGAAGTACTATGTACATATCAGTCATAAAATTTAAGACACTATTTATGTTTCTTACTAACAGATTTGCTTAAGCTTTTTTATGAAAAAATTTTAGTTGTGTAATCAAATGTATACTGTAGAAATGTAGAATTAAATTATGTATTAACTGTGACTTTATGTCAGTTTTTATTGCAACTAAATTTACCCAATGACAAATTATCTTGATTGCTTTCTAACAGTTAAACATTTTACAAAAATATTTCTTGTCACTCATAAATTTTATCTGCAAATATTTGCAGCTGGCTTGTTTTTGCAATCCTTATTTCTTGCATTAATTTGGTATGTTTCTCTACATCTTAAATCTGCATTTTAAAAAAATAATAATTGTTTGATTGTATGGAAAAAAATTTTTTTCTTATTGTGACATATATTTGTATGTATACAGTGTCATATTTTAATATTTAAATCTACCATGTTCCAGATTTCCAAGATCTCGATCCTGTGTCAACTTGAATGCTGAGTTGGTAAAAACTCAGTCAAATGGTGAGTTGATTAATTGGCTGTTTAGCAACTTTTTTAAGTATATGGTTTGATTAGTTTCATCATAGCCAATATTCTAGTATAACCAAAAACAAGTATTTGCTAAATATAATTTACAATGAGAAGGAAAAGCCTTCTATAAGTTGTTTTAACAATTTGCTTTCAAAAATTTTGCTGATTGTTAAAAAATTCTTCCTACTCTATATTTGTTTACTTAAAACAATTTTGTTAACCTAATAGAAAAGGTTTAGTCAAAACTGGTTTTTATTAATCCTCTAGCATAAAAATGTAAAGTAGAGTAACTCCATTACAAACCCTTGTCAAATTCTCTGTATTTGATCTAAATTAGATATCAGTATATAAATAAAAATATTTGCTGATAATTTGAATTTAGAAAGGATAAGTAAAGTTTATATAAAATTTGTTTTTACCGAAGTAAAATTGTCTGCAGCATGGCCGAGTGGTTAAAAGCGCCGTTTTGATGACCAGTGACTTGCTGTCGTTTAACTTTTATAGTCGTTTATTTTCTGTCCTTTGAAAAGACATTTTATGGTACTTTTCTTGTGGTTCTAGCACTGCTAAATTGCATTCACATCACTATATACGTAAAAACAAAATAAAGAATTTTTAAATCAACACAACCAGCAACATCTTTGCGTTTTTTTATAAAGCAAGTCGGGGTAATTGTTTAAAGTTGTTCTAAAACCTAACGCTTCGGCCGTTGTCCACAAACCTGGATAATAAATAGATGATAAGATTATGATGACAAGGTTTAGTATAAGTTTGATTTATATTTACTGCAATAATGTTTTAGACGAGATTCCTGCTCAAGCGCCAGTGTTAACACCACCCGAAGACGTGAACAACAAAATATCTGCTCTGGAAGATGAATTGTCACAACTGCGCTCCCAAATTGCGTTCCTGGTGTCAAATCAGAACAAGCAGCAAGAGCTGACAAACAGTAAAGCTTGAATTGTTTACATATTTTCAGTTTGTTATAAAATGCATCTGCTTTTATTTCATTTTTCATGTCATTGTTTTCCAGCTTCTATAAGCTTCAACACCACTTTGAGCGCTTCATCTGATGCTTTTGCTTGTTCTACCCCAATCAAAATGGTGCCACCCCCACCGCCTCCTCCACCGCCCCCACCTCCTCCTCCTCCGCCGGCAACTCCCGCAAAAACCGGACAGTCAGTTTTTGAGTTGATTAAACAGCGAAAGCAACAAAAAGTCAGTATGACTTATTTATTGCCTCAACTACCTGCAAATTAACTATTACTTTATTTTATTTGAAGCTTTGGTTTTGTATTTACAGAGCATTGGCGCAACAGAGACTCTGAAAGGTCCAGTTACCATGAGTGATGTGTTGAAAGATTTGCACAAGGTCAAATTGAAATCTGTGTCAAGGTTAGAATTTAGTAAAGTTTTTGAAACGCAGTGATAGATCAACCTGGTTTTTATGACCTGTTCATGGTTTTTATGAATCTGTTAGTTTGAAGCTTTGTTGATACTACTAATGGTGCTTAGCGTGCCATAAAATATTTTTTTTTAATGCTCATTTTTTCAATCTTAGCTTTAATCGAAACAAAATAACATAAATAAAAGATACAAAAAAAAAACTTTTTTTGTCTTCCGAACAATATCTGCTCTGAAAACGGCAGTCAACAAACAATTGTTTATATTCGTAATAAGTGCGCTTGCCGCATTGCGCATCGACACATGATCAAAAATATTTTCTTAGTTTTTATTGTTAACTTTCATAAAATGGCAGTGCCGTTTTCAATCGATTGCTTTTGATACTTTCTCAGCAGATCCATGCAATATTAGGCCTATGCAGTTTCATTTATTTAAGGCCCTAGGGAGCTTTTTTCTAATCATTGCTATTTGTCTTGTTATTCTTGTGTATACTGGGCGTGAGTGCGTGACTTTCACGTTAATTGTTCGTGTTTTTCAAAAATTAGATTTTGGAATAGTTTGAATTATTTGGTTTGAATTATTTTTCATTTATGTGGATGGAGTACTAAATAACATCGTCATGATTTTACTTTTTGGTAATTCAATTTTGAACAACATAGTCAAATTGTGGCGCGTATCAAACGGCCGCCGATAAAAAAAATTTAGCTTTGAATTGTTTTGCTGTATAAGCGTATGTTGATTTAAGCGCCTGTTTGTCATTTGATTTACTGTTTTTTAGCGTTATATACTAGAAGCATTGTGCATGTAAAAGATTTAAAATATGATTTGTAAGAGGAAAAAGTATGCCAGAAAATAGGTGGATGAGTAAAATCTTCTTTACAAAAAAAAAGAAATTTAAGTTCTGTAGAATCAACAGATGTGAATTTTTTGGTACATGGGATGAAAATTGTGAATGTGGTTTTTAAAAAGTGTTGAGGAAGCTTGTTGGAATTGATGGAATGCAGATGTAGTTCAAATCAAGGAAAAATACATTGTAAGATAGATCGTTGTTGTTGTTTGAAAAAGCATCCACTTCAGGTCAGACACAAACAGGATTGGTTTTGTTATTCAAAACTGTCAGACCTCATGTTCCATGTAGTGCCTTATGTATGGGGCATGCTATTAGAATATGGTCTGTAGTTTGTTCAGAGGTGCTGCAGTCGCAATTCAGTGAAAGAGCAAGACCCCATTTGTGCATGGACAAATGGAACTGCCCAATACCAGTTCACAGGCAATTGAGCTTAACCCAAGCCATTCAGGACAAGCTCATTCCAACAGGCATAGCCTGGTCTTGGTTATAAAAAAAGAACCTGGATGTATTTTTGCAGTACTCTGCATTCCATCTATAGTTTATCCACTCAGAAGTGCATATACCAAGTTCACCAAGGTTGTTTAAAAGATTCCACACAGCTGGCACAACAGGTGTCTATATCTTAGTCTCTCTTGGTGAGCATCTGAGGATCCACTTACATACAGGCCATACAGAGTATGATCAGGGTCCAGAGATCTGCAGTAATCCAAGGGGAATGTCACTCCTAGTCAGCAAAGCTCAGCTGGCGGGATGCCTGAAAGTATGGGTAAGTGGTCCATTGGAGTGGGACACAGGCATCCAGTGACTATGCACAAGGTATCATTCAAGAGTCAAGACACTGCTTAAGAGGCAAGTGTGAGCACTGTGACAATGAGATGTTGTAGATCTTTGCTGTGGTTTGGGAGCATTTTAAATGCACCCAAGTGCTTTGTGTAGTTAAATGAAATAGATGTTTGATATTTAGTGATAGGTTTAAGACAAATGTCACAAACCCATTTGTGTGTTTGTGGTCCAGGGTTATAATAAAATGATAAGTTAGAGCTGTGAATTATCCTTGTTTAATCTATGAAAAAAATCTAAAGCAGAAAATAAAAGAATTGCTTCAAAATTAACAGAACCTTAAAGCAAGGTAAAAACTTACAAATGCAGTTGATGCCAATCAAATCAAGTTGGTGAAAATTCTAAAAAAGATAAACTAAACACGACAAGAGATGAAATTTTAGGCTATTTTGGGTTGCTATGTTTTGTGCATAAATAAGATGTGGAGTTGAAAAAGCAGTGAGTGCAAGAATTAGAGTTGGAGAGAAGAAATTTAAAGATTTTGCAAGTGTACCTGCAGGAGGATTTGTCAGCAAAGTTGTCACAACTTGTTTCTAAAAGTATTTGAGAAGTGCAACGAGCTTTGAATGTTAGATAAAAAATCACTTTAAGATAAGATGTTACAAAAGATGGCTGGTATAGAATGGTTGGAGAAATTTTTGATTGAGGTTTGAGTTTGCTGAAAAGATAGGAATAAAATAAGCTGCAGTGATGAACACTAAAGATTACATTGGAGAAAAGAAGAAAGACTGAAGATTGGAAGTGCTTCAGGAAGGTATGAGAGGAAGAGAAATACAAGATGTGGAGACGTGACTGCAAAACAACGTTCCACTTTTTTCCAGAATAAAAATATGGCATGGTTGTCCCAAACTTCTGGACAAAAATCAGTAGATGAATAGATTCAGGTGCAAATAAGTTGCTACAGGGTTTAGCATATGTTGATTTTATTTTATCGGTTAAATTTTGTGTAAAACCAGGATGACCTTTTCAAAAACTATTAAACTGCTATTCCAGATTTTTTAAGGTCATTGATAAAAAAACATTCCCTTACTATTAAAAATAACTTTTAATTTTTATGCTAATATTATCAATATTTTTTTAGTTATTTTAAATATGCATTTTTATTATGTTTACGTACTAGAGCACTTTCTTTTACTGAAAAGTGTGAAAAGAACTGTTTAACAAGACATCTGCCAAAAGCACAAAAGTTTTTTCACAAATTGCTTATTTTGATTTAAATCTGTCTGTGAGGTGATGCATTTTGTGATTTCATCTGGTCTGCAGTCTTTTTGACTTGGCAACTTTTTCTTCATTCATATTTTTGAAAAGCAAGGATATCTTGGTGGAGCCATCCCTTAACTTCTCAAAGAAGCCAATCTAGATTCCCAATCTTGGATTATCTCTGCTGCTTCCAAAGGCTTTTTCCACAAATTATGGCGTATTGTTGTGTTGGTACTTGACTATAGTTAAAAAGGTGTTTAGTATTGTGTGTGTGTGTGCTAGGCATAGTGGGCATTGTGACATGTAAGTTTCAGGGTTTACTGTATGTAAGTAACTTTGCAAAAGTGGTGATTTGTTGGCTCTGAGTTGTGCCAGATTTGTACGCATATGACGTGGTAATATTTTTTCTGACAAATGAATGTTATAAGGCATGGATGTCCAACCTTGTTTCATTTTATGCCAAATTTTAAATTAAATTAAAGTCGGTGGGCTGTAAAAATATCTTCACTTTAAATCAGACTCTGAGTTGTCAATTTTCGTCTTTGAAATGAGGTGTTTTCAAAAAAAAAAAAAGATCTTCACTTTAAATCAGACTTTGATCCGTTTTTGTCTTAAATGTGTACTAAGCAAACTCACAGAACTCATTTTGGAAAATGCTTTGATACAGATTTGAAAATACAATGAACCACAACACACTTTGTGCTTTTTCTTGAGGAGTAGTCATTTTATAGGGGTTCAGTTTGTATAGCTCAATTATTAAACATAGGAAATTTTAATGAAGAAATTTTATCTGAAACAATAAATTTTAGTGCCAATAAAAACTTCATGAAATACTGATTAACATAAAACAACCCTCATTGCGTTATCTCATCATTTCATTTTGTAATAATTTTTTTAAATTGTAAAGAGACTTTACGGACACCCTGTACAGGGTGTCAAGAAAGTTCCCCATCAATTTTTAAATTTAATGTAATTCAAAAACTTCAATGAATTATGATAAGTTCTGTACGTCATTTTTCCACTTAATCCTCCTTTTCAATGTTTCAGATACACTTTTCAAATTTTTTTGGCTAAAATAATAATAAAATGAGTAAAAGAGCTGCAATCATTCAACTTCATCGTGTGGGACATTCAAATTCTAAAATTATGAAGTTGCTAAAAGCACCAAAATCGACTGTTCGCGATACAATCTTGCGCTTCCAAGAACTTGGAACCATGGAGGATCGGGATAGGAGTGGACAACCTCGATCCGCTCGCACTCCAGCAAAGATCAAGGCCCTCAGGGAGAGAATTTGGAGGATTCGGAGGAACCCCAAACGATCCTTGAGGAAAACGGCTAAAGACATGAATATCAGCCATGAGTCTGTCAGAACAATTGTTGAACAGGATCTCAAAATGTCCCCATACAAAATCAGGACAAGACAACTCCTAACTGACCTCCAAAAGCGAAAAAGAAAGGAGAGGGCCAAAATTCTGCTGAACCGTCTGAAGGGAGGCACGGAGAAAGGCGAAATCGTTTTTTCAGACGAAAAACTCTTCTCGGTGGAGGCGAAGTTCAACACCCAGAATGACAGGATTCTCGGAAAGTCGCCCAAGGACCTCCCTGATCATCTTCGATTCGTTTCACGCCGACAGAAACCCTCGTCTGTGATGGTATGGGGTGCGATCTCCAAATCTTGGAAATCTCCCCTCATTTTTGTTAAAGAGAGGGTCAAAGTGAATACAGATTCGTATGTCAATGATATTTTAACCCCTGCCCTCGCATCGATGAAGGAAAAGTTCAAAAATAAGTCCTTCACCTTCCAACAAGACGGCGCGCCTTCTCACACATCAAAGAAGACGCAGAAGTGGTGCGAAGAGCACTTTCCTTCATTTTGGACCAAAGATTTGTGGCCACCATCTTCGCCCGATCTCAATCCTATGGATTTCTGTGTGTGGGGTATTCTGGAAAAAGAAGCCTGTTCTTCACCCCATAACAATCTGGAGGATCTTTGAGCTTCCCTGAAACGAGCATGGGAGAAAATTCCTCAAGATGCCCTTTGTGCTGCTTGTCAGAATTTCCGACAGAGGCTCCAACGTGTTATTGATACAGATGGGGGTCATTTTGAATAAACCAGATTTTTTTATGTTCATGGAGCTTTGTTCTATCACCACAATAAACCTTTTGTTGATTTAACCTTCTGTCATTAGCCCTATATAATTTTGTTTAGGATCGGAAACTTTCTTGACACCCTGTATATCTAAAAACTTGGAATAGGCAGTAAGCCGCATCAAGTGGACCACAGGTTGGATATCCCGTCATAGGACAAAGGTGGGGAACCTTTTTGTTATTGGAGACCATATTGTATAATTTTTAAGAAAGGAGACTGCATAAGTTGAAACACCTAAAAAAATTGCATAATCACTTTAAATCTTCCACATTAATTTTATTTTTGTTGCTGAAAAGAAGTCATCGCTAAAAAAAAGTCTTCAGCTTCGAATTTGACTTGGAATTCTTAATTTTAGTCCCTAAACTGAATTGATTTCTAGAAAAAAGGTCTTCACTTTGGTTCTGACATGAACTTCTTGATTTTCGTTTTTAAAAGTAGTGCTCTTCAGTTATCAGCAATAGTCATTGACACACAATTCTAACGTTATGAAGGCCATCTCTGTACAAGGTATGTTGTCACTTTTTTTTTTCGGAACTGAGGTATTGTGAGGTGATCATCATCATCATCAATCCATCTTTAATCCGGTTTAATCTCCAGTGACTGAAGGTGGCCATATGCATCTTACTAGTCCTGCAACTCTTCTTACATCTTCTCTCTCCATCTACATTAATCTGCTACATTTTCTTTCTTTAAACCATTCCTTCTCATGTTATCTTCAACTTGTTCCCTCCATTTCATCCTCGGTCAGCTCTGTTTATGTTTTCCATCCACTTCATGTACCATTGCTTTTATCAAAACATCTTCCTCAGGTCATCTCAAAACATGTATTTTACCACCTAAACATTTGACCTTGCCAGCTTATCTGCTGCTTCCTTCAATCCCAACATGTCCATCAACTCCACTATATTCCTCTTTTCCACCAACTTTCTGCAGCACATCGCCCTCACCATAAATCTTTCTGCCCTTCTTAAAATATTAGCTACTTCATTTTTTCTCAAACTTCACATTTGGCTTCCATATAACATAGCTTATCTTATGTAGCTTTTATATACCTTTCCTTTTATTGGCAAGGAGAATCTTTTTCGAAACAGTATCTCACCACACTCTCTAAATTTTTTTATCCCAATCTTATTCTTGCAGTCACTGTAGCTTTACATCCTGCACTGGCATTCAACCTATCACCAAGATAGCAAAATCCCTTCACAGTTTCCACTTCACACATTACCTTCTGTTGCACTTGTACTGTGCCATTTGTCACTTTATCACATTTACTACAAACAAAAAATCTTGCCGCACTTGGAGTTACATTCTTCAACTTAGAACATCTTCCATGAATTCATTGGTCACATTTTGTACATAGCACTGAATTGACAGTCACCCTTTTGCCACATATTCCATGTGGGTCTATTCTACTCTTTATGAATTCACCCTCAACCCATACACCATCACCTTTGTCTTTTCAAGATTCACTTTTAGTCTTTTACTTTTCAATATACTTTTCCATTTTAAAAACTTTTCCTTCATATCCTTTATTGTTTCACTCATCAGTACCAAGTCATCCATATACAAAACCTCTTTTATTAAGCCGTCTTTGCACTGTCACAAAATCCACCACAATTGGAAGCAACAAAAGTGACAAAATAGATCCTTGATTTACATTAACTGCTGCATCAAATTTTTCTGAGAATTCAGATCCAATTTTAACCTTTTTCTTTGAACCCTCATATAGACTCATCACTGTTTTCACCAAGATCTCTGGTAGTCCTTTCTTCCTCAGTGCCCATTGCATTACTCTTCTTGGAACTCTGTCAAAGACCTTTTCTAAATTCACAAAACACATATAGAACTTTTAATTCTTCTTTCTGTATTCCTCTTACATTCTTTTCACCGCAAAAAAAGTATCTGTTGCCCCTCTTCCTGGCATAAAGCCAAATTGCATATTGTCGACCTCCACCAATGCTCTTATCCTTTTTTCCAATACCCTTTCAGCAATCTTCATTCCATGCTCCAATAACTTCACTCCTCTAATGCATTGCAGTTCGTCACATCTCCTTTTGCTTGTAGATTGTCACCATCACACTAGTCTTCCAATCTTGTAATATTCCTTTTCTCAGACAAAGTTTTAATATCACATTAATTCCAACTTTCCCACTTGCATTTATAATTTCCTTGTTCATCTTTGAAGTTCAGATGCTTTTTCTAATTTTGATTTCTTTATTGCACTTGTTATTTCCTTCAAGAAAATCTCTTCCACTGAACCTTCAGCTATACCAATCTCAGTCTTTTGATCCCATGCATTCTTTTTATTCATTGTCTTTTCCATATGTTCTTTCCACACTCTTTTTGATCATTTTCGCTAAACACAAATTTGCCATTTATTCCTCTCAATCATCGTCCACCATTTACATCTTGTCATTCCTTTTTTGAAAACTTTACAAGCTTAAACTGATTGTTTGGTTTATCATATAAATCATTAATCTCTTGCTCAACCTCTCTCTTCATTGCTCTACTGACAATTTTTCTTTTTTAATTCCTCTTTCCTTTGTTATTATCTTCTGATTGGATCTTGCTCATCTCTCTAAATGCATTCTTCTCTTTATTGCTTCTTGCACTTCCTCATTTCACCACCATGTGCTTCCTCGTTCTCCCCTTCATTTTCTCTTTCCACAAAGTTATTCACAAGCCTCCAAAACCCCATCCTTAAATGAACTCCACAAATCCTTTGCTTTAGTATTAACTAGTGATGACTTTCGTTCTCTTTCCACAAAGTTCTTCACAAGCCTCCGAAACCCCATCCTTAAATGAACTCCACAAATTCTTTGCTTTAGTATTAACTAGTGATGAAACAATGCCTTTTTTTTCAATTCTGATTCAATTTCGATACCAACAAAAATTCCCAATAAATGTTTTCGATTACAAATCCTGCATTTAAAATTCACTTTGTTTTTTTATAAGAGACTAACAACAAAATTTTTTTAAAGCATCTTGTTTAATCAGTTAGATAATTGATGTACAGTGCCTCTCTCTTAATTTTTTAAATTGAAGATTATATATATATTGAAAAAGTAAATCGATCTTCCTTGTAAAGTGCCAAATAAAAGGATAAGAGCAATATTTTAATACAAACTTTGCTTAATCACTGTTTAAAATACAACAAGCATCTGTTGCCTCGTTATTTAAATAGAATCTTGATCCTTATTCAATTAAAAAGATTCTATTTGAAAAAGATATTTGAATATATCATACAAAATTTATTTAAGTACTTTTTTAAAAAACCAAAACAATCTGTTTCATTTTATAGAATCGTCAGGTGGTTTCTGGAAAAAATAAAGAATATAATCATTAGTGTTAAAAACACAGTATGTTAAGTCAATTATACTTCGATGAATAATACGTTGTTCTGTGAAACATAATTTATAATAGGTCATTTCAGAATTTTCAATCATTTCTAAAATTAAAAATATTATTTAACCTTTTCAAATTTTATGCTCCAAAATATGCAGTTTATTGACCTAATCAAGCAAATAATGCAATTCCTTTGATATCATATAGGAAAAAAAAATGACTCAAAATATATCGAATGCAAGTGTAGAGGTTATTGCATTCATATTCAGGTAACCTGACTCCTTTTCTCTTACCTTAATATGAATGAAACGTACTATTCAAGAATCGAAATTTTCGTGAAAAGTTTTTTGATTCTTGATTCGAATTCCGATTAATTGTCCCAGCACTAGTATTAACTAATGCTTTCACCTTGTCCTTAAATTTTTCCCTTGTTTTTTACTTTACCCTCAATTGCATATTCTGTTACATTTTTATGCGCTTAAACAGGTTTTTTTTCTTCACATCAACAACCACTAACCTGTGTTGCAGTTCCTAAGAAATCATCTTGACATCTTCAAGAACTTTCTGCTTTCTTTTTCCACCAAAACAAAATCTCAGTTTCATTACCACCTAAACTGTAAGTCATCATTCTTTTCTCCTTTTTAAACCATGTATTTGCCATACATAAATCCTTTTGATCACAAAATTCCAACAGCATTCCACCTTCCAAATTTCGCTCCCCAATTCCATTTCCCTCATGTACGCCCTTAAATCCAGCCATATTTTTTCAATATGATCGTTAAAGTCTCAAATCCCCAAAGTAAAGTCTTTTGTACCTTTCATATTCCATTCATGAACTGGTTCACCATGAAATTTATCCTTTTGTATATCTGACTTACCATTTTGGGGTGCATAGACACATATCATCCGTATCATTTCCTCCCCAAATATAAGGCACATTGTTGTCATTCTATGACTCCTACGTATCTCAACAACACTCTCACACAGTTTCTTCTTGACCAATATTTCCACACCATCCTTCCCAGCATCATTTCCCAACCATCATAACTTGTTTCTTTCTTCAACTTCAATAAAATGAGCTCCTTGGCCCTTCCATCATACCTCTTGTAGATCATAAAAATCCATCTTCCTCTTCCTCAATTCTTCTGCCACTTCTGTCCCTCTACTGCAAAGACTATCAATGTTCCAGATTCCAAGTCTAATTCCAATCTGAATGTTTTTAAGTTTATACCCAGAGATTCTTTGCGCCCCCTGCCCATTTAAGGGCTGCTGGAGACTGGGGGGCCATTTTATTAAGTTGCATTTTCTAAATAATTTGGAGCAATTTTTTATTGGTCGCATGCCCTTGCTGACACCAAGCACAGTTGTCTGCTATGGACATAGCTTTTTCCTACAAAGACAGTGCCTGCAAGGCAACAGGTTGATCTATTTAAACCGTAGTTGGAACCCTGTGCTCCCACTCTGGATGAGAGTGAGCCTGGGAGTAATGAGAATTGAACGGTAAGTCCACTTTCCCTATAACTTCAGAACTCCTGAACTAAAGGCTTCCCATCAGATGTAGTTTAATGTCATACCCAAGACAAACTGATAACAAGTGATGGTAGTGTGAATGTGCTTGAGGTGTTCTTTACGTTCCTCAGGTGTTATTTCTGGTACTGAGATGATGTTAGTGTGCTCGTTGTTATGAAAAATTGTGGTTTTTATGTTTTAAGTGGGTATGAATATGCATTAAAATCATAATTTGAGTCAGTTATTTAATTCGAGAAGCATGAAGTACTGTAGTACTCTTTAGTAGTGCACTTTAGTTCGTCTGTTCTTTTTTGATCCCGTTTTTCTCTAATCATTGCTTTCATTTAAATCCCAAAAATAAATCAGCAAAGCAATGAATAACTGGATTACTGTTTGTACTTCGCACAGTTATCTATGTCTAACATTATTTTTCTTGCTAAACATGTAAATATGCACAAACACGTTTGCCACATTGTTTTGCGCAAAGTTTAAACTTTAATCCTTTTTATGCCTGTTTTGACAAAACTGGATGAAACAATTGCATTTTTTTGGAGTAAACAATGTTGCTTTACTTATGCAGATCACCCGGGGGAAGGCCCATCAATCACAAAAAAACCATTCCTCCCGATCCTTCTGACCCTGCCGCTTTCATTGCTGCTGCTCTGAGAAAAAAATTTGCCCACCGCAACCAGATCGGGGATTCACCCGAGACCTCGCCTAATTTGGGCCTGCGCCGTTCTTCTCCACAGTCAAAGGAATGGGAAGACTCTCCTCCAAAGGTTAATTGCTTTTGAAAAATTGTTTAAAATCTAACTATTATTTAACTATTAAAAATAATATACAAAGCGTAAACTTTTTTCTTGCCATCTTGCAAGATGTAGAAATGATTCTATCCATTGAACTAAATAACTACAAATTAGTTTGGCAATTTTTGTAATTTGTTATTTTAAGTATACTTATTGTGTCAATTTTTTTAAACGTTGTAAGGTTTTGTTTTATTTTATTTCTAATTCTGTGTGAAAGACTCGATCAAAGCTGTTTATTGAATATATTTGAAGACCTGGCTTAAAGATAAGTGGCTTGTTTCATATTTCTCTTGGTCGATTAAGCGAAAGCCTATGTTAAAGAATGATTAATTTTCTTTTTATTCATAAAATAATTGTTACTTTCCATCCGATTAAATTAAAAAGAATATTGCGTTGAGTGTAAAGTAAAACCTTTTTTTGCTTTAAATAGCAAGTCCCGTAAGTCATCAACAGAGGATAAGCGCTCAGTTGTTCAGCTGATTTTAGTTTTGAATTTTTTTTACTTATTTTGCTCATTGAAGATTTACAAATTTTATAAAAGTATTTCATTACATCAATTTGAGTTTATGCTTTAACAGTTGCTTACTTTGCAGTTTGGTCAACACCTTCTCAAGAAACGTGCCCCTTCTTCACAAGATTGCGCCTCATAACCTTGAATTATGTGGTAAAAATGTTTTTAATTTGGTGCTTCTTGTTTTTGCCGTTTAGATTGCTTTCCACTGCGTCACGTGCTCCCTCTAATGGTCGATGTCCAGTCACGTGACTTATAGGAAGATGTCTTGCTTATTGTTAGTGCAGACCTGGGTTGTGTTTGTTCTAATGCCGCTAAATAAAATAATCCGTTGATCTTGGTCGGTGTTGTAGATGTAATTTTTAATCTCGGAAAGAAACTTTGGTTCGATTTCGGGTCAAGAAAATATGAGCCAGTGCTACCATTGGCTCCCAATTATTCTATCAGCAAGTGAAAATGGTTTTGTTGCCCTGGCGCATCTTGCAAAAAAGGGCATTCCCAACTCGTTACACGTTTTGTCGCATCGAGACCAGTATAATGAAAGAATTTGTTTTGGTTACGTAAGACTTAATTTCAAAAGTTTTATTAATAAATTCGTTCAGATGTGATCAATTTAATAAAAAAAATTAGTTTACATGATTCTTCAAAAGTTGCGGTTGGGTGTGCTGCGATAGCCTGTTATTAACAAATATTTTGCATTCAAAAAAATATTTGAAAAAATACTCATAACTGTTTCAAAAAGTTTTTGCAAGACCTGTAGCATTGTTCAAATACTTGTTCAAAGTCTTCTGGGTTGGTGCTCTGCAAAATAAAGTCCAATTAAAATAAAAATCACTTTTTAGTTGTTATCAATGAACAGTTAGTTTTCCATTGATAAAAAGCGACTAAAGCTTAAGCAAAGCTAAAAATATTCTCACTTAAAAAAAACAGCATTAAATTTCCCTAACAAAGAAGTTTTTATCGATTTAAAACAAAATAGATAATAATACGAAAACACCATCGCTTTAAATATTAAGCATGAAATTCTTTTTTAATTATTGCTTTTAAGTTGTAATCAGTGTTTTTTTTTTTAAGCAAATCACAAAAAAGTGTAATGAAACCAGGGCTGCGAACTCGAACTCGAACTCAAAGAACTCGGCAATTTTGGCCGAACTCGAACTCAAAAAATAAAAATTTCTGAACTCGAACTTAAACTCGAACTCGAAAAAAGTTTGTGGAGTTTGAGTTCATTTAATGAGTAAATTTGACTATAATATTTCTTAGCGATGGTGCCCAATTATAATTTGCTACCCTCTTTTATTTTGTTTAATATTAGATTAAAATTGGTAACATTGATGACAAAGCAATTTTTAACATGTGCTCAGTTTTTCGCGGTTGAATTACCCTCTTAACTCTATTCCGACTGTATTTTTTCAACTCTATTTTGTGAACTCGAACTCGAACTCAAAAAATTGAAATTTAAAGAACTCGAACTCGGATTCGGACTTGCAATTTTTTTTGTGAACTCGAACTCAAACTTGAACTCGATTAAAAATGCTTCGAGTTCGCAGCCCTGAATGAAACTATTCCCAGACCAGTAATAAACCACAAGTCTTCATATAACTACCTTACACAAACAAATTTATAAGTTGTTATTTGGACTGTAGTTTCTATCTTTGTCTTTTATTAGTTCATAAGTCAAGTAGTTGATTTTTTTATTGTGCTAAATAGAAAAATTAGACAGCATTACTTGTTATATATTTCTTTTCTGTTATAACTCTTGAATGGCGTTAAATCATACTTATTTGACTTTGGTTCTGAGCGTTTAGGTGGGTAAATAGCTAAATTACGATCAGGAATGTAACTAAAAAATCCGAGCCGGTAAATCCAGTATGAAATCGGGCTACCAAGATCGGTGGATCAACTTACCGCATATGGATCAGAAATGGAGCCGTTGTTTGCTTTGATATTATCAAATGAACCAAGAAGATAAAGTTTTGCTTTGAATGTCCTCAGTGGTGCCCGGTGTTCCATTTCCCTGAAACTTTTGCGAGTGAACACTAGTCTTAATAATCGACCCAACAAGCAGCTAAATTTACCTTAAAACTACTTCATCTAGTGCTAGCATGTAGTCAAATGTATCGTAGTCGATTGTCAATAATTTGCGCGCACGATGATTGGCAACATGGTGATAAATCTTGTGTCGGATCATAATTTCTTTTCCACGAGGGTCTGGTGGCGACCCCAACATGTAGTCTGTGATTCCACAGCTATCTACAGTCCACTAAACATCAATTAATTCTGAAAGAGCAAATGGACCTGGTATTGATTGTCACTTTAAACCGATTTTTCAAGTTTTAAAAAAAATTAGTAGTTTTATGCAAAAAAATAGTCTGTATGTTTTTAAAGAGGTTTCTTTCAAATATACAAGTCGGCGAAGTGGCCAAGTTGACAAGGTCAGCGATTTACTTAACAAGCGAGAATATTTTTAAGTTTAGTGTAGCTAAGTGGATACTACTCTGAAAGCCATTTAGGACAAAAATTTTAAGTAGGCCTTTATTTATAATTATCATAATCGTTATTTGTGTTAAACTTGCTTGGTTATAGGCAGAGCCCCGAGTCGTGCATTTTCAATGGAGCCGGAGCTTGTTGATTTTACAATAGTTACAACTCCAATTTATTTACTATGTGTGGTAAAAAGGTTTTTGCAGGTACAATTTTTTTAAATGGCTACAAAAGCAAAAAATCTCATAGTAAAACTATTTTTTTAGGTAAGTTATCTTAATTTGAAAACACTGCTAAAGAAAACTCTCATGTTGTCATCAAGTGTTTTTCAGAAGATTACTTTAGATTGAAACTGACACTGAGTGAACTGTCAATTAAAAAGTGTAATATTTGTACGATTTTAAATAATAGGTGGCCGAAAAATCTAGTTT
Organism: Diplosoma virens; assembly: GCA_963680785.1. Taxonomy (NCBI): domain Eukaryota; kingdom Metazoa; phylum Chordata; class Ascidiacea; order Aplousobranchia; family Didemnidae; genus Diplosoma; species Diplosoma virens. Next base: position 12,215,243 of record OY796892.1, read on the forward strand.
ATTTAAAATTTTCATAATTTGAAAAAACAGTTTAACACCTAACACTAGGTCTACGTTCTATCAGCGTAAAAAAATAAGGATAATAAATAATTGTATTCTAAAATAGAAAAAAATTTTCATACATACTAATATAAACAAACTCTTTCTGTGGAAATATTGCATGTATAGTCGCAGTGATGGCCTTACAAAAAGGGGGGGCCACTATTTAGTGTCCTGAAAGAAAAGTAGCTGAAGCAATTTTTGGTAGCTATATGAAAGCAAAGTGATCACTAAAAAAAAAAAAGGTTTTCACTTCAAGTCCATCTCGTATTTCCCAATTTTTTTCCCAAAATCATGGTGTTCTCTAAAAAAAAAGGTCTTGACTGCGAATTGTAGTAGTACGTAGTGTGTAAAGTGTCGTCAGCCAAGGATGCTTTTTTTCAAAATTTTCTTTTTTTTTTGACATTCTATAGATGTCCTGGTGCTGTTTTGTAAAAATAGAGCAATTTCTTGCGTAAGGGGTCACTTTTCGATCTATTTTAGGGAGTGGTTCGGTGCGGCTCGCACCCTATTAAAGCCATCACTGTATAGTCGAGATGTGATAAAATTTGATTCCAAGACAGATAAATGAAAACCAGAACCAATAAAAGGTTGAGAAACCATCGTAGAGTCAAATCAAATATTTTTTTCCTGATATATCTGACGAGAACGGATACATTAAACTTAAGGCAATCGTTTTGTTTGTGTCGACAGCATGGTTGAGTAGTGAACAGCGGTGTGACTGATGGCGAACGTGATTAATACGTTTGTGGCTCAAAACCTACTCGCGTCATTCTGCTGTGTCCTCGGGAAAGACACTATACAACATTCTCCTCTGCATGGTAGTCGTAGCAAGCAGCTCTAAATTTCAGTCATATTTCGAAATATATAATTAAAAAATTCAACCAAACAGCATATCTTGGCATCTCCGGAAGCGGGTTGGGGTAACTACTTGACAGTTGCTCTATGTAGGCCAACAGCGCCTCCGACGCTTTTCTGTGAATCAGGAGGATAAACATAGAGATAAAATGAAAAAAAACGTCTAGCAGTTACTCAGAACTGCTTTGAAAGATTTCAAGACATTGCTGCTCGATTTAAATATTTTACTAAGTTTCTTAGCTTTAGTTATTTAGAAAATAATGTGATTGGATTTAGAACTGCTAGTTAAGGCAGTCAAGCAGAAAAAAAATGCTCTTTTTTTAGGAAAAAATAGGTAGCCTAACCATAAGTACAGAAGATTAAGCCTATCATGTAATCTTAAATAGGAAACTATTTCTATATTCCATTAAAACTGCGAAAAAATACAAAATTTAAGTTGACCGCCATTTCCAGGAAAATAATTCCTGGTAGGCTATAACATTTTTCGATTTCTGTCTAGCCATTTCAAATCCGGTAACTAATAATTTGGTTTGTTTATATATGGTTTTATTTGACAACTTGGTTTTGTTTTGTTTTTTCAGGTTAGACTTACTTCTTTTAGCAAACCTTGCTCATGAAGAAACTCTTTTAAACACGCTTCTGCGATTGGAGATCGACAAATGTTTGCTGCAACAAAATTTAAAATTACTTCGGGAAACCAAAGCTAAGAAAATTTCAAATTCAATTCAAGCTGACACTTTATTGTCGTTTGCCCCAAATCTGGTTCCTTCTTCATACTTTGATGAATTTTTCTGTAAAACTTTGATAAGGGCGTTTTTGTTTTTACCCCAACAAAGGGAGGTTAACAGGTGCTATGCTTTGCCCAAGGGTGACCTGGAGGAAGTTGAAATTAGATTTCCTAAGTCAAACTGACTTATCTGTTGATAATTTTAGAACCAAAGCTGTTTGCCCTGATTCACAGAAAAATATTTTTAATTAGGCCTACACATTTTATACACATAGCATAAAAAATCAAGGTAATATCTAAAATATTTTATCATCCAAAAAAATCGCTTAAATTTGCAAAATATGCCTTATCGCACTTACCAATACAAACAAATAAAACTTTTCTCTGCTTAGGAATAGTCGGTTTCTCATAATTGGTGTTCATGTATGAAGTAATTTCTTGATCAACCGCAGTCGAAGCACTGCCCATTGCAATAACTTGAAAATCCTCTTTGCTGATAAGATATAACTTAATTTTCTGAACAAACAATTGGTTTTTATGACAAAATAAGTCGTTGAATGTAAATATGATTTATATTAGGGCTTCCCAAATTGTTTGCCCCTGTCGTGGCACATTAGTGGGCCGTAAAAAATATTGAAATGTGCCGCAAAGTATTCATGCTTTGACAGAAAGCGATTGGAGTTTTAGTCTAAAAATGACTCATTTTCTCTATGTAGTTTTAGATTTGCTAAAAAATCTTTAGTATACGCTGCTTAATTCAATAAAAATGTAATTGAAAAGATACTCCATTTACAAGTAATTTTTTTTGTTGAACGTAAACAAATAACTTTATGCAAAGGAAATGTCTTTTCTGCGGAAATAGCTTATTAATCAATTTAATTGTTAAAATTGGTAGTGAAATTGTATTGCATTTTATTTTTCACTATTATTGTTCTCAAATTCCTGTACCAAACTAATGCCGATGCAATGAACAAATTAGCTTGCCCAGTGGATCTCAACCTTTCATTGCTTGTGGCCCTTTTCCAAAGACTCTCAACACCTGAGACCCCTACTCGTCAATAAAAATATCTAGCTTTGTTTTTAACGTATTTCAATCTGTTAATTTATTTGTTAGTTCAATAGAGCAAGCCAAACAAAAGCAATATCAAAGAATCAAAAAATTACAAACAAATTTTGTTGAAAAAGCAGTTCAAATAAAGTGAAGAACTTTTTTTGGTGTTCAAATGAAATAGAGTAATTTTTTTAACGATTTCTTGTAAGTGGAGACAAAAAAGATTTTAACTTTATTTAGATTGCTTTAAGAAAGTGCTTCCGCTTTTTATTAAAGTTAAAATATTAAAAAAAACGTTGCAGGGTTAATTAAATTTCAACTACAAAAATATTTTAAAAGATTTGAAGCTTTTTTGCGATACACAGTAGAGCTGCCCAATAAAAAAGCTTCTGCTCATCCCCTCCTGGAGAATGTTCCGTGGCCCCTTATGGTGGCCGAGGGCTCTGGTAGGGAAACCGTGGGCTAGCTGTAGTTTTTTTTATTAGAGCATTTTCTTTTCAAATTTTTGTTCATAGGATTTTGGATAGTAGGCTATCTAGTAAGTAATAACTTTTGTTACGATTCTGTAGAATCCTTATTATACTGCGTTGCTAAAAATGTTCCATAACTTCTCTCTCGCGAACGTGGTCGAATGATTAAAGGCGCCGTTTTGATGTCAAATTCAATCGAAACGGTTGCGGTTCAAAACCTACTGGCACCATTCTGTTGTGTTTTTTGGAAAACGCTTTAGAACACTTTTATCTGCTTCACAGCCTTAGCAAGCAGTTTTAATTTACAGTCATATCTAAATAAAAGATATACATTACAGGCCAAAAGTTTAAGTCCACCCCTTGAATTTTCAAAAAGCGGTTAAATCAGTCTGTATTGGCAAATAATTTTTATCAGAAACAATGAACTTTTGTATAATGAAGATCGACAAAATTTTTTAACAAAGCCTGACTAACTTTTATTGGATTTCGCTGCCATTTCAACTGAGTTTGGATATAAGCTCTTTGTGAGGGTTATCCTGACTTCTTCCTTGCTTATTGCTTATTTCTTAAATTTTTAGTTATAATGAAGTTAATCCATATTCTCTACTTTTCAGAAGGTGTTTGTCTAATTTAATATCCTTTTTTTCTTTTACAGAGATAAAAATTGATAAGAAAACATTGTAAAAAATACTACTGTATTTACAGTAGTTTTCATCTATTATTAACTATTTACGGAGCCCTTCTTATAAAATGGCCAAGAAAAAGCAGTTATCAATTGAACAGAGAGCGAGGATAGATATTCTTGCTGCAGAGGGATTTTCACAACGATCTATTGCCAAAAAATTGGGGGTTCAAAATTTGAAAATTCAAGGGGTGGACTTAAACTTTTGGCCTGTAGTGTACGTATAACCAAAATAAAAAATTTCAGTCGGACAGCAGTCTTGGCATCTCTGGAAGCATGTCGAATTGCTTTACTATCTTCCTAATTTAGTGCTTCCTACGTTTTTTAGTGTTTCAAGAAGATAAATAAAGAGATAGAAAAATATATAAAATTCTAAATATTCTGGTGTTGTTGACATTATTAATTAATGTTTGGCTTTAAAAGTAGTGAAAAAATCCTTTGAGTTTATATGCAAAAAAGAACACAAGTGTAAACGATAAAGGATTTCAAGTTAGTAAAGTTGGATAAAGTGCGTCAAGTAGGCTTCGCCTTCACAAAGTAGGTCTGTGCAGGCACATCCAGAGTTTATTAGTGTGCTTGAAAAAAATTTTGATACGAAAATGCGACAAAAATTTGAAAAGCATTGATTTATATTAATCCAAATGTTTCAGTTGTATCCCACAATAATTTATTTACACATACGAGGTCTGTCTAAAAAGTTTCCAACCTTATTTCCTCCCGCCAAAAATAATGCCACGCCAGCAAAGTGATTTTGGTGGATCGTAACGTCACAATTACTGCCAACGCATAAAAAACTTCAAACCAATAGATGGTGTCATTTTTTTTTTGAAGCATTTAGTGCAGTCATATAATGCATGATCGTCGATTTTTTGCTCGCAAACGTAATGACAGAAAGCATCAAACAAAGATATTGTATCAAGTTCTGCCAAAAGCTAGGTAATAATCAAACTGAAACAATTCAAAAGATTCAGCAAGCTTTTGGAGATGAGGCCTTAAGTTAAATTCAAATAAAGAAATGGTTTAATCGCTTCAAAAACAGTCGAATGTCAGTGGATATGAGGCACGCTCTGGCAGGCCATCCAAAAGCCGAAACAAGGAGGTAATTGAGAAGGTTCGCCAAATTGTGATGGAAAATCGCCGTCTAACATTCAGGGAAATTGTTCAAAAAGTGGGAATAAGCAGAAGATCAGTTTACTCCAGCTTAACTGAAGATTTGTGCATGCGGAGAGTGTCAGCGAAGAGTGTCAGAGACTGAAAGCGGCCAAACATGTGGACAGAGGAGAACTGGAAGCTTCACCATGACAATGCTCCCGCTCATTCCGCCCATGTAATCAAAGGTTTTTTGGCCAAAAACAATACGGCACTTGTGAGACAGCCTCCTTACTCTCCTGATTTGGCACCATGCGACTTCTGCCTATTCCCCAAGTTAAAAACTACGTTAAAAGGGACGCGATTTCAGTCACGTAAGGACATTATGGAAAAAACGGCAACGCAGCTCAGGAGCATTCCAGAGGAGGTGTTTTCAAAAGTGGCAGAGGCACTGGGAAAAGTGTGTGCACTTGCAAGGGGAGTATTTTGAAAGAGATTAAATAAAATTTGTGATATTCATTGTGTTATGCCCAAAGGTCGGATACTTTTTGGCTAGACCTCGTATATCTGCAATTTCGACATGAAATTTTCCTCAAGCGTAATGTTGCGATATCAAGCACCACAACTAAATTTATAAAATATTTTATTTTTTGAACTTTTTTGCATTCTTAAGCTTTTTTCCAGGGCCTTGTAGTGCAATAAATTAATTTTGCACTCACTTTATTGTAATTTGTGCTTTTTTTTGGATAATAGCCCAAATCCTTGCTTCTAATAATTAACAGCCAAAATGGTTCGATCAGAATAGTGTGATACTATAATCGTTCCATAGTCTCTTTCATGCCGGTGCAAGGTGCTCTGTGATCTACAGATATAGCGCGACGCTATGCATTTCACGCTTGAGTTAAATCCGGTTTTTTCTAGTACAAGTTGCTTTTGTGCGAATTTTGTTACTTTGTCGTGATCTCATTTTAAATTGTTTCAGCTTTTATAAACAGTTCATTGCTTAGTTGGTTTCATCGTGACAATGTGACTTTGTAATTGTAATTAAGTTGCACCTGACGAGCTCCATAAGAGCGAAACAGGGCCTTGTAGTGCAATAAATTACTTTTGCACTCACTTTATTGTAATTTGTGCTTTTTTTTGGATAATAAGCTTTTTTCAAGAAAAACAAAGAAAATTAATTATTTATCCATGAATGATTTTACATTATGACAAATGAATTAAAGTAAAAGGAAATTGTAAAGCCACTTTTTATTAAATCATTATCATCTTGATTTTGTCTGTTGAGACCTTGACTTTATTCTAAAATATTAGGGTCGTCTAGTTGCCGGCAGCCACGCCTCCATTTTTCTTGGTCATTAGCATCTTCAATTGACAAGTTTCTTTTTCTCGTATCATGCTTCACCATCTCCTCTGTTTTCCTAGGTCTTCTTTTTTCGCATTACCCACTATTGTATTATCTTTTCGTAAACTCATTTTGTGAAATTCTCCACATTCAGTCTCCCGAGATGACCCAACCATCGCAGACGATGCCTTCTTAAATGTTCTTCAATGTCCTGAACATCTGCCCACCCTCTTAACACAATGTTTTAGATGTGGTCCAGGAGAGTCTTGCCACATGTCATAGGAATCATTCTTATTTCTGTTGTCTGCATTTGTCTCGTATCAACCTTCATTGCTCAACACTCAGCTTCGTAGCACACTGTGATGAAGTCTCAAGACCGGTTTTGGTCTCGTCTGGAGATCGCTTTTTTGCGATCTCGGTCTCGTCTCAGTCTCTGCCATGTGCTGATGGTCTCAGTCTTAGTCTCGAGGCCTGTGGTCTCGGTCTCGAAGTCATGTGGTCTTGAGACTTAAATTGGTTGGTCTTAAATTGGTTTACTTAAATTGGTCTCGAGACCGGACAATTTTTTGATATTTTTGTTACTTGATGTTATTGTGATGAGTTTTGCAATTTGCTTGACCAGCTTTGCCGCGATTTGAAGTAATAAAAAGCTTAGAGTCAAACTTTTTTAATCTTTAGTTTTGCAAGTTTTGTTACGTTTATTCCAATAAAGATTTTTATTGTGATCAGGCCCGTCTGTTACATTAAGCTAATTGGATCACAAAAAAACTTCATTTAAATTTTTTTCTTATGGCAACAAACAAGTCTGGTATTGCTTTGAATGTTTCTACCTACACCCTTGCCGTTAAAACATCCACCCAAATCGATTTTAGAAAAATTCGATTTTAGAAAAATCAAGTAACTTGATTTCGTAAATATTTTTTAAAACTATTTTTTTAGTTAGAAAACAAGCTTTAACAAAAGAACGAAAGAAATAATACAGAAAAACTAGATCTACAACAGCAGCACAAATTATGTAGCTTTAAGTTAGCCTAAATACAGCAGTAGCGCCAGAGAGCAACATGTATTTTGATATGTTGTTTGTTACTGTTAATCTACAGCTAGTTACCTACCTTAAAATTTTGTACGCCTGCCAAAAGTTGCTTTAAAAGTGTATTTTAAAGCAGATTGAATATGATAAAAAAGGACTTTAAAGTTAACTAAAAGCTAAAGTTTCTAAATATTGAGCTTAAAACGTCTTGAAGTAGACTCAAATAGTGATAACGCTATGTTAACCATAAAGTTGCCCGGAGACTGAAAGCGAGTAATGCAATAGAATACAGTAGTATAGTTTATATCTGTGCAAAATATGGCCCACGACATGATTAATAAATTTTTATTTCGAATTTGTTTTTGTTCGATATAGCAGGAGCAGTAATGGGCTTACAAAACGGGGCGGTGCAAGAAAAATAGGGGGCCACTTTTTCATGTTCAAAATTTTTTTGGTTCCAAAATAAAGTGTTCTCTAAAAAAATACTAGGTTATCATTTTTCTTTATATTAGGTGCCCAAAAAAGTCTTTGCCGATTTTTGTTGACTTATTTAGGCTCCCTTTTTCATTACTGACAAGCATAGTTATACAGGAATCAACTTGTACTGACAAGTAAATTGTTGAATGATTTCAGTCTTGTAATTTTTCATGTGTAATATTATTTTATTTCTTATTTCAGAGCCTTAAAAATGACTGACAAAAAATTGATAATTCGTGCTTGTCTGTTGTACGAGTTTAAACTTTTGTTTCTCCAAGATAATGCTCGACCACACGTTGCAAAAATAACACTTGCCAAGATAGCAGAACTAAAGTGGGAGATTATGCTCCATCCACCGTATTCACCAGTAGGCCTATAGGCGTACCAGCAAAAAAAATTTTGGGGGGGCAATGAAGTTTGGCCCAAATCTTGTGACGTTTGCCCAAATCATGATTTTCTAGCACTTTATAAATAGGACAAAAAATTTGTCTGAAATTCTTGGGCCGGAGAAGAAATTTCGTCCTGAAATCATGGTAATCTCTAAAAAAAAAAAGTATTTTGCCCGAAAAATTTGAATTTTGGCCAAATCTTGGAAACTTGGGGGAAAAATTGCCCCCCTTTCCCCTCCGGCAGGTACGGCTATGTTCACCAGACCTCTCCCCAACAGATTTCTACTTGTTTTTGAGCTTAGATAGTCATATGAAGAACAGCACATTCAATATTAAAGATCATTTGAAAACGGAAGTGCATAACTTTTTCCAGAGTAAAACGAAAGACTTTTACAAAAATGGCATTACTAAATTACTGAACCGTTGGGAGAAGGTCATAGAATGTGAGGGTTCATATTTTGATGAATAAATACACTTAATATTTTAATTATGAATCTTTAATTTCCTTCATAAAAAATCGGCAAAGACTTTTTTGGGCACCTGATAGTACTTTAAGGGTCATTATAAAAGTCATCACTTTAGGGGGTCACCGTCATGGTCCTACTATAAAGAAATAGAGCAATATTTTGCTTAGGGAGGCCATTTTTTGATGTTTTTAGGGAGAACCCAGTGCAGCCTTTCCGTACGAAAAGTCATCACTGGGCAGGAGTACAGTTACATAAAATGATGCAATTTTTAAATCGCTGACAGTTAAGATCATATCGTAGATGCCCAACCTTTTACACGCTGGAAGCCAAATTTTTTTGTAAGTATCTCCTGGGTCGCAATCGGTGCAGAATTGCAGTGATAAAATTTGTTTTGGTCTTTAATTTTAATGATTATTTTGGATTCTTTTTCACGCTAACTTGAATCGAACTCCTTTCCCCCAAAAAAATTTATCATTTGATCCAACATATTTTTCCTAAATAAAGCAAACAAGTTCTTTGCTGTATGCAATAATTTGAACATCCTATATATATTTATTCATTATGACTTGCGATTGTTTATAAAAGTGAATAGGTGGTGGCCCTCTGAGTTACAACGTTCGCCCACCCCTATAGTTTGTTTATTTTTTTATTGTCATTTTTATATTCGTCCTCCAGCTTTGCAGAAAAGCGTCGGACGCGTTATACTTAGGACAAGCAATTACCCCTGCCCTTTTCCGGAGATGCTTAAATACTGTTGTCCGGTTGAAATTTTTATTTTGGATTTTAGTTTTATAGAGATATGACTGAAATTTTAACTGCTTCCCAAGACCGCCCAATAGGAAAAGTGCCGTAAAACGTCTTTTCCAAGGACATAACAGAATTGCACGAGTAGGTTTTTAACCGCGGCCGCTTTGATCACAACTACCACGCTCTAAACACTCAACCACGCTGATCAAGACTTGTTTAATAACCAGTTAAAAAGTTGTGATCTATGAATCCATCTATGAATCCATCCGTAGCTTATGCGCGGAAGGGGGAGGGTCGGGAGTTAAAAAACCTACATGAAGAATGATAGTTAAAGGTTCATAGTAGCACTAGGACAGTTTAAAAGCTGTAAAAACAAAGTGAGAAATTTATTTAATTAAAAGAGAATTAGGGAAAGAAAAAAGTAAAGAGAAAAAAGGATCTTCACCTAAATTTACAATTATCGGCAGCGTGTTTGAGTGGGTGAGATGTGATTAATGTCGACCGTAATTGAAACCGTTTGGTTTAAAGCCTACTCTCGCCATTTTGTTGTGTCCTTGAGATAAACACTATACGGCCCCTGCTTGGTGGTCGTAATAAGCTGTCCTTAATTGCAATCATACCTTTAAATGCAAACTAAAAAAACAAAAAATAAAAAAATTTAACCGGACAGTAATATCTTGGCATCTTCGAAAGCAAATTTATGTAATTAGTTTAAAAGTTGCTTTGTGTATAAGGCTCCGACAATTTTCCGTGAGTCAGGGAGTCAGAAGGATAAAAATAAAGATAAAATAATGCTATCAAAGATAAACAGTAGTTTAGTTTGTGTCATTTCTTACACGTTGTGCCGGATCTGTGGTGGATTTGTGGCGGATTTTTGTCGGATCTGTGGCGAATCTGCGGTGGATTTTGAGGTGGATAGCTCAACAGCGGCTTCTACCGGATAACCCCAACCCTAGCTCTAGCTAGAAGCACGAGTTTAATTCCCAGGCAGAGCAACGAAGTTGTGGGTTCGATTCTTACCCAGAGCGAGGAAGTCGCGTTTAAATATAATTTATGCTGAGGAACGAAGTTGCGCTTTGGATTCTTACCCAGAACGACGCAGTTGCGTTTAAATATAACTTATGCAACAGACACACGTTTAAACATAAATTTTGCTGAGCAACAAAGTTGCGAGTTTGATTCTTACCCAGAGCGACGCAGTTGCGTTTAAACACAACTTATGCAACAGACACACGTTTAAACATAAATTTTGCTGAGCAACGAAGTTGCGAGTTTGATTCTTACCCAGAGCGACGAAGTCGCGTTTAAATATAACTTATGCTGCGCAACGAAGTTGCAGGTTTGATTCTCACCTAGTGCGACGAAGTCGCATTTAAACATAACTTTTGCTCAGCAACGAAGTTGTGAGTTCGATTCTTACCCAGAGCGACGCAGTCGCGTTTAAAAATAACTTATGCTGAGTAACGAAGTTGCGAGTTTAATTCTTACTTAGAGCGACGAATCGCGTTTAAACATAACTTATGCTGAGCAACGAAGTTGCGGGTTTGATTCTCACTTAGAGCGACCAAGTCGCGTTTAAACATAACTTATGCTATAACATAACTTATACATAACTTATGCAACTTCGTTGCGGGTTTGATTCTCGTGCAGAAATACGTTAGTAATCTTGTCAAAGTTGTTGTTCTAAACTTTCAGCTGTTTTTCTATTGCAAGGACACGTCAGTAATCTTTCAGCTGTCAGTAACGAGGTTTGAGCAGCTGTCCTTCTATCTTAAAGACACGTCAGCAATTAAAAAGTCTCCTAGATAACAGTTACAAAAGATGGTGCAATCTATGACATCCTGCAAAGATCTTTTTTTCTTTTTGATCTGGGTATAAAAACAGACAGAATCGTCAAAGCACACAAGATAGAAATGTATACGAGTCAAGCAGACGATCTCCACAGACAAGCAAACTAAGTCGAGTGCCCTGTTTATATCCCTCCTTATACAAGTTGTTACAAAGCGTTGTGGGCAAATTACGAACTCGTTCAACAAGCAAGAGAAATGGAAAGCGCTGCTAGAGACGTCCGGAAACAGTTCCAGGAAATTGCTGCATCCAGGCTGTTAATAAGCTACCCTCTTCGATGTTGTTAAAGATAGCTCTCATCAGTGTCAAACGAAGAAAATTTATGTTTTTTACGGACCAACTTACCAAAATGGTTGAAGTGTTGATGAAAAATTTCCCCTACATTCTCTTTCGATCTAAATACGACACTAAAGCATACGTCATTTTGTTGTTTTGGTCTACCGACACGGACGATTCTGCATGCCAATTTCAGAAGAAATTCGAAATTGTCAGCAAGAAATAGCGGTAGATCTGCAGTATTTAAACTGCGTTGTGTTGTCGAAAACATACCGGTTCCAAAATTTCTATACCTGGTCAATAACTACATCTGTCTGAATACGCAAAACGACAACGGTTTTCACCTGTCTCCAGACAACCAGGAACAATTGGAAAGCTTTCTCAAACTTTCAAACAATCCGTAACCGTCTAAAAAGCGAAAAGTTGTCGATTTTGTTAGCATACCTTGATGTATTTTTTGTTTTTTATTGTACAACGTTGTAATAAATCGCGAATAAAACGAGAAACACAATGATTGTTTTCAGAAAAGTTTGATCTAAAATCTGATATAATAGCATGCAGAGGTACGCCGCGACAACGAAATAAGACAAAGTACACGCAATAGTGTCCACGAACGCTCGAAAATAAAGCTTGTAAGGTTTTGCGATTGTAAATCTAATCCGACAAAGAATAGGTATCCATGTAAGACTTGACACCAACAAACGTAGGCGGTAGTCCGTAGCTGTCAAAATATTCTCCTCGTCCGTGCTTATCGAAGTAAACAGTTTTCCAGTGTTCCGCGGGTTCAGTGCTCGGATCGGAATTGATGACGTAGGCAAACGGGAAAGTAGGTTTTTTCCAGTTGATCCGAAGCGCAAACTTTCTTGGAAACGATTTTTGTTTCGGAGTCGTTCTTTAGAAAACGTTCGATTTTTAAGCTGTTTATGCAGTGTAGTCAAAAGCAACGTTTCGGTCACGATCAATCTCCAGCAAGTTGTCGTGTTCTAAAAAACACAAGAACAGTAAGAGTGACAGCGTTGGCAAAAGGAATTTTGATGCGTATGTTGTCGTATTTTATCAACTCGAAACCGACTTTACCCGAATCCATCTGGGGTGTGAGATCAAAAGCAAACAATGCACAACCATTCTTGTACTGTTCTCGCGAAATATCGTTGCCTGTGTCGCGATAATACTGACCGGTTTGCGAAAAAAACGAAGGTAACTTCGAATAAAGCGGTCGTTGGCAAAGTCCGTTCGGCAAAGTCCGGTTGCAGGGGTTTGGAAGGGATTTGAACACCGTCACGATAAAGCGTCATGAAAGTGATGGTGTTGTGCTTGAAATGGAAAGGAGATTTGGTGATGACCCCGTTGTAAGCGTTATTGTCCACCACACCGACTACCATTCGAGTAGGCAATTGCCCCAAAAACAAGTTTTCCTTGGTGATGCTTCGATTTCCAGTCGGCTCTTGACTTCCGCACGTCGGAGCGGGTATTTTGCAGTGCCGTGCTGCAAGGCTTTGACATGAGCAAATTGTACGGCCGGGTTGGGTTTTACTTTGCGTACAAACAAGGTCACTTCCTTTGTTTTGTGCTTAGTTTTGTGCTTGGTCTGCGTTTCCGTACAAACAAAAAACATCTTTAAATCGAACCAAACGCTAGCGTATTTCGACTCCGTTTAACAAGTAACGATTTTGAAAAGCCAAATTAATACGTAATTTCCCCATCATATCGATTTCTTTGCTTTCCGCAGCCAAAACTTTGCGATGTGTGTAGCCTGTGTTTGCTGCAGCGCAACTATCGAAATGTCCGCTAGTATTGCGGTACCATAACAGAGCAGAAAGCTGGGAAGTTTTTGCTTCTTGTCCAAAACTAAGCAAGTTTTCAATGTAAGCTCGTTCAAATAGGCATCGATTTGCGACCATAGGGTATGTTAAAAATTACATTCGGATGCAATTTCAACCGTCTTTGCCAAATTTGCTCCATCTGATGATGTCACGCTTGCTCAAACATATAGAAAGCTGTTTGCAAGATCGATGTAGTTTGAGTTTTCAGCACTAACAATAAATTCGATTGGGACTGTGGAGGTCAACACAGACATGGGATGATATTCGGTAAAATTTCCGTCTTCCAAACTGGTTTGGCTTGGGGGCACGGAAAACAAATCGAGTTGAGACGTCGTGGATTCTGCCGAGCTAGGGTGCATTAACGTCACTAACGTCACCATGGTTTAATCGAAAATGTCGTGATGTTTCTTGCGTTATTTCTTTTGTACTTTTTTCGGTTTCGCTTTTCGTTTGGCTGCTCGTAAGAAATTCGAACCAGCAGCTTTAGCTCGGTCGATGGCTGCTTGTTTTGCGTTTTTACCGCTTAAGACATCGGAAGCAAAATCAACACCGCTTTGCAAAACTTGTTTTCCTACTGCTTTCGCTCCGCTTTTGACCAAAGGTAAAACGCTTTTGGCAATAGAACTAAACAAATTTCCTAGTCCGTAGCCTTGTTGTATTCGAGCACCGCTGAAATAAGGTATTTCATGGCCGACTTGAGACAAATAATAGTTTTCGAATGCTTTCGCATCATAACAATACTTGACACGCTTCTTTATCAACTAACGTTCTTTTTCCGATGCACCCGGTCTTTATGACGAATTTAGTTTTTTCGGTCGCAAATACAACGTCACAATCACTTTTCTTCTACGAAAACGAATCCGTTTTGCTTGATCGTCACGAAGCAAGATGTGAATATCGCTGAGGTTTTTCTTTAATACAGGATGATAATGTATTTTGTCGTACCTTTTGGAGACATAAACACCTGGTTTCTCTGTGACAGGAAGGACACCAATCAAGGGTGCGAGAGTATGACCGACCGTTCTGTGTTCCATAACATCACAATAGACATAGATGGCGCTCACGGTGTCCACGTTGGCAACACTTCCCGAAGTGTGCCGATTTCCCGATACCGTGTCTTTCGAAAACCCAAGACAGAAGCCAACTCGTCCGAAAGAGTCACCACCACATCTAGTTGCATGTTATCTTCGCGTTCGCGTTCCACCATAGATGCTCCATCTTTGTGTTGAATGGACATGGTCGTTAGTTACGTTTGAGAACTGTAAGTGAGTTTAAAGAGAAAATCGATTGGTTTCGTCAAAACCCCTTCACTCACAAGTAATTTGTTTCTAGCTTGAAACTCTCGTTTCATTTCGTGAAGTATCTGACGCACGACGTATTGGGGTTGTTAATAATAACCTACCAGAAGCACTGCTACAAATTCCAAAGCACCGCGTTGGTAGAAAATATAGCACTGGTTGGTGTCGATGTTGTACCAACTGTTGGGATGCAGAATCTCTGACTGACCCAACTCCCACGATCCCGTCAAATTGATTTCTTTGAGCAAGTAAACCACGTAATCCAAAAGTTTGTTTTCAGGATAAATGTCCATAGAAGAATTACTGGGCAGGGTGAGGAACATGTTTGATGAGAAGAGGCGACGGAAGCAAATAACCCACGGAGCTGCTCAGAAGACTAATCCAAAGCTCTTTGGTGTTGTTGCTTTGCGTTAAATTGTATAAGCTGATCGACACCACAATGTAAAGGACCAAAATTTGACCAGCAAACAAAACAATGTCAAAGTTGGTTAAAGCAGGCATACGAGGTCTTTTTTTTTGACTCAAGAATTAAACGAAGCAGGATAGCCAAACCACTTTACCAAAAATTTAACACCTTTCTTGCGCTTGCGCTGTTTTAGAATACGTTCGATTCAAAACACATTGTCTTTTTTATAGATTTTCTGGAGCTCTTCTTCGTAAAAAGTTCTTGTAAAAAGTTCCTTCCAGCCGCTCTCCTTGAAAATCTTTGATTTTGTAATAAGGAGGATTGTCTTGAAACACTTGAGCGACTTGAAACAGTTCGTCTGTCCATCAGGGTAAGTAGCCTTTGCGAAAGCGCATTCGTGTCATAGACAATCTGACTTGATTGCCTACTTTAAGTTTTGCTTTTCTTAATTCGGGATCGGCGTAAAGCGTGAGCCGGACCGCTTCTTGGTTTTCCGCATTGACTGAATTCGGAGCACGTCCAATAGCTCTGTGGTAGGTGTTGTTATAAGACTCGACCAGAGCAGGCAGCATTTCCACATATTTTCGGCTGTTGGTGTAGGCAAAATAGCGCCAGAGCCTTTCTTTTAAAGTGCGAATAAAACGCTCTACTATGGTCGCTTTGGTGTCGAAATTTTGCCAGTGAAAATGTTCAATGCAATGTTGTTTTAACCAGTTTTGAAAGGGGCGTTTCAGAAATTCACGCCCCATATCAGTCTGCAGTTTTCAAAACTTGTCGGTTTTGGACATCACACGCTCAAAAGCTTCGATCATGTCGGAACCTGATTTCGTTTTCAAGTAAGCGGCAAAAGCTTTTTTCGAGAACACCCCAATGACCACCAAAATTTATTTATTTTTTTTTATCTCTATATTTATCTTCCTGACTCGCAGAAAAGCGACGGAGGCCCTAATACATAGGGTAGGCAATTACCTCGACCTGCTTCCGGAGATGCCAAGATATTGCTGTCCGCTTATAATTTGATAGAGATATGACTGTAATTTAGAACTGCTTGCAAGGGCCACCAAGCAGGGGAAAGTGCCGTAAAGTGTCTTTCCCAAGGACACAACAGAATGGCGCAAGTGGGTTTTGAACCGAGACCGTGTTGGTCACGAGCCCGGCGCTTTAACCACTCGACCACGCTGCCGAAATATATTTGTCATTGTCGTTGTACGATTTGAGCAAAGAAAAATCAACGAGATCCGCTTGCACTTGAAAGTGAGCGCCGGGCACAATATCGTTTTTCTTCGCTTGAATTTTTTTCTCGCCGGTTTGTGAAGCGTATAAGCGTCTTGCGATTGCAACACTGTTTTGGAAAGCGACGAGATTCTGAGAAAGAGCCGCTTTTTTTCGGGTCGCAATAATCTAAATACTCTCCCATAACAGAGATTCGAATTTACGCACGCCAGGTAAAGTAGGGTTGCGTTTCTTCAGCGCAGATTGAAACAAATCGTCGATATTCGAACCTGGTATAACTCGATTATCTAACACCATTTGACCGTCTGCATCCCAGTCTAAGTTCTTTTTGCTTTTTGCTTCTTTGAATAGTTTTTTTCACCCCGGCACATTTTTTGTATTGTTTTAAAACCGCATTTTTAGACAAAGGCTTTTTTATCGGTGTTTTTGGTTGAGACTTTTTCAGAAATAAATTTGGTTTTTGCAACACTTCGTTACAAAGCGTTACTTTTTCGCTGTCTGGTCGGTTTGATTGTAAGATTTCTTGCATTTTTCGATCGAGGTCGGAAAGCACTTTTTTGTCAGGGACTCCGTGTTTGAGTTTTTAATAAACTTCAGGCTCCAACGGAATCAATTTTCTCATTTCGCAAGATTACTTGGCACACCGCTTATCACAGGAGCAAGTGCTGACATCAAGAGCGGGAGAAATCCACCGATTTGTACAAGACGCTTTTTCTTCTTTAACGCCACTTTAAGGTCAGTTAACTTTCGAAGCTTGGTTTTATGCTGACTTAATTTCTTTTTGTAATGACGCGACAAGCTGAAACGCAGCACTAGTCCTTTATTGATAAAAATAGTGACTTCTCTGATGAAAAAATTCCTGTATAAAGCCTCTGTTTATCGTTCGTTTCGCAGCGCAAGTCAATCATCAAATATCCTCTTTGCAAAGAAATAGCGTCTTTATAAGCTTCCAAAGCGTTCTTGTATATTTTTGGATAAATTTGTCGTATGAAATGCGCGATTTGGTTCGTGTCTCTACAGTTTTTAAAAAGAATAATTTGAGAATTCAAACTTATCTCGGGCAGACCTTTGTGAAACAAATTCTGAACCGTCATAAGTACGCAGAAGCGAAAATGATGCGAGTAAACGCTGTAGATTTTAGCCAAAAATTCTGGATCGGCAAACATCAAATTGTCAAGTATGACAAACGCGTTTTAACACTCTTTTAAATCTTCCAAGTTTGAAAAGCCTTGCTTAAAGTCAAATAGTTCTTGCCACACCTCGTAATGGTATACGACGCGTTCGATTTCCGGACAAAACTCTTTTAAACTTTATACAAACCTAAACACCCAAAAAGTTTTCCCGACGCCCGACAGCCCGGCTATTATAAAACTACTCGGGTTTTGAAACTGCAACGACATCTTGCAAGAAAATGAGCTCTAAAAGCTTTTACATTGGTATTTATTGAAAATTTTACAAGAAACAACGTAAAAAAGAGGAGATGTTTTGTGGAAAATCGGACACTTTTGTATCTGTTGGGTACACTCAGCACATACAACAAACTGTCTGCACGGGTATAGCAAAATATTTCGTTGTAGTGATAAACATATACAACAGACATACGTCCCAATCTCTCGAGGAAAATGCAGTTGGTGCGGTAGGTACAGTTGTTTGAGCGAAAGTCTCCTCTCCTTTCTCATCCTCCAACTCTTCTCGCCTTTGGGCGACCGGGAACACCTCCTCTCCCTCTTCCGGCTCTTCTCGCCTCTCATCCCCTATGTCTAAGCCTCGAAAAAAACCAATGTATACAAAGCCTCGAAAAAACCAATGTTCCCGAGGATTTGGGGAATTGTTCCTCCTTTTCCGATCACCTATTTCTCTCCCATATGAAGAAAGAAGGTAGATGCAGTTAAGGCTGTGTCTAAAACGAAAAACACAATTAGACATACCTTACTTTTTCAACTGATCGAGAAAATAGACTGTTAATTACTTCAACTAAATAGCCTTGGACACCCTAGGAAAGAACATAAGTGAAATAGGTTGTGTTTGATAAATTGTTAGATTTCTTTTCGACAACGTGCGATTTATACACTTTACACCTTTCTTTTCATTCGAACCGATGTAATCCTGGTGTCAATGCGGTTTATCTGCAACAAATTACGTGCATTCATGTACAAATAAAATCCAAATAAAATACATTTATTAAAATAGACACGACCATCATTCAAATTTTGTAAATAACAAAAAACCAAATCAATTAACCAATTAAAACACTAATTATTTACTGCCAATTGAAAACGTTTATGAAAACATTCTACATACCGAAATATTTTTTCAAAGCCACTTTCTTTCGATTATCAATTTATCGACCACCGTAAATATCACAAAATATTAACTTCCAATTCCACTCAAAACAACTTTCAAAGGTACCTTAATACATCAACGCGTTTTCTCCCTAGTTTTACTTCAGTTTCGGCAAGACCAGTTTTAATGCGAAGATGTCACAACCCCCGCAGAGAACCTCAGTCTGATTAACTACGGAACTACGGCGGCTATCACTTTTAACAAAATCTACAACCTACGAATCTAAAGCAGTGCTTGCTTGTAGCGAAAATTGATAGCGATTATTTAAAGCAAAAATCAACATCATAGACTATAGTAGTTGGTATAAAAATCACTATCTTTACTAAAACAACAATAATTTTATAGAACCCACTGCGCGTGTATTGGGAGCGGCGAAGCTTCTGCATTAATCCAGAGAACCACTAGCATACAGAATCTGCAATAAAATATTCTCCGATGTTGAAGTTGAAGAAATCCAGCGCAGCAAAAGACTAGTCTTCGGACTTCATCCATTTCGTTATTAAAAGTATTGAATCGTTCGTGGAAATCTTTCGCATTCATTTTTAACGAAAATGATTCGAAATGAAACAAAAAGTTGTATTTATACCCTCTAGAATAAACATTTTCATGTGTATTCCAAAATACCGTGTTTAGAAACTTTTCATTGTCTGCAATCTAATCGGTGGAACAGGCTTTTGAAAAAACCGCGTTTAGACACTTCAATCGATTAAGCGCGCAATTTAGTTTTGAGCTCTGAATTAGTTTTTGCGAGAAATGCGTTTTCTAAACTGCAGTTGTTTTTACATTTTGTTGAGACAGATATTACAGATTGTAAAACTTTTAAAAAAAGCGAACACAATACTTCTAAACAAAAGATAGTGGTTTTATTCAAGAGGCGCGAAAATTCATAAAAAGATTTTAAACAAGGTCAGAAGCAATTTAAAATCTTTATGCGAGATTACGAAAATTTAAACAAGGGCAGAAACAATTTAAAAAATGCTTTATTCAGAATGTATGAAAATTTTAAAAAATCAAATGTTTTATGCGAGGTTACAAAAAATTTAAAAAACGATACAAGGGCAGAAGCAATTTTAAAATGTTTTATTCAGAATGCACGAAAATTTAAAAAAACCAAATGTTTTATGCGAGGTTACAAAAAAATTTGAAAAACGATGCAAGGGCAGAAACAATTAAAAATCTTTATGGGAGGTTACAAAAAATTTGAAAAGCGATGCAAGGGTAGAAACAATTAAAAATCTTTTATTACGAAAATTTAAACAAACGCAGAAACAGCTTAAAATGTCTTATTCAGAATGCACGAAAATTTAAAAAATCAAACATTTTATGCGAGGTTAGGAAAATTTAAAAAGCGATGCAAGGGCAGCAACAATTTAAAATTGTTTTTGGTAGGTTACTATAATTGATCAAAAAACATTTACAAAAACTTAAATTTTCAAAGGTTTGGTATGGATGCCGTTGTCGAAAGCAATTCTTTTCGGATAGAAACTGTTTAATTCTTTTTTGGTTGCTGCGTAGGAAAAGATTCTATGTTGGTGGCAGCGAAAGCTCGCGGTAGGTGATGGAAAGCTGTTGATTGTGTTCTAAAACTATACGACAGTTGTCGAGCGTTAAAGGATTATGACGAATGCAGACACCTTTGCTCACTTGCTTGTTCTTTCTCCGAAACAGAAGTAGGTTTTAATGTTAGTGAGATTTGTTTTGTACCAGAATATTCTACTTTCATTAAACCTAACGTTCTTTGGGTTATTTGATTACATTTTTGACACCATTCGTCTTTTTCCCAAATTTGACTAGCGGTTCTTTGTTGAATGTAATGCTCTGCGTATTCTGGACTAGTTTCTGCAGGCAACCAACGAAGTCTGGCTCGCAAATATTCCGCTTTTAAATGCTCGGGAACGCAATCGTCTAGAGCAGGCGTCCAACCCGTGGCCCGCGTAAAGGTTTTGAGTGGCCCGCGCAGTATTTTTTGAAGCCCTCTGTCCCGTCAATTTTGGCAAAAGTCGGAAGACAGATTTGATGTGAAGACCTCTTTTTTCTTGTTTTTTTGGGACAAAAAGTGGGAAATCTGAGATTGATTTCAGACGAGGACCTTATTTTCTTTTTTTTTTAAAGATCACTATGATTTCGGGCAAAAAGTGGGAAATCTGAGATTGATTTCAGGCGAAGACTTGCTTTTTTTTTTTTTTTTTAGAGATCACTATGATTTTGGGGTAAAAAGTGAAGTGTTTTGTTTGTTTGGCTCACCAATATTTTCGATAAGTCAAAATGGCCCTCGGCTCAAGAAGGTTGGACCCCTTCTAGAGAGCGGCGACTGATGGTGAAATATATTGAGTCAGTGTCACTTTCCAACAGATCAAAACAACGTTCAGGTATGCATTTTTTTAAAAAGCAGTAGAAAAATTTCAACATGTGGAGTTTCGAATTTAAGTGAACATTTAAGCCAATTTGAATTGGTAAATCATGGCGTATGCTGCGTTTCAAACTTTTTACTTCGTAACTATCGGGAACAATTTCATCGAGGTGAATAAAATGGGGGTCGTTGATTGCTTTATTGATGGTGTCTTTTAAATGATAGGTTATACAGGGTGTTTCAAAAAATTTGACATCATTTGACATATAAATATTACAGAAACTACTGTACATAGTCAAATCAAATAAAATTCAACAGGGTTAATGTTGAGCTGAACAAGATTTATTCCTGTAAATTTGAATAAGAAATTCAAAGGCACCTGAATTTCATGAAAGGTTTTACAAATGTTCAATATGTGCACCGCCTGTGACCAACGTTCCCTCCAAGAGCTTGCTTAGCGTGCGCGGAATGAAAGGTGGTGTGAACAGTGGTGGATATTTAAATTTAGGGACCCGAGGCAAAGAAGTTTTGGTTTTCTCTCCCAAAATCAAGGTGTTCTCTGAAAAAAAAAAAGGGTCTCCACTTCGATTTCATCCTTGATTTCCTTATTCTATTCCCAAAATCAAGGTATTCTCTAAAATAAAAGGTCTTCATCTAGAATCAATCTCTCTATTTCCCAATTTTTGTCCCGACTTTTCAAGGTTTCGTGCTATTTTCGAGGTGAATACCTTTTTTTTCTTTTAGAGAATACCTCGGTTTTGCGAGGAAAATAGGGAAGTCAGAGATGATACCGAAGAGAAAACCTTTTTTTTAGCGATTACCATCATTTTTGGAGTAAAAACTGAAAGGTGAGATAAAAGTTATTTGAATATCCACCACTGTGTAGAGCTTGCTTCTGATTGAAAACATGTATTTAGCTTGTCTTGCCAATACTTATGCAGTGCGCGGCAAAACGAAAGTACTGCGCGGGAGTTCTCGGCTAGCTGCGCGGCCGCGCAGCCGCGTAGCTTAGAAGGAACTATAGTATGCCTGTGACACGGCACACATGAAGTAAGTACTCCGGCTCCTTCTAAACATGCTGCAGCATGTCTTGTGTAACAGTCTCCAGTGCGGTGCTGTTTCTTTGTTAACTACCTGTCTTGCACGAAAGTTAAACTGGAGATAGTTAAACTTTAACTGCTTTAGTTCTTGTTCATTATTGAGTTTGAAAAGTTCCCTCGAATTGCTTAATTTTTGGCTTTTCAACAACACCGCTATCATGAGGTAATCATATTTGTTTGTTTGTGTTTACCCAGCATATACTTATGATTGGAACCACTTGCATGGCTGAACAAAAATCGAAAAATTTAGTTGGTAGACTATATTACCATTAAGTTTAACTGTTAAACAAATAACTTTTCTAAAATAAAGAGCAATTTTCAATCCTAACAAAAACTCTGTTTTAAATCTGATAATAAGTAACCCAAGTTGGCAAGTGGTGTAATCTTGGGGATGTTTTTGTCACTTATTTGTTATACAGTATGATAAAGTTATGTGTTTAATAGATTTGTTGCTTGTTTTTGAAAACAGTCAAATAATTTACGAATGCAAGTGGCTTGTCATAAAAGCGCAAATGAACATGATTATCTACGACAAAGTTTTTAAACTGGGGATGATATCGATTTTTAGGGATTCATTCCATAGTCACCAAACAAGGAGGTTCACGAGATTTTTCTATTAGGTAATTTCTATTAGATATACAATCTACGTTGAACTTTATCTAAAATTATTTTTAATATCAAAAAAACTTGTCATTAATAAACGCATCCAAAAACCTTGATGCAAATCTATTATAAGCTAACATGGAAGAACCCTTATTAACTTTGGTGTAACTTTTTCAGCGTTTTGAAATATTTTTGGTCTCTTTGGGTGTCCCGAGCGTTTACTAAATTAGTCTGGTAGTCCACGTACACAAACGAGTTAAGAAACTCGAATCTACAAACAGTGATAACTTAAGTAGGGTGCAAACGGAGCGGCCGCCGGGGTCCCCCGTACAAAAACGTCAAAAAGGCCCCTCCTATGCAAGATACCGCTCTATTTTTTCATAGTGAACCATGACGGTGGCACCCCTAAAGTACCGATTTTTTTCGAGATTTTTTTTCTTTTTAGAGATCACTTTGTTTCAGAACACTAAAAAATGCCCCCCCCCCTTACAATGAGCCTTTTTTAGAGATTAGTTTGTTTTGGAACACTAGATAGTGCCCCCCTAAAAGGAGGAACTTTTTTAGGGATCACTTTGTTTCGAAACACTAAAAAGTGGCTCCCCCTATTTTTCTTGCACCGAGCCCCCCTTTTTTCTGAGGCCATTACTGTCTACAAAAGTTCTTGGGTTTATCATTTTTAAATCAGTAGGTGATCATGAATGCTTGAACAATTTCAAAATAAGTGATTTATTTCCACGTAAGTTCACTCTTGCGTTGGAAAATGTCATTTTTCTACTTCTCGGCAGCGTGGCCGCGTCAGTGGGAGCGCTTTTTTTACATAGCGACAGCGATCAAGATAGTGTTGGTTCGATCTTATTTTTGTCAATCTGTTGCATTCAAGGAAAAGGCGCTGTCGTTTTTTTGCGGTCTTAGGAAGCAGCTTTACATTTCAAATATAATTTTACAAAGTAATTTCAAAAATATAATTACTGTATAAAAAAAACTTTCACCAGTCAAAATTATTTATTTTATTTTATCTTTATATTTATTCTCCTGACTCGCAGAAAAGCGACGGAGACGCTATTACATAGAGCAACTGTCAAGCAATTACTTCAACCTGCTCCCGGAATTGCCAAAATATTGCTGTCCGCTTGCAGTTTTTTTATTTTGATTTTTTAGTTTTGTAGAGATATGACTGTAATTTTAAACTGCTTGCAAAGAACACCAAGCAGGGGAAGTGCCGTTAAGTGTCTTTCCCAAGGACACAACAGAATGGCGTGAGTAGGTTTTGAACCGGGCTCATGTCGATCATAATCACGACGCTCAAATTATTCGACAAGAATTTGGCATCTTGAAATACAGGTCACGGTGACCGGTTGCTCTAAGTTTTACGCCACCGACAATGCCCAGTGAGTCAGCAGGAAAAATAAATAAAATTATTTAATCAATAGTTCTACTTGTTTAAATTTAAGTCGAAAAAAACATTAAAGGTCTTTAAAAAAATACATGACAAATTTAATACAAAATACGAAATTTGACTTTTGCTTACGGCACAGATTTATTGAATTTTAGCGACATTGTTTTGAGACGAATTCGGTACAGTGAAAACAATTTAAATGAATTTCAAACAAAATATTTTTATCATTCATTGTTACGTCACAATAAAGCAGGGGTGGGGAACCTGCGGTCCGTGTGTGGTTCGGTGAAAGTAAGGCCAGTTGTAGTTTTTCGCGACGAAAATCGAGAAATCAGAGACAGGTTTTAAGCCAGGGTGTCCAAACTGCGACCAATCTGCGGCTCAGAGAACACTTCATTTTGGGGACGAAAATCAACAAATTGTATTGTGATTAAAGTGAAGACCTTTTGGCGGCCCGCCAACTTTTGCTCAATTTAGAATTTGGCCCATAATGAAACAAGGTTGGGCATCCTTGTTCTAAGCGACGACCTTATACTTTTTAAAGATCACTATGTTTTTGGGATAAAAATCGGAGGAAAATCGGAGACAGATTCTAAGCGGGGACCTTTTTTTAGAGATAACTATTTTTTTGGGACAAAAAATTATATTTCTCCCCAAACTCTTATGCAGCCCGCTACAATTTTTTATTTACGGATCTGGCCCGCGAATGCAAAAAGGTTCCCCATCCCTGCAATAAAAGCACCAAAATTTTTTTTCTAAAACAATGCTTTATGACGATTGAGTTTTAAACAAAGTAATGAAAGTATCTGAAGAATAGCTTGTGTTGGGGTAGAAAAAATAAAGCTGGGGGACTCTCATTCGTTTTTGGGACAACCAAGCGCTTTTTGCAAAAATTTGGTCATTTTCTTGTTTTCATAAACACCTTTACGAAATTCCGCCCATGAAACTTGACCTAAAAAACATAACTGATCTACATCAAAATGTTAAATTACTTTTTTCTTGGCGACCAGATGTCCGGGCGTAGCAGCATTTTTTTTTGTTTCTACCTTAAACTTGATCTTAAATTTCTCAAACACCTGATTATTTAATTTAACCATGAAAATTTCCGAATAATAAATACCTGCTTTGTTATCATATGTGACGTTCGACTGGATCCTCCGGTTGTTGCTATTTGTATCAGAAAAGTTCAGAAATAGTCCATGTGGCAAGAGAAATGTTCTGTGGCTTTTGATTATCTTATTTCAAAGTTACAGCTAGATCTTATCTAGTTTTAAAATATTCAACAGCACGACAGAAAATGCGAATTAACTCTGTGACGTTCTGTACACCAAAACCTAGGCAGTTACGGGTTAATTTAACTTTTTGCAGTCATAATACTAAGCCAGCAAATTTTTAGCGCGGTGGACTGGGGTTCAATTCCGAATCGAGTCAAATCATAAGCTTGGTATTCAAAGCTTCCCTGCTCAGGGTCCAGCATTATAAGAAAAGCAAGAAGAAAATCCCGAAGACCTGAAGATTAATGTTTACTAGGTGCTGTCCTATTGTGGGCATACTACCTTCACGTGTTCTGCTCGCGATTAAAAAGAAAACATGATTGTTCAAAATTAATGTCGGGTTGTTTAAACAGTGGATCAAATTAAAAACTTACTGCAGAAGTTTAAAACAGCTTACCATCGTTGTCTCTATCTAGTAAGACAAAGAAATGTTCATCAGCAATTTCTGCTAGATTCTTTTCCCGACACATTGCTACCATTGCCTGATAGAAAAATTGCTTTTTATTACAATTTAAACAAGTTTGATGGTAAGTATAGTCAAATAGGTATATTTCAAAATTTTGTTTTATTTTTTAAAGTTTTTTAGATTTATTTTTGTAAACGCAAGAAACCATATGCCCAGCCTTAGCAGCAAACTCGTGGTTTTCTGATAACGATTCGATGGCTATTTACATTGACTTACTTAAATTTCTATAATTGACATTGGCTAAATCAACCATCAGCATAAGGTACCACCTAGTGACTGGATAAACCTAAGTTTGATTAAATTAAGTACGTCACTCTTTTATGCCCGACTTAAAGTCGATGCTGATTCTCGTTTGACATATCAAAACTGTAATAAAGAAAAAACCAAAGAGTTTAGTTTTTCGATATTCTTTTGGCTACGACAGCCTGGGCATATGTACAGCAGTAAAACTTTCATTAGAACAACAAAAACAGCATCTTTCAATCCAATTAGCTTTACGCGACGCGGCGTCCCGACGCTACGTAGAAATTTTGTGCGTCAACGAAGTGTTCCGTTGCGTTATATTACGTGGCGATTAACAAAAGAAAGCGCGAACGATGAAGAAAAATATCCGCTTAATCAGATTATCAAGAACGATCGGTGTTTACGTAACAAACGAATCGACTTACCGAGACAATCTCATTCATCTCAACCCGGCTGATAAAACCGTTCCCATCGACGTCATAAATTCTAAACGCCCAGTACAGTTTCTCATCAAATGTCCCGTGAAGCGAAAGCGAAAGCCCGATCACAAACTCCCGAAAATTCAACACTCCTGAATATGAAAACTTTCTACAGAAGTTGTCGGTTAAAAATTTATTAGACTTGCGTATGGCTGTGAAAGTTTGTTGATCTTCAATATTACAGGAGATTGTAAATAAATGTTAATGTCTACAAATACTTTGCAGTTACAGTATGCCTTTTACTGTGTTTTTTCAATAATTATCCTTTAGAAGACGGGTGCCTAACATTTAGCTGGGGGCGCCAAGAGAAGTCTTAAATTCAAATAAATTTCGTATTTCTTAATATACATGTAAAAAGTATATAAATGTATATTTTAAACGTAAAATATTTTACTGCTAAGAAAAAGCATCTAAAAACAAAACTTCTATTGGAATCTCGCTGAAACACTACAAGCCTCTACATCTGCAATATGTCGGCAGCGTGGCCAAGCAGGGAGGTTGCCGCATTGATCTGGGATCAAAGCCCACTCTCGTCACTTAGTTGTGTCCTTGAGAAAATTGCTTCACGGCACTGTGCTCTCTTAACGGATTTAGCAAACAATTCTTAATTTCAGCCATATCTTTAAATAAAAACGAAAAAAACAAACAAAAAATTTTCATCGGATAGCAATACCTGGGCATCTACAAAAGCAGGTCGGGATATCGCATGACGGTGGCCCTAAATATAGCGCTACCGATGATTTCCTGCGAGTCAGATGGATAAATACGTAGAGATAAAAAGACACGTAAGTTTCAAGCTTTTAAGCAAAAAAAACATTTTTTTATAGCACTTTAAAAAAAAGCACTTTTATAGCACATATAATCGGTTCGATTCGCAGTGAGATAAATGTCACTGACGAGCTCTAACAAGAGCGAAACTCGAGTATGATGCTTCTCGTATTTTAAGCGGCTTGGTTTTTAAGTAAAAAAAACAACGTCACAAATACCGTCTTTGTTGATGTCAAATGTCCGAAATACGTGATTGGCAAACTCGTGAGCATCTCCTTCAGGAAAGATGACGTTAAAGAGTTTGATGAACTCGTTCTTACAGAGCTGGCCGCCTGGAGCATCCTGCCACAAAAAAACTTTTATGAACAAAGCCGCACAAATACGAACAACTAAATTTATGAAAACAAACTATGTTGAAACTGGATTGCTTTGGTGACAGACGTAAACTTTTATGCTTTAATTCTAATCCATGGGTAGGGAACCTTACTGCACTCGTGAGCCGTATCCCAAAATTAAAAAATTGGTGCGGACAGCATAAAATTTTGGGGGAAATATAGTTTTCCCAATTTTATAGAGGTTTCCCGAATCATGACTTTCTAGCACTTCACGGATATGAGAAGAAATTTTAAGTGTCAAGCAGGAACTTAGGAATTCTTTTGAGATATTTCACCCCGTATCAAAAACAATTTGTGCAAGCATAAAAGCGCACCCTTTTCATTAAATGTTGCTGTTTTAAGTGTCGTTTCAGAATATGTACCGTGGGCGAATCCATAATTTACTAGTGGGTCAAGGCAAAAAAAGTTTGAAAACCACTGCTCTAGAGTCTAATCAAAATTCAGGTTGAGTATGGTTGTAAACAATTTCGAGTCGCATAAAAAGGGCCGAAAAACGCTGCTTTAAGAATAAAATTATTGCTTGTTCTGTCATTTATCAGTTAACACACAATTCTAGCTGTGATAAATGGTAATGTATGCAATCGCAAATAGCTATCGAATAAATAAATTAACATTTTCCGCCTTTTTAAGCAATAAAAGCTTAATCATCAAGCAGCATTTATTCTAATTTCCATAGAAACGATGCATGTCGCAAAAATTTCGGACTTCTCCAAATACCAATTTACCATGAGGCCCTTACTGGGCTTTAACAGAGGAACAAGAAATGTGTTTCTTCCCAACCCTCTGTAGCGGCAATAAAATTTTTCTCGAAATTGTTGCCTGTACAAATATTTCTATCATAAATATAACTTTTAAATTTATAAATTTAATTTATTGTTTTTCTAATTTGTTATTTTTTAAATTGGATGATACCTCCTTTTTCAATCTTTAATTAATTTTAAAAAACCGTTTTCGAATTAAGGTTACCACGCATTGGGAAAATTATTTCAACTTTAAAAAAAATTGTGGCACTGGACCGGAACCTTTAAAAAAAGATTTGATTGCAAACCTGTTTACAGATTTTCGGAACAAAACATTGCGACACCAAAAATGTACCCAACACTAACGGCTGTAATAAACACACCTTTTTAAACTCGGCATACCACTGCTGCAATTCTTTATCGTTAAAGCTGGTCATCCTCATCAAATCTTCCAACGCGCGTGGCTTAAGATTGCTCCCTTGCTGACCCATTTCACTGTGACTTCCCGATACAACACTTGCAAGTTGAAAACTTAAGTTTGAAACTTTTAGATGCACAAGCACTTCTAAAAGGACACGTTCTATTCAGTGTGCAAATGATAGTGTCAAATGAGGACATCACATCAATCTTTTTGACTCCGAGATTATCAATCTGTCTGTTGCCATAAAAACCGCAAGCGTTGAAGTAAAGCGACTAAGCGTTGTACAGTAATGCACGAATCGACTGAGTTTTGGGTCGAAAACGTGGCAAGAATAAAAAAGAACAAATTCGTGAAACGAAAAAAGATAAAAGTCTTTTTTTAAAAATGGATTTAATCCGATTTGTGGAAAGCGCAGCGGAAAAGTGCGGAGCTCCTTTTTGAGAATAAACATTGCTTTAGTCAACTTCTTTAAATTCGCTTTTCTGAGGGCTTTGAACGATTTTTTTTTAAATTACAGTGATTGATACGGATAAGAAATTAATACAAATTTCAACCATAAGCAATATTTTGGTGTCTCTTAAAGCATGTCGGATTGATTTGTTGACCGGTGCTTCAGTATAACATCTAGGCCGAAATCTTGCAAGCCAGGAGAATAAATAATTAATATGATTTTATGAATAAATAATAAATATATAGTGTGTTTGAGTGGGCAGCAGAGTCACTTTGATAGCGTTCGCGATCCGCAAGATCTCACTTCAGTTTCTCCTCTCCTATGTGTTTGGGAAAAACGCTAGGCGGTCTTAGTAAGCAGCTAGAAATTTTAGTAATTTTTGTTTTCAGATCTAAGAAATAAAGGTTTTAATCGGGCACCTCATTCTTGGTATCTTCAAGAATAAAAGAATAAATCGGGGTGCCTCCAAAGTTGTCCTTCGAGTCAAAAGGATATAGAGATGATATCATAAAGAACATGTGGAAAGTGCACCAATCTCGATTGGCAAGAGCTGCACTGACTTTTAACTACTACTACCATTATTCAATATTTAACCATCATTTGTTTTTTCTTGACTATTTTGTCATGATATAAATTTCAAAACAAAAAAAAATCTCTCACGGAAAAATACAGTTTAGAAAACTTTTTGGGCGTAAGCACATTCTGTTTCTGGTTGCATTTTTTAAAATCCTTTTCTTATCACAATGAAATATGGTCAATGGTCAAATTACTATATTGTGTAAATTCTATTTTTAAAGAATTTTTTTTTTTTCGTAGTTTTATAGATTCTAAAAAAAGTAAAATAGCTTTGCATAGTTAAAAGGCGAGCGAGCACTTTATAGTTCAACAGTTTGTTGTCGATGCAAAGCTCTGTCGGTAAAACCACACTCAATTTTTTTTCATTACCTGCAGCTTTCAAATTATTCGATATTTTTTTTCTGAATTTGTTTTTGTCCGATTTTAATCACAAAATACAATTATTTCATTAAAAATTTTTTGTTGACTCATTCTTCGCTCACTTATACACGGTACTTATTTTTGAACAATGGTTCTCGATCCGTACACAATAAAAAAATCTAATAAAAAACAGTAGCTCTCCGAATTTTTAAAAATTCATGACTGGAATTTTCATTTAACAACAATTTGTAGCCCACCAATTAATTGCTCAAGAAAAAGGATGTTTGCTTCATATTGAATTTCAAAACCTTTTTCTTGCTTTGACCATCTTTGCTTGAAGTATTTAATATCTAGCCTCGTTACCACTACGAACGTGTAATGGAATGTTTTTTATTTCTTTTATTGATTTTTTTGCTTTGTTTAGCGCTTAAGCGCGGAAAGAAATTAAAAAATAAATAAAACAAACAAAGAATGCTCCAATCTATGCTCGTAGTAGAAACGAGCCCTTAAACTGCTTATTCATAAATTTGCTCTGTGGTCCAAAATTAGGAAGCCAATGTGCTGAATGAATTGTCTCTGAAAGCTTTCTACAATATATAAGAAATATTACAATCCACTTTCCACACGTTATATTGGAAAAAAGGTTTTGATCACCGAATACACCTCAATCTGAGCGCAACAACGTCCGCCGAAAAAATTAAGTCATGACCGAAAAAAAGGTGATTACTTAGACTTTTTAATCTCCCTGAATACCTACATACACAATATCACTTTAATCTCTCTGAATTTGACCTTAAAGATAAAAAAAGGACTATCGCTTGAGATAATCGTACTAAATCTGGTTACCTGGATAATAATCGATATTGTAGTAACCATCCATCGACACGTTTATAACAACTAAACCATACTATTCTAGAGATAAACTATATGGCGTTGCTACAAAAGGGGCTCTTTTTCTTAAGGTCGTCGTTACAAACATTAACTAATTAAAACTATTTCTCATTGTTAACTATACCGAGTCAAGAATTCAAACGATTTTACTAAAAAAGAAAACAAACCAAACTCCATTAATTAAGTTAATTCTCAGCTAAATCAATGTATTCATTGAACTCTTGAAGCTTATTTTCTGACTTCCAAAAGTTTCATAAAGGACATCTGTACACTTGATAGCCTACTTAAAGCTTATTCTTCTTTCAATTTCTTGGTATGTCTAAAAGATTTTTATTATCAAATAAATTCATGGTCGATCTAGGTACAGCTCAGAAGTACGTTTTCATCTTTAAT
This sequence comes from Diplosoma virens, assembly GCA_963680785.1. Taxonomy (NCBI): domain Eukaryota; kingdom Metazoa; phylum Chordata; class Ascidiacea; order Aplousobranchia; family Didemnidae; genus Diplosoma; species Diplosoma virens. The sequence continues at coordinate 12,246,747 of OY796892.1, forward strand.
GATCTTCATTGTCAACTGCAAAAAGAGCGCCTAACCATTATTAGTAAACAAATAATTACTATTGGTGACAACAAACGCATAAACATGGAATAAAAGTTTAGTCATTACAAAATTTTAAATCTAAAATAATACAATTTTGACGACTATGATTCACAAAGATTATAAAAGATGGGAATGTTTAACTTATCGCATCGGTTAGTTTCGTATTTCAAGTCAAAATTTTTTAAAGCTTTTCCCAAAAATTAGTTTGAATATTGTTTTTTGCTCTGCCTAGTGTAATCGATCTTCCATTTAGCAACTAATTTTACACTTTGTTCAAATTTCCAACAAATCTGTTTGCACATGTCATTAAATATTAAAAGGTTTTACTGTGAGTATTTTAAAGGCGCTACTTGCAAAACTTCCAACTAAAAATTTTTTATGCATTATCACGTTAATCGATCACGGTAATGGAAGTTTCTGATTTAAACAAACAACGCCAATGAAGAGCAATTTGTAAAAAAAATATCATGTACCCAGAAAAGAAAAAAGCAATTTTATATGAGCGATTTGTTTTTCTGTCACTTAGATAAATTATATTCTCGCCAAAAGATATCATTTTTCTATTGAAACCAGGATTTATTGTTGCTAAGACGAATCAGAAAAAAGAATAAGCGCGTCTTCGCATTGCTAATCGTTTAGTGAAGTAAAAGATCATTTCAATGGAATAATTCTTTCAAATTTTTTTTCCATCCAAAAACATTTAACAAACTTTAAATTAGAAACATTTTAATTATACGAGTATATCCTTATAAGTGGCTGTTGCGCTTTTCTTTTTTTTTAATGGTTACTCGACAAATTTGCTCCACCTATTGCTATCATGCATGATGATATTACTATATTTTTCTGTGGCCATTTTCTCTATGTGCACTAGTTTCTTCACCTGATTGTTTGTAACTTTATCTCCAATGTAAACTGTCTCAAAACACTTGTTTGATTTCATCGTCTAAATTATTTTATATTCTCAAATTAAAGCATTGTACATCCCTACGAAACTTCTGCAGTTGCACTGTGTCAATCTTCTGACGGATTCGCGCTTTATTCGAGAGCTGGCATGTTTGTTGTCGAAATCTAATCCGCGTAAAACTAACAATTGCAATTTATCAAGGAAGTTCACGACGTAAGCAGTTTGATGCAAAGAGCAGACGCTTAACTACTGGTTTTTAACAGAAATCGTTTAACTGGTAAGGGTAAACCTAAATAGGGTTGTCTTTCAACTTTATGCATTAGCGTACTTATTTCTCGTGCAAAACAATTTTTCCTTGTCGAAGTAGCAATGTTTCCAAAAAACGATTTCATAAATTTATTTTTACTTATTAAACATATTGGGTGCTTGTCAAATAAATAATCATTTAAAAATTAATAGAATGATTTTTAAAACATTTGCTACGGCTTATATTGACAACAATTTCTTTAGCTTGAGTTTTTCATCAATCTTTTTCTAATCAAAAATAAAAAAGAAAATCCTATGGCTGCGTTGTACGCTTTATAAATTATTCAAAATGAGCAAAATAGAAGAAATCAACGCCAACTAAATAAATCACGTGACGAAGACGCGTATCGTTTAAAGGGGTTCCGTGAAGACGCTGCAAGAGCAATTGCCACAGCAAGTCAAGTCGCGCATAAAAGCAAAGAAAACGTTTAGTCGTTTGGTTCTATTGTTCTCTCCAACATTTTTAGAAGTCGTTCGTCCTTTTGTACGCCGCGAAGAAACTCGGCGACAGTGATGCAACCTGCAAAAGAAAAAAATTGTGACAAAAGCAATTCGATAAAGAACCCGCTATTTTTCTAGCCGATATCTTCGCTTTTCTAATAAAAACATGACTACCAAAGACGTTTATGCAAGTTAAACGATTAATGCGCTAACAAAAGAACCAAAAAGAAATCAACAAATATTACGCGATATAAGAAAAAACAGAAATCACGACTGTGGTGACATAGAGGTCATGACAAAAGCAATTTAACCAACAATTTTACCTTTGTATCTGTTCTGACCAATTTAACTCACCGTCTCCGTTCACATCTAGACCTTGAAAAGCTTCCTCTCCACTCAGTTGCTGTTCTGATTCCGTGACCCCATTGATTGCGTAAATAGCCTGCAACCAGTCCAGTGAGATTTCCCCCATGCCCAGCGGAATTTTTTTGTTTTTGGATAACCATAATCATAAATTTAATATTAAAATGATTACGGAAATAAGTAGACCCAAATTATTACACGTTATAGCAAGTAGCAAGCTATTTCCCGTTATTTTTTAATTAAAAATTAGTTTGACCAAGCAAAAAGAGGAAAACGGTTTGACTCAGTCTTGCAAAGAAAGCATGAGAAAAGTAGTGAAATTCAAAGTCGGATGCGATAGTGAAATAAGTCGCCCACAGAAATTGAGAAAACTTAGGCTACAAAAAAGAGAATGATAGAAAAAAATGAAGAAATATAAATTCGAAGGTTACTGAGAAAAATAAAAATAACACGCCCATCTTTAAAAGTAGAGTGAAACTAAATTTAAACTGGACAATCTATCTATCTGAATAATTTGTGCTATGACATTAAGTCGATTGTGTACTCTATAGTCTTAACGAACCCTCATAATTTCTTTCATTTCGTCAAAAGTTATTGTGCCATCGTTGTTTACGTCATAAACGTTGAAAGTCCATCGCAGTTTTTCTTCAGGGGTTCCTCGAGTGGTTACCGATAACCCACATATAAATTCTCTAAAGTTTATTTGACCTAAAAAAAATTTAACGTTATAAGCATAATGAATAATTTTTGTTTGCATATCTTTTTAATCACCATAATTTGCTCGACCAACTGGATGACTTTGACAGCAACATTTTGTTAATTACTGAGGATGTATTAGTGTTGGCTCAAAATAAAGATACAGTAATTGCAGTTTAATATAAGACATTATTTTAGGGAGCATTTCCGAAAGAGGGCACTCGTGGACTGTATAAAATGCTTTGTACGGCATTAAAAGCGTCAAGTATATTCATTAAAAGGCCTGTTCCACTACGAGCGTGGAAAAGATTATTTTTTATTTGTTTTATTGATATTTTTGCTTTACTTAGCGCTTGCTTCAATTTTAAGCCCGGAAAGATCAATAAAAGAAACAAAGGATGCCCTTTTCCACGCTCATAGTGGAAATCCTTTAACTTTTATTGATCCCTTAATTTGGAGAATAAAAAAGAAACAAAACTAGTTGCTTTAAGAGATAAAAAGAGAAAACACCTTGCAAATTGTTATTGCGGGCTCAAAACGGACCCAAAATTTTTTGAATTTTTTGATTTGTTGAGTTGCTCAAGAAGTGTTTAGTTTCTTTGAAACCAAATTTTGAACGAACCAACTTTACTTTTTCTCGAAAACTAACTCTGTTTCTCCCTAAAACTAACCCTCATTCCAACCGGTTTTTCTTCGAATTACACTCGACCCATTGAAAGTTAGTGTACAGTAACTCTGTGCGAAGAGCGACCCTTTTGTGATCAGATGGAACAAGTTCACTGCATGGGCTTGTCATGTGCCATCTGGTAGATAAGTTAATGTATAATACTAGAGAGCAAGTCTTTCAATAAAGAGTTCAGTAGTATAGTTTAGAACAGCTTAGTTTAAAATCGTCTAACCTTATTTATTACATTATGCAAGTTTTTAAAAACTCTACTGCTGTTTAACCGTTTACGGCTGCTCAGAAGGTGACTTTAATTTAAGAAAATAAGAACCGCAAAGACAAAAAAGCTATTAAGATATTTTTTATATAAACTGTAGGAGAGCGTTCACATATTACGTAGGCACAGTACGTGGGAGGAGTTTTCATATGCATACGGTTACTTAGGGGGGGGAGGAGTATGGTTGCTAAGACAATTATCTAATCAATTTTTCCCAATATTTTGGTCGTGTTTGTAGTTTTATTGGACTGAAATCAGAAAAAATTTTGCTCAAAATGTAAAAAAAAGTTTTTAATAGTTGTCCAAAAGATTCCGCGCGGCTGGCACAAATGGGCGTCTAGATCTTAGTCTCTCTTGGCGAGCATCTAAGGACCCATTTGCGATTCTATTCGTCCATGCACAAATGGGGTCTCGCTCCTTCACCGAATTGCGAGTGCGGTGCCGCTGAACAAACCGCAGACAACGTTCTAATAGCGTGCCCCATACATCGGACACCACACGGAGCACGAGGTCTGACGGTTTTGGACCACGAACTCAATGCTGGCTTAACAACATCACTACTAGCATTTGATCCAGGCAGTACAGCACCCTGGGGTAGGAAAAGGATAAACCCTCGGCCCCAGTCCTCTTTGTGTCGAACCTGGAGTGAATACCCTTCCAAACGACGTCGACAAAGAGTTGTCGAAACAAATTGCTTGACTTAACGTATATCAAGCCTTTCTATTGTTCTATAAAGTTCTATGATTCGAAGCCGAATTGCTATTGTTTTCTTATCGAGCTGTGATTAGCGATCTCACTGTTTAAATAATTCACGAATCTTGTTTGATACCAAGCTGTGGGAATGTGAAGCTTCTTTCAATTAATTCATTTATCTCTATGTCAATAGTATTGCAGCTCTCTTGAGAAAGTTTTATTAATCTTCTAATATTTATAAACTATTGTACCGAAATCGTAGTCGAGAAAGCGAGTTTAAATATTAGACGTTAACAATATGGTATTTTCCCTTGTTTTCATAAATACGTATGAAGAGAATGCACTGAATTTGTCCTATGCTGTACTAAAACTATTTGCGCTGTTTGTTTGTGTTTTGAGAAGTCCAAAATGCTCACGAAATTTAAAGGGGACGGGGTTGGTTTGAGCTTAAAATTTCGTATACACGGAGAAGGAGGATTTAAAAAAGAAAAAATTTATTTTGTAATATGTGAATGCTTCCTAATCAAGCTACTTGTTTGCCCTGCGACAGCAGCCTTCAAAATTATAATGACAACAATCACGAATCATTCTACTAAATTGCGATTTCGGTTGTAATGCATTAAATATATCAAATAGACATGCTCAAAATTTTTCTACATAAATACTGTCTCTGCATAAATATATTCGTTTTTCGGTATTTTTTAAAGTTTTTGATCGTTGCTTTAAGATTAACATTTTTAACATCTGTGTGAGAGTCATATTCTTGATACAGTTTTAACCCAATGTCAACTGGGGGAGGGATTTCTAGTTGGGAAATGTATTTTGCAGAGAATAAATTTTAAAATGCAATTCCAGATTTTAAGTGAAAACTGATGCATGTAGAATAATATGCTTGAATATATTGATAATTGTTTGACCCATAATCCTTTGTTTCTTTCATTGTCTTTTCGTTAAAAACTCTAATTTTATTCTTTGTTTTTACTTATGGTTATACTGTAGGCTTATATGTTGGCTAAATTATTTATAAAACATTTTAGGCTTGACACACTTCACCAGTTACAAACGATGAAGCGTTTAGGAATATCCTACTATCACTATATCACTTAGTGTTAGGCAACATTTTAAGCCAATCGATTTTATTCCCGAGAGGATTGTACATAATCATTAATTAATTCCATTGGTCGATTTTATTAATTAATGAGTTTTAATGAAAAGCAGCTTTTAGTGACACGATACAACAAAAACTAATAATTTGATTTTACTGTGATAAAATGAAATAAAAAAGAAACAGTGATTCTTCGTTGGCTCAAACTTCGCATTACTGTCTAGATAATTCAGAGATTGAGCTACGCTACGGCTTAATCTAACTAAAAAATTAAAAACTAAATTGCAGCAGCACCTTAAGCGGCAAATGCTCATTAAACATTTAATACCCATTGATATCATTAGACATTAGCTACCGCTATTAGATTTAGTGATGGTTTTAGTATAGTGCGAATGAAGCAGCTGCATCGGCCTCCCCCTAAAAAAACGTCAAAAAATGCCCTCCCTCTATAAGCAAAATATTGCTTTACTTTTCTTTGAAACGAAAAGGAGATTTTGGAGAGCAACAGAAAGTGAAAACCTTTTTTTTAGAGATCACTATAATTTCGGTACGAAAATAAAGGTTATGAATATTAATTGAAGGTGAAGACCTTTTTTTTAGAGATGACCATGATTTTTGTCCCAAAACGATTTCGGAGAGCAATAAAAAGTAAAGAACTTTTTTTAGAGATTACAATAAATTTGGGAAAAAATGAAGGTTTTGGATATCAATTGATTGTGAAGACCTTGACATGACTTCATTTTGGGACAAAAAAATTTGGGGCACAAAAAAGGGCCCCCTATTTTTCTTGCACAGGGTCCCCCCTTTTACAAGGGTATCACTAATGAGATTCATATACAAAAATAATCTTAACCTTCCAAAATAAAAATACTTTTCATATTGCTTACCTTTCAGTTTAACTAACCTAACTAACTGACTTGACTCTTTTAATTTTAAGAACAACCATAATAGCCGTTAATATCCGCAGACTGCCCTTATCAGTAGTGGCGTCTCAGTCTGGATGAGACCAAATCGTGTCCGAGATCAGAAATTATAGGCCTACTAATAAATGCTTTATAGGAAATTTTAGTATCAAAATCTTTTCTTTGACAAACCAATTTTGTTTTTCAAATTAAAGAAAATACCAAAAAAGATCTGTTGAAAATGAACGGCCGATCTTGTTTTTTCAAAAGTATTGGAAAAAAGGCCTTCATTAAAAAAAAAAATTGCTAGCAATTTAAATTGACTTTTTAGTCTTCACTTTTAATCTTTAATACTTTCAAAAGAAAACTACGTTCTCGCATTCAATTTTAAAGTAAAAAGCATTTGCCCATTTTCATAAATCGTTTGCCCCTGTTGGTATAAACAGTTAGCACCCCTGTAAATAGTCACCCGGTATAGCAATCTTAATCAGTAGAATTTCATAAACATTTGAATAGATTGAACACCATGTAGATCAGAAATACAAAGATTAAGAAAGTAGTTTTACTTACAAATCGTTGCCTTCTATAATCTTGTATCATCGTGCGACTAGTACAACAGCCTTGTTAAATTTTTTATTTTTTTTGCAGTCTATATGTTATTAATTAAATGATCATTTATAAGCATCTTCTTACCATCGTTGTTGAAATCGAAGGTTCGAAACAGATGATCAACAAAATCATTGCTTTGTGCCACCGTCGAAATCTTTGAGTAAAACTGCTCAAATTGCTCTCGGCTCATATTGCCTGATGTAGACGTCTGTTGACAAAATATTCAAAGTTTTCAGGCATGTTTTAAGTTTGAACGAAACAAAAACGTTATTAAGTTCTTTTTATTCTAAGAATATTCAAATCATATATAGTGGTTTGCAGGGCCGAAGATATAGACATGCGAGACGATGCAGATGCAGGGGCCCCGCGCGATGTAGAGGCCCCGCGCTTTCATAAAAAAATATCTATCCCCAAATTTTATTTTTCGATTAATTTTAAGGGCCCTATTAATTTATGAAATAAAAAACTTTCTTGTTACTAAAGAATTGACAGATTAACCGGTTCATGCCAATTAAATGAAATGGAACTAGAGATTTCAACCACATCGTGTAACGTACGCGGCCACTTATGTCGTATTTGCCTCACCGCGTAGACCAAATACAACAACTGCCGCGCAAAGACCACGTTCCTCCTGAAATGTTTCTGTACACTAAGGGCCTGTAGATTTACTTTACAATTTCTCTTTTTTTTCAAATTGTTTTTGATTTTTTGAGGAGTATGCTACTGTTTTAACTTTTTACAAAAGCTTGATAGACTATTATTCTCATTTCATTGAGTTTTCTTAAGTTAAAACAATTCGCTATTTTTATTTTTTTGTAGTATCAAAGGGTTAAGAAAACACATTTCACTTCTTTTTTGTATCGTCTTAAAGTTATTTTTTATTCTTTTGTATAAAATTTTCACAGCTACGGTTTATAAATTGACAACTCTACGTACGCTTTGTTATTTTTATGAATATCATATTTCAATTTTTTACTGCCTTGAATAACCAAAAATGCAAAAAAGAGATCGAGATAGTGGAAAAAAATACCTCAGTGGAAACAAAAAGAGAAAACTTTCAGGGGAACGAGAGAACAGCATTGCAATAGTCGGCAGCGTGGTCGAGTGGTTAAAGCGCCGGGCTCGTGACCAACACGGTCTCGGTTCAAAACCCACTTGCGCCATTCTGTTGTGTCCTTGGGAAAGACACTTTACGGCACTTTCCCCTGCTTGGTGGTCTTGGCAAGCAGTTCTAAATTACAGTCATATCTCTATTAAATTACTAGCGGACAGCAATATTTTGGCATCTCCGGAAGCAGGTCGGGGTAATTGCCTACCCTATGTATTAGCGCCTCCGTCGCTTTCCTGCGAGTCAGGAGGATAAATATAGAGGTAAAATAAAAAAAATAAATAAATAAAGATAAATTCAAAAAGGAGCACTGGACAAGTTTTTTAAGTGCAATTTTAACACAAAGGAACCGAAAGAGACATTGCCACACCAAAATGCAGTCGAGTGCCAGCCATGTACCGAAGAACCAGGAGCTAGTCAACAAATCACTGAACACTCCTCATCTATGGGTAATAATGTGAGAAAAGAAGATCCCATGACCTGGCCTAATACAGTCTCTGGACAGTTAAGAAAATATCTTGTTATGCAAGGACCTGCTCCAATTAGAAAAAGATGCTTTTCCAAGAATAGTTGTGGTCGCTGCTTTTCGGAAATGGCCCAACTCGATGCCGCCAACTCGATGCCGCCGACTCGATACCAGGCAACTGGTTAGGGTTAGGGTTAGGGTTAGTAAACAACAATTTGAAAGTTAAACTGTTAAAAGTTGGCTTGGCATCGAGTTGGCCTGGCATCGAGTTGGGCTGGCATCGAGTCGGCGGCATCGAAGCGTACCCGACCCCTGCTTTTCTAAACAATATTGCCAAAGATTATTACCTAATAGAGACAATGTGATAAAACCATGGATTATTAATCTGCAGATAAAATTAATTGTTTTACTGCAGGTTAAAGCCACAAGAATTGACATCCAGCTTAGCTCATGGTGGTTTCTGTGATTGGGCTAATGTATCCAGACAATTGAAAAAGCATGAAGAATCAAAACGTCACGTTAATGCTACAGCGCAGCTTTTCAGCTCCTGCGAAGATTAAAAAGTACAACAACCATTGACAAAGAAACTACAGGAACTTGCTGAACATTGAAAGCTATTTCTAAAACGAATGGTCGCAGTTGCCCAATTTTTAGCTAAGAGAAATCTTTTATTCTGCGGGGAAATGAGGCCATTAGTTGCAACAGTTCAAAAAACAGAGATTATCTGGGTTTGATTGAACTGCTCGCGAAATTTGATCCAACTACAAAAAAAAAAAACATTTGAAAAATGTTTGAAGTAAAAACACGCACATACATTATTTCAGTAGTGATAGTCAAAACGAACTTATTGATATCATAAGCGGTGCTATATTGAAAGAGATACTCCAAAGAATAAGAACTGCAAAATACTATGCTGTGATATTAGATTGTACCCCAGACATAAGTCATCAAGAGCAAATGTCACTAACAATCTCATATGTATCAGATGGATCATCTAACCAATTTCCTGTTGCAATTTTTGATCACTTCATAAAAGTTATTCTTGTTGAGAGCAGCAATGGAATAAACATGTATATAAAACTTTTAGATTTATTAAAAGATTTAAAACTTGAAGTAGATGACATTCGTGGTCAAGGGTATGACAATGGCAGTAATATGAAAGGGCACACATTTGATGTCCCAGCTCGTCTGCTGAAAGACAATCCTCAAGCCTTCTTTGTACCATGTACTTGCCACAACTTAAATTTAATACTTAGTAATATTGACAAAAGTTGTACAGATGCTGTTTGCTTTTTTGGTACTTGCATCAAATATATGTATTTTTTTGCTGCATCAACCTAACGCTGGGCAGTGCTGAAGAAGCATCTACATGGCTTATCGGTAAAACCTGTATGTGAAACTAAATGAAAAAAACAAATTGAAAGAGTAAAATCAATCAGAATCAAATTGGGGAAATATTTGATGCACTATGTGAGGCGGCAGAAACAAATGATGATGCACAGTTTAAGTCAGAAGCAGAAGGCCTTGCAAACCAATTGAGTGATTTTAAATTTTTAATGTGCCTCTGCTTTTGGTTTGATGTACTTTTTCACGTGAATTTCGTCAGCAAAGAACTTTAAGGGGAAATGTTAACCTTGACGATGGACTAAAAAACTAACTTGCTGAAATGGATGAAAGAATACTGCAACAAAGGACTTGAGGATGTTATTTCTACAGCAAATGACTTAGCAGATGAACTGAATATTCCAGAAGAAAGACAGAAAGTTTTCAATAAAACAAACTCACAAAAAAAAAGTTTTTGTATGAAGGGCAAGATGAAACAGTTGATGATTCCAAACAGGAATTTAAAATTAAATGTTTTCACATTTTTCTTGACTAAGGAATAAAATCACTCGAGGACAGATTTACCAATTTGAGAAAATATGCTGAACTTTTTGGCTATGTGACAAAATTTAAAACCATGCCTAAACAAAGTGTAAGAGAATGTACAACTCAATTACAAAATGCTTTGATAAATTCAAAGCCAAGCAAAGACAACAATGGAGATACGATAGCAGAGAAGAAAGCAGATATTAGTGGCACAATGTTACGCGAGGAATTGCAGTCTCTGAAATCGATTCTCCCGGATGAATTTCAAGACACAGTGAACCCAGAAAAATTGTTAAAATATCTCAGTGAAAATAACAGGCATAAATCTTTTCATAATGTATTCATAGCCGTCAAACTTTTTTTGACCATACCTGTATTTGTTGCCTCAGGAGAAAGAAGCATTTCTAAACTAAAACTGATCAAAACCTACTTAAGATCGACTATGAAACAAAAACAGTTTAATAGTTTAGCTCTATTATTAATTGAAAATGATATTTTGAAAGTTGTAAATGTAGACTCAACAATAAAATACTTTGCTAGTAAAAAATCAAGAAAAGTTGGCATAATTTAATGAGGAAAATATTGAAATATCATTTGTCAGTTACCGTTTTTTTTATTGTAAACCGCCCTTGATTGTTAGCCGCACAAAATGATGAAAAAAATATTTGTAAGTTGTGACTTACAATCTAAGAAAATACGTTATCTATTTGTAATTTAAATTGTTGTATTGTGTTGCTGTGGCCGTCTTGTGGATTATTGTAAAGTTACGAGGCTAATCATATCCAGTATATACTTTAAAAGAAGCGTTTTCTGATAAATCTGTATATGCAGTTTCTGCTTTCAGCTTTGTTTCTTGTATGATTAATTGAAAAGTTATTGCCTCTTGTATCGAATTACAATATTGTGGCATTCAAAACAGTGTTTTGGCATTAGCAAAATTTACGCGACTTTGCGGGCCCCGCAAAAAAGTTTGTATTGGGCCCCAAAAACCCTAGCTTCAGCTCTAGTGATTAGGCAAAACATTACATTTTAAACGATATCAAATAGTTTTGATAGAAGGGAGGTTGCACATATCAGTTATTTTTGCATAAAAGAAGAAAAAGATTGCACATATGTAGCATTTTACTTTTAAAATAAGTGCTTGAAAAACCATTGAACACCACAGCCACTACTAGCATTTCGTGCCTCACGTCTTGTTTCAAATTTACAAAGTTACGACGGAGGCATTTCAGCATAAAGACAATTTTTTAAAAAAATAGGTTTTTACTGTCGGGAAGCAAATTGAGGTTACAAGCCTTGTCTAAAATCATTCCATATCTATGACTACTTTAACGTTTTGTTTCTTTCATTTTTGCTTTCTTTTATAAAAAGATTTGCTATAACAGCTAATATATCACACGTATTATGAGGTAAAAGTTATTGTAGAAATAAGAAAAGTGAGATTACGTTTGGAAAAACTGATTGAATTTTCAAAACCTTTAATTTCAAAACAAAAAAATAAATGCACAGAGCGCAAACAAAAAAAGATAAAGTGCAAGTTTCAGCATGTTTTAATTTATTGGTTCTCATCCTTTTATGGTTCGTGGCTCCTTTCCAGAGACTCTCAACACCCGTGATCCCTGCCTAGAATATTGTTTCAAAAAACAACTTCCTCTAGCGACTTACCTTTAAGAAATTGTCGTGGGCTTGTTTAAGTTCCTCTGATGACAAGTTGGTAAGCATGCACAAATCTTCTCGTTCTCGATTCTCTTTTGATTTACTTTTTATGCAACCCATTGTCTGCTCATTGATATTATTTTAGGGAATTACCCTTTTTTACCAAGGCTTCGTTAAACAGTCATAGGAAACTTTCTGAAATAAATTATGTAGCAGCGATGAATTTAAGCTTCCGCGTAAAATAATTGGCACAACAATACAGATAACAACAGAGAATCCCACAAATTAAATAGAAAAAAAGACTTAAATTTAAGCCTCAGCATGATCAAGAAGGAAGTTTGATAAGCTTCTAGCTAAGTTCAGCTAAGTTCTTTAATGTTTGCACATTTTGAAAATAAATGCTTATACTGTTTTTGCTTTTCGCATTTTCAAACTTCCAATGCTTATACTATTTTGCTTTACTGTCTTCAAAAGTTTTTCCATACAATTTTATTCATCTATAAAAAATTAGTTCCGGTATATCCAACATATACATGGAACAGAGTCCATAAAAGCAAAATTACCTCTAGCTAAATCTATTACTGATTTTGTCGCAACCTAGCAATGATGAGTGTTACTTCTTAGCTCAATTGGCTGCCACAAGTTCACTTCTTATTTGCTAAATCTTCGCCACTTCGACATTGCAACCGCCAGCAGTATACCGATACGTCGTTTGTGCTCGAGCTTTTCTGCTTCGGCTGTGACGTTTTTTTACGGAAACGGCACGAGCAAAAACAGCGCAACTGATTATCTTATCGAACTGTAACCAAATCGCTATTTACGTTCAGCTGCGAGTGCGACGCAAGCAGCGGCTCTGATGTGACCTTCGTTTTGTTTCGCCGCTTGATATTCGCAATCTGGCTTGCCTGAACCTTGCTATGGCGCGCGTCAACCGGAACAATACATCATCAGACGGAGCTGTTTCGTGCATGACGCAAGTATGCGAAAAAAGCGTGACATCAACAAATATTACTCCGTGCTACGAAGATTGTCGAAGCCGATGAACAAATCACGCGTAATGCAAAGGAACTTTCTTTGTTATTAACAATCCGTAAGAATTAAGCTCAATTGTGGTTTACGATTTATTTTTCGCCGGACCAAGCCAACCAGACTAAAAAAACTTTGAAGAATGATCGAACGACTGGTAAATTTCGTTTAGATTTAGAGCGAAACGCATTGACATCAAAAGAGTTTTCTGTTCCAAAAAATCAAACAAAGAAGTCGTAAAAATAAAAAATATAGCGGCAATTTGTTTTCTTTTCTGTCGAGCTCTCTTCTTTTTTGAAAAAAGCTTGATCTTTATGTAACGGAATATTTTATGTTCAGTAATGAAAAAAGTAATGAAATCAAAAAAGGAGTGCATAAGAGTCGAGATAAAATGAAAACAAACTTTTTTAAAAAGCAAGTTGTTGTAAAGAACATTACTAGAAGATTTTTTCTTTGAAAACAATTCTTTTACTCCCGTAAATTTTTTTAACTTTTTTAAAACGCGCAACGCATAGGCCTACAAAAGGAAATTCCCGCTAAACGCGTTTTTAGTGCTACAAATGTCAAGTGGTCACGTGCCTAATCATATGTGACGTTTTTTTACGTGAAATGCAATCATCAAATTCTACAAAGGTTCGATGTAACCTATCATGCTCGACTCGCTTCGTGCTTTTCGCCATATTTTGTGCATTGCAAAAGCAATCTTTTATGAAGCTGATTTTTTTTTTTTTCAAAGCATTCTCGACATTTGCACATAAATAGTTTTGGTAACAATATTTAAGAAAAGATATCTTTTTCTTCCTTACACAGTATTTTGTTTATCAGTTTTTCTGTCGAAGCCTATAACCCTGTTATTACAGATTATTGGGAGGATAAATATGATAGCAAATTTTTTTAAATTGCTAAAAGTTAATAATTGATCGCAACAACTAAAATTTTTAAAGTGGTAGAACCTAACACAACGCATTTAGAATTAAACCTGCCAATGTTTTTACCAAAACATGGCAAAGCAATTCAAATGCCGATCCATTTGAAATGTTTTCAGTTGGTGGTGCAGAAACAAATTTATCATTCAAGATTTTTTTCTATACGTCAATTAAACAACTCACGCTATTTGGTCCCTCTGCAGCGTGGTTCGCTTAAAGTACACTTTATTGTAGCCCTACGAAAGAAATTGATTTTAGTTACATACGGTGATGGCTTTGAAGAGAACGAAGCAGCTGCACCCAGGCCACGCTGAAAAAGGTCGCAAAGCATTGTCCCTCCTTTATTGTGGCGCCATGACAGGTTAAAAATGTCGTTTAAAATGAAGATATTTTTTTGGTGTTTAGTTGCATGGAACCCCGGTTTAATATTTATTTATTTATTATTTTTTTTATCTCTATATTTATCCTCCTGACTCGCAGGAAAGCGACGAGGCGCTATACATAGGGTAAGCATTACCCCGACCTGCTTCCAGATATACCAAGATATTGCTGTCCGCTAGTAAATTAGTAGAGATATGACTGTAATTTAAAACTGCTTGCCAAGACCACCAAGCAGGGGAAAGTGCCGTAAAGTGTCTTTCCCAAGGACACAACAGAATGGCGCGAGTGGGTTTTGAACCGAGACCATGTTGATCATCAGTCCGGTGCTTTAACCACTCAACCACGCTGCCGGCTTTGTTTGTTAAAGCTGCCGGTTTTAAACAATAATTTTTAAATTATTGTTGAAAAATGGAAAAAACTTAATAAGTTAGCCTCAATTTTTTTTAGGGAAATAAGCCTTAATGTACCCTTTGATAAAGCCACCATTGGTTACATAAATGATCTTTTTTCTTTCTATTAATGATGAATATGCCACTATCCATGATTTTACAATGTTGGTCTTGATTGATTTTGGTTTGATTTAAAAAAACAACCTTAACCAACCGAATACCAGAGCTGCATATTCATTTTAGTCTAAAAAAATGTAGCCTATTGTAAATGCTAATGTCTTTTTTCGTTTTTAAACTTAATTAAATTATATCTGCAATATTACAGTATATTCAGTCTAGTCGTCACTCAGGTTTTGCTTTAAAGTGGCTTTTAATCTAATGGGAATTGAGCCGAAGCGGTTCTATTATTGCCAACGGTTGCCGATTTATTGTCCAAGACTCTAAGAAGTGTTTCTTCCTTACTTCCTGGAGGACCAAGAATCCAACAATGGTGGAACTTGCTGCTATGGATCCAAAGGATTATTTAAAAAAAACACGATTTTTCTTCTTTAATTTCAAGTGATGATTTTTTTTTTTGTCATACACTTAATTTTCAAAGACAAAAACTATCTTTTGACTTTTAACTTTAAGTAAAAACCTTATTTTTGATTCGCCATTGAAGGATTCAAGATACTTTTTTAATCCCGTAGAAGGGTAAAAATGGAATCGGCAAGGGTTGGAATAATTCGGTGAGTGAAATCCTTTACAATTAAGAAGTATTAAAAATTCAGCCGATACAATTAACCCTTTCAACGAGAAGTTACTAACAGAAAAAATAGAAACACGAGTTTATATTAAAACAAAAATAAGCAAAACTGATTTTTATTTAATCTATTTCTCTCTTTAAATTAGTTTGAAACGTTGTTGAAAATCTTTTCATCAGTTTTTATAAACCATAAATCCAGGCGAATCAGGGAATATTACGCAGCGTATCCGACAATTATGTATTACCGCACATCTACCATGACGTATAATCTATATACAAATGTCTCAATTAAAGGATGAGCAATGAGCGTTCGGAAAGTACTGCTCTATGTAGCTAAAGTGTGAACAAGATATCCCACTGTTCGTTAGAAAATTAGTTTATTGAGAAAAGAAACCAGTTATCCACAACAGCCATGACGCGTCGCTATTTCCTCCTCCGTCAGTGACGTAAGTGCTTCGACACTTCATCATTTCCAACGCATGAAACCAAGTGATAAACCGATTCATCACTGTCTGCGAAAAGCCATTCGACACTCGTCGGATCGATTAAAGCATTGATTATTACTTTTACTAAGAACTTTTATCTGTTATTGAATCCACTATGACAAGTTTCGACTCTTTATCGCCATCTTGCGAGAGTGATTTCTAAAACAAAATCACCAGGTGAGAATTTAAAAGAAAAGTTCAATAAAGATATTACCTGAAAAGGAGCATCTGGGTTTAGCAAACCTCCGTCCCCGATCACGACCTCTATCTCGTGCCCGCGAGCCATTAACTCCGCCAAATCGCGAACCTTAACAATGAAAGTGTTGCACAATCGATCATGATTGCGATCACTACACGCAGCCTACCTTGACGAGGCGACATTGATTGTCGTCGCCGACCAGCTCGACCGTCCCTTCGCAGTCGTCGCTGGTGAGTAAAAAGGTTGGATCTAATCTGGAAGTGACGTCACCAGACGAGTAGGTCGCGTCGCACGCGTTGAGATCGTCCCGCTTTTGGTTTTTCTTTTCGTGATTTCGTAAGTGAACGCGGTAGTTTCCGGGGTGCGTGAAAAAGCGACCGCAATACTTGCACGGGCCTAATAAGTCGCCATTGTGCGCTCTCATGTGGCGAGAAAGGTCGCACTTGTACGCAAACATTTTATCACACTTGGGACAGGGGAAAGGCCGCTCCTTGGTGTGAGTACGCATGTGTTCAATGACATGCGCCCGGGTCGCAAACAGGCGGCCGCATACGTCACATTTTTTACGCTTCACTCCTGAGTGCCAAAGCTTGTGCTTGCTCAAACTAGATGGGTCGGAGTAGGCCCGAGGGCATAGAGAGCATTTGTAGGGCTTCTCACCTGCGTCAAAACATTTAAATTATTTTAATGAAAGCTCTGATATAAATTGTGAAATTAAAAAAGATTTTCATATGTTAAAATGTTTTTTTACTTTGAGTAGTAAAGTCTACCTAGATGTAAATTATTTCATCGTAAAGTCAAAATAAAAAGCAAGCTGTACCTGTGTGGATGTGTTCGTGGATTTTGAGGTTATAAATATTAGCGAAAGACTTGTTGCACACGCGACACCTTGCCACTTTCTCACCAGTGTGGCTGCGCATGTGCGCCTTCATGCGATACTCCGTCATCACCTTGCCGCAAATCGGGCAACTCAATCGAAGAGCGGGCTTGCGGCCGCGTTTACTGCCACTAAGTGAAGTCTGCAAGGAAGGAAAGTTTAAACGGGTTTCCACAAATTTTGATTCAAGCAGCACCTTGTACGGTTCATCATCGATCGTTGAAGCTGCCACGGGCCTGCTAGCAAAAGTAATTGTTACTTACAGAGCAATCAAACGTTTCTTTCGACTTTGTGATGAACTTACCGATGCATGTCATCGTCAGGTTTGATGCTGGAAATGTTGGACGAATTGTCGTCTGCTGTAACTTCTACTTTGATCTGATAACATCGTACGCTTAAATTAAGACTAAACAATGAAAAAAATGCTTGAAAATGCAAAGACATCGCAAACTCAAATACGCAAAGACCTTGAAGATCGATGAAAATTAAATCGAATCGCAAATTTTAATAATTATGTAAATCGATAGTAGACAACCTTTTTAATACAAGGGTCATTAAACACAAATTTTCAACAAAGAACGTCATATTTCGAATTGTAGGCCGTAAGCGATTTTTTTTGTCTTTTAAAATCAACTTGTAACTAAAATCTTGCATAACTTTATATTTTCTTTCAACTATTCATTTCATGTAAAGGCTACCTTTCCTACACAAACCGTTTATAGAGAAAAAATCGGAATCAACTAAACCAGTGGTGGGAGAACTACGACCCGCCAAGCGTTCATTGTAAACGATGTAACTAATCAAAGTGAAGGCTTTTTTTGGTTTTCAAATAAGTTTGAGGCGTGAATTCACATTGTAAATACTGGTGCGGTCCTCAATCAAAATACACTTTTGAATTTGACTCTCGAGCTAAAAAGTTTGCCATCCCTTAAATAAACGAATAAAAAACGAATAAAGGGGGTTAACTTGAGCACTTACTTAAATTAAAAGCTTTTTATTTTTTATTTATTTTTCTTCTCTATATTTATCCTCCTGACTCGCAGGAAAGCGACGGAGGCGCTAATACATAGGGTAGGCAATTACCCCGGCCTGCTTCCGGAGATGCCAAAATATTGGTGTTCGCTCGTAATTTAATAGAGATATGACTGTAATTTAGAACTGCTTGCCAGGACCACCATGCTGGGGAATGTGCCGTAAAGTGTCTTTCCCAACGACACAACAGAATGGCGCGAGTGGGTTTTGAACCAAGAACGTGTTGGTTACGAGCCCGACGCTTTAACCACTCGACCACGCTACCGACCGATTTTAAGGAAACTGCACACTGCAACACCCTGCATTCCACTTTCTGTTCACCATTCTCCTCAATTGAACTCTCTAAAGCTATCTCTCAACTCTCAACATCAACCTCCTCCGGCCCTGATCAAATTACCTACCCTCTTCTATCCCACCTACCACAATCTGCGTTACATTTTCTTCTATACATCTTCAACCTTTCCTGGTCAACACACACCTTCTCGTCTGCTTGGAAACAATCAACAATCATCCCCATTCTCAAACCCGGAAAACCCTCTGTCTCACCTTCTTCATATAGACCCATTTCTCTCACTTCATGTACCTCCAAACTCTTCGAAAGAATGGTTTTAGGACGACTAACCTATTTTCTCGAACTACATGACATTCTCTCACCCGTGCAAGCTGGTTTTAGACCTGGTAGATCGACTGTAGACCAGGTTCTCCTTCTCTCACAGTCAATCGCAGATTCCTTCCACCAATCTAAGCCAGGCGCACGTACAGTCCTTGCCACTGTGGATTTTGCGAAAGGTTTTGACTCAGTTTGGCACTCTGCCCTACTCTCTAAACTCCTCTCATTAGATCTTCCTCTTTGCTTTGTCGAATGGATACGATCCTACCTCTCAGATCGCCGTTCGAAAGTCCGTATCTGTAATTCATACAGTCGTCCTTTCCGTCTCCGAAGAGGAGTTCCCCAAGGTTCGGTTCTAGGACCAGTTCTCTTTTCTTTATATATCAATGACCTTCCCACTTTCCTTCCTGCATCTGTTAAGACCTCTCTCTATGCAGATGACCTAGCCATCTGGGCCTCCTCCCCGAGAGTTGAGTGTGCAACCGCTGTAGTACAAGCTGCCCTCAACAGACTGGTGGAATGGTCCTCAAAATGGCGCCTTCCTCTCAACCCCCTCAAATGTCAAACATCCTTCTTCAGCTTAGACCCCTACCAATCACGTATACAACCATCTCTGCACATTCTTAACACCCCTCTCAAATTCAACCCTCATCCAACCTTTCTCGGTGTAACCTTCGACCGCACTCTCTCTTTCAAATATCACGTCTTATCCTTACGGAAAAAGTTTCACAACCGATTTCGTGCTTTTCGCTCCATTGCCTCTGCCTCCTGGGGCCCATCAAAAGAATCCTTATGTACCCTATACAAAGCCTTCATTCGCCCCATCCTCACCTGTGCTTCCCCAGGCTGGTTTCCCTTCTCATCTCCTACTCACATCACCTCCGTGGAGAGGATGCATAGATCTTCCTGTCGAGTAATCACAGGTTGTCTATCGTCCACTCCCATTCCTCTACTTCATATAGAAGCACTTCTACCTCCACTACGAGTCACCCTCACTCACCAATCCCTTTCCTTCTTTGAACGAGCCCTCCGTCTACTTCCCACCTTTCCTATAGCCTCTCTTGCGAACTCTAACCCCCGTACACGTCTCAAAAAGAACTCATGGAGATCTTTCTCCAGATCACATAACCTTACCCCTAACCTACATCTCACCCGTGAACCACTAATCCTCTGCCCTCCAAAACCCCCCTGGTCTGCCCCATCTAATTACACAATCTCACTCCGCCTCTCATCCCCATGCTCTCGCAAAGACCCCCCCTCCCTTCGCAACACTGAAGCTACCTCCCATCTTTCCACTCTATCTCACAGCGATATCTCTGCCTGGACTGACGGTTCGGTACCTGGCGGGCTGGTACAGGGTGGTGCAGGGATACACATCAAGTGTACAAAGTGTGTCACTGCTACCTCGCTTTCCTTCTCGACTGGTCTCTGGGCTACCAGTTATAGTGCTGAAACCTTCGCTCTCCTACATGCTCTTGAGTGGTGTATCTCTCACTCCAAGACATGTAATTTCGACTCTATCACCTTCTTTTCCGACTCTTTATCTGTCCTTTCAACTCTCTCTACCCCCCTACCATATTTAACCCCAAAATCCCTATCCAATACCCAATCTCTTCTTAACTCTCTATCTCAATCCAAGGTTGTCCATCTTCAATGGATACCTGGTCACTCTTCCCTCCCAGGCAACGACTTAGCTGACTCTCTAGCTAAAGCCGGTGCCTCTCTCGATCCCTCCAATATATCAGTATCCCTCACACCCCTTATCTCCTCCCAACGGCTATCCCTCTACACCAGTTGGAGACGCAGTGTCCAATCTGGTTTCTTCCAACACCAAATCCCTACAGTATCTCCCGAGGAGCTTACTCTCCCTCGCTCCGCTCGCTGTGCTCTCTCCCGTTTACGCTGCAATGGGCACAGCACTCTCCTCAACTCTTATCTCCACAGGGTTGGTCGAGCCGAGACTCCTTCTTGCAGCAACTGTGGTTCTGAATCACAGGATCTCTCACATCTCGTGCTCGACTGCCCTGTACTAGACCCTCTGCGTCGGGCCATTTTCGGCCACACCCCTTCTCTTCTGGACCTCTGGTCCCGTCCGTGGGGAGTCGCCCGACTATTGGGATTCCGCGGAATTGATCCGCGCCCCCATCCCTAGGAATGGGTCGGGTAAAACCACCACCACCACCACCACCGATTTTAAGGGGCCGTATACAAAAAAATGTTCTTCACTTTATAGGTTAAATAATTTAATTTTTTTACAAAGTAAAGCACCGCAGACCACTAAATGCCAAATATCATTGTAGCATTGACCTAAAAAGCAAATATATATATATATAAAATATATAAACAACTATGGTGTCTCTAAAATATACTCAATCAAAAAGTTGTTACTAAAAACGTTACTTACTGGCGGGCAATCCGACTGTTGATAAATGGCTGGTTCTGTGTCATCAATGTCAGTGGCAATATCCATAATGTTGGTATCTAAATAATCGACCGTACGTTCAATTTTTATGCAACTTAAACTAGAGAATAAATATTATTCAAAACTTTTCATATGTTACATCTTTTTTCCAGTAATGGCAATTGTTTATGCTGAAACAACAATTTCAAAAATCGAAAAATTTTTTTCAAATTTTTTTTGAAACAATTTTTCTTGAAACAACAATTCCAAAAATCGGAAAGATAATACAAGCAAGTAAAAAAGCAAGTAAAATTATTTATAAAAAAATATCTTTTAGATATCTTTATTTTTTATTGATTTCGTTTATCTAAAACCTTGTCAGAAACTTGCTTTTTACAAATATATATCTAAAATAAGTGCTTTAAACTTTATTTTATAACCTGAAAGACGAAAATATATTTACTGTACATCAGCGGTCCCCAGCCCCCCGGGACGCGGACCGACGTTAATTTTCTGCCAGTCCGCAAAGTATCTTCATATTCGCAAAACATTGCAAAATTTTTATTGCTTGTAAAATTCATTTTACCGTTGGCCGATTCGTAGCAGTTATAAAGATCGAGCCCTTCTTTAAACAAGAAGAAATACACCCATGGCATTTCAATTCCAGAAAATTCTTAATTCGCGTTTCTCGAGCATTCCTACGACTGTGTGGAACTGCACAACCTGAAACGAGAACTACAAGAAATTGTTGAGTCGAGAACTCAACCGAGGTTATACCTTTGTTTTTTATGTAGCCTAGCGTTGATTAGGGATTTATAACGTTAACTGATGCACAGAAAACTGGCATATCTTGCTTGATACCACGAATTGTCAGAATATAAAGGCTGACCTTACGGTGACTGATATTTTGTGCCGTTTATGATTTTTTTCGTCATAAGTAGCGTCTAGCTATCAAGAAGATTTGTAACAACAAAAATATTCTTTATTTACTTTAGCCCTTTATAAGGCAGTAATAAACATGTTCCCGTGTACTAAAACTTCTTCTAATGAGCAGTGGTAAATAGGTTGCCCACTGCCCAGTGATGGCTTTAATACAGAGCAAAGAAAGCAGCCACATTTGATCCCCCACTAAGCAAAATATTTCTCTATTTCTTCATAGTAGCACCATAATAGAGCCCCCATCCTGTCTGCACCTTAACTTTAGGACAAAAGTAGCAATCAAGTACTCAATTGAAAGCGATGACTTTTTTTTAGAGACCACTATGTGTTTGGGACAAAAAACTTTGTTTTGAACCAGGCTATCTTTTTTTTTATTTTCATTGCAAAATAAATTTTAAAAAGTGACCCCCTTTTTTCTTGGACCAAGCCCCCTTATGTAAGGCCATCACTGAGGTTGTCAATAAAAATAGTTGTTTTAGGAAAACAGAATAATCAGTTTTTAAAATTGAAACTCCAAATAATCAATTAGCTTCGAAAAAATGTGTGTTTAAATATGTGAAAATTTTTGGTTAGCTCAATTGATGAAATAAGGACATGTTTTATTTTTCATAAAAATAAGATATAAATATATGAGGATTAAAAATTACTTAGAGTTTTCAGAAAGAATAAATGTGTATGAAGTTGATTGAATAGTTTTTTTTGTAACTAAATGTTTCCAGTTTCTGTGCAGTAGGTGCAATATTATGACCACAATCACTCCAGAAATATATTCACCCTCCCCCACAAAATATATATATATCCTGGAGTGAATAAGCCTAGAGAATGTTTACAACCCAAATTCAGCTTAAGCACTGAGCAATTCCAAATAAAACTAAATTATTAAATTATTAATGTATCTACGTTACACCAGCCACAGTAAAATTGCCTAATATTGACAGGTCCATCACAACAAAAAGGTTGGAGACCACTGCTGTACACAATTAATATGCTATATCCAATACCCATGATTGTGACTAGTGAGTAAGTAAAATGTCAAGCCTTTATGCATTAGTTTGAATTGGTATAAACCTTGTTTTACTTGCCTTCAGAACTTTTAAATTGTTTACAAAGCTCAACAACTGTAAAGATTTCTAGTGATTCTGATGTTACCAGCAAACGGTCAACATTTTCTGAATTAACATCAAGTTTGGAAGAGTACAAAAAATCAAGTAATACACCAAAAGAATCTTCATCAATGCCATCAAGGCTTATGTTAGGAGAGCTTTCCTGTAATAAATTTTTTATTTCTTAAAATGTGCATTCCTTTCTTGATTATCTTGTTATATTGAGAAGTAGTAAATAATTGAATTCTTATACTTAAGTAAAAACAACAGTAACAAAAAGATATTTATGATTTGTTAATTGATACAGTAAGTATAAAAATGCTATTCACAAGAAAATTTTTGAAAATTTTGAAGGTTGACAATTGATATATGCTCAAACACAATTGAACAGGAGTGCACAGCATGCATTTCTAAAAAAGATTTTTAACAACATTTTAGATTTGCACATACTATAAAAAATCAAAGAAAGTACTAGCTAAGTTTTTAGATTGCAAAATGACACTAAATTTTTTTTAACATTCTTTGCTAAATTCTTTATTTTTTTTGAAGATTTGGAGCCAGCATACAATTTGCAAGTTTAAAAGCTCAGTGGATATTTTTGTAATGTCACTCAAATCTTGGTAAGAGAGTTTAAAATGTAATATTTCTACATGTGCATACAAAAAACAAACCTGATTCCAGAAAGAAGCTTCCAGTGCACGTTTTATAACAGGACTATGAGCAGCAACTAACGCTTGATGAACAAAAAACTTTTTTCCAGATACATAAATAATAAAATTGGTAAAAATATTAGAGTTTCTTTGATTATTCAACAACTCTAAGGTTTTTACAGCATGTGTAAGTGAATGTAACACCATAATTTTTAAAGTAACAACATAAATACCTAAATTTTTAACTAACTCTAAACTGTATCAAACTAAAATTTAATGAAATTACAATTAAAAGATTTGTTAAATTGCTAGTCATGTTTCTTAAAAAAACTAAAAAAATTTTGCTAAATTAAAAATAAAAGTTTATGGTAAAAATCAATGTACAATGAGTACATATAGTTTTTGCTTTTGGCAAAGTTAACACGATACAGAATCATTTATATTAATTACCAAAATTGCAGCTGTTTATATATGTTCTTAAATTTCAAACAAATTACTAAGTTTTTAAGAAAATGTTAAAAAATTTATTTATTTATAAATCAAACTAACTCTTAAAAAGTCTCTTCAAGAAGTCACCGTAAGCAATTTTTTTGGTGAAACTAACCCAAAATCCCCCTTTCAGCGCCAGAATGGAATAAAAAAGAAACCAAGAGAAAAAGGATTTCTCACAAAGCAATAGAACCACAGGGGGATCTGACTTAGTTTCACAAACAAAAATCACTTATGGTGACTTCTTGAAGAGATCCTTTTATACCCCTCTTACTAAATTAAAATTTGTCTGGACCTACATTTTATTTGATGCAATAGCAATGTAGGTAATGTAATGGCATCTTTTCAAGAAGGGATTTTAACTGCTTTTTGTTTGTGAAATTAACCTGCAATCCCCAATACAGCACAAAGAGGAAATATAAAAGAAACCAAAAGAAAAAGAATCTCTCAAGAAGCAATAATACCACAGAGAATTCAGGTCTTTTCAAAAAGTCACTGTAAGTAATTTTTTTAGTGAAACTAATCCGGAATACCTCTTTCAGCATCATGGTGGGATAAAGAAGAAACCAAGAGAAGAAGGATCTCACAAAAATTGATAGTAACTGCATGGTGATTTCTGGTTAGTTTCACTGACAAAAATCCCTCATGGTCACTTATTGAAGAGACTTGGGAATTCTATGTTAGTTTTACTAACAAAAATCACTCATGGTCACTTTTTGAAGAAACCCATGTAATGTCCACCAAAAATTCTTACAAAAATAAACAAAAAATGATTTTCTGAAAATAAACAAACAATACTAATATTGGTATGTAAAACAAAAACCAAAAAAAGCTTTATTCATTCCAAAATATTCCATTCTTGTTCACTGAGTGTAGTTGATTACCTTTAAATCTTGGGAAATCGCCCAAGCCTGCAAGGTTAGTAACAGAAAACAGTGAACACGACCCAAACATTCATTATATTATTTGTTTTATCTCATTTCTTTCCATTCACGTTAAGGCAAAAACTTTTAAATTCTCTCCATTTCTTCCCATCAAATACTTCTTTTTCTTGATGCTTGTCAATGTCCTGTCCTTCACAAAACATTGCTTTAAAACTTTTTGCTCTTTGTATGTCAATGCAAAACTATTCTCAAGATGCATTCTTTAATTTTTTCTTTTATTATGTTCATACCATCTCAATTAATGTTTTTATTATGATTTGAAACCATCCCTCATACCACATTGTCTTTTTACTTCCTACTAGCTATTCTATCTTCTTAATTGACAATAACCTCTAACATTCTGCAATCTGTATCACGTACTCTTTAAAATTTTTGTTGTTCTTTGTTTTTTGCATCATATATAAAAAGACTGACATGATGAACATGTGATAAATATAAACTATCCATTGCTATGTTTTGTTACAATTAACTTAAAATTTTAATAAATTTCCTGCCACAGCTGTCTAATCAACTCAGGGAACATCTTGACTTGATAACTATACGGTTTTTCGATACTCCCTGCCATTGTACACTGCTGATTGCCAAAGTTTGCAATATAGTTTTCTTTTTACGTTAATGTGTTTTTTTTTCTGCAATTGGAAATGTTGCTTCATTTTCTTTTGAGTGTGTGTGTGTGTGTGTGTGTGTGTGTGTGTGTGTGTGTGTGTGTGTGTGTGTGTGTGTGTGTGTGTGTGTGTGTGTGTGTGTGTGTGTGTGTGTGTGTGTGTGTGTGTGTGTGTGTGTGTGTGTGTGTGTGTGTGTGTGTGTGTGTGTGTGTGTGTGTGTGTGTGTGTGTGTGTGTGTGTGTGTGTGTGTGTGTGTGTGTGTGTGTGTGTGTGTGTGTGTGTGTGTGTGTGTGTGTGTGTGTGTGTGTGTGTGTGTGTGTGTGTGTGTGTGTGTGTGTGTGTGTGTGTGTGTGTGTGTGTGTGTGTGTGTGTGTGTGTGTGTGTGTGTGTGTGTGATTGTTTAAATGTGTGTGATATTTTAATTTACCAACAGAACAACAAACTTTGGATCACGTCATCTTCGATTTCAAGCCATTCTTTAAAGGCAGTGGCTACTGGCTGGGGGTCCAGTTTCGGAATCCAAGTTTTTGAAAATCTAAAGTTTGGTACTGAACTTTAAACTTTCTAAAATCTAAGATCAGGTAATGGTTTTTTCGACCAAAGACTCTAAAATATTGGCTGTGTTTCGACTCGATTGTCATATTATCCTTTTTTTACGGTACCTGCAAATACTACAGGAGCCACATGGAGCCGCATGGAGCTGCATGGAGCCGCATGGAGCCACATGGAGCCACCGTGTAAACTTCAAATACTACAGGAGCTGTATGGAGACCTTTTAAATTAGGTCTAGAGATGCATGGAACTGCATGGAACTGCATGGAGTCGCATGGAGCCATCGTCAGGGCTGCGAACTCAAACTCAAACTCGAACTCGAAGAACTCGGCAATTTTGGCCGAACTCAAACTCGAACTCGAACTCGAAAAATAAAAATTTCTGAACTCGAACTTGAACTCGAACTTGAAAAAAGTTTGTGATGTTTGAGTTCATTTAATGAGTAAATTTAACTATAACATTTCTCAGCGTTGGTGCCAAATTATAATTTGCTATCCTCTTTTATTTTGTTTAATAATAGATTAAAATTGGTAACATTGATGACAAAGCATTTTTAACATGAGCTTAGTTTTTCGCAGTTGAATTATTCTCTTAACTCTATTCCGACTGTATTTTTTCAACTCTATTTTGTGAACTTGAACTCGAACTCGAACTCGAACTCGAAAAATTGAAATTTAAAGAACTCGAACTCGGACTTTCAAATTTTTTGCGAACTCGAACTCAAACTCGAACTCGAACTCGATTAAAAATGCTTCGAGTTCGCAGCCCTGGCCACCGTGTAAACTTCAAATACTACAGGAGCCATATGCAGACCCTTTAAATTAGGTCTAGAGATGCATGGAGCTGCATGGAGCCACCGTGTAAACTTTAAATACTACACGAGCCGTATGCAGACTCTTTAAATTAGGTCTAGAGACGCACGGAGCTGCATGGAGTCGCATGGAGCCACCGTGTAAACTTCAAATATTACAGGAGCCGTATGCAGACCTTTTAAATTAGGTCTAGAGACGCATGGAGCTGCATGGAGCTGCATGGAGTTGCATGGAGCCATCGCGTAAACTTCAAATGCTACAGGATCCATATGCAGATCCTTTAAATTAGGTTTAGACACGCATAGAGCCGCATGGAGCCACCGTGTAAACTTTCAAATACTACAGAAATCATATGCAGACCCTTTAAATTAGGTCTAGAGATGCATGGAGCTGCATGGAGCCGCATGGAGCCACTGTGTAAACTTCAAATACTACAGGAGCCGTATGGAGACGTTTTATATTAGGTCTAGAGATGTATGGAGCCGGATGGAACCGCATGGAGCTGCATGGAGCCGCATGGAGGAACCGTGTAAGCTTCAAATACTACAGGAGCCGTATGTAGACACTTTAAATTAGGTCTAGAAATGCATGGAGCTGCATGGAGCAGTATAGAGTCACCGTTTCAACTTCAAATACTACAGGAACCGTACGGAGACTCTTTAAATTACATTTAGAAATGAATGGAGCCGCATGGAGCCACCTTGTATACTTCAAATACTACCGGAGCCGTACGGAGACCCTTTAAATAAAGTCTAGAGATGCATAGAGCCGCATATGGAGCCACCGTGTAAACTTCAAATACTACTGGAGCTGCATACAGATCTTTTAAATAAAGTCTAGAGATGCATGGAGCTGCATGGAGCTGCATGGAGCTGCATGGAGCCACGTTGTATAAATTATATGCTTTAAATAGTATAGGAGCCGTATGGAGACCATTTAAATGAAGTCTAGAAATGCATGGAGCCGCATGGAGCCGCATGCAAACCTTTTAAATAAAGTCTAGAGATGCATGGAACTGCATGGAGCCACCGTGTAAACTTCAAATAGTACGGGAGCCGCCTGGAGATCTTTTAAATAAAGTCTAGAGATGCATGGAGCCACAGCGCATATAGCGAATATTACAGGAGCCGCATGGACACCTTTTAAAATATAGTCTAGAGATGCATGAAGTCGCAAGGAGACTTTTCAATTATTATTTAGAGGTTTATAGGTGCATGGAGCCGCATGAAGCCACAGGATAAACTGAAAATACTGCTGGAGCTGCATGGACATCTTTAAAGTTTTGCGTAAAGATGCATGGCGCTGCATGTAGCCACAGGTTACATTTCAAATACTATAGGAGCCGCAAATAGACATCTAAAAACGTTGTTTGGAGAAGCATGGAGCTGCATAAGGATCTTTAGCATATTGTATAGAAAATCCTGGAGTTCCATGCAGCAGCCGAGTAAACTTCAAGTACCGCAAGAGCTGTAAAGCGATTGTGATTTCTTGTTGTTTTTTTTTGTCTAACTGTGAAAGGTAAAAGGCCGCTATATACTACTTATTGCACAATCGTTCCATTCTTATGTTTATTCTAGCTGTTTTACGAAAACAGTCAAATAATAGTCAAATGATAGTGTTGATTCTTGAGAGTGTATCGGCTACCACGTTAAATTTTCCTTTCACATGTCGTATGTCAGAGGTGAACTCGGCTATAAACGACAGGTGGCGGGATTGACGGGGCGAGCGGTCAGCATTGTTGGACAATGCAAATGTTAATGGCTTGTGGTCGGTGTACAAGGTAAAGGGCTTGCCTTCTGCGAAATGCCGAAAGTGGCGTACAGCCTGGTACGCTGCCAGTAGTTCTCTGTCGAAGGTACTGTATTTCTTTTCTGCAGACGACAATTTTCGGGAAAAGAAAGCGATGGGTACCCAATAATCATTGTGCAATTGGTCAAGTTGAGCTCCAATGGTCAAGTCAGATGCATCTACAGTTATGCTGGTAGGTGCGTTTGCCTTAGGATGGTGTAGTAAAGTAGCATGTGCCAGCGCTGCCTTGGCGTTTTCGAAGGCCTTCTGACATTCTGTAGTCCACATAAGTTCTTTGCCTCGGCCAGACGATGCGGCATGCAGAGGCGCAAGCTGCGAGGCGATTGTGGGGAGGAAACGGTGGTAGAAATTTATCATGCCCAAGAAACGTTGAAGAGAAGAACGAGAATCTGGCGTGGGAAAATTGCGGATAACCTCAATGCGGCTCGGGAGAGGTCTAACACCTTCGACTGTGATAAGATGTCCTAAATATTCGAGTTCTTGAACGCCAAAAATACATTTGGATTTTTGAATTATTAATCCGTTTGAGGACAACAGTGTAAAAATCTGTCTAAGGTGATTGTAGTGTTCCACCGGTGATTTACTAGCAACCAAAATATCATCTAGGTAGACGAAAACAAAATCTAAGTGTTGGAAAATGCTGTCCATGAGTCATTGAAAGGTTTGTGCTGCGTTTTTTAACCCGAAAAACATCCAAAGAAATTCCCAGAGGCCAAAACTGGTGGCGATTGCGGTCTTGGCAATTGAATCTTCGGCCATAGGAATTTGGTGATAACCACGAATGAGGTCTATTTTGGAAAAAATCTTTGCTCCAGCCAGTCGTGTGTTGAAATCATGAATATGGGGTAGTGGATAACGATCGTCGGTGGTAATTTGGTTAAGGCGGCGATAATCGCCGCACGGTCTCCATCCCCCAGAGGGTTTAGGCACCATGTGTAGGGGGGTGGACCAAGGTGAATTGGAACGGCGAATTATGCCTACCCGCTCTAATTGTTGGAATTCGGCTTGGGCTAGAGCTAGTTTTGGGGCAGTTAAACGCCGAGGTCGTGAATGAACTGGTGGGCCGCTGGTGACAATATGGTGTTCTACACCGTGTTTACTCACCTGGTTTTGTAGACTGGGGGCTAAAATTTGTGGAAATTGTAGCAATAGTTGATTAAAGCGTCTAGTTGCGCCCAAAACTAAACCGCAGTGACTGTTCGGTGTGCGCTCTGTATGTGCAGCGAAAATATGGCCATGATTTAAATCGACAAGTCGGCGTCCGCGTAAATCGATGGCAATGTTATTGGCCGTAAAAAAATTGGCGCCTAGTATAGGGCGAGCGACGTCGGCTAAGTAAAATTTCTGACGATATCGCTTTCCTTGTCCGAGAATAAAAGTAATAACACGTTGTTCCCATGTGTTGATTTCGGAACCGTTGGCCGCTGTGAGGTTTTCTGTAGGGGTACGTTTGCGCTTGTTGTTTGGGGAAGCAGGGAAAATGCAAACGTCAGCGCCGGTATCTGCTAAGAAAGATGTCCATGTGGCGCGATCCCACACTAACAAGGTGTTAGTTTTGATTAAGCCGACCGCCGCGGTCATTGGCGGCCGGCTTGCCCGTTTTCCTGCACGGTGATTGACGATGACGTTGCCACTGGGAGTAAGCTCGCAAAGGGGCAGCCGGGTCTGCAGGTACGTGCGTTAGGGCCGAATTTTTTATGGTAGTAGCAGATAATGTGATGAGTGGAGGGATTAGGTTTGGGTTTGTGTTTTGGTTGTAAGTTCTTAAGATATCTGGGGCTTAACGCCGATACCGAGTTGATAGGGAGTAACTCGTTAGCTTCGATAATACGGTCTGCAGCTAAAGCTAATTCCTGTAGATTTGGAAATTCTTGAGCCGCTAGAATCGCACGAACCTGTGAAGGAAGTTGTGCTAAAAAAATGCTCGCCGAAGGGTGTCGGCGTCATTGTTGAGGGACTCGAGATAGCGTAGAAATGCGGAGGGCTTCTTGTCCCCAAGCCCTGAAATATTAAGGAGCTCAGGGTCTTTTTGTAGTTGAGATTTACCAAACGCGTTGAGTAAAGCTGTTTTTAAAGCATTATATTTTCCTTGCTCCGGTGGGTTTAGAAGAACTGCTTTAACTTCTGCAGCGGCCCGATTGTCTAATGCTGTAATTACGTAGTCAAATTTAGTTTGATCAATAATTATAGATTTAGATCTAAATTGTGCTTCAGCTGGAAGAAACCAAATCTCCGGGTCGTCTGTCCAAAACTCTGGGAGTTTAACTGCTACTGCTTGAATCTTAGTCGTTGACAAGGCGTTGTTTGTTAACTTGCTGACTGCTTCAGTTAACTGCGTTAAAATTTCACTGTCTGCTGACATATCAATGTTTAACAAAGTTAATCCAGTAATTTCAGCTTATTTTCTGCTATTAGAAAATTTTGGGCGTATTCGACTTCCGGGGTCACCAATGTAGCGTTTACTTACTAAACACACTGTCTGACTTCGCGATAGATGACCCGTTTCTAACAATGCACTTTTAATAATGAAAGCTCGAACAAAGACCGCGCGTACATTAGCGAAAATCATTGTAAGCGTTTTCACGCATGCTTGCGCACCGACGTCTCTCGTCACATGAGTCTTTCGCGCGCGCGCCAGCTGATTGGTCGCCACAGTACCGATGTTATGATACCGATATTCTAATGTCAAAATTCGTACTATAAATTAAATAATTCTGAAAAAAACAATGTCGGTGTCGTAAGTTGTGACAAAATCAATATTAAAATCTCAAATTACTCTCGATAAAAATTCATTTTGATGATAATGACTGTTTTAGAAAATGTTAATTTGTTTTATAATCTGACGCAGGGGCTCAATCTTTTAACCATTATGGTCCAACTTTTGTCGAAAAGTTTATTGCGAGTCGCAATCGGTGCAGAAATCAAAGTATCTTCTTTTTTGTGTTTACTTATTTTTAATCTGTTATTTTTGAATAAATCCCCTTGATAACAAAAATTCGGGCTACAAATTTAGTTAAAAACCAAACAAAAAAGGTCACCAGTTTGATATATTGATATCTACGTGTTTTATTCTTATATAAAGCGAAAAATCTCTAGTGGACAAAAATTAGCCTATTTATTCCGATTTTTCTGCGAGTCATTGGATTGATTCAAAGCATTACAATAAGTTGATCGATTATTATGTAATTACAAATTCTTTGGTAGGCTTCAACAATAGACTTTGCGGGTCTCGGGTTGGGCAGCCCTGCTCTGACGAAATGTATTAACAAACAACTCAATGTACGGTAAATTTAAAATTAAAAAACATACGCCAGAACATTAGTCAAGTTCAACTATAAAATATTCTACTATGTAAGCTAGACTAACCTACGAAAAAAGAAAAAAGCTTGCAAAAATCCAAAAAAATTAATTTTATCAAAGTAATCAATCCTAACTAAAGTTTTTAAATTAGGCTTATTACAGGGTATTTCATTAAAAAATAAACACATTTTACAAATAAATGGACACATTTCACAAATAAATGGACACATTTCATAAATAAATGGACACATTTCACAAATAAATGGACACATTTCACAAATAAATGGACACATTTCACAAATAAATGGACACATTTCACAAATAAATGGACGCATTTCATAAATAAATGGACAAAAATTAAAAATTAAAAATAAAAAAATTAAAAATCAAACTTAACAAGTTTAAAAACATTACTGTAAAACGTCTCCTTCTTTCAGGTTTCTTGAACCTAGTGCATTAATACATGTAACAAATTGTTTGAAAACAATTCCATTAAACGCACTGACAACTGTCCCGGAATACTGTAAATGATCCCACTAGCCGCTGCTGTAAAATTGAGCATAATGACACATTTCTTCTACGATTACCAATGTTGTAATCAATGGCATCTGTACTGTATACCCATATTTATTGGACGTGTGCAAGTTGAAGCCACTTTTATCTAAGAATAAAATTCTGTGGTCAAACAATGCTTCCATTTTAGATGCAAATCTTGACACCTTCGTCCTATGCTCATCGCTCAATACAACATTAGGACGTTTCTTAGTCCTTTTTCTTGTTAGGCCCGATGCTGCAACTGCTCTATTAACAGTTGGCAGTGACATAGAAACACCCTTTTCTTCGAAGATATTTTTCAGGGCAACCTGTGTAAGGCTGTTACGTGTATCGAGTCCCACCTCCAGCCTTATGTCTGTCAAGAGTTCACTTTTATCTATTATAATTCTCCCTCTCTTCTTTTTCACATCATTAAAAGTTATTCTTTGCCCAATTTCTCTAAATTTTATCAATTAGATCATAGATTCTAGACCTAGAAAGCCCTGTAAGACTACAAAGCTTTCCAATTTTTTCAGTTTTATAATGGTTTCTTACTGTATCATTTCGAAAAGTTCTGGAGTCAGATTTACGTGTTTCTTTCTCTCTTGGTTGTTAGACATTTAGGATTAAAATTTTTGCTTTTTAACTCTAATACTGTACAGCATATAATTAGTCAGTATACGGGCGTACTATCACAACTATGTACTGTACAAGGTTTTTCAAAAATAAAGAGCGAGTTTTTCGAAATACGTAAAAAGCAAGTTTTCAAAAATAAAGAGCGAGTCCTACTTGTAGCACGTAACAAATATTGCTTCAAGTACTGTAAAGCGGCTATATAGAGTAAAAATAGAGCTGTTTGAAATTGCAAATTTGAGTCTTTCAGCTAGTAATATCAAATTTGTAATTTTTTATTTTTTGTGCATTTATTTTATGAAATGTGTCCATTTATTTGTGAAATGTGCCCATTTATTTGTGAAATATGTCCATTTATTTGTGAAATGTGTCCATTTATTTATGAAATGTATCCATTTATTTGTGAAATGTGTCTATTTTTTAATGAAATACCCTGTATAACATTTTGAAATAATTATGAAAGAGTACGATGTGACACTTAAAATTTCAATTTTTTCTTAGAATGAATTGTATTTCTTTTTATTATATGAAAAGTTCATTTCC
The DNA here is from genome assembly GCA_963680785.1 of Diplosoma virens. Lineage (NCBI taxonomy): Eukaryota > Metazoa > Chordata > Ascidiacea > Aplousobranchia > Didemnidae > Diplosoma > Diplosoma virens. The sequence goes on from OY796892.1 coordinate 12,280,832, forward strand.
AAAATTGTTTAAAAAGTTCAATGTATTTTGAAAACATTCGTTGTTGCTAAGATCGAAGCATTTTAATAATGAAATCAGATTTTGCTGAAATAGAGTTTCTTCTTCTGTGAACTGCAGTAACCTCCCTAAGGGGATTCCAACTGAGGAAGAATTTTACTTTAAATCATACGATCAATCAAACCGCCGAAGTCGTTAACTTTCTGAAACCAATCTTTGCTTTTCGGCCAATTTACGAAAGTTGACTACCTTTCGAAACTTGCTTTTTCAATCCGAAATAATATTTTATTACAACATTTAAGTATTTCTATCCAAAGAGTATGAAATTTTTTTCTATGCAACCGTAAATAACATTTTTGTTGATCCCAGCTGATTTCAGCTGGGGTTAACAACAAGCTGTAGTGTCCTGACGAGTCCTAACAAGGACGAAACTGGTCTGTCGGCATTTGCTTGTTGATTGGCTTGACTATTCTTACTTAATGTTAGCAATGGAACTGCAGGATTTAGCTTGACTTTATCCGATTCGTGTTAGCTGACTCGATGATGTGGTCAGCATATCAAAACCACCGTCAGTATGCCCTTGAGGCTTAGCCGTGCTTATCGTAGTTACGCTGGTAGTGCATTGTTTTCATTAAACTACGGTATATACATTATAACATGTACAAAAAAAATTGTGCATGGTCACCGCACCAGTTGTGCAAAAAAAAAAGAGTGATTATCGTGTTTAATGTGCATGTAGTAATTATTGTGCAAAAAAGACATTGTAGCTTTGGAAAAAGTAGCATTTTTGCGTGCAATTATGTCAAATCTTTAGCGCTTTCGGCGCTAAATATGGTATATCAGAAATTATAGGAATCAATCTTAGTGTTGTAAATATTTTCTGAAGGTATTACATTTGCAAGGAACATTCTAGTTATCTAATTATAAAAATGGAAATATTTTGCATAAAAGCAAAAATATAAAAAATTACCATAACATTTAATGGCCAGTGAAGGTTGAGTAATTTTACTAAATTACCAAAACCAAAGTTTCCCAAAATGAGGTCCGTGATGAGCGCACAAGGGGTCCGAGACGATATGACAAAATTTGTCAACATATATACCTGGTAAAGTAATCCATACCATGAAATCCGAGACAGATTCCAAGTGAAGATTTTTTTTAGAGAACACTTTTTTTTAGGGACGAATTTTTGTCTATAAACAAGCGTCCCGGTTTGCCCCTACGGAAATATGGTATGCCTGTTTATAAGCATTTATTTTTTAACGGATTTTGTGTTATTTATTTTTGGGTTTGTTTTATCTTTCCTCGTTGGTTGGGCAGAAAATTGATGTGACATAAGATTGGGGTCCATGATAAAAAAAGATTTGCAAATAAAGGTTTGTGACCCAAAAAGTTTGAGAATAACTTTGACTAAACCACTGTAATAGGTTATATGGAAATTAGTACGATTTTTGACAAACTTTTTTTAATATAAAAAACAAAGCAGAAGACAACGTATTCATTAGGCTTTTCATATATCCAAGGCATATTTTATGCAAAAAATCAAGTTAAAAACATATTCACGCATGTTTTTTACATCCAAAGCATAATTGATTTTTGAAAGTGAACAGTTGGAAGTGAACAGTTTTTTGAAAGTGAACCCCTGCCTCATTTGCCTCACCCAATATCCACCACTGGTTGGACATCCCTGTTGTACCCTGTATTAAAACAATTTCTGTAGGCACACCCTTTCATTAGGTGTTACTGTTATATATTAAATATAATTTTTGTATGTAAACTTGAAGAGTGTATTTAGTATTGTAAGTGTGCCGCAGCTTTTGTCTTCATAATGTAAGTGTGCCGCAGGAAAATTCAAGAGTTTACTAGTGTGCCGTAGCACTGGAGTAGGCGACTGTGAGAATACATTCAGGCTCCGTACTTTCATACCCATGACCAGTACCAAGCCCGTTGGAATGGGCTTGCTTCGAACAGCTTGGGTTAAGGTCAACCGCCTGCATACTGGTGTTGGGCGATTCCATTTGTCCATGCACAATGGGATCTCGCTCCTTTTCCGGATTGCAAGTGTGGCGCCAATGAACGAACCGCAGGCCACGTCCTAGGTATAACAGCGTGTCCATAGCCTGCTTTGGTCAAGACATGGAGTACGTGATCTTATGGCTCTTGATGACGAAACCCGATGCGGGCTCAGCACCATGGCTGATCGAGGCAGTGCAGCACCCTGGATAGTACAAGGATAAACCTTTGGCCCTAGCCTTGTTTGTGTTTGATTCAGAGTTGATGGCCTTCCATACTACAACAACAACATTTTTTCAGTGTCAATAATGTCAGTAAAAAACCCAATACTCTTTTTATGTGATTGTGATAAGATAATAAGTGCGATCACCATTTTAATGAAATAGAATTCAATATGTAATCATAGCCTACCGTACAAGATAAAATATCTTCATACTTTTGTAGCAATGCTTTATGATTGCAGCCATTACTAAAATTGGGTTTGATTTGAGCTAAATTAATTCAATTATGTCAGTGAGCTAAACTCGTAAAAATTTTTATTGATATTTAATAGTTGTGTTTGCGGTTAGGCAAAAAAAACTCATAGGCTAAGCATCTCCAACAATTTTCCGCAGTCAGAATGATAATTAGAAATGAAAATGAAAATAAAAAATATATAAATTAAATTTACAATTGCTGATGCATGAAACTATTTTTCTGAACATGAAGTTTTTATCAGGGCGTCGAACCGGACCCGAACCGTTTAAAATAACGTTCCGGTTCTGGTTCAGGTTCGGCAAATTTTATTTTTTAGGGTTCAGTTCCAGTTCAGCAAATTCTATTTTTTCTGGTTCAGTTCCGGTTCGGGATTAAAAAATAATAACGGTTTATACGGGGTTTACGGATCCGGTTCGACGGCCTGGTTTTATACAAATTAACTGTTACGCAGAATAGTGTTTGTAATCATGGTTCACAAATGCACATACTTGGAACTTTTAACTCACTGTAGAGAAAAAAAATACAGTTATTTGTTTTTAAACTGATGTAAACAGCGTTTCTGCAATAATTTATTCAAAATTCCTCCCTAAAAATTTCTATTACAGGCTCAAATAGTCAAGTCAAAATTAAACAAAAAAACAAAAGGCCATACTGATAACTTATCTACACCATCTGCAAATTATTCAATCTGACTGCTCTAAGCGGTGAAACCTGAAAACAGCAGATTATGTTCGGGATAAAATGTTAACTTCTACTTTAGATGCTTGATTAACTTTTACCCAAAACATTTTAAAAGTCGTTGACAAATACAAAAATAATTTTTATTGGCACTTTATCAGACTCCGAATATCACAGTGTGAGTTTAAGCAACTAGTGAAGTTGAGCTGGACCTTATCACTTTCCTAAAGACACCATCGCCGCTTGGTGAACCTTCTCAGCGGCGGATCCGTCTATCTGGCCGCGAAGAAACGATGAAACATTGTCGAGGGCCACTTCGAGACCCTTCTGGACGTCGGTCATCATAGCGTTGCTAGCCTAGACATCCAGACATTATAATTAATTTAGATAAAAAAACAAGGAAAAATAAAAAAATAGCAGGAAATTGGACGAAACAAATGACGTGGTTCGATTGAGAAGCCAAAATAATAAAGCCAGCCTTCAAGAAATTTATTGCTTTATTTTTCAAAATATTTGTAAGGATTCTTGGTGATACACAGCTTAAAGATAACATCAAGAAGATTTATTTTTAAAGTTTTTTCGTATCGTTTTATCGGAAACTCGTAAGAATGCTGTCGATTTGAAAAACAGCCGCTTATACAACAAAGAGACAGATAAGAAAAAAATAGATGATTGGTAAAAAATTTTAGCTATTGTAATTGTTTTGCTTTAGCAAAAAAGTTTAAGAACTTAAATGAGAACAAATCATAAAATATTAATAAGAGCAGCTTCTAGATAAGTGTTAAGAAGAACGATCATTGGAAAGCATGGGAAAGCAGTCATTGTGCAAGTACTTATATGTACAGCTTGGTTTTGCAAAGAGTGTAGCCGATGGCTGAGTTAAAACAAAAAGATTTGCTACCAAAGTATTCGCAGGCACGATAAAGATTAGTGCGAACCAGAAAGAAAGATTTGGCTTGTCAATAATGGGTCTGGCAAGCTGCCCCACGGAATGAAACAACACGTTTCCAAGTCAGAAAAAATAAAGCAATCTCCCAGGAATCACACTAATCTTTTCCATGTCTGCGAAGCTACTAACAAGTCTTGCTGCTGTGACTCTTTCACTGGAAAATTATTTTGTCCCCGTCGGTATAACGATGACCACTTGTCGCATTCATTCCAATAGCCATAAAATTGTTTTGCTAATCATCTATTTTTTTATTGGTGTCTTTGCCTATATAAACGGCTTTTCTTCCATCGACCGCATTCTGAAGTGTTTGCCCGATAACAAGGATACAAAAAGCTTTGACTTCTTAATATTTTTGAAATATACGGAAGACTTCAGTGGTTAGGGTTTGGTTGCGTTTAGTTATTAATACTTAAACACTTTCTTCATGCACACTAAAATAAACCATTAAAAATATCAAAAACAAAAAGAAACCGTAAGAAATACGAACGATATTTTGATATTATAGTTTATATGATAAAGATAAATCAATATCTTACAAGAGACTTGATTTTGAATTTATTAAGGCCAGCCTTGTTGAAGTCATTCCGGTTACGGTAATATTCTTCCAAAGCATTGTTAAGCTTGGACTGCAGCGCCAGCAGCTGTTTGTGATCTTTTATGTTGATCTCCATTTTCACTTTATTTTCATACAGCGACATTAAGCGGTTTTTCAAATCCAAGTGCTCGCTTTGAAGCGACCTAAAAGAACGAATCACGTGACGCAGCGACGTCACAGAAATAACCAATCGTTAAAACCCAATATTTAGTTCGAGTTAGAGACGTCATAAAAGGTTTTGACAAAAGCTTTTTTTTTAATCGTTCTTAAGAAGCGTTAATTCAGGTTGGTTTGTTTTAACGATTCGAATTCAACATGGTATTGTAAACAACATCGTTGGAATTTAGAGAAAGCAATAAACGTTTATTTGTGGGTATTTATATTCATGCAATTCACAAATTAATCAAGTAAAAAAGCGGAGTACAAGGCACACTCCCCATCCCAGGAATGGGTTAAGTAAATCCACCAACAGGTAAAAGACACAACTGACATCACATGCTCCGAATGAAACAACGATGTGAATAAAGCAATTATTTGACTGATTCACCTGTAGTTTTCGGCCACTATACGATTAGTCTCTAGCTCTTCTTGGAGTCGATTTTCTAATTTCTTTTTCACTTCTTCTCTTTCTCGCATCAAGGCCTGGTGAGCCTTTTCTCTCTCAGTCATTCGCGCTGTTTATCATTAAAAATATGAACTCCATCAGATAGCGAGCGTGACGTGGGATAGTGCTGGTATTTACTTGGTGTAAACGAAAACTAATTGCGTAATCTCTTTTAAGGCAGCGAGAAGTGAAGAAAAAAATATCGCAAAGCTACATCCGGGAATGTAGCTCTGTGTTGCGAATACAGCCAAACGTGTACTCACCTGATGCTTGCTCCAGCTGCAACTTGAGGGAGTTGTTTGTTTCTTCGCCATTTTCGAGCTGAATTTTCAGCTCATCGAATTGTTCTCTGTAACGCAAAAACTCGTTCGTAGCAGTCGGTTGAGTAAAACAAGCAAAACAAATCAAATAGGCAGAAAAGAATCGATTGCACAACACATACCCCACCTCATAGCTCGCAAGTTAAAACAACAAATTGCAAACACACTCATCAATGTATGCAAGTAAAAGCAAGCACACATCACTTCTCACGTGAGCGTCACGATATTTTTGGCGGTGTTGTTGTAGCGTTTCTGCATGGTCGTATGCGACACGTGTAAATCCTTTAATTTTCGGTCAAGCTGGGATTCTTCCACCTCGAGTTCGCTGATGCGCTGCCGCAAGCTCATCTGCTCTTCCTACGTAGCAGTTTGTTGTCGCATCAAAAACGAGCAAATCGAAGCAAGAACGTGGCACCTGCAATTTCGCTTCGACCGGTTCCACTTCGCGCTTCTTTCGGAGCAAATCTTCTTCGATTTCCGCGTGCTCAGCGTTCACTGCCGCAAGTTTCACCTCGAGATCGGTCATTACCTGTCACGCATGGTCGAAACGAGCTATTGTATTTGCTTTCTTTTTTTATTATTATATTTAGTTTTTATTGACAATTGAATCGAAAGCAATTACCAGTGCATATAAAACAGTGATTGTGAACTAGGAGGGATCAACCAAATCATGCGTGTTACTGCATTGTGCAAGATCGTTGTATTTTGAAAAAGAGTAGACTGTTGATTGGCAAAAAAATAAAAAAATACACTTATGATGTTATCTTTGCAAGTTATACGTGAAAGCTCTAGAATTATGGTTGAGAAGCAAAACAAATTTGAAGACTAAACGGATCAGGCAAGCAAAAAAACCAACAAAAAATCCCGCCGCAAATCAAAACCACCATTTTAAGTGCATTAAGGCTCATTTTCAAGCGTGGAATGGAGTATTCTTTGTTTGCTTTATTGATTTTTTTTGCTTCGCTTAGCGCTCGCTTAGATTTTAAGCGCAGAAAAATCGTTAAAACAAAAAATACTCCATTCCACGCTCGTAGTGGAAACAAGCCCGTAGGCGGAAAAAATTACGTTCAAACTAAAACAAAACTTATAGTGTGCAAAGTGTGCGTTAAAAATAAACATAGTGGATTTTATCCTATGTTGTATCCTTCAAATAATTACCTTCACAGTGGAATCGTGCTCTTCCTGAAGTCTCTTCACCTCTTCTGTGGCTTTCAGCACCGCTTGCATTGTCTCTTCCAGTGTTCGTTCGATGATTTGCTTTTTTTTCACGTTGTCTGTACGAAAGCTTGCGTCAACGACGCGCCGCAGCCACGTGACTCGACCGACTCACCGGATCTTCCCTTGAGCAGCGCCTTCGAGTTCTGAGCGCGCTTCGTTTCGAGCGCTGCCCTTTGCTTCATCTCGTCGTTTACTTGCTTACGAAGATTCTCTGCTGTCTCCTAAAAACCACGAGATTTAGTCAAGAATTAATAAAACTAACACGAGTGTTAGCGCACTTTAAGCGCTTCCTCAAGCTCTTGCGACTTTACTTCTTCCATCTGGAGTTGATCTGAAATTGAAAGGGAATAATATGAGCATCACAAATTGGACGCAACTGAATGAAATCGCACTTTTTAATTCGATGTTAAGCATTGATATGCTGGCCACATCATCATTGGCAACCTTGAGTTGCTCTTCCATTTGCTCTCGCTCTTTCTGGTAACGCTGCAGCTCACGTTCCGCCTTTAATATGGCTTTCTCGCTAAAAATCATCAAACAATTGTTGAGACGCATTTTAATCGAAAAGTGGGGTTAGACGTATAATGAGAAATACCAATCCATTCTTAAAACGGGGGTAGGCACACCGCCAACAATTAAGAAAATAACGATTTATTTTTTTGCGGTTAGGGCCAATGCCACTGGGAATATTAGATAATTTATTAGTTTTGCTGATGTTAATTATTCATAACCCAAAGCAGTAAAGTTTGTGAATAATACTTATGAAGTGACGCAGACTAACAAATGGTACTGTTCCGCAAGCGCAATTTTTTACATCGTTTAAAAACCTACAAACAGTTCATCTTGGACAAGCAGTTGCGTAAAAAATGGTCAACCTGATTTTTATCTCTTCCTTCATATCTTCAATATCGTATTTGATGTCTTTGTTGCTCTCTTGTAAGGTGCGCAGCTTGCGTAGGCTGTCTTTATAAGTAGCTTCTACAGCCGACAGTTTCGCTTCCATATTGGAGCGCTGTCAATAGCATAAATTCAACGTCATCGCTGGGTCGATGGGCGACCCAACTCACCATCTGCTCAAGCTCATTTTCGAGGTTGGTCTTCCTTTTTGTCAGCTCTCCAGTTTCGAACTCCGTTTGCCGAATCACTTCTCGAAGTTCTTGTACCTTGGCGTATTCCTCTTGCTCTTCCTCCTTGACCTCTTCGATCTTCGCCTCGAGAGATTGCACTTCCTGGTCTTGCTTCAAAAGCTTGGCGCGGCTTTCGTCCGCTTTCTTTATGTAAGCTTCGTGCATAGATTTCGAGTGAGAATAATCCTTTCTAAATACGATGATGGAAGTTGTGACGTCAAAAAGTCATTGGGGCGAGTTGAACCGAAACCAAGAGTGGATATGACAAACACAACAAAATTCACAAACGCAAAAAAATAGTTATTTACTAAAAGTGATTTCGATCTAAATTTCGGTCTCGTGCTCCAAATATAGACTCTTACTGGAGCAATCCCAGTTGCTGGCGAATACTAGCAAGTTCTCTCTCGATTGCCGCTCTCTCTTCATTAGCTCGAGCCACCGCTTTCTCGTACTTCTCCTCGGCCTCTTCCTGGATAGCGCGGGCTTTTTCCAACTCCTGTCACGTTTAATATTGATACAAAACACATCTCGAATGAAGCAAGAAGCGTATCAACAATTTCCTGATGTTTGCTTGGTCAGAAGCAATCAAGCATTAGTAAAAGCAACAACACTGAATTTTTAGGAAGTTGGGTTTGATTTGCACGTACGACATCTTATTAAGGGCCCACTCACGAGTCATAAGCAAATTTTTTACTAAATAATGTATCAACTATTGTAACAACCTCAACATAGTATATATTGTTAGAAAGAGTATAAAAATCTTGACAAATTAAAACCAAAAATTGCAAAAAATTTACACTATAATAAAATATCAACGCCAAAAAAACATTAAAAAATTTTTTTTAATATTTTTTTGCTCCATAAAAAAATTAAAAAGTCATTCTGCAAAACTTGAATCAATCGGAATTTTTTTTTATGTCTTATAGTAACCTTTTAAGTAAAAGACTATGAGAGGTTTTTTTTAAGTCAAACTTTGAAAATTAAACACATTTCAAACCACTAACTTTTTATACTCAAATAAAACGATAATTTATATATGAACTTTTTAGTTTAATTTTTTTACAAAAAGAATTTTTAAAAAAGCTCTCATAGGTTCTTTTATAACAATGTGATAAGTTTACATTCCAAATTTTAAGCAATTCTGACAGGAAATAAAGAAGTAGTTAAAAACTAAAAAGTGACATTTTAAGAAAAATTGCAATGAAATTAATACTAATAAAATTAAGAAATATCATGCACTCAGAAACAGTGGTTTTCTTTGGCTATTTTACCATACCGTTTTTAGCTGCTAAGCAACTACTGCAAAATGTATTTACTAAAAGTTCTAAATATAGTTGTTTTTTTATTTTTTGATAAGTAAAAACTTTTACGACTAAATACAATTACAATTGCGAGAAGAAAATGGTTTTACAATAAGCAATATTTGTTGAAAAAAAATTATAGGTGGTCTTTGTCATAAGTTTCGAACCCCTGACAAATCACGTATAGTAATCTTGTACGTTATTCACCGCTCTCATTTAAAACCCGCCGTGTCTTCATTTACAGTAGTTTCTGTTTGTGTTTAACATTTTAGTTCAACTGCCAGTTACTGCATGTGTTGTGTTTGCTTGGTATGTTCATTTATTTTGTTATTTAGAGTACTGCGGTTTTAAGTTAAGTAAAGCTAACCTTGTTAGTAGTGTAGATTCATGACAGTCTTATTAAAAGTGAAATTACACATATAAAGAATATGAATATTAAAAAACTAGTTATATATTTAAAATCTTAATAAAATTTGTAGTTTTTTGAAACCAAAAAACGATTTTTTTTCACTAAGAGGTGAGCCTTTAAATAATGGCCTGTTTCTTTTGTGCGTTATTTGAAAAGTGCTTCAAGAACACATAAAACTAAACAATTATTTTTTTAATGAAAATAAAAAAGTTTAATATATACTGTACCTTTCTAAACAAACTCATCTCTCACTTTTTATATGTAAATTGGGTTTCGGTAAAAAACAAAAAGAAGGAAATTGTCAGGAGAATTTTTTTACATAAAGTTTTATTCAATCAGTTCAAATTGATAAAATAAAACCTTAAAAATATTTATCAGGCCATTTCTACAATAAGTTGCTCAAGAAAAAGCTATAGTAATGAAACTGATGAATTCTTCTGTATTTGTGGAGAACATATTAGAGGGCATAAAGGAGCTATCACTAATTCTGCCTTGTTTAATGCAGCCTACCTTGTTTGCATTAAAGTTAAACTTGTGACCAAGGCAAATTATGAGCAACCCTTGTTGTCTTCAAAATATGCATCTAACATCTGCAAATATTAACGTAAGGAAAAGCAGAGTTTTAGGCTTGGTGTAGCAACAGTGAGGTAAAAACCTAAAAACTATTTTGATAACTCTTAAATTTTGTTTAAAGAGGCTTAATAAGCATAAGGAAAATTTAAGAAGTTATCTCAATTTGAAATCTGCTAAGCATCTTGTACTTCACTGTGAAGAAATACCTGTACTGCAACTCGTATTTTGACCTACAAAAAAAATTCTTGGACTTTAATTTTATCAAATTTTAACTTTATTTTGATTTAACAATTTGGCCCATTGTTAGAGCTTTTATCGATACATTTAGGTTAAAATATTGCAAAAACAGCAATTTATATTTGTGTAGAAAATCTATATTTGCATTTTGTCTTTACCATTATATTTGCATTTTGTCACCTTGTCTTTACCAGTTATAAAAAATCACCAACTTATCTCGTAAATCAGTGAACCGCCGTTACGGACGCTACGAAAAAAGGAGCTTCCAAGTTCTAATTAATGCCCAAAAACTTTCAACATACGAGGGCTGTTTGAAAAGTAACGGGACTGTGTAAATAATTATTTTATTTGAAATGCCACGTAAAAATTACAACTTGTCCCCTTCAAAGTAATCTCCTTGAGCTCGAATGCACTTTTCTAATCTCTGCTGCCATGCTTCTATGCACTTCTGGAAAGATTTCATTGGGATCGCTCGTAGTTCCTTCGTTACGGCTGTTGTTATGGCTTTTGAGTCTTGAAAACGGGTTCCTTTAATGACTCCCTTGAGCTTAGGAAACAAGAAAAAATCACAGGGAGCCAGATCTGGCGAGTAGGGTGGTTGCTCCAGCACGGCAATGTTATTTTCTGCAAGAAATTGTCGTATGCTAAAGGCATTGTGAGCAGGAGCATTGTCATGATGAAGCAGCCATGACTTTGTCTCCCACAATTCTCTTCTTTTCTCCCTTACCGAACGCATCAAACGTCGCAAGATGTCTTTGTAAACATTCTGGTTAATGGTTTGGCCCTGTGGCAAGAATTCTAGATGAACAATTCCATGAACATCAAAGAAAACAATCAGCATTACCTTAATTTTGGACTTGAACAGCCTTGCTTTCTTGGGTCTTGGTGAGGATGCACTCTTCCATTCAAGGCTCTGCCGTTTAATGAGTGGATCGTACTCGAAGATCCACGACTCATCACCGGTAACAACTCTACTCAGCAGATCTGGTGTAATTTCAAGTTGTTTCAGGATGTCTTGACACACTTGCACACGATTTTCCTTTTGCCCATCATTCAGCAACCTTGGTACCATTTTCGCACAAACCTTCCTCATCCCCAGATCTTCTGTAATGATCCTCCACACCCTCTCACTATTCATGCTCAACTCATCTGCTATCATTCTAACAGTAAGGCGGCGGTCACTGCGCACTTTTTCTCTTACACGCTCAACATTTTCGTTTGTTCTGCTTGTTGTTGGCCTTCCACTCTTAGGATCATCTTCCACATCCTCTCTTCCCTCTCTGAACCTCTTGTGCCACTCAAAAATCCGAGTTCTTGACATCGTAGCATCTCCGTAAACTTCTTGGAGCAAATTGAATGTTTCAGTTGGAGTTTTTCCAAGTCGAACGAGAAACTTCAAGTTGATTCTTTGTTCAATGCTCATTATTTGTTAACAAAAGAAGAAAAAAAAAGAAAAAAATATTTACTAAATAAATTATCCCAAAACGAACTACAGTAAAGCGCCTTTCAAGAAAAGCCTGTAAAAAAGCATGTGGTTGTCACAGAATGCTGAAACTACATTTTTACAACCACAAGACATTGCGCCATCTTAAAAAACAAAGCTTTTATCACTGTTGCAAGTGTTGTTTGTGCAAAGCATACAGTCCCGATACTTTTCAAACACACCTCGTACATGTACATAGTTCAATTCTAAAATCATGCCTTTACAATGAAGATTTTACAACAGACACATTTCGAGTTTAATTACGTGTTTTTATTTTGAAGACAAACCTTAAAAAGTTTGAATCGACAGAGGCCATTTTAAAAACCTGTAAATTAAAGGTTCTCGTGAAAAATCACCAGAAGAGGTGCAAACCTGGTGAAATATTGTTAACATATTGAATTTATACATGTTAATTCGGAACGTATAGGAAAGAGGGGTGCGGACCAAACAACTTAGTAACTCCTTGTATGTATCGTGGAAATAAATATTTCAAGTGTTTATTGCTGATAAAAATGACGTAAATAAGCAAGAAATTACTTTTTTAAGTAAAAAAACTTTTTTAAGACAATATTTTGGCATCATTAAAAATTTTAACTCTATTTTGACCTATAAAATTTATTAAAAAGATCCTGAGCAACCAAACAAATTTTAGTTTCATATTGATCACATAAAAAGCCCTGCAAAAATTTATTAACTTGAATGGGCGCTGTCATAACATTACCCTCAAGATCAAAACCTATTGTCCTCAACTTCCAAAGTAAAAATGAATATTAACAAAAATCTAAGTTAAATCCCAAGCATGTCATGCTTACGTCATTAGTGAGTCTTTGCATGTCTTTGATTTTTTCCATGGCTTCTTTCTCGCTTTGTAGTTTCTCTTCTACCAGCGGGCTGTGGACGCCAAGTGTTACATGACGAAAGGTAACTGAAGAAATCAATTGGATTACCAATGTTCTTTTACAAACTCGATATCTTCTCTCAGTGAAGTGTTCAGCAGCTCGGCTGCGCTCAATTTCGCGCGGCTCCTGTCCAGGTGTCGCTGTGTGTATGCCACGTGCCACTCCAATTCCGTAATGTCGGTCGCGCAGGCGTCGTGCTCTGAGGAGTTTGTTCACGTCAATGCACTGTAAGTCGCGAACTTTATACATCGAAGTTTACAAATAATTCGCGTTTGCTTTGAACCAAGTGATGTTTCAACATCTTTTTCTCAAGTACGTCGCTTTTTATTTGTCGTCGTCATTTGAAGGGTATCCACTCCAGATCAGACACAAACAGGACTGGGGCTGAGATTTATCCTTTTACTACCCTAGACTGCTGCACTGCCTGGATCAGATGCTGGCAGTGATGTCATTAAGCCAGCATCGAGTTTCGTCATCCAAAACCGTCAGACCTCGTGCTCCATGTGGTGCCCGATGTATAGGGCACGCTGTTAGTACATGGTCTACGGTTTGCTCAGAGGCACCACACTCGCAATTCGGTGAAGGAGCGAGACCCCATTTGTGCATGGACGAATGGAATCGCCCAACACCAGTCCGCAGGGCGATTCCATTCGTCCATGCACAAATTTGTCAAGACACTTAAACAACCGACGAGTGCATTTAAATTGTTGAAAAAAAAGGGATTCGGCGCCACGATTATAAACAACAAGTAAACACAACAACAGTGACGTCACCTTTTTGAACAACCTCCGGAAGTTGAGTTAGTCTTCGTTGTGCAAGATCGTCGATCTTCATAATCAAGCCTTTGACGCGATTTCGCTCACGTTCAAGCGCCCGCTCTGTGACGCTTCTGTCATCTTCCAACCTCGTTATAAGATTTGCGACCTAATGGTGGAAAATACTGAATGAGCAGCTGGGTATTGTTTAAAAAAATTCTAACCTGACGGAAAACTTCGTGTGGAGTAAGCTGGATTTGACTCAGTAATGTCGCAGGCTCTCCTGCTAAAAAAAGTTGTTAATTTATGACGATTCACAATCAAGTGAAGCCCACCAGAGTGATAATTGAAAATTTCAGTAAAAAGTAGATAATTACATGAAGCAGAAAAGATATTTTGTTTATTTTCTTCATGTGGACGAACCATCCATTTGGGGCTATTCATGGGCAAAACAGGGTTTGAGAGATTATGCTTTTACAACCCCGAGTTACTTCAATAATTAAATTAGACGCTGGCAACGCTGGCAGCAATGGTGTTGAGGTAGTATAGAATTATAAAAATGTGAGTAGCTTTTACAAAGAGGAAATATTCTTCAATTTACTTTAAACAGCATTAGACATTATGGGCTTCAAAAGAATTCAACTTGACTCAGCAATAATGCACAGAAAAATTTATTGCAAAAAATTAAACTGAATTTTATGGCAGCAAGAGTAAATTTTTCTACTTTAGCGGGACTAGTAAAAAATTTGGTTTGTGCAAAGACAATGTTGAGAAAATTTTTTCAAATTTACCAATTCTGAAACACAAAATAAAATCGATCTGTTGTAAGCATCTAGTTACAATCAAACTGCTTCATTTATTAGCTATGATGCTAAATCAATGAGTATAGCAGCTACAATATTTTAGAGAAAAAATGTTTACTATAACAAAACGCTAAAAAGTAGATTTTTGTGAAAGACATCTAAGTAGAAAAATTATTAAATAAAACCTGTAATTAAACCAACAATACCAACATAAAATTACATAACAAGCTATAAAAACTCTACCTGCACTCTCCATCTCATTATCACTGCAAATTCCTGACTCACTACCACCAGACGACATATTATCCAGGGAAAAATGGATATGTTTTTTTGGGCTTACATCTGTTAAAGTAATTTTTTTAAACTTGAGATGCCAGAAAAAGAGAAATGAAAACTGTTGTTTACAAAATGCAGCTACAATTGAAACAAATGAATATAAAGACTGCTATATATTCCAGAGCAAGTGAAACCATTTTTTGACCCAATAAATTTATTACAGTATTATCACAATGTTTGATGAGAGCGAATAGCAGCTATTGGCTGATAAACTAAATATAATACTCGTATTTTTCAAAGTAATTTCATGAACAATATTCCTATATAAAGAAATTAGGTAATGTTTCTTATTTCAAGACAAACTTTTCATTATAATTGCATCTTTAGACCAAAGCAAGTAACGAGCTTGTTATTGCCATCTCCACAACATGACGTCTTAAAAAAACCCAGTCACTTACGTAAAACTGTTACTGTGGTAGCAAACTATAAGCAACAACAGTGTCAGATTTGAATGACCTGAAACCATTACTAACTAAAACACTAAATAGTCACTTCTTGTAATTTCGGTATTTTTTATTTCACATAAAAATAATGATAAAATCAAGATGGTTAGAGCATGATATAGTACTAGAGTATTCTCTATTGAATGGTAAATTGTCTGTAATTGATAACAACATCAAACATGTTAATTTTTACAGTTTTTGTTCATTCACAGCTCAAACTTTTTTGCCCAATATTTTATTGCTTTTATGGTAAATTGAAGTCCCTGAATCTAAAAAAGACATAATTTTTGTCGAATTGGCTCTAAATGTTAAGATACTAGCTATATTATTATTTACACTTTGCAAATTGGTATAGTTATTGGAAGTACCTAAGACATACATTTGCAAAGCCTTATTGTACCAACAAAAACATTTAATAAACGTTCAGTCCCATCTTAACTAACTACTTATTGAACTTTTTTAGTCTAAAAAAAAAGCATTAACAATGCTAAAATACTTGACAATTTTACAATTTCTCTAAATCCTAGTTGTTTGCTAATTTTTATTGTCTATTTACAGTTTAAGTTATATTCAATACAATAAGCTGCTCAAGAAAAAGCTGCAGTAATGAAACTGATGAATTCTTCTGTATTTGTGGAGAATATATTAGAGGGCATAAAGGAGCTATCACTAATTCTATCTTGTTCAATGCAGCCTACCTTGTTTGCATTAAAGTTAAGCTTGTGACCAAGGCAAATTATGGGCAACCCTTGTTGTCTTCAAAATATGCATCTAACATCTGCAAATATTAACATAAGGAAAAGCAGAGTTTTAGGTTTGGTGTAGCAATAGTGTAGCAAAAACTTAAAAACTATTTTGATAACTCTTACATTTTGTATGTTAAATTTAATGGAACTTAATAAGCATAAGTAAAATTTATGGAATTATCTCAATTTGAAATCTGCTAAGCATCTTGTACCCCAGTGTGAAGGAATACCTGTGCTGCAACTTAGTCACTTGCCAGATATATCAATCTATTGAGTAAAAAGCAAGAAAGCTCTATGATAACGATTGAAAGTGTTTTTTAAAAAAGATCTACTTACATTCAAGCAATCTAACCAGGAAGAGCTTAGCAAATTTAAGGAATTTTAACCTTCTTAAAGATACCTGAAAGATATTGGCATCCAAGTTGAAAAACAAGAATGGTCTTGAAAGATTAAAAAGAATATAGCAATATTAAACTCCTGGAAAAGCAAAGCTATTGTGATCAACAATAGCTAATTTGCACCAATCTTAAAATGATCAACTTTTTACTCAGGCAACAGAGTTTTATACTCAATATCTTTGTTTTTGTGAATGGGGATAGCTGTACTTGAGATGGCCACTGGGTGAAAAAGAAGTGGCTCACAAAAATTGATTTGTCAGTTGTGAAGCCAATATCACCAATGATCCTCTTGTCCTTAGATAAAAAAGATTATTATTTCTCAATTCCAAATCAAAATTAGATTTTTAAAACAATTTGTAAAGGCATTGCAAGTTGATGGTTGTTGTTCCAATTATCTTTGTAGATTTTTTTCTGGAATGAAAAAACTTAAATCAGGGATAATCGGATGGCCTACAGATTCAAAAACTAATGAGTGATCCAGATTTTATCAAGTTCATGATTGACATGGATTCAGCTATTTAAGTTTATTTATCTCTGGCTGTCAATAATTTTTTGGGAAATACCAAAGCAAGCAATTAGAATAAGTTGGTTCAAGATTTTCTCTTCAATTCAAAGATTCAAAATTCAAGATAAGCATCCAAGTCCCATTATCATTCATACATTTTGATAGATTTCCAAAAAACCTTAGAGACTTCAGCTATGAGCAAGTAAAAAGACTCCACCAGAAAGTGGCTATGCATACAATTCCTGTTATGATAATTCCTAATACTGTCAGTATTTTTGACATTTAGAGTGTGCAACATACAAATTATAGAACAGTTGTAAAGTATTAGAATTATTGTACTTAAAATGCTGGTTGTTGTGAAAATCAAAATAATGCAATTATCTCAAAAAACTAGAGCCAATCTGATAAAACAAATTTTATTTTCAGAATTAGTGCCCATAACATAACCTAAAAACAATAAAATATCTTTGAAAAAGATGTGATTGATCAGTGTCATGCTGCATAACTAGACACAAGTAACAGCACATAACACAAGATTCTTGTTAAACTATATTTTAAATCATTTTGTCACACTAAAAAATTTAAACATTTATTTATAGCCCTGATTGTTGTGAACAAAAAAAAATCCAAATACCTATTTATTTTTTCAACTTAGAGGAAAACTGAAATAGCACAAGATCATCACCAAACTAGTATTCAATCCTTTTTTTTTTGAAAATACAGAAATAATGCCATATAGTTGATTATAAAAAACCAAACATATTTTTGAAATAATTTTGTAAAATTTACCTTCAGCATTGTCAAATACAGGTGATTCATCAGAAAATGTTGTTAACTTCTAAACAAAAATACAGGCATTATAAAAAAAAATATTTTTGTAAAAAACTTACCTTTAAACGTTCCAAATGAAACAAAGCTTTTTTGACACATGGAGAGGGAGTGTTAACCAACTCACAACTTCGACGCTTTGAAAGTTTAAAAAAATTCAAATCTGCTATTTCATTTTGAGCAACAATATTGTCAGGCATTTTGTTTCATTCCATGAAGAAATTAGTATTAAAAAACAAAAGTTGATTACATATGAATTTATCTTTAACATTACATGACTAATGACAATATCAAACTGTAAAAAAACTTTAATTAATGTCAATATAATACAGAAAACAGTAAAAATAATGACAATGATATTTAATTTGGGTTCTTGTTCACTATTCACCAAGATTACTTTATAAGCTTGTGATTTTGAGGAATCCCTGGTTAGTAATGGTAAACAGTAAAAAGACTCTTGATTTGTCCCAGAATACCAAAATGTATAAAAAAAAAAAGAAATTAAATCATCAAAGCAGTTATTAATAGATATTGTGATTTACAGCAATTAATGGTAATGTTAGATATGTAGATCAATTATGAACAATAAAATTTGATTTTTATAAGCATAATATTAGTAATGTCAGATTTATCATAATTTGTTTTTCAAAAGATCAAAGTTAAAATAATATATATGCCTACTAACAATGTTTTTAATTTTATTAAACAATATAATCATTTGTGTTTTTTTCTAAATGCTAAATGCAAAGAGATATGAAATACTTGGTAGCCTATCAATCATGTTCAACATAATTTTAGTGGTCTTTAAAATTATTTCAAAAAATCTTTATATACTTTCAAATTCAAATTGATTGTTTGTGTTGTTTTTATCTATTTCATGACTGGCAGTTATTTTTTCGTATTTAAGTTTGTTTTTAACAATAATCTATATTCATCAAGTTTAGAGCTTAAAACATTTTGATTATTATAAATAATTGATTATTACTGTACTGCATTTAAGCTAATAACTAAAACTTGGTTGGGAATTTGCAAAAAAATTACAATATTAACATAGATATTTGATGGTGCTTGAAAAAATTATGATATTATAATAATAATAGTAGGCATAACCACAGATTCTAAGTGATAAGATGATCTTAAAGTTAACACTTTTGGCAACAATGAATCTAAGTGGCAACAATAAATCTTAAAGTTAACACTTTTGCTCAACTGTAAAACAAGCAAATAATTACAAGACAATGTGATACATTACAAGAAAAGCAATATTAGCACAACAAAATTATCACATTAAATACATACATTGCAATAAGTGGATAATAGTATTGGTGAATATTATATATACAAGAAATACAGAGAGAATGGATATATTTTTAAATCACATTTAGATACACTAAAATCGTCTAGTTGCCTCAGTCAATCAGGTAAAGAGTTCAACAGTTTTGGAGCATAAATAAAAAAGGCACCATCACTAACTTTTCTTTGATTAAAAATTACTTTAAGTCTTGTACATTTATTCAAGGCAAGGTGTAAAAGTGAAGATATGTCAGCAGATGCAGAATTATGCACACATTTATAAACAATAATACAAATTTTATACATGAAACTTTGTTTAATAGGTAACCCGTGTAAATCATACAAAAGAGATGATACATGATCAAACTTTCGTTTATGATAAATCAGTCTAGCAGTACTATTTTGGGTAATTTGTAATCTTTGAAGAAGTGCATTATTTGTTAGTATAAAAGTATATCAGTTTAAGGTTTAAAAAAAATATATTTGAATATATTGAAATTACGATACTCAATTGAGAGTTTTAAAAAAAATTACGATATTGAACAATCGAATATTCTGATGGTGGCAAAGACGATTTTTAAAAAATTACACAAATTATAAAAATATCTTTTTCAATTTTATGACTGTAAGCCGTTTTGATCTAATTTGCTAATTAGCTAAAAATACTTTAAAAAAATTATACGGAGAAATGTGAGCTATAATTTTGTAATCTTGTTAATAACTTTGAATGTTTTTATTATAATTTTATTTCGTAATTTATTTTAAAAACAAAGCTTTCAGTAAGAGTAATAACAGCTAGAAATAAATACAAAACTTAGTAACAAGAAAAATATGATTAAATTAACATATTTCATAAGGGTTGAGAGACAAATTTTTCTAAATTAAACAAAAAATTTTGTCAAATTACTCTTGAACAGAATTGTAATGAATCCAGCATTTAAAAGACTCAAATTGTTCCGAGTCCAACAACTTTCAAGTCTAAGTCGAGACCGAGTAGTTCTAAATTTTTTTTTTAATTCAAGATAACTTTTGAAGGATTTCATTCATTTGCAAATAATAACACCGTCAACTCGACTATGAATAAATATTACTAGTTCTGCAACAAACAATTAAAACTAGCTTATAATGCATCAATTGGTAGGCAACGTGGTCAAGTGGTAAAGAGCGCCATGACTGTAATTGAGATGGTCTCGACTGTAAGCACCATGACTGTAATCGACTGTAATTCACATGATCATCCAAAACCTACTCGCGCTATTTTTTTTTATCCTTGGGAAAGACACTTTGCATCACTTTCCTTTGCTTGGCAGTCTTAACAAACAGTTCTGAATTTTATTCATATCTCTATAAAGCTAAAAAACTAAAATAAAAATTTCAAGTAGACGGCAATATCTTGGCATTTTTACAAGCAGTCGGGGTAATTGGTTGCCCTATGTATAGTGCCTCCGACGTTTTCCTGCGAGTCAGGAGGATAAATGTAGAGATGAAATAAAAGTTGCAAATTCCACTCAACGGTAAAAACAATTTCTATTTGGAATGTAGCCTATCTGTTGTATGTCAGCTACGGTAGCGTATTTAGGAAGGGGTATTGTGCCATGCCCACATATCCCTTAAAATTTTACCACTCTGATTCTGACTTCACCAAATCAACTACAACGTCTGACAATTTTTTGGATAAACGTCAAGTCAAAAGCTTTTTTTTAATCAATACTGAAAACGTCCGCTGTCACCCAAAAAAGTTATTTTTTGACGTTTAAACTAAAAAACGACTTTTAATAAAAAAAAATTTCTGGTTTTCACTTGACATTACCATTACCATTAAAATAAGCATGTTTTCTAGAAATGCTGCTGAAAATCAAGGCATTATTAATGAAAACTTATATACCACTTTACTCTAAAACAACAATCGGAAAACTTTTTGTACTGCTCGGCCAAATCTACAGATTTATGGACACATTAATAATTTCCGCCAATAAACAATCGCTACATTATTCTTCAAATTATGACGCACCCGCAACTCCTATTCCTGCGTTAAGCGTCTGTCACAATGAGACGTGTATGTGGCCGTTTCTTATTTATTATCAAACACATATTAAAACACAATACATTGTTTTTATTTACTTATCATCAATGTGAAGGATGATGTTGTTTCTGTACGATGGCCAAAGCGTTAAAATCAACTGGAAACTTTGTTGATGATATCTGCAGTACGTCGTTCAAATGACGATCTGACAAGCGAGTACGAAGTTTATTCTTAGTGTAATTCATTTTAGAAAATTTTTTTTTTATTTATTTATTTTTTTTATCTCTATATTTATCCTCCTGACTCGCAAGAAAACGACGGAGGCGCTATACATAGGGTAAGCAATTACCCCGACCTGCTTCCGGAGATGCCAAGATATTGCTGTCCGCTAGTAATTTAGTAGAGATATCAAAAAAGCGCTCACAGCAATACGTGCTTCCAAACATGCACATTACACGTTTTGCATTGTCAAATAGATGAGGATAGGTGGATTTCTGGACATATTCTTTATAAAAATTGGCAATTGGAATTGAATCATATTTGGCCTTTAATATATTGGATGATTGAAGTTCAATTATTTCCATTTGCATTTTATGTGGCGCAGTATTAACATCAACTGAAAATGGCATGGCAAATAAATCAAATTTGTCTTTTTGGTTTTTCATATCACAAAATCGAGTTTCAAATTGAGTTTTAGTGGAAACGATTACTGATACGTATTTATCAGAGTTGGCAGGTTTACAAAGGCCTAAATTGGGAAAATGAGCAAAGTTGGAATTGATTGGTTGAGTTTCCCAAAGACGTAGCTTGTTTACAAAGGCAGTAATACAATCATACATCCGATTAATAAATTGCCCCTTTTCTTGCAGTTGTAAGTTAAGCTTGTTGATATGAGACGTGAAATCTGTGAGAAAGACTAAATCTGTTAACCAATCTGGATCACCAAGTTCATCAATACCAAAACTTGCATTTTTTTGTTTCAAGAATGTCACAATTTCGTTTCGCAAATCATAAAACTGTTGCAACATAGCCCCGCGACTTAGCCATCTAACCTCGCAAAAATGCACCAGATTTTGATACTGAGCATTCATTTCTTCCAGTAAACTTCTGAATTGGCGATGGTTTAGGCCTCTTGCCAAAACAAAGTTGATAATTTTAACTACAGTAGACATTAAACCTGAGATATCCAAATGCGTCACCTTTGATGCCAAAACTTCCTGATGAATTATGCATTGTAGTTTTATAATTGTGTTGGAAAACCCCAACGAAGCTACATGATTTAAAACAGCAATTGCACCTTTGTGAGGGCCAACCATAGCTGGGGCGCCATCGGTTTAGTAGCAGAAACAAATTTTGATAGATCAAGCTGCATTCTACCGGTACATTCCAATATTGCTTGAGCTATGTCCTCTCCTCGTGTAGTACCTTTCATCGGAATCAATTCGGCAAACTTCTCAATTACGTCAAAATTACCTGTGATACCTCGAATAAAAATGGCTAGTTGCGCAGTATCGCATGCATCCGTACTTTCATCAAATGCGAGGGAAAAATAATCAAAATCAGTACATTTGTTTTTAAGTTGCAATTTAAGATTTTCAGAGATAACTTCCACTTTGCGAGTAACTGTTCTGGCAGATAACGGAATACTATCAAACAGGAGTTTCTTTTCAGAACAAACTTCGTTAACAATGGCTAACGTGCATTCTTTAATAAACTCGGCATCAGTAAATGGTTTCATTCGTTTAGCGATGAGCGAACTAACAACCAATGCTGCCTTTGTAACTGATTCGCTTTCTTCTTGTTTCTTCTTAAAAAAATTAGTTTGCTGTTCAAATCCACTTTTTAAATTCTTTATCTATAACTTTCTCCTTTCTCCAACATATTCTTTGTATTTGCTATGACACGTTTCGTAATGACGTTTAACATTAAATTCTTTCATAACTGCGATGCTGGTTTGGCATATTAAACAAACAGGTTTTGAATAATGCTCAACAAAAAAATATTTTTCCGTCCAAGCACTTTGGAATGTTCGACCCTTGTCGTCAACTTTTCTACGTTTCCCAGCCATTTTAATGTTAAATTTTAAAAATAAAATTAATGAAACGTTAAAACTTAACTAAACTGATAATTACAACTAACGGTAGGTGCGTTCGGCAAATAAACGACATACAACTGAGATGTGCTTTCGCTTTCGCTACTTACTACAAAATAAACGCCGTACAACAGCCATTGTTACTACATAAATTCGTGCGCATGCTTATAACGCAATAATAATAAATTTATGAGGAATTTTTGTTTTTATGCATTAAAAGTGAGGTCGTTCGAGGGCCACAAATAATTTGTTCGCGGGCCGCAGTTTGCCCACCCCTGCTCTAAAATAAAAAATTTTTTTGAATAAGCACATTAAAATTCTTTACGACAAAGTTTAAAAAATAAGCTAAGCACAAATCTTAGAAATAAGCACGTAATGTTTTTCAAAATCATTTATGGTAATTGATTAATAGTAGGCTATCTTCACTTAATTAAACGCTTTTTAAATAATTCTCCTTTATTTATAAAAATTATTGCAACCATAAACCTGATTGTTTTACTAGAGTAATTCTGCTGTAAAAAAGTTTTTAAATGAAACTGTACGGTATTTCATTTTTATTCTTAACCAATTTAATCCAACTGGTGAAATAGCCTGAAAACCACCCTTGATTTCGTTTTTAATGTCCTTAAGAGTTTTAAATTTAAAATTAAAATGTTTTTTCTGTTTGGTGAATAATTTTTGTAATATTTACAGTAAAAGGCTTTGTGATAGTTGGCTTTATGATTTATTCACCTTTAGATTTATTGGTCAAGATTTTAGAATGCAACAGATTTACAATATTCTGACATCATCAATTAGCTTTCTTACAAAATAATTACGTTTTTTCTTTTATTTTAATTCACGATTTAATTTTATTTTATTTGCCAGAAATAAGTAGCGAAAAAAATTTGTGTTTCATGTAGCGTAGCGCTATCTGTAGTTTTAAGCAACTTGCAAATGTAGAACTGTTGCTCTTGCTTTTACGTAAACTATGCCGGAATAGCCTGGCAATCGTTATTGATTGCTCAGTCCGTAGCCTTTGAAGAATCAAAGTAATAGCTTTAAAAAGCTATGTCCGTTGGATTTCTTGTTTTTTTCTTCAAATGTTGGATTTTGAAAACAGTGCAAGGTGGGAACCTGTAAAACAGGTTTAAGCGATTTGTATAGGACAAAAACAATTATTTTTATTAAAAAACTAGTTGAATTCATTAATCTTTTGACTTACTACTAGTTGGAAAAAAAACTTTTTGAAGATATTTTTTAATCATTTTTAAGACTATCTTTAACTCAAAAAAATGTAAATCTCTATTTTTTTCATTGTGTAACTCCATACCAGTTACTTCTTAAGCAAATTATTTTCAAGTTCATAAACAATTCACAATAAAAGTAAAAGAATTTTTGATACATGTAAAAGGAGGACATTACTCGAACTTCTTGTCTGACAATTACCAGTGTAAAGGAATTCTTTTTGCTTGCATAAGTTTAGTTGATGAGCTTTGATGAAAGTGGCTTACTCGAGCAAGTACTAAGAAGTTCCTGTTGCTGTAGCGACCTACCCAATTTGAACTTTCCAAAAAGTGTTGGCCAATTACAAACTAATGTAATTTTGCTGTCTTTAGTTAATCATTTTCGACCAAAAATTTGTTTCTCTCCTTTTTCTTTCCCCTGATTATTTTCATTGCTTTAAAAAAGCAGTTTAAGTCGTTTCAGACTGAAAGTGGATGCGAAAAAAATTAAGCCCCGTTTCCACTACGAGGGTGGAAAAAAGCATTCTTTCTTTGTTTTATTGCTTTTTTTTGCGCTCGCTTCAATTTTAACCGCTCGCTTCAATCGAAGATCAATAAAAGAGACAAAGAATGCTCTTTTCCACGCTCGTAGTGGAAACGGGCCTTTAAGCGTGTGCCCAAAAGCGAAAAAAAACAGAGCGAAAAAGCTGTTCGGGCTAAAAGCGGAAAACGTGAAAGATTGCCAAAGCGCCAACTTTTTTGTGTTTAGCGAAAAAAGATTGAATTTAAATCATTTCAACATTATAGCTTGGTTCAGACTAAAGGCATACGCGAAATATTACCTCTTTTAGTCTGAACCGACTTTTAGCATGATAAAAAATTTGAATACAGCAAGCAGTTCATTTATCCCAAAGCTTTTTGTCCGACATTTGTTAGGAAATGCTTCGAAATGACAGAAAATTTAATTTAATTTTGTTTTTAAAGCTGGTGAAGAAATACATTTGTTGGTAAAGAAGGCATGACAACACGTGTCACCGCAGAATTTTAAGTTGTAAACAAATTCTTTCAACGACAACGATTTCGTTTAGATAGTTTAAAGGGGGGGTTCTACAGACCCATTTCCACCATAAGCGTTGACGGAAGTATTCTTTCTTTGTTTATTGATTTTTTTACTTATTTCCGCGCTTAAGCGCTGAGAGAAGCAAAAAAATTGTAAAGAATACTACCGCCAACGCTTAAAGTGGAAACGAACTTTAAGGCAGATGACTTAAAAGAAAAGCCAAATGAAAGAACGGTAAAATTATGATCACTGTAACGTCGGGTACCCATGGGAGACTGTCAAAAAGATGTTAAATTATTCTTTGCTTTTCTTTTCATTCGAAGGACTTGTTTCCACTACGAGCGTAAAATGGAGCATTCTTTGTTTGTTTTAATGATTTTTTTTGCTTGGCTTAGCGCTCGCTTGGATTTTAAGCGCAGAAAGATCTATAAAAGAAACAAAGAATACTTCATTCCACGCTCGTAGTGGAAATAAGCCTTAAGGATTGATCTTCTCCAAATAAGTGTCAGACAAAAAGCTTTCGCGCCATCCTTGTCGAGCGTGTCAGGTTAATAAATAATATAATTAAATTCTAAATATTGGTAATGAAAATGATAAAATAATTTGAAAAGTTCAATATAAAAAATTAATCGGTTATAAGGACATCGCAAAGTTTAGAAGTTAAGTTTGGCAATCATATTTCAAAGAAATCGGATTTACTGCACTTAACGCAATCTATAAATTATAAAAACTGCGTTGATCTACTTTTAAAGCCCCTGATCTTTGTTGTTACATTAAAACATAAAAAAAAAGTAAAATTTCCGTTTATCATATCAACCGATTATTGGGCATTATGTTTTAAACCAGGGATGTCCAACCTTTTTTCATAATGAGCCAAATTATAGATTTAAGTACATTCAGCGGGCCGCAAAATTAAATGTCGATGAAATTTCATTTTTTTAGTATTAGACGTCATGACAAAATGACGAGTATTAAAACATAAAATTAAAATTAATTAACTAATTAGGAATCCCAATGAAATGTGAAACTATTAAAAGAATTATGTAATTAATGTTAAAATTGTCCGCCCTGGAGCTGCTTTGAAGTCTCACTTACGTGAGTTTTTTTCTTCCTGTTTGCACTGACTCAAAAGTCCCAAAATCTGTAGAAGAGCGCTTGTAGTCGCAATGACATAGTTGATGAATTCAATAACAGCCCCAAAAACTTACCGACCAATATTTTTGCTCTGTGTCTCCTACAAGATTTTCGAGAGGCTTGTCTAACTCCGCGTAAAAATAATTATTGATTCATTGCTCCCAAAAGAGCAAGCTAAGTTTCGACGCGGAAAGTCAACAGTGGATCAAGTCGTTATATTGACAGAAAATATCGAAGATTTTTTTTGTCGATTTATCAATCTGACGGCGACATATGACTCTGTATGGATGGTAGTGGTCACCAAACTACGGCTCGCGGAGCTCTTTTTAAAAAACATATACACTCAATTTGAGCCACAGTTGGATAGAATTATATCGGGAACACCCCAGTTTCAGGTTTTTATCTTGTTCTTTTCATTGGAAAACACACCAAGATTTTGGGAGAAAACAACAAAATAAGAGCTCGAATCGAAGTGAAGACCCTTTTTTTTTAGAAATCACTACAATTTTGGTAAAAAAATAGCAAAATTGGAAATGGAATCGAAGTGAAGACCCTTTTTTTTTTTTAGAGATCACTACAAATTTGGGAGAAAAATAGCGAAATTAGAGATCGAAGCGAATCGAAGAGATGACTTTTTTTTCTCGCTTTCGCCCGAGGAGGTCCAAAAAATCTACATCCGGCTCCCGGCTCGAAAAGTTTGGGGACTACTGCTGTATGGTATGTTAGCCTGCTGACTAAAACTTCTGCCAAATAAGCACATGGTTAGAATGATTACGGAACTTGTCCAAAACCGAAGTTTCACTCTTACGACCAGTGAGAGCAGGCAAAGCAAGAGTCGCCGTATGAAAAACGGTGTTCCTCAGGGATCGGTGTGAGCTCTTGCCTTTTTCAACCTTTTTCTTTTTACGTCTACATCTGCCCTCCACAATTTCCTGAAAGTTTATCTACGCAAACGATATAGCATTGTTGCAACCCTCTCGAAACGGGAAGACCTGTGAGGAGCTTAGTCACACTAAGACGGTAGTAGTATATAAAAGGAATTTTGGTGACCGTCCGATGGAGCAGGAGCAGGAGCCAGGAGCGTGCAGAAGCGATGACGTCAGTGCGTTCCGAACCCTAGACTCCATGAACCAAGGTCCAAACCCTATCTTTTAATGTTTCAAATCAATTTAGTTTCAAATTAATATTAATAATAAATTCTAAAAGAAAAAATAAAATTAATAAGTTCTAAAAGAAAAAATAAAATTAATTCTATTGAAAACGATTTTAAGTTCTAGTCAGTTACGACGTATTTCCTGAAGCCGCGTCATTTCCTGTTCTGAATCGTATCAATTTGACCTTAAGTAAACTCTAAGTCCAAAAAGCGATTTAATTTTTCTTTCTTTAATCTCAAAGGCAATATTGGTGCACGTTTAAGCATTAATTTTTGTTAGACCTTTGTTGAATTTTTCTTGAAAACCTTAATTTTTGTCACACCTAAACTCAATTTTTCTTGACAGCCTCGAATTTCAGATACCTTTGTTCAATTTTAAAACTTTTTTCTCTAAGCAACCTTGATTGTTTGTTATACCTTTTGTTTAATTTTTGGCAACCTTGATTTTGCTACACCCTTGTTTAATTTTTTCTTAACAATCTAGATTTTTGTCATATTTATGTTTAATTTTTTCTAGGCAACCTTAATTTTTTTCACCCTAAACTCAATTTTTTCTAAACAAGTTTGGTTTTTGCTATACTTTTGTTGAATTTTTGGCAACCTTGATTGTTGTTGTAGAGCGTTCGTTTTTACTTTCTAATATTTATGACAGTAGACCATTCATTTCTAGTGTTTATAACACCATTCATTTACTATACGTTTCAAGTCGATTTAGCTTCAAAAATTATTTTTAGTCTTAGTGTTATGCAGCTGTAAGATTTATTGAAAACGGTTTTATAAAGTTTATATTTTCACTTTCTAGTGTTTACAACACCATTCATTTTTACTTTCTAGTAGACCACTCATTTACTATACGTTTCAAAGCAATTTAGCTTCAAATTATTAATAAGTTCGAAAAGAAAAGATAAATTCTATTGAAAACGATTTTAAGTTCTAAACAGTTACGCCG
This sequence comes from Diplosoma virens, assembly GCA_963680785.1. NCBI lineage: Eukaryota > Metazoa > Chordata > Ascidiacea > Aplousobranchia > Didemnidae > Diplosoma > Diplosoma virens. The sequence continues at coordinate 12,309,435 of OY796892.1, forward strand.
TATTTCCTGAAGCCGTGTCGTTTTCTGAATGGTAGCATGACCTTATGGTCTTTCAAAAGAATTGTTGCTAGCTCTTAATCTCAAGTTTTATCAACAAAACCCTCCCTTTTAAACCAAAGAGATTATGATTTTTTGTATTTAATAAACGATATTTGTACAATCAATGTTGTGATACATTACGAATAAAGCGAGAAATAGAGCGATCGTTTTCAGTTAGGTTTGACGTAAAATCAGATACAATAGCATGCAAAGGTACGCCACGACAACGAAATAAAATAAAATAGACACAATAATGACCACAAAAACTGGAAAAGTACGCTTGTAAGGTTTTGCGATTGTAAATCCATCCCGATAAGGAGTAGGCATCCATGTAAAAGTCGAGACCGACCAAGGTAGGGGGTAGTCCATAACTATCAAAGTATTCTCCTCGACCGCGTTTGTCGAAATAAACCGCAACCCAATGTTCTCCAGGTTTACTACTCGGGTCCGAGTTGATGACGTAAGCAGACGGAAAAGTAGGTTTTTCCAACTGATCCAAAGCACAGACTTTTTTAAAGATGGTTTTGCTTTTCAAATCCTTCTTGAGCAAGCGTTCGATTTGCAACGTGTTCATGCTGTATAGTCAAAAGCAACGTTTCTGTCTTGATCAATCTCCAGCAGGTTGTCGTGTTCGGCAAACACAATGACCGTAAGAGTACGTACAGTAGCAGTAGCAAAATGAATTTCGATGCGTATGTTGCCATGCTTTATCAATTCAAAACCGACTTCGCTGGAATCCATTTGGGGTGTGAGATCAAAAGCAAACAAAGCACAACCGTCTTTGTACTGTTCTCGCGAAATAGCATTTCCTGTGTCACGATAATATTGACCCGTTTGCGTAAACAAACGAACGTAACTTCGAACAAAACGATCGTTGGTGAAATCTGGTTGCAGTGGTTTGGAAGGGATTTGAACTCCGTCACGGTAAATCGTCATGAAATTGATGCTGTTGTGTTTGAAATTAAAAGGAGATTTGGTGATGACACCGTTGTAAGCGTCATTGTCCACTACACCGACTACCATTCGTGTGGGCAATTGTCTCAAAAATAAATTTTCTTTGGTGATACTTCGATTCCCGGTCGGCACAGTAAAGCTCTTGACTTCCACACGTCGAAGCGGGTATTTTGCAGTGCCGTGTTGCAAGGCTTTGACATGAGCAAGCTGTACGGCGGGATTGGGTTTTACTTTGCGAACAAACAAGGTCACTTCTTTCAAAGACACTTTGTTATCTGCTTGGTTTGCATTTCCATGCAAGCAAAAAAGATCGTTGGAACGAATCAATCGCAAACGTACTTCGACACCATTCAACAAATATCGATTTTGAAAAAACAAATCAAGATGCAATTTCCCCATCATATCCATTTCTTTGCTTTCTGCAGCCAAAGCTTTTCGTTTGGTATAACCTAGGTTGGTAGCTCCACGAGTATCGAAATGTTCTGATGTGTTACGGTGCCACAACAGAGCAGAAAGTTGGGAATTTTTTGCATCTTGTCCAAAACTAAGCAAGTTTTCAATATAAGCTCGATAAGGGTAATTGTTGTTGGATTGTGTCACGAGTGAACCGTTCAAATAAACATCCACTTGTGTCCATAGTGTATGTAAAAAATTACATTCAGGTGCAATTTCCACATTCTTTGCCAAATCAGCTCCGGCTGCAGTAGTTACGTTTGCACGCACATAAAGAAAGCTATTGGCAAGATCAATGTAGTTGGAGTTTTCAGCACTAATTGTAAATTCAATAGGACCTGTGGAGGTCAATACAGATACAGGATGGTATTCGGTGAAACTTCCTTCCTCCAAACTAGTTTGACTTGGTGGCACCGAAAACAAATCCAGTTGAGAGGTGGTGGATTCTGCCGAACTGGGGTGTACTAACGTCGCCATGGTTTACGAGAAAATGTCGTGATGTCTCTTGCGTTTCTTCTTTTGTACTTTTCTTGGCGCTGCTTTTCGTTTTCCTATTTTTTGTTGAGCCGCTTGTAAGAGATTGGAACCGGCAGCTCTTGCTTGATCGATGGAAGCTTGTTTGGCGTTTTTACCGTGTAAGACATCGGAAGCAAACTCGACACCGCTTTGTAAAACTTGTTTTCCCAGGGTTTTGGCACCTTTTTTGACCAAAGGAAGAACACTTTTGGCAATGGAGCTAAACAGATTACCTAGTCCATAACCTTGTTGTACTCGTGCCCCCGCAAAATAAGGCATTCCATGACCGACTTGAGACAAATAATAGTTTTCGTAAGCCTTTGCGTCACAACAATATTTGACACGCATGTTTCTGCTACCGTTGATTTCTTACAATAACCCCATTTTCCTTTGTATCTGTTTTTTATAACGAATTTAGCTTTTTGGGTCGTAAATGCAAAGTCACAATCACTTTTCCCTTGCGAAAACGAATTCGTTTTCCTTGATCGTCACGAAGCGAGATGTGGATGTCACTAAGATTTTTCTTCAAGACAGGATGGTATTGTATTTTGTCGTATCTTTTGGAGACATAAGCACCCGGCTTCCCTGTTACAGGAAGGACAGCAAGCAAGGGTGCGAGCGTGTGACCAACCGTTCTGTGTTCAATAACATCGCAATAGACATAGATGGCGTTCACGGTGTCTACGTTGGCAACGCTTGCCGAAGTGTACTCTCCGATTTCCCGATACCAAACCTTTCGAAAACCCAAAATAGAAGCCAACTCATTCGAAAGCGTCACCACCACATCTGGTTGTGCGGTACCATTACGGTCGGTCGTAGGTGCTCCTTTTTTGTGTTGGATGGACATGGTGGTTAGTTGTGTTTGAGGATTGTAAGTGAGATCAAAGAGAAAGTCGATTGGTTGCGTCAACACTCCTTCGCTGACCAACGTTTTGTTTCTATTTTGAAACTCTCGTCTCATTTCTTGAAGTATCTGACGCACGATATATTGAGGTTGTTGGTAATATCCTGCTGGAAGCACTGCTACAAATTCCAAAGCACCGCGTTGGTAGAAAATGTAAAATTGGTTGGTGTCAATGTTGTACCAAGTGTTGGGGTACAGAATCTCGGACAAACCCAACTCCCACGATCCAGACAAATTGATTTCTTTCGGCAAGTGAACCATGTAATCCGAAAGTCTGTTTTCAGGATAAATGTCCATGGACGAGTTACTGGGGAGGGTGAGGAACATTTTTGCTGAGAAAGGGTGACGGGAGCAAATAACCTACAGAGCTACTAAGCAGACTAATCCAGAGTTCTTTGTTGTCGTTGCTTTGTGATAAATTATACAAACTGATGGAAACCACAATGTAAATCACCAAAATTTGTGCACCAAACAAAACAATTTTTTAAAGGAAACATACAATATCTTTTTCTGACACCCAAGAATTAAAAGAAGCGGGATATCCAAACCACTTTACTAAAAATTCAACACCCTTCTTGCGCTTGCGTTGTTGGAGAATACGCTCGATTCGAAACACGTCATCCTTTTTATAGATTTTCTGCAACTCTTCTTCGTAAAAAGTTCCCTCCAACCACTCGTCTTGTAAATCTTTTATTTTGTAATAAGGAGGATTGTCTCGAAACACTTGAGCAACTTGAAACAACTCATCCGTCCAACCGGGTAAGTAGCCTTTGCGGAACCGCATTCGAGTCATGGACAGTCTGACTTGATCACCTACTTTCAATTTTGGTTTTCTTAACTCGGGGTCGGCATAGAGTGTGAGCCAAACCGTTTCTTGGTTTTCAGAGTTGACTGAATTAGGAGCACGTCGAATGGATCGGTGATAGGTGTTGTTGTAAGATTCAACCAGAGCAGGCAGCACTTCCACGTATCTTCGGTTGTTGGTGTAGGTAAAATAACGCCATAGTTTCTCCTTTAAAGTGCGTATAAATCGTTCAGCAATGGATGCTTTGGTGTCAAAATTTTGAGTGTAAAAGTGCTCCACGTGATGCTGTTTTAACCAGGTTTGAAAGGGTCGATTCAGAAACTCACGTCCCATATCCGTCTGCAATTTTTGAAACTTGCCAATTTCGGGCATCAACTGCTCAAAAGCCTGGATCATGTCCGAGCTGGTTTTGGTTTTCAAGTAAGCGGTAAAAGCTTTTTTCGAAAACACGTCAATAACCACCAAAATGTATTTATAATGATCGTTGTACGACTTGAGCAAAGAAAAATCAATGAGATCGGCTTGCATTTGAAAGTTGGCGCCAGGTACAATTGTTTTTCTGCGCTTGAAATTTTTTCGTACGGGCTTGTGAAGCGTATAAGTGTCTTGTGATTGCAACCATTGTTGGGTTGCTTTTGGAAAACGATGTGCTCCCGAGAAAGAAGCTTCTTTTTTAGGATTGTAATAATTTAAATGCTCTCCCATAGCATCGATTCAAACTCGCGTGCACCGGGTAAAGTAGGGTCTCGTTTCTTTAGGTTGGATTGAAACAAATCGTCGATATGAGATCCAGGTACCACTCGATCGTCTAAAAGCATTTGACCGTCTTCGTTCCAATCTAAATTCTTTTTGCTAGTGGCGGCTTTGAATAGTTTTTTCGCTTTGGTTCGTTTTTTAAAACGCTTTAGCACTGCACTTTCAGACAAGGATTTTTTCACTGGTGTTTTCGGTTGAAACTTTTTCAGAAATATTTTTGATTTTTGCAACGCCTCATTATATAGAGTTACTTTCTCGCTGTCGGGTCGGTTGGAAGTTAAGATTTCTTGCATTTTAGCATCCAGTTCAGAAAGTACTTTTTTATCCGTGACTTGATGTTTGTTTTTGAGTTTTTCGTACACTTCAGGTTCCAACGCGATTAATTTTCTCATTTTATAAGAGTCCCCAACACACCACTAATGACTGGAGCGAGTGCAGACAACAAGATGGGTAAAAATCCACCTTTTTGTATAATTCTTTGTTTTGTTTTTAACGCTACCTTACGATCAGCCAACTTTCGAAGTTTGGTCTTGTGCGGTTTTAATTTCTGCTTGTGATGACGCGATATGTTGACGTTTCCTTGCAGCACGTTGTGAGCGCAATCACAAAGACAACGTATTAACTCGGACGACGCTTTGTCTAGAATACGCTTTTGCAAAGGTGCAGGGGCTTTTTGTAGCAAACGCAAGGTGGGTCCGTTTTTTCGCAAGCGGTTCATTGATAAAGATAATGCGTGTCTTCTGGAAAAATCCCTGAACGCAGACGTTGGTTATCGTGTGTTTCGCAGCGTAAGTCAATCACCAAATAACCTCGTTCGAAAGATACAGCGTTTTTATATGCTTCCAGTGCATTTTTATAGGTTTTGGGGTAGATCTGTCGTAAAAATTGTGCAATTTGGTTTACGTCCCTACAACTTTTAAAGAGTACCATAATTTGTGCGTTGAGACTTATTTCACGCAAACCTTTATGAAACAAATTTTGTACGGTCATGAGAACACTGAAATGAAAGTGATGGGAGTAGACGCTATAGATTTTGGATAAAAATTCAGAATTGGCAAACATCAAATCGTCTAGTACTAAAAAGGCATCTCGACTTTCTTTTAGATCTTCAAGACTCGGCATGTTTCAAGTTTTTAACGATCAAACATTGCTTGCCATACCTCGTAATGATAAATAACTTGTTTGATTTTGGGGCAGAGTTGTTTAAGACTGTCTATAAACCGTAGGACCCAATAAGACTTTCCAACTCCGGAAGGTCCGCTTACCACAAAACTAGTTGGATTTTGAAATCGCAAAGACATTACGCTAGCTGGTCGTGGATCAAAATGAAAGCAAACGTTGTAACATAACCCTTTTGTAATGAATGCACAAACTTCGATAGTTAAATACATTGACAGAAAAAACATGGATGAAAACACAAAATTCGATAGTTAGGAAAAATTCACGAAAAATACACAAACTTCAATAGTTGAAAAATTCACGGAAAACACAGAAAAACATGGATAAAAAATACACAAACTTCGATAATTAAATACATGGAGGAAAAATTCACGGAAAAAAAACCCACGGTGCGTGAGGACTTTTTGCTAACTAAAAATTTGGAAAATTTTTTACAAATCTAACGGCTCGGTGTGAACCCCGTCACTCAACACTTTCCTCTTGGGATAAAAATTACTTAAACCTTTTTTCTTTTGTACATAACTAAAAATTTGATGATTTTTGCTTCGAAAACCACGGTTTTCTACAAGAAGCGGTTTGTTGGTCTCTAAAACATTCAAATATTCATCAAAGGTGAGAGGGTTTTGGGCAATAGACACCCCTTTACAAACTTGTTTGTTCGTTTCTCCTTGGCAAAAATAAGATTTGGAAGCAAGGCAAACTTGGTTTTTTCCTTCATACTCCACCTTCATTTTACCTAACGTTCTTTTGTCGAAGGCTTCAAAGGAAGAGCGACAAGGTTGCGCGTCCCACGCTTTGTTTTCAATTTTACATTGGATGAAGGCTTCCTCGTGGTTAGGGCACACTTCAGAGGTCAACCATTTTAACTTGTCACGAAAATAATTGGGTTTTAAATGCGAAGGAACACAGTCATCTAGATTTTCTCTACTAATGCTAAAATAAATGGAGTCTGTATCAGTTTCTAACAACTCAAAATGACGATCTGGAATATATTTTTTGAGAAACAAATAAAAAAATTTTAACATGTGGAGTTTGGAATTTAAATATACGTTGAGACCGATTTGGATTGGAAGATCATTAACAATTTTATTTTTTAAACTTTTCACTTCATAAACATTCTTTTTAATTTCATCTAAATGAACAAAACGAGGATCGTTGATAGTTTTGTTGACTGTTTCCTCGGAATGGTATGTAATGCTCCTATGCTTTTCTTTATTTAATAAACTAGCGGAATAGAGAGAATTCCCAGTTAGTTTATTGGTAAGAGCTATCACCGCTTTGGATTTATCTGTGTCGGCCAATCTTCTGGAGTTTACAATTTCTTGTGCCAGAGGAGCAAAACATTTTTGTGGAAAAAATTCGATGAATTCATAAATTTTGGTAATTTTTAATCCCATTTCTAGATAAAATTTGGCCATTTCCGAGTTAATTAAAAATTTTTCTGCAAAGTAACTACTGATTAAATATTTTTGTTCTTTTTTTAAAAGGTTATGCTCCTCTGCCACGTTTTGCATATAGTCACCAATGTCTTTTCGAGAAATAAAACTGTTCTTTATGATTAAAGGGAAATCTTTGAATTTTTCTTTTAATTCGTTGGGAGTGTGAATGTCAACGATAAGAAAACCGTACAAGCTCTCGTTTCGAATGCCTTCTATTATTTTTTCAAAAGTTAGTTTTCGTTTGGGTGTTATCGATTTTAGTGTTTTTAGAAAACGAGAAACTTCTGGTTGTTTTCTTATCTTCAACCACTCACACTCCCTTATCTCCACCACGCGAAACCCTTCTTCTTCCAACTTTTTTCTGTTGTCTGCTGTTTCTTTCCGAATATCTTCATGAGGAATGTTTTTCAGGGGGTGTGTCTCTTCCAAACTTCCGTCAGAGTTTCGATTGGTATTGCATCGATCGCAAGAATGGAAGAAACAACCAAGAAATTGATATACGGTGTTTTGTTGCTCAGAATAACCGTCGACTGGCAAACTATACTTGCTGACTCTTCTTTCCCCCATATTGAAACGTGTTTGCAAAAATGTGTTTTCTTTGTAAGCTACATAACTTAACCATTGATAAGATTGAAAACCAAATTTGGAGCAGGGGTCAGGCCGAAAATCTTCTTCTTCCTTGTAACGACAAAAATAGCCAGTAGGGTTATTCTGAGCAATAGCGTAAAGGTAAAGAGAATTGGCGTCCAAACCAAGCACCTTTTTGACGGTTTCAGGATTATCTATTTCGTGGGAGCGGATTTTGGTTTCTCCCGAAATTGCAAGGCGGCAGAAAATCAAACTTAACCCACCTGTCAATTGAGATCGAAGGGTTTTGTACAAATCCCCATGCCGCTTGGGAAACAAACAAAAGAAAGCATTTTTTTCGATTTTTTTCATCATCTGTAGTTTGGCCACTCCGCTAACCGAAAAAGAGGTTTTAAATATATCCAAACCTTGTTCAAGATAAGGTCGGAGCAAGTTTTGAACGGCTTGAACAAACGGGACGCAATCCAGAATATTATAGTAAATGAGCATCTCACGTAGGGAGCTCCATCCTTTTTCCGTCCAAGTTTTTACCACCAGATTGTATTCTTCTTGGGTGATGTTCGATTTGGAAAGAGAAGAATAAAAAACGTTGTGTACGGGTAATCCACTATTTAATTTATCGAGATCAGTCACAAATTCATACGGAAAATAAAATTTTCTGAGCTCTGCCCCATAAGCTACCAAAAATTTGCGGTAACTAAAACCGGGGGCTAAAAAATTTTTGATGTCTAAAAACCTTAATTTGGATGTTTTTAAACAAAGATAACTGTTAGTTCTTTTTATAACAAATTGGATGTCTTTTAAAAGAATTTGAATTAATATTGGTTTAATAAGGTTTAAATCATAGGAAGCCGAATTGAAACCGAGCACAACCAATACCTTACAATAACAGTTAAAGTCGTTTAAAATTTTTTCTTTTCTGACATTTTCACTCCTTTCCAACTGCTCAAACACGTAATTGAATTTTTCTAAAAGAAACTTATAAGAAACTTCTGACAGGGTCTCCAAGTAATCGACTAACTTTTGTACCAACTCTTCTTCACTGCCCTCCGTGACAAAACAAACACCCGATTTGTAGCCAGGGATGTTGCTCGCTACTGCAACGCTCAAAGGGATGTGACAAGCATCCAAAGTTAACATGGAACTATTAGAAATCTGTTTTTTGGAAAAATACGCTTCGAAATCATAACACGCAAAGAAAGGAAAATGGCGATCACAGTTTGGAACAACAATCCCTATTTCTTTCAATTTCTCAAAAATAGTGGCAGGATTTTTGTGAATGCCACCAGGAAAAACCTCACGCACCGTGGTGGTACAACTTTTGGTATGTTGATTGTAATGCTTAGAGTTATACCACAGCTTATCACAGTGTACGCATTGGTACACACCGCAATAGTGTTCGAAATCTACAATGATACTTAGATGATTTTCGTAAACGTTCAATCGCATTATCTCCTTGTAGAACTCGCGGCTCCGCTGGACCAGTTTGGCAACCTTACCGTCGAGCTCATATGCAATGAGATTCAGTTCAAAAAAATCCTCTAAGTGAACAAAATCAAAAAGTTGAACGCCTGCAAAATCTGCAGGCGCCACGTCAAAACGAGTACAATATGCACGAAATAAATTTTTGGCAGTCTTCTCACATTTGTGAGGGTTTGCACCTCGGTGCACTGCCAAACAACGAAAAAAACATAAGTGATCCTCAGCATTCACATTTCGTAAACCGTGGTTATTTTTTATGTAATCGGGAAGAGAAATTGGGGGACCAAGAGGGGCATCTTTTATGTGATTGATATAAAAGGTGATGTTGGGGATGTCTACCACTTTCCATTTGCTATCGGGCCGGTTCATTTTTTCAAAAAAGGATTCTTCGGATAACGTATTTAAAAACTCTATTAATTCTTGGCGATTGCTAATTAAACGCGCAGTTTCCACCATCACACTGTTGTTGAACGATGAGTGGTAGTATCGTAATTCATTATCATGAATATTTTTTAGAATATAACCAAAACTGTAATTAATTTTGAAACGGTGGAATTGAAATTGTAGAATTTGATGAATAATTTTTGGAATTAACACTGTTAAATTTTGATTGTAACAAAAATTAAATATGGATTGCACTTTGCCTTTTTTGTAAAAAGTCCGGATGCTGGTTCGATGTTTTTTCATGAGGGTGTTGATCTCCTCATCTTCCACTTCTAAGAAAAAACAACATTAATTTCAAATCAAACTCTTTTATACAAAAAACGTACCATTGCTAGTTGCCACAGGTTTCATTTTTGAAGGTTCCTCTATGATTTCTGCAAAAATAAAAATTTATGGTATCTTAAAATGAAACTGCAAAAATAGACTTACCGTGTGAAACCGAATTTTCAGCCGGAATTTTTGATAAATTTTCCGGCGAGGCATCAGTTTGTGACCGATCTAACAAAAACCAACATTAGCTGTAAAATAAAAAATTTTTATCAAAACGTACCGTTTGAGTTTAACTCTCCGACTTCAAATAAACTTTTAGCAGAATTCTGGGGTTCTACAACAAAAACAAGAATTATTTCAAAGTTAACTCACTTTTCATAAAAACTTACCATTGGTATTCTGAGAATCAATTTTCGCCTTTTTGGTTGGGGGTGCGCTATCTATGAGAAACGATTGTGTTCATTTAAAATTAAACCGTTGAAAAAAAATAAACTTACCATTTGAGACCTCGACCGAATTTTCAACCGGAATTTCTGATAAATTTTCCGGGGTTTGTGACCGTTCTAACAAAAACACAATTAAATTTCAATTAAAAATTTTAACTGAAGATTTGCATTCGAATAAAATATTTTATTTCAAGATCAAATAAATTAAAAAAGAAATACTTACCACACACTTTCAGATGCGCTTTCAAGTTATCAGCTCTAGTAAAAGTTTTGTTGCATTTGTTACAGCAAACTCCAGTTGACTTTTCGTGAACATTTTTCTTGTGACGGCGCATATTACGCTCTCTTGTAAAAGTACTCTCGCAAATATCGCACTTGAACATCTTGAATAGCTCTTCTTTCTTCAACGACTTTAAAGTAGAATAACCAATTCTCCAAAAGTGTCTGTTTATATACCTGTGGAAAGTTATTGCGCAACAAACCTCTGTGCTATTTTTAGTAATGTTCTTTTAATACCCTAGGGAAATCCCCATGGGAAATCCCCATGGGAAAACTGAGTATTGTGCAACACCTCTGTGTTATTTTTAGTAATAGATTGCACCAGTATTGCGCAATCTTCTTCAAGGGAAAACATTTGGTCAGTTTTGCAACTGTCTGTAGAGATAACTTTCTCACTATGTTTTTCTTTTGGTAAAATCTTGAAACGGACATTGAATCTATAAAGTTGCTCGCTTTACACTTGGTGATAATTCTTGATGAACATATTGAATAATAGTTAGCAACAATTCTTTTGAAAGACCATAAGGTCACGCTACCATTCAGAACAGGAAATGACGTTTACGCTTCTTTGCGAAAATACAGGAAATACGTTGACTTGGTAATTCTCTACCGCATAAACTTCATAAAATCGTTTTCAATAGAATTCATTTTATTTTTTCTTTTCGAACTTATTATTAATAATTTGAAGCTAAATTGATTTGAAACGTATAGTAAATGAATGGTCTACTAGAAAGTAAAAATGAATGGTGTTGTAAACACTAGAAAGTGAAAATATACAAAAATGAATAAAACCGTTTTCAATAAATCTTACAGCTGCATAACACTAAGACTAAAAATAATTTTTGAAGCTAAATCGACTTGAAACGTATAGTAAATGAATGGTGTTATAAACACTAGAAATGAATGGTCTACTGTCATAAATATTAGAAAGTAAAAACGAACGCTCTACAACAACAATCAAGGTTGCCAAAAATTCAACAAAAGTATAGCAAAAACCAAACTTGTTTAGAAAAAATTGAGTTTAGGGTGAAAAAAATTAAGGTTGCCTAGAAAAAATTAAACATAAATATGACAAAAATCTAGATTGTTAAGAAAAAATTAAACAAGGGTGTAGCAAAATCAAGGTTGCCAAAAATTAAACAAAAGGTATAACAAACAATCAAGGTTGCTTAGAGAAAAAAGTTTTAAAATTGAACAAAGGTATCTGAAATTCGAGGCTGTCAAGAAAAATTGAGTTTAGGTGTGACAAAAATTAAGGTTTTCAAGAAAAATTCAACAAAGGTCTAACAAAAATTAATGCTTAAACGTGCACCAATATTGCCTTTGAGATTAAAGAAAGAAAAATTAAATCGCTTTTTGGACTTAGAGTTTACTTAAGGTCAAATTGATACGATTCAGAACAGGAAATGACGCGGCTTCAGGAAATACGTCGTAACTGACTAGAACTTAAAATCGTTTTCAATAGAATTAATTTTATTTTTTCTTTTAGAACTTATTAATTTTATTTTTTCTTTTAGAATTTATTATTAATATTAATTTGAAACTAAATTGATTTGAAACATTAAAAGATAGGGTTTGGACCTTGGTTCATGGAGTCTAGGGTTCGGAACGCACTGACGTCATCGCTTCTGCACGCTCCTGGCTCCTGCTCCTGCTCCATCGGACGGTCACCAAAATTCCTTTTATATACTACTGACGGTGACGGCAGCATTTTACACCAAACGTTAGCTAAAAGTCTACAACAGCATTAGACTTTTACCATTTTTTCCAAATCAACTTATTTTGTGGACAGATTGCTCACATTCCGTTGCATTTCGTGGCATTGAGAAAAAACTATACGTATAAGCGCCTTACACTGCTAAAACAACTTGTAGGCTTAGGATGGGTGCTGGTGCTAAAACACTGCCCACAGCTGCCCTATCTCTGGTCTACTTAGCAGCTGAGTACTGCGTACCATTTGGTGTTGTAGCGCTTACACTAGCTTTATAGATAATGTTTTATGTAACCTTTTGTACATTGTCACTGGATGCCTATGTCCCACTCCAATTGACAACCTATCAATACTTTCAAGCATCCAGTCAGCTGAGCTTCGCCGACTAAGAGCAACACTCTCCTTGGCTAACGGTGCAACCCTGGACCCTGATCTTATGTTAAATTCCTTGATTGGACCTACAATCTCTAAGATGTCTGATCCTCTTTCCGCCCTCTTAATAAATCTACACGATTCTCTTTTTTACCATAAGCAGCATTGCTGCTGCTACAGTAATTTCATTCCAAACCACTCCGCATTGGTTCAAAGTTATTATCTTTACTACCCCTAAAGTCATTGACAACTATCACTGGATATTGTAAAAATGTTTGGAAATAACATATTCAATATTAATTTAATCGCAAAACAATGTGAATATTAAAAATGATGCTTAGGGCAGTGCTCTTCAACCAGGGTGCACGGTGCACCCTAGGGTGCACCACAACTGCCTCTGGGGTGCATGACTTATTGGTACAAAAACTGCAACCACAGAAAAGTCATTAATCCCTGATAAATTGTTAATCATTTAATTATTTTTTTGCTTTTAGTTAGTTTTGCTTTTCTCAGCCCACTGCAACATTCTTTTTTATATTTTGCTCACTTTTCATGTGTATTGTGTATTTTTTATAAATGTTTATTTAAGAATACACAATAGAAATCGCGGGTTTCGCAAAGCTTTTTTTAGACTTTGAGTAATTTTATCACAAGGGTGCATGAAATATAAAGTATTCTTGCAAAGGTGCATGAGAGAAAAAAAGGTTGAAGAGCCCTGGCTTAGGGCAAGCGACTTTATGATAAACTCTGCCCACAAAAGTTTTTATAGATCAATTTATTGGCACTTGACGCAGCAATCAACTGACGTATTCACTTTGTTTCCCTATACGTTACATGACAGCAGTGACATCGAATTCGATGTAGTTATGAAAATATTACTAGAAAATTTGAGTAAGCAGTGGGCCACATAAAAACATTTAATGGGCCGCAGGTTGGATATCCCTGTTTTAAACATTTCAAAGTAGCTCATAGAATGAAGGCGATTCAAAAATAAAACATGAAAAGAAATAATAAGTGAAAATTGTATGATTACTTTTTGATTTATTATTTAAAAACTATTTTCCACATTTTCATTTGTCGAACACCTACTTAAGAGATGAGGTTGAAGTAAGCATCCTTACTATCATCCGCTTTGTGATGATTTATCGTTGTACTTTACAGGAATCTCTCAGAAAGAAACGATTAGAGCTGAGTTTGGTCAAATAACTTCCCCTTCTTTTTTTGATTGCAAAACAACTCAACTAAAATTGTGGGAGTTTCCTGTAAAACAAGAGCACTATCTTTGCCTGGTCATTGAAGAGCTTCGAATAGAACGGTAAATCCTAATCGCTTTTTTATTTTTACGTATTGCTTTTTGTGCTGTGCTGCTATGATATATATAAAAAAAGGGTAAAGGAGTGTTCTTAAGCAATTAAAGAATAAACGAATTTTTAACGGCGACCTTTTTATAAGCCAAAAGCAAGATTTTTCTACTTTTACGTTTTCTTTGAATTTTTGAACGGAATCTTTATACGTAAATCTTTATAAAATAAAGTTTTGTTACGCCAGACAAAGTAAGCAGTAGTTCACGAAAATAGTGTGATTAAAAATAACTCAGTCAACTTTAGTGCTTCTTTTTTCGTATTTTTTATTGATTTGGATAGTTTATACGGCTTTTTTCTTTCCTTTCAATTATTTAAACAATAAAATAAAATTAGTGGCTATGGAGCAAATCATGCAGGTTCTGAACAAGTTTCATTTACCTGACAGATTTCCATTAAAATTAACAATGAAATTATTTGTATTAAATTATTTTGAAATACCAAGTAATTATTTTAATATTGATAAATATCATATACATATCCTCATTTAAGAGATATAGAGGATAAAGAAATACAGAGAAATGGATAAACATGTTGGAATTGAAGGAAGCAGCAGATAAGCTGGCAAGAGCGAATGGCGTTAGGTGGTATGGTCATGTTTTGAGACGACCTGAGAAAGATGTTTTGGTGAAGGCAATGGTACATGAAGTGGATGGAAAACTTAAACAGTGTGTACTGAAGATGAAATAAAGGGAACAAGTTGAAAGAAACATGAGAATAAAAAAGAAGATGTGGCATATCGGTGTAGGTGGAGAGAAAATGCAGGAAGAGTTGCGGAAGTAGTAAGATGCATCCGGCCACCTCCATTCACTAGGGAAATTTAACCGGAATAAAATTATATTGTTGTAGTATATTCTCATTTACTTGTTTTCAATAAAGATAAGAAATAAATTAACTTTTGTGTTAGATAGCAGCGACTGGCAACGATTGCATTATTTAACTAAATGCCAGATATGACCAGAAAAAAACTGCGTCTATTCAGCTTTTCTTCATAGCTTCATACTTACAGTGCAGACGCAGCTCGTGACTGCACATTCTCACAAGCAGGGTGGTGTAGTGGTTAGAGCGCGGTGGTTATGATCGACATGATCTCGGCCAAAACCTACTCGCGACATTCTGTTTGTCCTTGGGAAAGACATTTTACAGCACTTTGCCCTGCTTGGTGGTCTTGCAAGCAGTTCTAAATTTCGGTTATATCTCTATTAAATTTCAACAAGACGGCATTATTTTGGCATCTCCAGAAGCAGGTCAGATTAAGAGCTCGCCCTATATATTAGCGCCTCCGTCGCTTTCCTGCGAGTCAGGAGGATAAATATAAAAATGAAATATAAAATGAAAATAAATGTGCGTTGAACGTAAAGGTGCAGAAGAAACGAAGACATTCCCCCGCTTTCAAAATTTGCTGCCCAGCTCTTGTAAGCCTCCTAAAAAATTACGTCTTTTGCAATACTTTTGCAAGTGAAGACCTTTTTTGTCTTGACTTGACGATTGTTTTTTCAAAATATATTCATTTTTTATCCTCACTCCACTTGAAGGCGAAAAAATAACAAAAAAAAAAGAAACCTGTATTGACTAAAAAAAGGTCATATGCAATTTTTACTTTCAAAATAAATACTAATAAACCATTTAACCGGCTTCTCCCCCAGTCGTTGATGCAAGTGTATCAAAGTCTGTTCCTCCGGCTAAAAATGAGTTCCAATGCCACCGTTTACAAGACTGTTCAAGAACAGTAGCCGACCAGTATAGTATGAGTCAAAAATCAATCATGTTTCGTAACTGAAAAATTGGGGCTAATTATTATTATGCTACCAAAATACAAAAGCGAAAATCCTAAACTGTTTTTTCGACGCCAAATCCGTTGAAAAAGCCGATTTGGCAACCTTGCAATGGTTTAAATTATAATTCTAGGTAAATTAATTGCATACCGTACTGTAAATAAAGACCTTTTTTTAATCTTTAGTTGTTTTTTTTTTGTTTTTTTTGCATAAATCCACTTGGTTGAGTAATAAAAGCAAATTAACAAATTTTTCGGCAGTATAGCTCAGTGTAAAAACACTCTAACTTGCGAGACGTAGGACCGGAGTTCGATGCTCAGTCTACCTAAGTGATTTTCGTTGTTACTTTTGGAAAGGCATTTTACAATGAATTCGGCAATGAGATCACGCTGGTTACCTACAATGGTGACTGCGCTTAATAATTGAATTGAATTGACTTCGTTTATTTTGCTAGTTTGTAAGATCAAATCAAAAACAAACACACACTACAAGATCAAATAAATGGTAAACGATTACATAACACGTACAAAAAATAAATATAAAAAAAAAAACCAGCATGGAGACTGCGAAGTGACCAAAAACAATTGGTCTTCAAGTCAAGCAGCCACCAGATGATAAAAGTAGAATGAGTAATCAGGTATCGTAACTATAACAATGACTCAGCGTAAACAAAGATGCATGAAAATAAGAGAATAAAAAAAAGATAAAATAAAGACCATCATTCATACGATTGTAAAATGTATTGTTTGTATTTCAAAGCAAAGTTTTTGAGTGAGCAGCAATTTGTTTTAATGTGAAAAGGGATTTCATTCCATATTTTCACTCCTCGAAATTTAATTGACTTTTGCAAGCGATTAGTGGAGTACCTAGGCAGATAAAGAAAATTTTTGTCTGAAAAACGAGTTGATCGTGAATGAATTTGAGAAATTTTGAGAAAGTAATTTACAAAAATAGGTGGCAATAAGCAATTATCATAACTGTTATGAGTTCCACTAGTATCTGCAGTTAGCTCTTTTATTTATACGGAGTTACACGATAGTTATACGACTGAATCTGTAAGTTATACTAATAGTTTATCACGCAGTTAACCACACTTAACAAACCAGAGAGAAGAAGGCAGTAGAGCCGTGCGCTATGACGTCACATACTATAACAACCCCCTTTTAAGAAGCTTTTTAGCGAAAAGGTTGTCTAAGAAAAATATTAGTACGTTGTACGAGCCCGATTAATAAACCTGCACAAACTATATACAATACGGCACAAGCGTTATGAGTTTTACGCTACTTCATACAAAATCTCTTAAATGATTAGGAAAGCGTTTTTGTCTCACGCTTCGCCGCGAGGTTGGAGATGGTGGGAAGACTTCATCTTCAAAATGGACGTGACGTTCGTCTGATGTCATCATTTCCTCTTTGGGGTCTCCCCCTTCGGTGGGGAGAGGGCGAATAAAACGTCTATTGCGCCAACAGACTCGACCGCTCGGTAGTTTTATGTGATAGTCGCGGTTTCTCCCGACGCCGATGATGAGTCCCGATCGCAACCATTTTTTTGTAATATGGTCTTGAATTCGAA
This sequence comes from Diplosoma virens, assembly GCA_963680785.1. NCBI lineage: Eukaryota > Metazoa > Chordata > Ascidiacea > Aplousobranchia > Didemnidae > Diplosoma > Diplosoma virens. The sequence continues at coordinate 12,326,780 of OY796892.1, forward strand.
CATGTTGTCCGATTTTTAGTGGATTGAGGTGTTTTGCGCGTTTATTGTATTCGGTTTCTGCAGCCACTTGTAGATTTGATAAAGCTGCGTCCCACTTGTCGAATTTGTTTTGCCAATCTTCCTTGAAATATTTCAGTTTAGCTGGGACGATTGAACGTAGCGGGGCGCCGTATAAAATTTCGGCTGGTGATAACCCATGGGCCTTGGGTGTGTTAACCCATTCGATTAAGCCGCTGCTAAACTCATCGCAGTCGAGACTACCATGCTCAGCAGTTTTGGCAACAAGGTGCTTCATGGCTTTCACTGCTGCTTCTGCGTGTCCGTTTGACTGTGGGTAATGTGGAGTACTTATGGTGGAAGTTACTCCCCATTTCTTGAGAAACTGTTGAAACTTGCTTGATGTGAATTGCGGTCCTCCGTCAGTTCTGATTCGTACTGGTACCCCTGTGTCCACGAAAAATTTTCTTATAGTGCTGATTATCTGATGTGAACTAGGGTCATGAGAGAACTCGCTGAGCTTAATCCATCCCGACAGACGGTCTACATAAACCAGGTATGTCTTACCGGCATAATAAAATAAATCTGCAGATACGTCTTCAAAGGGTCTTGATGGGAGGGGATCGCGTTGTAATGGTTCCTGTTGCAAGCTTGGTTGGTGCTCTTGGCATTTCGTGCAGGCTTCAACGGTATTTTTGATGTCGCTATTGATTCCTGGCCAGTACACTATTTGACGCGCTCTTTGTTTTGTTCTTTCGATGCCTTGATGTGAGGCATGTAGCTTTGTCAGTATTTCTTTTCTTTTCTGTACCGGCACCACAATGCGATGGCTGTTCAGGAGAATTAATCCATCTTCGAAAGTAAGCTGGTCTTTCAGCTTTTTGAAAGGTTGAGCTAATGGATATTCGTTTCCTTTTGAAAAGTTGCTTTTAATAGCAGTGATTAATTGTTGTGCTGCTTCGTCCTGCTGAGTACTTTCTTTTAAGTCTTCCAGCATTGGATCGATAAATGTTTCTTTTGTGACTTCTGGGTCTTTTCCTCTCAGAATTGTAGAAACGTTTTTGCAAATCATTCTGGTTGTGTCTACATTTATGATATCTTCTGGTTCTGGGTCGCGGCACGGTGCTCGTGACAACGCGTCGGGGATCACATGGTCTTTGCCTTTTCTCCAGGTGGTGTGGAATGTAAAGGCGCTGAGTTTTTCTTTAAGTCTCTGAATCCTGGGATTATCCACCATATCGAGTGTCTGGGTATTCAGGATTGACTCTAATGGCTTGTGATCTACTATCAGCTCGAAATTGGGTAAACCTTGCAGATATATGCGGCATTTACGCATCGCCCAAACAACAGCGAGCAATTCCAGTTCAACCATAGCGTAGTTGGCCTCAGTCTCAGTTATAAAACGTGATCCTGCTTGAACCAATTTCCACGTTTCTTGATGTTTTTGCAAAAGTGCAAAACCTAGACCTTTCAACCGAGATGCATCTGTTTGCAGCATCGTTTCCAGATTGGGGTCGAATGCAACCAAAATATGGGGGCTACAAAGAATTTCTTTTGTCTTTGTAAATGCTTCTTCATGCTGGGGTGACCAGAGAAAAGCATTTTTTGGTTTGAGCGAGTCCCGAAGTGGGCCTGCTGCTTCACTGAGTAGGTGAGTAAATCCGCCCAGCTGGTTTGCCATGCCCATAAAAGATCGTAATTCAGTTATATTTGTTGGAGCAGGGAATTCAGAGATTGCTTCAATTTTTGTGGGGTCTGCTTTAATACCGTCGCTGCTCACTATATATCCGACATATCTCACAGCACTTTGTAGTAACTGCACTTTCTTCGGATTAAGAGTAATACCGTGTTCTCGACATCTGTTTAGTACAGCCACTACGGTATTCAAGTGCTCCTGTGCAGTTTCGCCTTGAATAAGAATGTCATCTACCACTTTTTCGACTTTTTCAATGCCTTGCAGAGCTTCATCGCCTCTTGCGCAATATTCGTCTTGAGAAGAAGCTAGTCCCATCGGAGCTCGAAGGAATTTAAATCTTCCGAACGGCGTAATGAATGTGGTAAAGTCTTGACTTTCTTTTTCTAAAGGTACTTGCCAGTATCCTTTAGTGGCGTCTAATGTTGAGAAAAATTTAGACGAAGAAGAAATATTTGAAATAGCTTCGGCAGGTGATTTAGATGGATGATATGGACGGCGTACGTATTTGTTCAATTTCTGCAAATCAATACAGAGACGAATTCCACCATTGGGTTTTTGTACAACGACCATAGGGTGCACCCAATCAGTTGCTTCTGTTACTGGTGCAATGACTCCGGCTTGTACAAGTTGGTCAAGCTCTGTCTTCACCATCCTTCTGAAAGCTAAAGGTATTTGGCGTGGAACGGGTAAAGCAAATGGAACAGCATCATCTTTCAAGGAAATTTTCATGGGTTTACTGTTCATTTCCCGTAATGCTGTGTCTTCAGAAAACACATCGCTGTACGATTTTATCAACTTGTTCGCAATTTTACTAATTTCTGCTTCAGTTGGGTTCTCTGATATAATAAATCTTGGGTTCTCTGCTTTTAATATGCTTGCTAATTTTCGAGGCGTTTTTGATGAATTTATCGGTTGAGGATACGTGTCAGGTAGAATGTTAACCTGTTGACATACGTACCAAGCAAGCAAAAAATCTTCTACCTCAGGACAGACGTAAATGGTTTCTTCCACGAATCGGCCGCAGTATTCGATGATGCATGGGAAAGTCCCTACGCATGTTACGGTCTGCCGGTTTACTGCACTAAGAGTGTCTTGATTTGGCGGCATTAAATTAGCAAGGTCTATTCCGAGCCGTTGAATGATGTTTACCCCAACAAGACTTGCTTCGGCACCTGTGTCTGGTGTAGCTTCTGTGGAACCTAACGGGTTACGATGTTTAAGAGAAAAAGATTAACAGTTATTTTGGGCGCCGCGGAGTTAGCTAAATTTGCATTAGCATTGCATCTACGCTTTATTTGTCCCGTTAACTTTTTCTTTGTTTCTTCGCGTCTGTTGAACCCGGGTTTGTTGTGAAAGCACATTGATGTAAAGTGACCTTTTTTGCGACATATTAAGCACTCTGTATCCTTTGCGGGACAGTGGGTTTGACCTTTTGGTGGGCAGGTCTTTTTACCGCATTTTGTACAGGGCGTTTTAGTACGCTCTTTAGATTTAGAGAAATTTCGGCGAAATTTGCTTTGGTACGCTTTTCTCTCATTCAGCTGTCGGCTTATTCGCGCGTCGTCTAGTTTTGCTGACTCTTCCGATCTGCATAAATCAGTGACGGTCTGAAGATCAGGTAATGGGGACATGGCTAGGAGCTTTGTTCGAGTCTCTTTGTCATATATTCCCGACATGATTTTTGTGACTAAACGACGATTTAAACATTCATTGCACAAGTCTGCGTCTCTCGCCAAAGTTTTAATCGCGATTAAAAACGAATCGAAGTTTTCGCCAGCCGCTTGCTTTCTCTCTTCAAATGCGACGCAATCTAACGCTATATTTCTTTGACTCCGGATGTAATTTTTAATTTTGTCTAACACTTCGTCTGGTTTAAGTGTCGTATCATCCGGGATAAGAAGTACGTGTTCTACGGCTTCTCGCATGTCCATCGAAAAAAAACCGCGAAGCAATGCCAACTGACTGCTCAATGGCAGCTCTGTTGCAAGCGAGACCGTAGCATAATCGTTGTACGATTTACGCCATTTCGCAAATTCAGCTAACGAAATTCCCACCTGCAGTGTCGAAGGCTTTTGTGCGTCCGCTTTGGTTCGCCTTGCCTCGTTGTTAGAATTGTTGACGTCAATGGTTTGCTCACGTGATTCGCTTCTCTCGCTGTTCGCGCATTGGGCCAGCTGCTGTGGCGAAAATTTTTCGATTATTTTTTGCAATTGTCGCTGACTTTCGACATTCTGTTCTTGTGTTTGTCTTTGCATTGACAACTGTGCTTCTAAAAAAGTTTTTAACCAAGAAGGAGGTTCATCATTATTAATATTACTATTCGCGTTTTGATTAGATTGAGATAATTCGGCTATACGTTTGTTTGCTGCTTCTAATTCTGCTTGCAGCTCTCGATTATTTCTTGCCATGTCTCTTTTATCTTCAATCTTTTACAAATCTCCGATCACGAACTTGCAGTATACTTTTATAATGGTTCGTAAGCTTATTTTCTTTAAACAAATTTATAAGCTGACTGCCGACGACGCCATGTTATGAGTTCCACTAGTATCTGCAGTTAGCTCTTTTATTTATACGGAGTTACACGATAGTTATACGACTGAATCTGTAAGTTATACTAATAGTTTATCACGCAGTTAACCACACTTAACAAACCAGAGAGAAGAAGGCAGTAGAGCCGTGCGCTATGACGTCACATACTATAACAATAACTAAACATAAATTTGGCTATTTCGAGTTTAATTAAATCCTGAAGCTTTAAAATCTTTAAGTCACTGTACAAAATAGTAGAATTTGTCCATCGTTGTTTATTACTAATTATACGCAGAGCTTTATTTTGTAGTATGTTTATCGGTTGCAGATAACTTGTATAAGTAGCACTCCAAACCAATAAACCATAGAGTAAATGAGAGTGAAAAAATGCATAATAAAGACGTATTAGAATACGAAGAGGTACAGTATGCTTTAATTTACACATAATTCCTACTGCTCGAGATAATTTAGATTTTAACTTTAAAATATGTTCTTTAAAAAGAAGTTTGGAATCAATTATTACTCCTAAATAATTAATATTGTTTGAAACTTGTAAGATACTTGAATTTAATTTAATAGTAATAGCAAAATTTGTTTTAGATAGCGAAGGCGATACTATCATAGCTTGAGATTTCATAGGATTAATGGTTAAGTTATTTTTCCTCGTCCATACTACCACATTCTCTAGTTCACGATTAATTTTAATCTCAAGTTCGGTTAAGGTGTTTGCGTGGATCAGAACAGCAGTGTCATCCGCAAAAAGTCGAGGGATACTTATCATACAATTTTGAAGGTCATTAATATAGATTAAAAATAAAAGAGGGCCTAAAACTGAACCTTGAGGGACACCCATTTTAACATTTCTAAGATTCGAGTTTATATTAACTATGGATACATACTGAAATCTATTTGATAGATAGGATTGTAGGAGATTATATGCAGTCCCTCTTATGCCGTAGTGGCCAAGTTTTAATAGTAGTCGTTCATGACATACAGTATCAAACGCTTTGGTTAGGTCAAGCATAACCATACCAGTATATTTTTTATTATTAATATTATCATAAATTGTCGATACTATATCAAGTATTGCATGAGTAGAAGATCTGTTGGTACAGAACCCATATTGGCTTGGAATTAAAACTGAGTGCTTATCTAGGAAATTAGAAAGGCGAGTAAAGATTGCTTTTTCAAAAATTTTGGAAAAACAAGTTAGCAAAGAAATTGGACGGTAGTTGTTTATATCAAGTGTATCACCTTTTTTAAAAAGTGGTATAACTTTTGCTATTTTTAAATCATCAGGGAAGATACCCAAACTAAAAGAAGCATTTATCAACGAAACCAGAATAGGAATTAAAATAGAAGATGACAGCTTAATAAAGTAACAAGATATCATATCATAACCACCAGCTTTATTTGTTTTTAGATCATTAATAATGTTGGTAATCTCATCACTAGCAACTGGCTCTAAAAAAATTGAAGAGAAAACTCTTTTAGTTAAATAGTCATTAACTGCACAAACAGAAGAGGGTGATAGATTATTTGCTAATTTAGTTCCAACTTCACTAAAATGGTGATTAAAGCAATCAGCAAGTTCAACGGGGTTATTTACGACAATATCATTAATATATAGTTTAGAAGGACTTGATGGATTATCAGATTTTGTATGAAGTAAAGAATTAATTGTAGACCATATTTTACGCGGGTTATTGTGAATGAAACATTCCTCAAATAAATTAACATAAAAGGATTTTTTAGCTTTGTACTTAATTTTATTCAATTTGTTCGAATACTGTTTATAAAATTGCTGTTTCTCTGAATCATGAGACATGAAATGCGATCTATAAAGTTTTTGTTTACGTTTAATGGATACAAGAAGACCTTTAGTTAACCAGGGTTTTGACTGAATACGTTTTTGCCTACGAGAGGCTTGACGTAGTGGTGCATAAAAATCAATTGCTGATCTAACTATTTGCAAAAACTTATTAAATATAAAGTTGTAATTGTCAGCAGTAATATCGTTAAGAAAAGGTGCAAAATGGCGCATATCATTATCGAGACGACACAAAAAATCTTCGATTTTTAGATTATTAAAATCTCTAACAAGGTATTTAATTTGTTTAGTTGACTGTGGTTTAGCTCTCAAAGAAATCGCACAACATGTCATGAAATGGTCGCTAATATCATTTAAAATAATTCCAGGACATACAGGATTAGATAGAGAACTAGCAAATATATGATCAATGAGGCTTGCGGAAGTGTCGGTAACTCTAGTTGGTTTTGTAATTAATTGAAAAAGACCACTACTTACTAACATAGAAAGGTATTCGTCGCTTGTGGAGTTGGATTGATTATTGTAAATATTTATGTTAATATCACCTAATAAGTAAATATCATATTTGTTGCTTTCAAATTCACACAGTTTTTTGTTTAGTGCTTCAATAAAAGTATTAGTGTCACTATTTGGATGACGATAAATAACTGCAATAATAATTGTGTGTCTAATTCCTGGAAAATTTATAGATACCCAAAGATCCTCGCAACCAGCGATCTTTAATAGGTTTTTACCGATTGTTTTATAAGATATAGAATTGTTTAAGTAAAAACCCACACCACCTGCCCGTGTATTAGAATTCGCACAAACAAAAGAATAATTGGAAATAGAAATATTAGTAAGAGGTTCTTTGTTAATTTTAGTTTCGGAAATACAGATAATTTGTGGAAGGGTTGGAAGGAGCTGTAATGCTTCATAGAACGAATCAAAGTTTTTTTGTAATGATCTAATATTAAAATGTATCATAAATAAAGAATTATGAAAATCAATTCTATTATCAAAATTTATAAAATCAGTGTAAATGCAAGGCTTAATATTAGATGAAATCATGTTATCTAATAAAAAATCATTGGTGTTTTGGTGAAATTTTGCATCAAGGCACTGAGAATCATTGTTGTCTACTTGACCCGAAGCCAAAAAACGAACCAAATCATTGTAACACTCTATCGAATCAGGCATGGATTACGTAATCAAGCCAACAAAAAGAAAAACACGCAACTGAAGTAATTAAGAAAGCCGCTGAAGAGAAAAAAAAAAAAAAATTTCAGGCTACAATACAAATGTTAACATTTAATTAGGAAAAGGTTCGATTCTTAGTCGAAGCTACCATATGACATCATAATACACAATTGACTGTTAATGTACGAAATTAATCCAGCGAAGGAGCTACTAGATTGAGGTTTACAAAAAAAATTATAATTTTTTTACAATATAAGAAGCTAATAAAAGTAGAAGTTTAAGGTTAGTTAGAGCAACAAATTAAACTTGAAGGAGAATAAATGAACAAGCATTAGGTAAGGAAGCAAACTCAACCATTTCCTAATAAATACAAGGTTGTATAAACATGAAGTTAAGCATATTTAATAAAGAAAGAACAAAAAGAGCATATAGGCCAATACGGCCATAATAAGACTACAACGTGCAAATTGTTCCATTTAGTCTCACACTTTAATAATGAAATAACTAAACAGTTTTCTTGCTACGCACGACAACATTTTCATACCTTTTCCATGCAAGTTATCGTTTATTTTTTTGTTTTTTTTTGCATAGCATAATTAGCCATCAAATAATTTAATCAATATGATTATGTTGATGTTATATTTTCAGATGCGAAAATGTTCAACTCTATTTCACAACGGTTTTCCTGAACCATACATTTTGCGACGCTCAACTTCCGATTCACACGGTCTATTCCACGCCAGTCTCCGTCCGGTTCGATATGGATCCAAATCATTGCAGCGATCTCTTTCGGATCAACTTCTATTACATAAGTTTGTACCATGCAGATTACTCATGCATTGAAACATGCAAAGTGTTTAGTGTTCTACTTTTTTTCTTGCTTAATTAGAGTAAGCAGCTCACTATCTGCAGGTGATTTGTAATATTTTTGATGTTTTTATCGTTAAAACTCTTTAAAGCGAAGTAGCAGGTTTGACGACAAAATGTTTAAACTTTACTTACAACTTTAATAATCGTTATAACCATTAGAACGCTTAACTTTTTTAGAACCAAATATTTTTATCGGTTCCGCAACTCCTGTCATTGTAGACAAAGCAGTTGCCTTCTACATCACTTTCGACAATTATCCAAGAAACGTTCCTTCGCCCCTTTGTCACCTGCACTTTGGAGATGGTTCAATATCGGCTGCTTTTACATTGCTTCAAACGCAAGTGGAAACGACATATACAGTGCCCGGAATTTACTCAATAACTTTAAGTTGCCGAATGAAAAGCCAGATAGTCCAAGCTACAAACCAACTTACAGTTGAAGGAGATCTTAAAAAAATCCGATGGAGTATACATTTTCTTAAAAAAGAACTGTCGTTTTCCTCGAACTCGGTTCTCCAGTTCACTCATACTTACTCCTACCCCATAATTTATCATCTGATAATTGAGGAAAACTCTTCAAGTCAACGGATGCAAGCTATAAAAAGCGACAATTTTATAGGAAAATCTCTCCAAACAGTTTTATTCGATATAGATGATAATGTTAAACGAAAACTCGGCGCCGGCATGCATCCTTTTACCCTTGTTTTAGAAAATAACGTTTCATCAGTTCTTTACAACAGCAACTTTTTCTTGAATCAACCAATTTCACAGATCGAAGTCTCGACATCCGATTTTGTAGGCGTTTCTCCAAGTTCTTTTTTTGTTTACGTCAAATTTAATGATGGTGCCCCCATTCACGTCATTCTTCGTTTGTTTAAACGTTCAACCAACAAAACAGCTGCTACATTGACTTCATACTGCGAACGACGGTGCGGTTCCCTGGTTTTGAACGCAACTCTCTCCGAGCCGGGTCCTGACTACGCTATTGATGCTCTAGCTGAGAATCACTTGTCAACAGCAAGTTCAAAATTCGGGCCATTTGTGGTAACTCCTCTTGTTTACGACGTCTTTGTTACCTCAATCAAATCTATAGTTGTTGACAAACAAATTTTTATTTTGTTTTTTTTGCTGGGGGACTTGGGGGACTATACTGTTCAGGTGCATGTCAAAGAACGTCTCTTAATGCGAAAAGCTTTCTCTATGTCATCTTTAGCACCATACAGAACCAAAGAAGTTAACTTTCCCGGAAATCCAAGCAATTACCGTGTGCTCACAGAACAAATTTCTTTTTCTTCCGGTGGAGAAATTTCTATGCGAATAGAGGTGTCCAACATCTTAAAAACAACTTATGTTAATCAAAAGATTCTTGTCCTATTAGATCATGTCTGCGAAGTTTCCGCAAGAATTCGCGATGGCAATTTTGGTCGATGGCAGCGTGCGCCGCTTGAAGTTGGAAACTTTTTACGCTTGGTGGGGGCTAGCTGGTGCCGATGCAAACACCCATCTACAGTCAAGTTCTTGTGGAACATGTACAGGGTTGATTCAATTCAGGAAATCCCCAAAGCTGAGAAAAAAATACCTCAAAACAATGACGTCACCAAACCAGAAATAGATTTCTGTTTTGACAAAGTTCCTTCTGGATATTATGTTGTTGAGTTCTTAGTTTCAACTTTTAATCATGGCAGCTTCGAGGCTACCGGCTACCACAGAGATTTTACATTAATCTACGTCAAAAGAAGAATGTTAGACTTGACAATTGAAGGTGGAAGCGAAAGACTGATTGGTGAGTGCTCAAAAGGCAATAATATAGTAGGCTAATTTTGCTTAAAGTATTCTTATTAATATCCCCAAAACCATGGCGCAGGTGTCAAACACAGTTGACCGTCAAACGAGTAGCCTGACCTGGTTTCGTTATAATGTTTTTCGTAAGAAATGCGGAGCCTGACTAAAATTTTTAAATAATCGCTATGGTTTATGACAACACGGTCTCTGGAGTTACGTTTCAGTAGTAAATTTTACCTGTTCTACCTAAGTCAAAACTGTAAACGAATGCAGCACGTTTTTACCGATCTTTTTTAGAGAAAGCGAATATATTTTAAGTTGCACATAGGCCGAAATTAAAAAATATGACCTATATCCCATTCGAAGCAATAATTTTAAAATTAAAAAAAATTTTCAAGCCTTGAAAAATTAAATAATTGTGTTAACTCCGAGTTTTGTCATCTTGGATGTTGTGCTTCTAAAAATAGCATTCTGCTCTACGTCATTTTTCTCTACTTGGTGCTCCTTACAAAAATCACTAAATTGTAAACATCACTACTAGAAACAAAGAAAAAATGAAATAAAAAGGAATTTCGAAGAAGCAGTACTATCGTTTTGCTTTGAAAAAACTTGAGAAAATCGTTTGACGGCCCTTTTCAGTTCAATGCCTCCGCAGTGTTTCAGCAAGTCAGGGAGATAATTTACTGATATATGTTATGAATATGAATGATATGTTTAGTTATGAGGTTTATTGATTCTGTAATTTGTTGCAGGCAGAAACGAGCAAGTAGTTTTGCTAAAAACGAATTCCATGATTGACTCTTACTATTCGTTATCCTGGTTTTGCGCCACAAACAAATCTGCTTTACCGTCAAACATACAAATTGGAAGAGTTACCCAGAAAGGTAGATAGAAAGAAGCAATAAGAATTCAAAAATTTTAAGTATTGAAGTTCTTGATCCCAGGTTTTAAAAATTCATCTAATTTCTATTCAATTCAATTCAATTTTATTTGCAATCAAGGTATTACGTTTCGAAGTTGTTATAAAGTGATTGCGAAATAGGAAACAGCGGCTAAAGTACTGTATATACCTTATTACACGCACAACGTCAATTGTACGTGGTCGCTGTACTTTTAAAACAAAAGAGCTAAGGAAATTAGAAAAAAAAAGAAAGAAAAAAAAGCAGCAATTACGATAAATTTAAAAAAAGATAAAAGAAAAAAGTGTATACATTTTGTTTATAAGCGCAAAAAGTAGTAATAATATTTGGCTTTAATTACTATAGCAATTCCAATTAATTTTTTTAATTACAATTATTACAAAATTGTGTAATTAATTACAATTTGTCCGATAACATTAATGATTTTTGTCAACCGTGATGGATCCGATCCGATTTCAAACCTACGTTTTTTTAATTTCTTTGATTTCAAAATATTTTTTCTAAAAAAATAATAATCTCAAAACTAAATTTGTTTTAACCATATTTTAATATTTAAAACATAATTGCTTTTTCATACATCCATAGACTCGTGCTTTGGATGGAATTCAACATTGTGGATTTCCGATAATGACCGCGCGACTATTCCGATAAAGTCATTTATTAATCGATCGACGTTTTATATTAAAGTCTTTGCCACTTCGAAAGAAATAGAACCGAGCACTGCCGAACAGCAAATCAACATAGTTGATCAACCAATACCATTTCTATATTTAGAGTGAGCATTTCTATTAATCATAGATCTTATAGTGTCGAAGATGTTCTATACATTTACATAAATTGTTGCAGATGCATTTCAAATTGCGGAAAAAAGTTGCGGTTGCAAATTCCTTTAATGGTTGAAGCAAAGTGCAAACTTTGTAAACATTTCTCGTGGAGCCTAACCAACCATGACGGGCTAAAACTTAATTGGTGTGAAAATAGCAGTCGCTGCAAAGTTGATAAAACTATTATAAAAAATTTAATTGGAGTGAAAGAGAGTCATCTACTTGTAAAAGGTTAGTCAAAAAGATTCAAAAGTAAATTTTAAATGTTGGAGTCTGTTTTACAATGTGCCTATGTGAACTATACTATACTCAACCACATGCATTAGTGTATGTATTTTCACAAAGCAATGCTGATAATGTGTATACAAAAATGTTACTAAGCGATTTCAAACATTTTTTTGGAATTTTTATATATTACTGTCAAGTTTTTACATATTTTTAAAGAATTAAGTTTTTGTTTAATTTTGCACTATTCAGCACAACGCTGTAAGCTACATGTGAAAAAGCATCGAGTTAAAAAAATAATTTATTCTATCAAGGGAGCGACTTATCTGGGAGAGAGACAAACGCCACGTTAATCTTAATTGTAGACCATCCGTTTTTGGACCAGAAGTGCGTCACCTTACCTTCCGTCACTGGAGCACACTTTACCCCATTCAATATAAAGTGTTATAGTATAAATAAATTCCGTTCAAGGCCTACTTACAAATTTTTTCTCTTCGATAAAGGTACGCTTTTTATATTACTATTTTGTGGTTGATTATGGTTGATAAAACGTGAAATATTGTCTTTCTTAAGATTAAGTGAAGCATGTTTAATTTTTCTTAAAACCAGCATTTTATCGTATGAGGTTGAAAACGATTTTTGGCAGCTAGAAGCCACCCCTTACTTCAATATGGTTATGACGCAATGCTGATTAACGTCACAATTCCTGTTCGAACTATTGGGGAAGTGGTCTTTTTGGTGGAAGTTTGCAGCGAAAATGGATCTTGTTTTATGAAAAAAGTTCCGACTGTAGTAGCTCCAGTACAGGAAAATTTTGAAAAATTTAGCCAAGATTTAAAAATAGCACTTACTTCGCGCAATTTTCAAGCAATTCTTCAGTTGATTGTCTACCACGACAGTAACCTCACAGTCTTTCCCCAAGTAAGTTTTTTTTGTGAAAGGTAAAATAATTTCCATAGTGTTTCTTCGTTTTACAGGAAGATGATCTTGTTAAAGTAATATTAGATATGAAATTGACGTCAGCAGAAATGGCAAAGCAAGTCTGTGACATCATTAATATAGTCACACATAGAAGCTTTAATGTCAATAACGAGGTATGCATGTACATATTAATTAATTGGTTCTCGAAATTATTTATTTATCACAATAGGTAAAATTAAAAGGAGTGTTGGGCTCCATCCAGGTCTTTATGACCAACATCGCAAATCAGTACGACGTGCCCTTCTTAACATTGTCATGCATAGCTGCGATAAGCAACATCATCAAGTCACGTAATCTTCGCCTCTTCTTGGTGGGTGACTAAGTGTAGTTGCGACAACACGATGAACACCTTTTACACTCCCATGGTAAAAGTTTTTGTGGTTGGTAGGAGGAGCCAATTTCGCCATTTACGTCCATGAGTGGATACCTAAAGAGTACCGTTTTGCCCAAGGAAAAACCGCATTCTTATTCTTCCAACATTGATAGCGGATATTTTTATCGGTTTCAAAGAATGGGTGAGTAACATGGATCAGTTTAAAAAAAATTTTTTTTGAATTCAACGTTGTTCATACGCATCATGCAATCGTATGTACATTCTCGAACTTTTCAATGCTTTGTCGTACTTCGTAAAATATATTCCAGTATAATCACTTGAAAAGAAGTTTTGAAGCCCAGCTTTAAGCACTCCAGTCTTTAAATTTTTATTTTAAAGTCAAGTCAAACAATTTTTTGTTTGTTTCTTTTTTTACTATTCTGTTGAGGTACATTAGTAGAACAAAGCTTATAATAAATGTAAATAGACTTGTTAAAAGTTAATCGACACAAAACTATTTTACGGTAATGTATGTCAAGACGACATCGGTTTGCGTTCACTGCCGGTCTCGTTACCCAATCTGCAATACGGTGAATCGAACGACGTCATTGACATTGAGGTTAGAAATAACAATTTTATGTTAAATCTAGAATGATAAACAAAAAAAAATATGAACATTCATTGAACGAATTCTGTATTTTTTTTACCATGATTTTATAAAACTGTACCGCAGTTAAGGTTTAAGTAATTTGTATTAAAGATTTTGATTCGTTGCTAATTATATGCTTTAAGTGAGGTAGGGGAAGATGGGGTAAGTTGAGCCAGTGCCCAAGTTGAGCCACCCCCTATATTTTCCAAAATAAAAATAAACTCAACTTTTAAGTGCCACGTGTTTGTTGCTGGTAACGAGATTATAGTTTTGGTATTGAGATTACTGTTCTTTCTTTATTCGGTTTTGAGAGAAAGAGCTTTTAGGAAAGATCAGCACTTTTTGTAAAAATTTTGTTCAGAGAAGTTTTTGTGTTTCGGAGAAGACCTTAATCAGCTTTGAAATTTATGAGTACAAGGTATAAGGCTAGCTTATTTGTAAACTGTTGCATGAAAGTATTATGAATAGTATTGTTTAAACCTGAGTTTAAAATTATAAATCATCTTACACCATAGCTTTCAGACCCTAAATTGCAATCACTTATAATTCGATGATTTTTCAACATATGCAAATGAAACTTTCTCCATGTTAAAGAGAAATGAAAGTATTTTAATATGCAATTAAAAATTTTACGCAGAAAATAAAAAGTTTTTTGCAGTTTGCAATTATTCGTAAAGTGGCTCAACTTACCCCATCTTCCCCTAACCAACCAAATTTCCTATAAACTACTAATACCCAGGTACCGTTTTGATTGAGTACCGTTTTCCCCAAGGAACTTATAAACTACTACCTCATAATAATATAATATCTACCGTATAAAAATACTCAGGTAACCAACCAACTTTCCTATGAACTATTACCTTACCGTGGTAGGAAAGTTTTCGTGTCTTAGTAACCTGTAAAGCTGTGTTGGCCGGAGATTTTACCTCTCCCATTAGGAATATCCATGTCAAAGAGCTTTGTTGATAGAGACCAGACAAAATGTAGTTCACAAGACGGACACTTCAAACCCTGGCAGACTGTGCTCAAAAGCTGTGTAAAGCAAGCAGTCTAAGAGAACGAAATCTCTAATATAAAAACCGACCTTGCAGTAGGGATACACTGCAAAATCATGATATGTCACCGAGAACGTATTTTCATGCTACCTCGGGCGTCGCGCAGATTAAAAGTCTGCGTTCAGGTACTTGGCAGATATGTCTGTTCGAAAAGTACTTTCCTAAATAGGATAAGTCGAGGTTAGGACACTGATGGTTGATTTTGAACCACTATAAATTGGTTTATTTCTGCTTCCTGTCTGATCTCTATCGGGTGTAGCTCTTGCTTTATCCAGTGAGAAAAGACTCGTCTTTGGCTTCTCGGGACAGTCAATTTTTTAGTTTACTCACAAACTGGATAATCAAATTGCTGCTTCCTGGGGACTCGACATACACCCGAACTCTGGACGAAAAACACACAAATGGGTTTGTGACATTGTCTCAAACCACTAAACATCAAACATCTATTTTATGTGACTACGCAAAGCACTGGGTGCATTTAAAATGCTCCCAAATTACAACAAAGGACTACAACAACTCATGGTACTGCACACTTCACAGCACTTTTCATCACAAAATACAAACAAATACAACATCACCAAAGAACTTTCTCAAAGTCCTGCAACTTAATGCAAATGAAATTCGCAACAAAACAGATGAAATACAACTACTCATTAAAAATACACAAACAGATGTCATAACAATTACAAGAGACAAAACTCAATCTATCCAATAAAACACCAAACATTCTTCAGTTCACACCTATCAGAACAGACCACTCTCACAAACAAGAAGGAGGCGTCTTAACTTACATTAAAAATAGCATCAGTTTCTCTCAACTCAATACATCAAGCACCTTTCCAATTGAACTACAAATCGTCAAAATCCACTTTTCAACATCACAGCAATTACATATCGCAAAATGTACATTCCACCCATCTATCACAAACAGAAGAAGAGTCAATTATATCCAGCACGCTTACAACCATAGCCAATCTTCCAAACACAATCATCACAGCAAATGTTAATCCTCACTCACCGTTACGGTATTCGCCAACCGAAGACCATAGAGGAAAACTGATCGAAGACATTCTGCTAAACTCCAATTTACATCAAACTAAACACAAACACTCCAACACGTTTATACCACTCAATCAAACACAACAGCCGACTTCACCAGATATCACTATTGTTTCAGTAGATTTGCATGACTGCACTACCTGGCAGAACATCCACTTCCTCACATCAGATCATTTATCTTTACTCACCATCCTCAGTATACATCACAAAACCAAAACAACTTGGTCTCACTTCACTAAAACAATAACAAATTACCAAAAAGCCAATTGGACATCATTTAAACCAGTGGTTCTCAAACTTTCTTTTCTTGAGGCCCATTTTCAGTGTCAAAAAAAAGTTAGGCCCATGAAATCTTTAATAAAAATTTCGAGTATTGTAAAATGTTGTTTTTCATTAATATAAACAATATAGTAAAATTGTCAATGATCAAATTAATCCTTGCGTCTATTTATCAGCTTGTCAAGTTGCACTGCTAAGCCTTGGTTCAATCTCAAGCGTAATCTCCTCTTTTTTCAATTTGCAATTGATGATGTTTCTTTGTCAGTAAATCATTTACTGCAAAATATCCTGCTTCAACTAACCAAGTAGTAGGAAAGCCAAGTAAGAATGGAACTACTTTTTCAAATATGATCAATTTCAATTCAATTCAATTCAATTTATTTATTTAGGCTTTTTCACAAAACAATAAATCAGGAAAAGAAAACACAAAACAAATCAAGAAGCCATGGTTCAGTAAAAAAAACCAAAGCTGGTCATCTAGTTACTGGACCTCAAAATAAAAATAATGCACAATTTGGCATAAGTTAAGAAACACATTAAAAATAAAAAATAACAATAATAATAATAATAATAACAATAATAAATGGCTTAGAGGTAAAGATGCTTGCTAATTACAAATACTGTTAAATAAAACAAGTTGTTACATTATAATTTAATAGCAAATTCACAGTTTATACTTAAATTTAATCATCAAAATATGAAAACAATATTACAAAGGTTTAACAATAGGCACTTAGAAGAAATATCGAAGTATTTCAGATTATTTTAAGCATTATAACTACTGATTAAGCTATGTTTGAATTTACATTTGAACAGATTAAACTCTAATGTCTTTATTGAAGCTGGTACTTTTGACCATATCAGTGCTCCTTGGTATCTTAAAGAGTGTTTTCCTAAGGTAGTATTTAGCCGTGGCAAAAATATATTTTTTGATGAAGATGATCTTGTAGAATAATGGTGAACTTCATTTTGCAATAGGAAAAAATTTGTGAAAGAATCAGGATTTTTTTTTGACAAAAAATTATGAATTAGCTTAGCTACTTCAAGTGTATAAATATCCGGTATTTTAAGGGTATTGCATTTGAAAAACAGTGGTGTTGACGGAGCTGTGAAATCAGAAAAATTCATAATTCTTAGTATTTTTTTATGTAATATATGTAATGGTTGGAGAGCTGTGGAATAAGCTCTACCCCAATTGATTATGGAGTATTGTATATATGAATAAACAATACTATTATATACAGCTATTAATGTTTTTAAATCAACATAATGTCTCAGTTTTATGAGTAAATAACTAGCAGCAGACAATTTTGTACATAAATATTCAATGTGGGGCTTCCATGTTAGATTATTATCCAAATAAACTCCTAAATATTTGACATTTCTTTTTTTTTGTAATATATTATCATCAATAGTCAAAATAAAGTCAGAAGTGTTAGTATTTTTGTTGGATACTAAAATATATTCACTCTTACTAAGGTTAATTGTAAGTTTGTTAGATTTTATCCATTTATTAACTAGACTTAATTCTTTTTGGGCTATTACTTGCAACTCATTAATATTTTTACTTGATACTGTAAAGTTGGTATCATCAGCAAATAAGCAGGTCTTAAAAGATGTTATATTAGCTAAATCATTAATGTATATTATGAACAAAAATGGACCTAATGTTGACCCTTGAGGTACACCACAACAAACTGATTGAAAGTTTGAGTTGTAATTATTAATTCTAGTGAATTGTACCCCCAATCAATCGATCCTATAGATAGAATGGACAGAATGATCCTATGCTCAGCCATCCGATTAATCCATTCCTTTTAATATTTGCCATTAATGCTTTGTTCTTTAGTTCAAAAAGTTCACCAGCAATAATGGGATTAATGTCTTTCTCACTTAAGATGTCAAAGTATGCCATATCTATAATCCAACCTGGTGGCCTCATTTAGATTATATCTTTATATCTTTTGGTCATATCTTCTCTTAAGTGTTGCAGGTGGTTAGCACAGCTTGCGATTACTTCTAGGCTTGGAGCAGTGTTAGCCAAGTTACAAAAAAAGGCAAATTCATTCTTTTGTAGATGCATCTTCCAGAGACTTAATTTGTTCAAAAAAGAGCGCACTTTCTCAGCACAATCTACTAGATTAGTGTTTCGCCCTTGTAGTGTTTTTTTTAGTTGGTTAACATGCTCAAATAAGTCACCCAGGGAAAAAATCCTGCCTTTGTATTAGGCTACTGTTATTTAATGCTGAAAACAAAGTCTCAGCTTTACGTTTTGGTTTCTTGCTATGAGCGTTAGTTTCCATGTGATGAGCAAAGATAAAAACCATGTCCCACAGTTCTGCAAGACAAACAAGGGAATTTCCTTTAGAAAGCCACCTAACTTCAGTGTGTAAGATAAGTGTCTGGTGGTCCTCATCTTCACATAGTTTCTGAAACAAGCGGTCGTCCAAAGCATTGGCTTTGACAAAATTTATTACTGAAATTGCAACTTTCAATGCCTCTTCCATGTCATTATTGAGAGATTTAGCAGCAAGATGTTGCCGATGAATAATGCAATGAATTGTCCTTATATGGGTATACGAGCAAGCCAACAGCCCGTAGAATTCTATAAGAATAAGCGATAGGTCGGGCAGTAAATGCGCACTAAAGTAGCCTACTAGCTCTCCCTAGATACACCAGCCACCTGATCCACCAGGGAGAAATATAATTTGAAATAAAAGGCAGTAAAATCACAGAAATTAATTATATACTGTACACAAATTATTCCAGTTACCAAAGGCTACTCAAGTAGCGTTTTAACAAAAAGGTAGACCAATCTTATTCAAATAGAATCCAAAAGTTAAATTATTGATTACCTTCGATTACCATTTGGTCCTGTCACAAGCATGTGGTTCCAAAAATAAAACAACCAGTTACGAACGCTGATTGAAATTATGTACGTAACCCGGATGTAGTAATTATATTGAAAATAAAAAAGGGACCACCAAATTAGCGGATTAGCCGTAACATACCGGCCCCAAATAATTGCGATTAAGTAATTATTTCAAAAAAGAACGGCTAATCGAAGCACGAAAGGCAAACAATTGCATACACAAGAACTACACAACGTATCAACAGAAATTGTTTTCGTGTCGGAATTTACAAATTATTAGGCGTCCATTATTCGGCGCCTTCCAACAGGCACAGTTTGCGAACGTCACGTTTGAACGCCGACGATGCAGTCTTGACCTTCGCGACGCGGACATATCCGTCATCTCCTGGGTAGACCTCTTCTACGATGGCCTTCGGCCATTGGCCTCTTCTACACTGTTCGTCGCATACCAAAACAAGGTCGCCGGGAGCGAGGTTACGATGTGGTTTTAACCACTTCTGGCGCTGTTGCAGTTGAGGAAGGTAGGACTTGAGCCATCTTCTCCAGAATTCATCCGCAAGCCAGTGGACCAGTTTCCATGAATTGCGGTAACCTTCAGCTTTGATAAAAACGTTAGGCGGAACGACAGGATTAATGTTGCCCAACAGGAGGGAGTTCGGCGTCAGCGCCTTTAAGTCACGCGAGTCAGAGCTGACTGCCGAGATCGGTCGATCATTGAGTATGCGTTCGACCTCAGTGACAAAATTCGACAAACATTCATCGGTGAGTACACGTTCTCCTGCCAGCGCTGTCAAGATGCGTCGTACAGAACGAATAACTCTCTCCCAGACACCGCCTTGGTGGCTGGCAGCCGGAGGATTAAAGTGCCACGAAATCCCTTTTTGGCACAGAGTTTTGTTGATGAGAGACTGGTTCCACTTCGAAATAGCTTCTTTTAATTCGCGGGCAGCTCCAACGAAATTACTGCCATTATCCGAATAAACATCCCTAGGCGAACCGCGGCGGCCAATGAACCTTTGGAGAGCTTGTAGGCATGACTGGGTGTCAAGCGAGTGAGCAATCTCTAAGTGTACCGCGCGAGTAGCCATACAAGTAAATACACATAAATAGCGTTTGGCCAGAGACCGTCCGACCTTAGAAAAAATAGGACCCGCATAGTCCAAACCTACACAAGTGAAGGCCGGGCACCCAGAAGATACCCTAAACTCAGGCAAGTGGGACATTACTTGTTTACCAGGAGCAGCGTTTAATAGACGGCATTTATAACAATCGTGCAAAACTCTACGAACAGCAGCATTGCCATTAATGATCCAAAACCTATCTCGAGTATCGGAAAGAGTGTGAAGTACTCCACTATGACCGTTACGCAGATGGTAACCCAGGATAATTAACTTAGTGACATGGTGATGAGGGGGCAAGATGACGGGGTGTTTCATTTCATAAGGTATATATGCTTTATGTATGCGGCCTCCCACTCGGAGCACCCCATGGGCAATAAAGGGACAAAGCTTTCTAAGGCTGGAGTTTTTTAGTACCTTACTAGAATGTGGCCTAAAACATCGAGGGTAACAGAATTTTTCCAAAGAGCATAGCGTATCAAGCCAATTGCACCCAAACACTTTCTTATCTAGGGAAATTTCAGCATCCCAACCAAGGTTCAAATGACATAACTCTTGCTTCAGTAATTTAACAGGAAGAATAAATGGTTGCAGGAAACCAATAGGGTCAAAGAGCTGGCTGATCATAGAAAGGATGCCATGACGAGTTAATGGCTTATACTTTACTTTCACTTTGACTTCTAGCTTATCTAATGTGGGATTCCAAATTAATCCCAGCACTTTTGTTTCAGCTGTGTCAAGATTTAAGTCCAACATTGTTGAGGACAAATCAGAATCTGGTAACACAGAAAGAATTTGAGGATGAGAAGATGAAAACTTTGTTAGATGAAATCCTCCCCTTTCAAGGGAGGCTGTCAACTGTGCAATAATGCGAAGAGCATCACCTTTGTTATGAAATGACTTCAGAAAATCGTCAACATAAAAATTTCTCTTAAGGCAACTTAAAACATCAGGGTCTGCATTAGCCAAGTTGTCAATGCCAACCTGATGAAGAGCAAAACTACAGCAGCTTGGGGAAGATGTGGCCCCAAACAAATGGACCAGCATTTGGTACTCTTTAGGGGTAGAGGCAATATCATTATTGTCCCACCAGAAAAAACGCAAGCTATCCCTGTCTTCAGGACTAACTTTAACCTGATGAAACATGGCACGTATGTCAGCAATGACCGCAATGGGACCCTCCCTAAAGCGAGTAAGAACTCCAAGCAAGTTCCCAGTTAAGTCGGGCCCCTGAAAAAGATTATCGTTAAGGGAAGTCCCTTTAAAACTAGCCCCACAGTCAAACACGATCCTAAATTTGTTTCCAGTAGCATGGTGGGGAAGATACCACGTTTTAGATCCTGGTTGCAAATTGCCATCTGGAATTTTACGAGCATAACCATTAATCACATACTCTTTCATTTTAGCCTCATACAGCTTATAGAAATTAAAATCCTTTAAGAAATGTTTTTGCAAATGAGTAATACGCCTTAAAGCCACTTGCCGGTTATTTGGTAAAGTAACATTACTGTGCTTCCATGGGAGGGATACAGTATAATGTCCATTGTTTAATTTAATAGAGCTACGCATAGAAGCAAGTGCTTCTTTATCTTCAACAGATAGCCCTGTCGCACCATTATCAGTTTGAAAGTCATGTCTAAACATTTTCATTAATTGCTTATGTAAAGTATCATTGTCAACCCTGACAAAATTGACAACCAAAGAAGTGGGACCAACAGTTCCAGTGGCTGCTAGAGTGGGCCCAACAATACTCCACCCAAGTGGTGTATGTATACCAACAGGTTCATTGTCAAGACCTGACCTGGTCTGATCAGCTAAGTGGGCTTTTATGACATCTGCACCAATTAAGATATCAACTCTTTTGTGCCCTAAGTCAGGAAAGTTCAAGCCATGCAGATGAGCAAAGTGTTTAGTATCTGCATTAGATGGAATGCTGCCCTTTAAGTCAGGCAGGTGAGGGACTGCCAGCACATCAGGAGCCTCAAAAATTGCAAGTTCATTTATTCCACGAAAACGTAATGAGACCTTTACCCCAAGTTGTTGTTTGGTCTCACAGACAGTGGAAATAGAATACTCCACTTTATGTCCTATCAAGCCTAAATCCTTTACTAAACTTTCAGTGCAAAGAGTGGCATTAGAACCCTCATCTAAAAAGGCATAAGTGTTAAGGCATCGATCACTACAAGAAGACCAAACAGTGACTGGTACAACTTTCAATCTAACATTTAATTTACTATCCTGGGTAACTTGACTACTTGAGGACTTAACTAGTAATTGATCATTAGAGTTTACTTGGTTAACATGATTTTCAATTTGTACACAATTGGGCAAAACCTTCACTGGATTATCTACACCGGCCCCATTATCACTACCACTATTCTTATTGTTAGCAGAGGTAGATGCTTCGAGATTGTGTTCTCTATGATGTAACAAGGTGTGGTGTTTGTCTTGACACATTTTACACCTTTGGGGAGATTGACAATGTCGCACCAAGTGGTCACCAAGACAATTAATGCAACATCCACTTTTCCACACCGTATTCCATTTTTGCTTTTCGGTAGCATTTTGGAACTTAAGACATTTCCACAATGGATGGGCTTGAACACACATAGGACAAGACTTACGTTTACTATCTACTTCTTTAAATTGATTTGTTTTTACTAAAGCAGATTCAACTACGGGGGATGGGGCAATTGAACTTTGTGTGGAATGAATGGCAGGCTTATTACAGGACTTTTTAGAAAAATTGAATTTAGTAGTGTTAGGGTCTTTACTCTTTACAATTTGGTTTAAAAAACTTCTTTCAACATGAGACTGTTTTTGCATGAACTGGGAAAGCTGTGAAAAGGTGATTGGATGTCCGTTTTCCAACTGAAAAGATACAGACGTAATGAATTTTTCTTGAAGAGATTTCGGCAGACGAGCAAAAACTTTGCCAACCACATGTTGTGAATCGAGACCAGACTCTGGTCTGCTACCACAAGTAAGCTCACAATTATAGAGGTCTCTCGCAAATTTAAGAATGCCCTCTGAGTCGTTGTTCTTTATAGGAGGACCCTCTGTAAGCTTTTTTACATACGCGTTTATTATGCCGCCAATTTGTCCAAAATTTTCTTCCAGGATATGGCGTGCCTTCCAATACCCCACATCAGGGGAATCACACATAATACAGTTGACAATGGATTCCTTGGCTTCACCAGCGCAAGAAGAGATTAGTAAATTTAGCCGAGTGGCTGAGTCATGTACACCCCTAATAGTGTATGTTTCAAAGTAACGAATAAAACGTCTATAATCTATAGGGTCACCGTAAAAAAGATCATCACCTTGCACAGGTCTAGTTTGTGATCGGTTAATAGAATTAGTCATAATGCTAAGGGCATCTATTAGCTCAGAACCCTTGACTGGTCATTCATTGCAGCAGGTGCTGGTGGATGATACATGGGTCTTCCACATTTATGCCTGTTCTCAAGTGTAGCGAATGGATTAGGGGCAGGCCCCAACTGCTGAAATGGCAGTTGGTAAGGATTGGCAAAACTGTTTGATGAAAAGGGATTATGCATGTCCTTAGAAAAGGGATTTTCATTAACACATAAGTCAGAGACTAATTTCTGATCTACAGAAGGAGAAGAATTGGTAGCACTTAACGTAAACAAGGATGTAGCATTAAAGCATGCAGGAGCTGTCTCAACTTTATGAGAAGAGCCTAATTGGTACTTTCTTAAGTGTTCTAATTCACGACGTTCAAGTTCTAACTCCCTACGAGCCAAATCAAGTTCACGTTTATCAAAGTCACCAGCTGAAGCTGGCTTAAGCTCTGAAGAGCCAAGCATGATGACAAAAGAAGAAAACACAACAAACTAGTAGTAACTAGTAACAAGAATTAAATACAAAGACAAAACATACACTGGGCCCAACACAGGCGCCTAAAGACAGTACGGCCTAACCTATACTAGACCAAACCACTTTTTGTTAAATGCAATATACGAGCAAGCCAACAGCCCGTAGAATTCTATAAGAATAAGCGATAGGTCGGGCAGTAAATGCGCACTAAAGTAGCCTACTAGCTCTCCCTAGATACACCAGCCACCTGATCCACCAGGGAGAAATATAATTTGAAATAAAAGGCAGTAAAATCACAGAAATTAATTATATACTGTACACAAATTATTCCAGTTACCAAAGGCTACTCAAGTAGCGTTTTAACAAAAAGGTAGACCAATCTTATTCAAATAGAATCCAAAAGTTAAATTATTGATTACCTTCGATTACCATTTGGTCCTGTCACAAGCATGTGGTTCCAAAAATAAAACAACCAGTTACGAACGCTGATTGAAATTATGTACGTAACCCGGATGTAGTAATTATATTGAAAATAAAAAAGGGACCACCAAATTAGCGGATTAGCCGTAACAATGGGGACAACTTCTTTTAATTTTGCAACAAAACCATTGTGCTTTCCGGCCATAGCACTGGCACCGTCTGTGGCAATCTGCAATATATTTGAAAGAAGAATCCCATTATTGTGCAGGAAGTTATAAACAGCTGCATAAATAGTTTCACTTCGTGTGTCAATCAGCTTGTTTATGAATAACATTTCTTCATGGATTACTATTGCATCAATATATCGAACATAGGCAAGTAATAAAACAGAGTTATTTATTGTAGTTTTATCAATTTGCAATGAAAACTTTGAAACTTTTAATTTTTCGACTAGCTGTTTCTCAAGATTTTCTGCCATTTCTTGCCTTCTTTTTACTGTGTCATTGGACAAGGGGATTTTCTGTAAAATATTAGCAGCTTGTTCTCCTAGCAATTCTTTAGCACAAATCAACATTGCTGGCTTCACTAGATGTTCTGCAATTATGTGAGGCTTTCCCACCTTAGCAATTATTTCACTTACAATATAGCTAACTTTAAGTGTCTTTCTATTATTATCTCTTGCCTTTTTCCAAAGAAGATCTAAAGGTTTTGGAGCGTGCTTCTGCTGTAACTCCACTTTTTTTCGAAATAGCTGAGCTCTTTCCTTACAGAACTAGGATGTTCACCTGTTGATGAGCTAATAATTTTGACTTTTTCGTGTAATGATTTGTCATTATTAAACCACAGTCCACACATTCAGGTTTCTCGGAATCAGCAGTTGATGGATAAAAACCTAGTAATAAAAAATCTTGCTGGTAATTGCAGACAGTCTTCCTTTTTTTTAAACTTGAAGATGCCATTATGGAAAGTCAGCGGGTAAAAGAAACGTTAGATATTATCCTAAAAACCTAAAATAAATATTTTCACAAATTAAAAAAATTAAACCCATTGTTTTATAATGTTGTAACCAATAATCAAATAATCTTTTAATAATAAAACTATACCACAACCTTAAATTGCTGAGCTATTAAGAATTAAAATGCTTTAGCCTAATAACTTAAGAAATTTTAAAATTTATATTTATAAAACACATTTTTGCAAAAAAAACTAATTATATAGTATAATTGGTTTGTACTCACTTGAACATTAAGGTCATAATTTCATAAACTTACATTAGCAGATAAACTATAAATTTCAGCCATACATTTTTCTTGGGACCTAATGTAAGTCCAATGAAAACTTCAGGCCCATTTCAAAAGTTCTCAGGCCCACAAGTGGGCCCACAATGTTGAGAATCTCATCTCCTGCAGATCCCACAGCACAAATGTTCATGAGGCAAACAAACACCTTATCAAGGCAATCTTGGATGCTGACAGACTCTTCATCTCTAAAGGAAATTACAATAGCTCAAATCACACTCACTTACCCATACATATCCGCAAGCTTATCGATCACCCAACCATATTCGTAAACAAAACAGATCAGACCCACAAATCATTACTCTTAACAATCACATAAACAAACAAATACAGGAATACATAACAAACACTTGGAAACAACATCTTAACAAAATTGATCACAAACACAATCCACACTCCTTGTAGGGCACCATAGCAAAGCTATCTAACAAAAAACAAACTGCACAACAGAACAGAAGCATTCTCTTCGGAACTAAAACAGCCATCACTGACATAGACAAAGTAAAAGCATTTAATAAACAATTCAAAAATGTCACTCCATATAGCACAAACAAAATCAACAGGCACATAGACCATATAATCAAGAATCTTCCCACAGAGAAAATACGACTTACCACTACACAAGTGCAATTAGCCATCTCAATACGAAATACGGTCATACCATCATTCATACGGAAATACGACTTACCACGAAAAACAACAATTCCATTGGACCGGCATAAATATCAGACACCTGAAACACCTACGGCCATTTGCCATCAGATACCTCACAAACGTGTACAACACTGCCCCAAACACTAACACAACACCCCATCTTTGGAAACGTGCCACAATCATCCCCATTTCAAAACCAAATAAAGACCACAACATTGGCACAAACTAACAACTCATATCACTTCTATCACCCATTGCCAAAACACTAGAAAAAACACTATTACCATACATAACAGAAAGCATTCCAGCGATTTCTCATCAACATGGATTCAAAAATAAACACTCAACACAAATTGCTTTGCACAACATCTGCCACCAAATCACAAAAGACTTCAACAATCTAAGGCCTCTACAATGCACTGTAGCTGAGCTTTGGACATGAGCAAGGCATTTGATTCAGTAAGCATACACAAACTTATACACAAACTTACATAAACAAACATTCCTAACATCAATCATCAAGTTCATGGAAAACTACATAAAAAAACGACAAGCATGCACTCAATACAATGGCACACTCTCAAAACGCAAATGAATCAACACTAGAATACCACGCGGTCGAGTTTTGTGTCCAACATCATTCAAAATTTACACCTCTGACATTCCACTTCCCCCAAAAGATATACAAATCACAGCATATGCTAATGACATAACAATCGTTGCGTCTCACATCAAACACCGTAAGGCCCAACAACTTATTCAATCATATCTCACAAAATATATAAATAGGCCACCACTAATAATTTTCATATAAACACAAACAAAACTACCATCACACTTTTTACACCAGACCCAGCTAAATATAGGACAACTCTATCACTTTAATTAAACAACCAAACATTACCAACAACAAAACACCAGAAAATTCTTGGAATCACTCTTGACCCAAAACTAACATTTTCATAACATATAAATGTCACCATCACTAAAGCAAAACAAATGCTTAACATTCTGAAAGCACTCACTTCTACCAAATGGGGTAAACAAAAGGAATTAATTATCTCCACATTCAAAGCTATAACTCGCCCCATTTTGGAATACGAAAACAACATATGGATCCTTATTATATCAAACACCATCATCAAGAAACTGCAAACCATTCAAAACACAGCTTTGCGAATCGCAACTGGCTGCACACAAGATACAAACACTCAACACCTACATGACAAAACCAAACTCCTTCCAATAGACACTCATCTCAAACTTCATACTACTTACTTAAACAACTGACTCAAACACAAACACACCCTTTACATGATCTTGATGCGTACTTAAATCCGCCCAGAAACATAAAAGCCACAATTATTCATAACAATGAGCACACTAACATCATCATCGCATACCTGAGGAATGTAGAGAAAACCTCAAACACATTCACGCTACCATCACCTCACAATATTTCTGTAGAAAATTATCAACGCACATGTTTGTTTTATTTCTTTTGCTTTCCTAATTATAATTTCAGCGTGCACTCGCTGCCAGCGCCTTTTCGTTTTACACTTTAATTATTAGTTAATTTCTTTTCTTAACATAGTTCGTTTCTGCAGCGCGTTCATTTAGGGCTGGCTCTATTGCGTTTTCTCACGCTTCTCAATCTGTGAGGCGACCAGCAGCAATTGGTGGTGACTGGCTGAAGTCTGAGTAGATTTAGTGTTATTTGTTGTACCTTGTTTGGATTGTCACTTCTTTATCTGTGAGGCAACCAGCTACAGTATTTGTGGGCGACTAGTTGAAGTCTGAGTAGACTAGTGCAGTTTTTTGTGATCCCCTTTGTGTATTTCCCGTTTCCCCGTCAGCACCGACGTAAACTGCTCGGTAAGGCAACTATGTGTTTACTTTTTTGTGTTTGAATTTTAGTTTGTTTTATTTATTTGCAAATTACCGTTTCTTATCGCTTCGCTTTATAATTTATTTTCATTTAGAATTCTTTGGTTATTTTTGACTTTTCTTTTTTCATCGCCAGAAGCGCGTTAATCGAGAATTTACTTTGCGGCAATCGGCCAACTTGAGCGCCGTTTACCGTTACAATCTCAGTTCTAGAAAAAACAACAAAGTTACTAACACCACATCCTATGACATTCATTTATCAAAACAAACATTACCACGTCATATACATACAAAACTGGCACAGCTCAGACCCAACAAATCACTTTTGCAAAGTTACCTACATACAGTGAAACTTGAAACTTACACGCACGATGCCCACTATGCTTGTCTCACACATACATGACACGAATCACCTCTTTAACTTTAGTCAACTACCAACACAACACCACACCACTAGTCTGTGGAAAAAGCCTTTAGAAGCAGCAGAGGTAATCCAAGAGTGGGAATCTAGATTGGCTTCTTTGAGAGATTAAGGGATGGCTACTCCAAGATATCCTTGGAGGAAAGCCAACAACTACCAACTTGTTTGTAAATATATTGGCTAACATCGAGCCAATTAACGTTGGTATTAAGCCAGCAGTTTTAGTTAAGGGGCGCGCTGATGTTTTGTTAACAATGAGTCGAAAAAGATGTTTGGCTGTTAGTTGAACAGCATCACTTTCTATCAAGCTGAAAATCACATAAGCTTGATCAGATTTAATTGAGGTCGCTCTTGGGCGTCAAAGCTGCGGCAAAATTTTTTACAGTATTTTTGATAAAGGATTTCATTTTGACTTCCATTACAGCGTATGTTCTAAAATAGTTTTGATATTTTTTTTAGATTCACACTTTTAATCCTTCTTTCGTCATCACTGATCTTCGAGGACGAAAACTTGATTTCGTCATGTCTGTTGTTCTAAATGGAAAAATACAGCAAAGCAGTGTGACGTCAACGAATGATGCGGCTGGAGTATTTTTGGCCCGTTTTTCTATTCCCAAGAAAAACTTTGGAGTACACCCAATTCATTTAGCGCAAAAACCCAACTCGACTGAAAAAATGCGTACATGGGGTTTTACCTACATAGAACTGGATCATGGGGAAGATCTCAGCGGGTCGATACTGGAAACGCATGTTCATGATCCCGATTGCGTTGTTGAAACACTTAATATTGTCATCAATGACGTTGAAAAAAAAGGTTTCAATTTATCCAAACAACTGAATGGCTCAGGTGCGACTGTTCTGTTTTTCGGTTTCATTTTTAAATTGAAAAATTCTTATTTCAGGTTCATCCCACGTCTGGCCTCTCTCTTTTAGCGCTTTGCCGCGATCAATCCGATTCTTTGAAATGAATTATGTCGCCACGCTCAAACCGAATAAAATAAATTATGAAGTCATAAACCTATCCGTTTCCGTTACGATAGCAAATTGTTTTTATTGGAATGATATTATTCGCATGTGGAGTGATTTCGAATGTAAGGTTAGAATCTTTTTGACTTAAGATGTAGTTTGAGCAAATTTGAAAAAATTTACCAAAAATTTGTTTTTTTCTTAGTTCTTTGCTTTTCATTCCATTTAAAAATTTTGTTAATATGTATTTAATTTTACACCATTCGCCATCACTTCATGCAGATTTTCTTTTAGGCCCAAGTAAACATCACAACGTCTTTAATCACGTGCGTTTGTGAGGATTTTACGCCGCTGCTTATGCAAAAACGTATAGACGGAAGCGGAATGCCGATGCTGATTGCTGCCAGATATAGAACCGTGTCAAAGAAGACTTTAAGGGTAAGTCAAGCAAAAGAAAACTAAAATTTGGTGTTGGATGATTAACCAGATATTTTGAGTTTTGCGATAAAAAGAGGGATTAAATATGATATCAGGTGTGAATTTGCGCTTAAAGAAGAGAAAATCTTTGATATGATGATATGATTTAAACTAATCATTTCTCTTTCCGTGAAAAATGAAGTTTATGTTTGACGTAAGGCTGACGAGTTTACAAAAAATGATGTTTGCCAAAATTGAAGAAATCGTTGATTGGTTTTGTTTTGTATTACTATTGGGGTGAAAACAAGGGGATTGACTATTGGGATAAAGGTAAGGGGATTAAAGTCAGTTCTTTGCATTTTTCAGCTTTCCAATAATATTTTCAGGCCCTTCAGCACCCCTTTGAAAATTTTTTATTGTTTTTACTTGAATTTCAGAGACAAAATGGTGTTTGAATTAAGTAATTTTTCTATACTACTGTATTTTTATTGTTTGCTGTGTTATAGCAATGTTTTCTTTTTTTTAATGCTAGTTTTTACATGTAGATGTTACATATACAAATTAGTAAATTTGCATTTATTGAAGGAGATAGAAAAATTTTTTAAAAATTTCTCGCCCGAGCGAAGAACTTAGACCAGCCTAACCATAGATTGACACCAACTAAAATCCGCAATTTACTCATTTTGTAATTTGCAGAGACACAAGAAACTTGGTTTTCATATCATATTTTCTGGATACGTCGGCAGTTTATTTGCAATTTATCTTTTTCTCATTCTGTGGGCGTACAAAAAAGACAAACTACAACAAAAAAAAGTAAATCTATTAATTTAAATCATTTGAAACATTATCTTTGATTAATTTCCATCTTGAATGGAACATTTAAAAGTTATAAATAAAACTTCTCAAACCTTTAAAAGAGTTGATTGCTTTTATATTTGTTGAAATTAGAAGATGGAAAAACAGTATCTACTGTATTTCAAATAAAAATCTAAGTTAGTTATTTTATTTAATATTCATCCTATAAAATCATTTCTTTGTATACTCTTAAAATCATTCATTTATCCTTGCTTTTAAGCCTAAAAATCAATTACATGTCAATGAAGTCGTCGTCATCTTGTTAGTCAAAGTTATGTTTTACATACCGGTATGTTTAAATTTTGAAAAAGATTATTTTTAAATAAAAGATTATTTTTTGTTTTAAACAAGGTGGTCAAAGTTATGTTTTACATACCGGTAGGTTTAAATTTTGAAAAAGATTATTTTTTGTTTTAAACAAGGTGGTCAGAAAAAGATTATATAAGTTTCTTAATTTTTTTTATTGTTAAAACCGTATTTCAAGCTTGTTCCAAGATTGCCTAAACGTAAAAATTGTAGCAACTTTACAAAACTACAAATTTTTGTAAATTAGAAAAATGCTTTTCCTTGAAGCAAAAGTTTAGTCACTGATCTTTACTCTTAAAAATTTTTGAATTTATGATTTCTATAGTTTTTGATTTATAAATCGTCAAACTTGAGTTGACTTCTAAAACTACCTTTGAGAAGTCAATAGGCCAAGCTCGAAAAATATTGAGAAGAATATACTTGCATCAGCTCACTCACCCGCCGGTGACATACCTCCGGCCAGTTACCCCTTGGTCACATACCCCTAGTATTGTTTTATTTTGGTTATATACCCGGAGGTAAGTGGTTAGTGCGTAACCGGAAGATAAGGACTTGGGGGTAAGTGACCTAAAATCGAATATATTGTAGGGAAGGGATAGCCTATACACTTTTGTTAGTGCAGGCCACATTACAGCGTGAGTTTTAAGTAACTATAAAATTACGTATTGTAAAACTATAAATTTCGAAAATGTTGTTTACTTCTACCAAAAAAATGTAATGGAACCAGTGATGGCTTTAGTAAGCTACGAAGCGGCGCTACCGCCCCCCCCTTTAAAAGGTCAAACGTGGCCCTCCTAAGCAGAAGTTTCTCTATTTCTTCATAGTATTACCTTGACAGTGGCCCCCCTAAAGCAATGATCTTTTATATTTAGAGATCACTTTATTTTAAAACTCTAAAAAATGGCTCCCACTAAGCAAAATATTCTTCTATTTCTTCATTGTAGGACCATGACGAAGGCCTCACCTAAAATGATGACTTTTTTTTAGAGATCACAGTATTTTGGGACCAAAAAAATTTGGAACACAAAAACGTAGCCCCCCTTTTGTAAGGCTACCACTGAATGGAAGAAAATGTTATAATTTTTTGACAAATTTATTTCAGTAAAATTCGCAAAATGTATTAATAATTATTTTGATTTTGCGTACTCATAGATAAACTTGCAAAATCAGTCAACCCAAGCTGCTATCATCGGAATAGCTTCTAAACGAAATTGTAAATTACAATTTGTACAAAAAGTGAACCAACGCAGCATGGCTACAGTGCAATACCATTTGCTGCGAAAAAAAGAGAAATTTAATTAGGTTAAATTTATGATAAGTTAAGTACGTCATGTGCACAGTCTTTTAAGTCGTTGTTCAAGGCCGAATGCAGCCGTACGGCCGCAAGTTGTGCACCATTGCTATTGCGTAAAAACACGCCGTCAGTCTTGTTAATTGTTATTGTGGCGATTTGTGACTAGTGCAAAAAATCAACATGAAGAGAATATTAATGGATTATTTTGAAGACCAGATTTTTATATTTTAACACCAAGATCAATTAATATAAATTTTTAACAAGTTGAACTTTGTGTTTTACATTAACTTCCAAACAGCTTTTCACATCCAGGGCTACGTCGTCTTTCCTGTCCATTTTGCAAAAGATGACATCCAGTGTTATTACTTGGTGACGTTTTACACTGGCTGTTGTCCGTTTTCTGGAAGCAAAGCTGCGGTGGCTTTTAAGTTAAGAGGAGAAAACTGCGACAGTGACGTTTGTGTCGTTCAAGTGAGTTTGGTTCGCACTTAAAAGGACTGTGAGGTGTAGAAACGTCAAGCAGTAAAGTCTGATCTAACACTTATTTTAAATTTAAAGTTTTTTCCGATGACGCATGATTTTTTACCCAGAGATCTTCATCAAATGAAAAAATTTTTCAAACTGGAAGCGTTGATTCTTTTCTTATAGCTGCGCGACAACCGCTCGGTCTTATATCGGGATTAAAAGTTTGGAATGAAGAAGACCAATCTTCAAATTGGTCAATATACAGCATTATTCTTTCTAGCTTATAAAATTAATGGTTAAGTTATTAAATTTTCAAACTTATGTGTTTATTTTGAGCTAGTTTGTTATACAAATAACAAATTCATCCCAACAGCTGCAAACCGTCTGAATGCCACCATTGCTTATGTAATCAATAGGAAATCTTTTAAACTAAAAAATCATCAATTAAAGTCTAAGCAGAAAGTAACGGCCATACAATGTTCCTAAACTTTTTAATGATTCAACTTGATAATCTTTTAAAATAATAATATTTTTTTATTTATTTTATTTAGATTTAAAACCAAACACGGATGTTTTCAGTTTCGCACCAACGCTCATCAGATTCACTCGTCGTCGTTGTCGTTTGAAGGGTATCCACTCCAGGTCAGATACAAACAGGACTGGGGCCGAGATTTATCCTTTTACTACCCCAGACTGCTGCACGGCCTGAATCAGATGCTGGCAGTGGTGTTATTAAGCCAGCATCGAGTTTCGTCATGCAAAACCGTCAGACCTCATGCTCCATGTGGTGCCCGATGTATAGGGCACGCTGTTAGTACATGGTCTGCGGTTTGCTCAGAGGCGCCACACTCGCAATTCAGTGAAGGAGCGAGACCTTATTTGTGCATGGACGAATGGAATCGCCCAACACTAGTCCGCAGGCGGTTGAACTTAACCCAAGCTTCTCGGGGTAAGCCCATCCCAACAAGCCTGGCACCGGTCTCGGGCACAAAAGCACGAAGCCTGGAAGCATTTCCACAATATTCCGTTTTCCATTTGTGGTTTGTCCATTCAGAGGCGCACATACCAAGTCTGGCAAGGTTGTCTAAAAGATTCCGCGCACCTGGCACAAACGGGCGTCTGGATCTTAGTCTCATTTGGCGAGTATCTGAGGACCCACTTAAAAGACCATACAAGATATGGTCGGGGTCCAGAGATCCACGGTAAGCCAAGGAAAGTGTTGCTCCTAGTCGGCGAAGCTTAGCTGGCTGGATGCCTGAGAGTATAGATAGGTGGTCCGTTGGAGTGGGATACAGGCATCCAGTAACTATGCGCAAGGCGTCGTTCAAGACATTGTCGATGAGGCGAGTGTGAGTACTGCGACACCAGACTGGCGCACAGTACTCAGATGTTGAGTAGAGTAGAGGTAAGGTGGCTATGCGTAGTGTTTTAGCACCAGCACCCCATCCCGAGCCCACGAGTCGCCTCAGCAGTGTGACGCGTGAGGATAGTTTTTTGTGCAATGCCACTAGATGGTGACGAAACGTGAGCGATCTGTCCAGTTTTACCCCAAGATAAGTAGGGGTTGGACAGAACGGTAAAAGTCTACCGTTGTTGAAGACTTTTAGCTCGCGTTTGGCCTCTCGGTTATTTAAGTGAAAGGCTGCCGTCACCGTCTTAGTGTGACTGAGCTTCAACCTCCAAGTCTGCAGATACGCTGAAAGTGTGGACATGTCTTGGCTTAATGTCCCCTCCAAGTCCTTTCAGTTTCCAAAACAGTGCAACAATGCTAGATCATCAGCATAAGCAAACTTTCTGGAAATCATGGAAGGAAGATCGTACGTATAGATGTTAAATAGGAGAGGAGTCAAGACCGATCCCTGAGGAACGCCATTTTTAAGACGGCGTAGCCTACTTTGCTTGCTGTCACCGGTGGTAAGGGTGAAACTTCGATTTCGGACAAGCTCCATGATCATTCTAACCATGTGCTTATCTGGAAGAAGTCTCAGCAGCTTGCAGGTAAGGCCACGGTGCCAGACAGTGTCATAAGCAACTGTCAAACCGATAAATACGGCACAGGCCTTCGTTTTAGCCTCGAAAGAATCCTCGATGTTCTGGGTCAGCAAAACAACTTGATCTACGGTTGACTTCCCGCATCGGAACCTATGGTTTCTCTTTAGGGAGCAGTGGATCGATTAATGGTTTAACGCTGGCGTAGATAAGCCTTTCAAGGATTTTGTAGGGGAAACAGACCAGAAATATCGTCGATAACTCTTTGGGTCCCCCACAGCCTTTCCTGGTTTGGGGATCGCGACCACAAGCGCTCTTCTCCAGATCTTGGGAATTTTGAGTCGGCGCAAACAGGAAGAAAGGAAGTCACGTAACCAGGACTTCAAAACAGCTCCAGCATGGAGTATAAGCTCTGAGCAGATGGAATCAGGACCCGGAGCTTTACCTGGTTTTAAGTGTTGAAGGGCAGCAGCAAATTCTCTCCGTGAAAAATTGTCGGAGATATTTACTGCGTCTGGTGTTGTAGCCCTCCAAAGGTCAGACACTTCTTGATAGACAAGTCGAGACGAATTGCGGTCAACAGCCTCGTATTTCCCATTTCTAACCAGCTGAGATGCAATAGCATCGGCTGAAACGGGACAGTGACGAGGAGAGTGTCGTGACCTACCAGTAAGGTTGTTCAAAATACTCCACGTTTTTCGACTAGAGTGTGAGAAGTCAATGCTCCGAACTGCCTCGGACCATCGATCCCTCCGCTTTCTGTCAAGCTTGGCAAGCAGAGCTGTAGCAGCCAAACTTGAGTCGTCTCCCTGAGGAGACTGCAGAAAGGTTTTATAGAGGGATTCACACTCTGCATCCCAACACGGAATATAGTTATTTCGATACCCGCGTGGGATAGTCTTTTTGGCTGTTTTCTTAATGGTGTTACAGAAGTCCTGGTAAGCCGCATCCACATCAAGTGAATCAGGTGGCAACAAGGTCTTTGCGAATTTATTCGTCAAAGCAATGTAGTGACTCCATTTTGGCCTTGCGGAAGTTCCATCGCTTAACAGGCATGCTTGGCACTGTCATAGCAAACCTTGGTGGTGTAATAAGCGAAGGTCGATGTTGTGACCTGGGGAACTTGTCAAGGACACGTCTATCCGGCAAGCGACCGTTTGGACCTACGCTAGCGAAAGCTAGATCTGGATTGGTGCCAGTGTTCCAGCGGCCGAAATAAAAACTGGCAGCGTCCTTGGCATTATATAGCAGGGCAAGACAATTAATACTTGCCCAGTCAGCCAAGCACTCACCTTCCGGACTGTTGTCATCGTAACCCCAGTCAGCATGACAACAGTTAAAATCGCCAGCGTAAAGACAGGGGTGAGGAAACACTGGGAGATCCAGGGTTCGCAATCGCGTTGGCGGTGGTTTGTAGACGTTGACTATTTTATAGCCATCAACGTCCACACACAGCCACTCGATCTCCGATGTCAGTGGAGATTGGTCCAAAAGCGTGTATCTCAGTCGCTCGTGGACAAACGTGGCAAGGCCATGCTTCCTGCTGAAAGAAGACCCAGCTAGTTGATAATTCGGAAGTACCAACTTCTCTGCATCAGTGCAGTGGGTCTCCTGCAGTAGGATGACGAGTGCCTCAGACTGCATAGCGAGGTGACTTATCTGATTCATAACGAGGTGACGTATCTGATATATATGATATATCTCATAACGAAGTGATTTATAACGAGGTGATTCACAGCGAGTTGACTTATCTGATATATATGACTTATCTCATAACGAGGTGACTTATCTGATGACACATCAGATTCATTTATCTGATGAAAGCTAATGCTGAACTGAAAACGTTTGTGTTTGATTGATTTTACTTTTTTCTGGTTTTGAATATGTTTGCGTTAATGAGTATAAACGTTTTATGGGCGAAGAAAGTATATTCTCCCCAAAATTATACTTAACTGATGATTTGTAGATTTATATTTTTAATAAATTTGCTGCTACTTAAAACTTTATGTGGAAGCCAATGCAGTATAAACTAAAAACAATCATTTTCCAAGAACAAAGCATAAAGTAGCTCGGCTTCACCAAAAGCAAGACCGGTTATCAATTTTCAATTTTTGTACCCATGGAATTGTAATCTACATATTTTCAATCTATCAAAAATCCAAATTTTTTTTCTCCTAAAAAAATTCTCACTCAGCTCTTTATAGTTTAATCATATTTATTTTTAGGTACATTTGCAAATCGATTACATTTATTTTTTGGTACATTTGCAAACGCAATATAAGAAACAGATTGAGACAATTAACATAGAGTGTTCCTTGATCGCTCCAAGAGCTGCGTGATAGAATTTTTTTGAGCAGAGAAAAAATTTTGGATTTTTGATCGTTTGAAAATATGTAGATTACGATTCTATGGGTACAAAATTGAAAATTGCGTCCAATTATCGCTTGAAGCTTTTCCTGCCTTTAACGCCTCCGATGTAGTCATGCAAGTCTGCCTTGCTTGTGAAAAAGATTTGCTATCATGATGATGATAATGATGATGACGATGTTCCAAACAATGAAATTACGTCATTTTGCACCAAGGTATCTTCGTCGTGCAGCCGTTCGAGACGAGGGTACGGGGCGCAGCTGTTTTCTGCATTGCAATACTCGCATCACTGGTCGGCAGCGGTATTTTTTCACCGCCTATGGAGGCGTTGATCAGTTTGGAACTTTACTTGGTATAAAGATGGCAAATTTCTTGAGAGATAGGTCAGAAAAGCCTTATGGTAATGCATATTTAAATTCGCAAAAACCAGTTTGACTTTTTATTAATTTCAGGCATCTATTGTGGTCTATATGGTATGTGCGACCGTGGGAAGCAGACGTGTGGGGCAGAAGAGAAAGACTGATTCTATCCTTTGTAGCTTTGTGCTTACTCACAATGACGACGTCGATGTATTATAAATACGGCTTCGAAACTGTCAGCAGCATATTTGAAGACATGGCGGGAAATTTTGTTTTGGCTGGTATGCTTTGAATTTGTAAATAATTTCACGATTTTAGTTTTCGAAAAAATAAATAAATATTAGCGGGTCAAAAGTAATCAACGTGTTTGATAAAATTTTAATTAGTTCGCTTATCTTTTAAACTAGGCCAAGTTAATTTCTCTGGCAAGTTGAATTTTGCTCTTTCTGGCAAAGATTTTTATTAAAACCCCCTATAATCATAATTGATAGAAGCTACGACTTGATAGTAAATTATTGTTGTTTTGCAGTGGCTTTCAACAGTAGCATTTGCTTGCCAGCTGTTTTGCTGATGAAACTTTTATTACGGAATAAACTGTGGGTTAAAGTGCTCGATTCAACTAATTACTCTTTGTCTCAACAAACAAAAGAAAGCAAACCAACAAAAAAGCTTTTGAATCATAAAGAAGATTCCACATTATCACTTGATGACTGCTCCTCCTCGGTTGATAATATCGCTAGCAACCCAACGGTTGAAAGTGAAATCGTCATCAGTGCCACACACACAGAAACCAGCGGGTGTGCGTCAAAGACCAGCGTCAAAGAAACTTCAAGAACTTCTGACTCGAATTTTTCCTCCAATCGTCCTCGTCAAGTCCGCAGTTGTCTAAATAATAAACAAACAAAAAAAGATGAAATGAAAGATAAAGTGGAGATTAAAAAAAGCGTTCATAGTTGTATCGACATAAGCAGGATTCAACTTTGTCAACAAAACCCTGCATCAAGCGAGAGTGAAACTGACTCTTCTTCGATTGACATCACTTCTGAATCGTATCAAAGCGCTTGGTCGATCAGCGACGTCGAAAACGTCACAATTGTGAGATTGTGCACGTCACAGAGTAAAGAAATGAATCATTTAATAAACCAAAAGATTCGTCTTTTAACATCATCCGAGGACATGCATGATAGCGTGATCAGCGAGCAAACCAAAAAGATTCATATTCTAACATCATCCGAGGATATGCATGATAGCGTGATCAGCGAACAAACTAAAAAGATTCATATTCCAACATCATCCGAGGACATGCTTAATACCGTGATCAGCGAGCAAACCAAAAAGATTCGTATTCTAACATCATCCGAGGACATGCATGATAGCATGATCAGCGAACAAACCAAAAAGATTCATATTCCAACATCATCTGAGGACATGCTTGATAGCGTGATCAGCGAGCAAACCAAAAAAGAAGATTTGTTCGAAAGCGATCGTAATAGCGTCCATTTAACAATAAACGATTCAACGCCAAGCCAGATAGAAATTTCATACGAAAAAAGTTCTTTGTTAAAAACATCAGATTCTACACTGCCAAAGGTATCTGAACCCTTACAAATGCCGCCAAAAGAGTCCTCAGTTATATATGAAAGAGAAGTCATGAGTTCATTTAAAACTCTTGAAGAAAAGCGAAACGAAATCATAAATAGGTCCAAGTTAACCGAAAGCAATACCGAGGAGTTATTTCAAAATAACTTTATTTTTCCATTACATGAAAAAATAAAGTTTCAGTCAATGCCAAAATATGAAAAAAATTTAAACAGTTTGAAATTTTCTTTTCAAGAAAAACTTGAGACACAAAATGGAACTTGTACCGAGAAGCATTGTGGTAACAATAGCGAGCAAGAAAATCATAATCAAACTGATGATTTGTCACTGCACTGTTTGTCAAAATTGAAAATTTCCAAACCAAAATCGGAAACAAATTTAACTTTATCATACAAGACGGAATTTAAAAAGGCTGCAGAGTCGGGAGACATTACAGAACAAAATTTTTGTGACTTTTGTCCTCCAGCTAGCAAGCGCTTCCGGCTACAGGAAAAACTTAAAGTGAAGCCAAGCAGTCAGTCTAACCAAACCACTCAAACAATTAAATTTAAACCTGACGTCAAACCCTCTGGTTTTATGAACAACACAAACAGCTTTGAGTCGATTATGCAACTCGTAAATAAAAAAGATGAAGTCAAAACGACTTTGTCTGGAATAGGTTCTTGCGGTGATAGTTGCGCAAATCAACCTAATTTTAATACACTCAGAAACACTGGCCCAATCTGGAGAACAAAGAAGAAAGTAAACAAAGAAAAAAATATGAAAAATGCTTCTTTTGAATATAGAAATCAAAGCAATGGGAATTCAAGAGAAATATCAAGCTACAAACCAAAGCAACTCCTCTGTGTTGCTCAGAGAAAACCTCAAGATGGGAATAAACAAGACGCTGACGTAGGAGATCATATAAGACCGGGAAAGAAAACTCTTTGCAAGATTGGGTATTGTCCTTTGTTTCAAAATAAACCTGTAATGTCTGCTGACCTCACGCCACCCTCTACAATTACAACTCGTTTTCCTTCTGTGCAAAAGACAGATTCAGACCAAGCAGAAGCTAGCTATGGAGCTGGAGAAAAGTGCTTTAAAAAATCTGAGGAAAGTAAACCAATAATTGGTGACACTGTCACACAAACCGTTAAATCAGCCAGTTTTGCCAGACCCAGCACAACTAAAATTGAGAAAATTTCTAATTCTATGTTCTCGTTGTCCTGCAATGCAAGTAGCAACGTCAAAACGCAAAAAGTGGGAAGCACATGTTCTGAACACCTGACAATATCAACGCAGTGCCCTTTAACCTCTGATTCGGAAAGTTCCATAACGAAAAAAAGTCATCAAGTCCTTATCGCGATTCCCGAAAAAAGTTTGCCAAGTTCTGAAACATTTAACCGTTGCAATATGGACTGTTTCGCTGTACAGAATTTGCCTTCAGAAACTATTTCTACAGAAAATTCAATTCGTGCAAAGAAATTCACAGATATTAAAAATGAAAACATGGTCAAAAAAAACAAAAAGTTTCTTGAAATTAATCGAAAACCAAACACATTCGATGACGTCACTTCAGGATCAGCTCACAGCAATTATTTTCTTAAACATCTTCATTGGACCAACAACGAGGAGATTTTTGGTTTGTCAATTCCTCCAGAAAATGAATTACAAAAATATAAAGAACCAGTTGTATTCACGCAAAAAACGCATAAAACCATCGAGTCACCTGACATGACGTATGTCTGTGGCACATGCTTTAAAAAAGAAGAATCTTACACTTCCGAATTTTCAAATAAATTAGAAAAATCAAATCCAGATAGAGAAACTCAATTAAAAAGAAAAACACCTAAAAAACTTCAACAATCAAATTACCCTTTTCAAACTGCTAATTTCCGATATAACCGAGACAAAAGTTTCTACTCAACTAGGAAAAGCGACAAATCACTGCCAAAAGGCTTCCGCTCGTTACAACGCGCGGATGCAGAATGTTTGTGTCACTGTGGAGAGGATTCTTCACAAACTGATCCGCGTCTGAAAAAAACAGTTCGACATATTTTCTTAAGCAAGTCTGACGTCACTACCAACAGTGGAATTAACGAAAACGCTTTCTTAAGACGAGCTAAAATTACTCGATCAGAGTTTTCAAATGATGAAAAAATTTCTATGTCGTCAAGGGAAGTAATAAAGCAATGGATTAATGATTCTCCATTTTTACCCCAACCCAATCAATTAGCAGCAACCTCGTCTATGGAAGCGGGCTATTCAGGGCGCAGCAAAAGCAGCTTTCACACAGCTGAGTCAGTCGTGACCGCAGAATCGTTGTACACCAATGCTTTTCCTTCAAGTGACGCGGAAACCATCATTATGCATCCTTCCGCAGGGTCAGTATATATTTCAAACTAGCCTATTTCTTTCCCGAAAGAAAGTAAATGCACTTATGAAAAAATACAAGGCGTTTTTTGGTTCTTCAATATATTTTTATAATTAAATAATGGTTTTAATGCATTTTTTATTAAATTCAATTAATTAATGTCGACACTTGGGCTATAACAGCCATTGAAATATAAAATGAGAAAAAATCAAACAAAAATTTGGATTAAAAATGTAATGATTTTGCTCACCAGGCATTAATATTGCTAAAAAGCTTCAAATGCTCTACCGGTGATAATACTAAACCAAAAATGAGCAAGCAATACGGGCATAAACGTTATATTAAATACCAAACTTGGTTTTGAATTCAAAATCGAATGTAATAAATAGAAGCGACGGCAATTATTTCCTTTGGTCCATAAAAAATTATTCGATTGCAATTGAATAGTTTAGTTTACGTCCTTAAGTTTATAATGTGAACAGTTGCAATTTTTTAAAACTAGTTATTTGGTTTGAAACTTTGAATTGCAATTGTACGATTGACTACTGTGTCTTTTAAATTAGAGTATTCTCGGGCTTGTTTTTCGCTGTTCGCGAATGCGGCGTGCGTTCGAGGTTGTTTTGGTTTCTTCAGTGATCGCTATGCCTTTGTTCTTTATTACTTAATTTTGTTGCGGTAGCGATCAGTGAAATAACCCACCAGCTGCTCGACGTTGAGCGCATTTCTACGGTTAGTGATGACAAACTTTTAGCAGTTGTTACTGTGAACATTTTATTCTCTGTAAATGTCGGTTGATTTTTGACCGATGAAACGTCGGTTTAAATAAAAATACCTTGCTAATTTTTGGTTTGTTAGTATCACCGGTAGAACATTTGAAGTTTTTTAGCAAAAATTTTGATGTTGAAGACGGGGTTTTTATTTATATTATTCGATTTAATTGTTAAAAGCTTGCAGTATTGTTGACCTGACTCTTTCTTAAAGGACACTTTTGGTTAATCAAAAAATCACCAGTATCACCGGTAGAACATTTGAAGTTTTTTAGCAAAAATTTTGATGTTGAAGACGGGGTTTTTATTTATATTATTCGATTTAATTGTTAAAAGCTTGCAGTATTGTTGACCTGACTCTTTCTTAAAGGACACTTTTGGTTAATCAAAAAATCACCAGAAATACAAACGATCGTTGGCCTTGTGCTGAGGTGAACAAGTTTCGTTATCAGAGCGTGTCGCAATCAAAATGTTGTCGCGTGATCTCCCACGCAGCGGTATTGCTCGTTGCTCTGACGTCACTCTTTCTTTCCTTTTGGTTTGGGATGTATTTTAGTTTTGATACATCGATCAAGTGGTAAGTCGGCAGCACGATAAAATTTAAATTTATCACTACTAAACGTCTACTTCAGGGTGTACGCTGTATCAGCTGGACACTTCTTTTCTATTTTTGTATTGGAAAGTGTTATTACGCTGGGATACCTTTTATATAATGTAACTTGCGGGATGAGACATGATGAGTTAGATTGGTTTCCGCCCATCAATCCCCACGGTAAGTAGGCTCTGGCACACGATCTAATGACTCACATTATGATGCAATTGTCAAGATTTTATGTACAGAGACAGCGATGCGCCAGATTACGTTGGATGTTGGGTGTCAGAAAATCAATCAAGAGTGTTTACCTTGAAAACTTAAACTCTTTGAAATTGAGAAACCTAAAAACAAGGTGATCGAAATTTCTCAAACAATGACAGAGAGCTCCAGTTGCCCAAACAAGATTTGGGATTATTCGAGAACGTAGATTCTGGAGCATCTATGGTTTCGAATAAACAAATAATTGAATATTCTTAGTGAAGGGGGAGTAAAAAAGATCCACTGGACAATCAAAAACTAACGTCTAAGATATAACAAAAAATGAGAAAAAAAAGTCGAAAATACTATTGCACTTAAATTAAACTCAATTTTTTAATGTTGAAATAAAAGAAAGATTGACTGATCGTGTTATTGTTTTAAAAATAACAACTACAGATGATATTGACGATGAGCTAAAATTTCAAAACATAAAAAAAGAGAAGGGTTAGTTTGATATCAAAGCAATATCGCGAAACACATAAATATGGTAAAACACAAATAGTTGCTTAGAGTTTCCCCTAATAAGTAGTATCTAATGGTTCTACCAGTTCGTCAAGCGGAACATTGCCCGAGTCCGGAACGCCATAATTTTCCATGAAAAGTGTGGCGTCTAAGCGGCTCAGCGCAGCTGCAGGAAACCTTGTATTGCTAAGAAATTGTTCAGAAGTCTTTTGAAATAAAAATTTTTTTCAGCACTTTGTGCATAGCTAATTAATGTATTTGACAGTTGAAGCGTGAAGCAGCTAAATGTTTTTTTATCTTTTGCGGACGTGTGAAATAAATAATTAATTCTTTACGTCATTTAAAAATAAAATTGCTTCATATTAGACGTCATGCATCTGGAGTACTCTGAAAGCATGTATTAATTAATCATGGTCTTCTTATTAACAAT
Source organism: Diplosoma virens (assembly GCA_963680785.1). NCBI lineage: Eukaryota > Metazoa > Chordata > Ascidiacea > Aplousobranchia > Didemnidae > Diplosoma > Diplosoma virens. Next base: position 12,370,960 of record OY796892.1, read on the forward strand.
CTCTGATTCGGTTTGCAAGAAAATTCTTTTCCAACAGATCGTAAATAAAAGTTAAAAAAATAAACTGATTTAGGTGCAGTTTTACTTTTAATGGCACACCAGATAATTGCATAACTTATTATTATGCCCATTTTTATTTTTAATCTATAAAAAAAATTTTTGCTAAATTGAAATTTAATGATTTCGGCCTATTATAAAAGCTTTGTGTTGGTTGTAAAATTGTTGAAATTTTTCGACTCCACCTGTTCAAAACTCTTCGACTCCAACTCCGACTCCAGCCTAACTGCACCAACGACAAGCCACCTCAACGTGGTGGTGCAGTCCCCTTCCCTGCACTGGGGAGGGTCGAAATGGCTTGTCAATTCCCCGAGGGTCTCATCCTCGGGCGATTCTCCCTTGGACAACTCTTCTCATTTTTTATCCCTGCTGTCCAATGCGCGGTCACATGAGGACAGCACTCTTAAACCCAATTGACCGCCCCCCTACCCCTTCTTTTCTCTCTCGGACATCTCTTCCTCGTCCCTCCTTCCACCCCAAACCTCTTCATTACTCATCCCACTCACCGCTGATTCTTATCTCTATTCTTCTTCTTATCAGCGGTGACATTCACCCCAACCCTGGCCCTATAGACCCCTGCTCTGTCTGCTCCCGTAGAGTCACCTGGGGAAACAGATCGATACAATGTACCGGCTGTTCTCTCTGGGTACACCTCTCCTGCTCTGGTCTTTCTCCCGCTGACTTCCGCAAAATCTCCCCGGGACACTCTTGGACTTGCCCAATGTGTCCATCCTCTTCTCAACCCCCCCCTCCCTCTCACACTCCAATCCCATATCCTCATTCTTTTCTGCATCTCCATCCTCTCACACTCCAAATCCCCCACCTTCACTCACAATCAACCACAAAACCATATCTTCAAAAACTAAACCCTCACCCAAAACAACCTCGAATAATCCCACCTATCTTCCTAATCACCCCCAACTAATTTATACTTACCCTCCCTCAGCATTGACTACTCCTTCTCCACAAACCCAACAAACCACCTCTCCTCTCACACAATCCTCATTTCATCCTTCCTCTCCCTCTCAAAACAACCTCCGAATCCTACAGTGGAATGCTAATGGGATTCGCCCGCGTCGTACTGAACTCCTACACTTTCTCATAATCAGTACGATCTCATCTTCATACAAGAGTCACACCTCTCCTCTGACTCCACTTTTCGCATACCAGGCTACAAAACCCTCCAAAAGAACCGTTTTATGACGAGGAGAGGAACCACCAACTCTACGGGAAACCTAGGAGGAGGTGTTCTGATACTTGTCAAAAATGGTCTATCTTACACTTCACTCTCCACACAATCCCTCTCCTCCCTCGACCCCAGCTCCGATTATTTAGCTATTGCAGTTAAAATAAAAGGAGCCGCTCCCATACATCTTTTCAACGTCTATGTCCCTTCTATCCGCTCCTCTTCCTCCGACTCCCGCCCAAAATCCTTCTCACCCTTTCTCCTACCATCATCTCCTACCACTTACATCTTTGGCGACTTTAATAGCCATCATTCATCCTGGGACTCCCACTCACCGGAAGACCATTCAGGCAAAGATCTGTTTGATTGGCTCCTCTCCTCTGATCTTTTACCTCTTAATAACCCCGAACACCACACCCTACTACACCGTGCCACCGGAAACCGCTCTTCCCCGGACCTTTCCCTAGTACCTGCCCGATTAGCCTCTAAATGCACATGGCAGACCCTTCCGGACCTCGGCTCAGATCATCTTCCTATCTCCATCACTATTCCCACTTCCCCTATAATTAACTCTTTCCACCGCCCCCCCTCATTTAATTATAATAAAGCTCGCTGGGATGAATACCTTACTTATATTGATACCCACTGCCCCACTCCTTCTAACTTTACAACACTCTCTCTTTCTGAAGCCACCCACACCTTTACCAAACTCCTCAATGATGCTGCCACTTCTGCCATTCCTTTCGGCAGCATCAACCGTCCTGCTAAAGCCTGGTGGTCTCCTGAAGTCGCAGATGCCGTCGCAAAACGCCGAAAGGCATTTGCGAAGGCACACTGTTCCGAAGAAGACCGCCAGCACTATATCGCTACATCCAGATATACCTCCACTGTGATTAATAAGGCTAAAGCCAAGTCATGGCAGAATACTTGCTCTAGCCTTTCTCCTAAAACCCGTCCTAGCGAAGTCTTTTCTCTACTTCGCTCCATCTCTGGTTCCCCCTCCCCAACTACTTCTGACCTTCCCAATTTCTCAAATTGCCATACCCCTGTAGATTGTGCCAACCATCTCTCCTTACACCTACAGTCCCATTTCTCTACCCAAACCCCAAAACCTTTTCGAAGCACCGAGAAAGCCCAAATGAAGCAAATCAAAACTGCACACTGCAACACCCTGCATTCCACTTTCTGTTTACCATTCTCCTCAATTGAACTCTCTACAGCTATCTCTCAACTCTCAACATCAACCTCCTCCGGCCCTGATCAAATTACCTACCCTCTTCTATCCCACCTACCACAATCTGCGTTACATTTTCTTCTATACATCTTCAACCTTTCCTGGTCAACACACACCTTCCCGTCTGCTTGGAAACAATCAACAATCATCCCCATTCTCAAACCCGGCAAACCCTCTGACTCACCTTCTTCATATAAACCCATTTCTCTCACTTCATGTACCTCCAAACTCTTCGAAAGAATGGTTTTAGGACGACTAACCTATTTTCTCGAACTACATGACATTCTCTCACCCGTGCAAGCTGGTTTTAGACCTGGTAGATCGACTGTAGACCAGGTTCTCCTTCTCTCACAGTCAATCGCAGATTCCTTCCACCAATCTAAGCCAGGCGCACGTACAGTCCTTGCCACTGTGGATTTTGCGAAAGCTCTTGACTCAGTTTGGCACTCTGCCCTACTCTCTAAACTCCTCTCATTAGATCTTCCTCTTTGCTTTGTCGAATGGATACGATTCTACCTCTCAGATCGCCGTTCGAAAGTCCGTATCTGTAATTCATACAGTCGTCCTTTCCGTCTCCGAAGAGGAGTTCCCCAAGGTTCGGTTCTAGGACCAGTTCTCTTTTCTTTATACATCAATGACCTTCCCACTTTCCTTCCTGCATCTGTTAAGACCTCTCTCTATGCAGATGACCTAGCCATCTGGGCCTCCTCCCCGAGAGTTGAGTGTGCAACCGCTGTAGTACAAGCTGCCCTCAACAGACTGGTGGAATGGTCCTCAAAATGGCGCCTTCCTCTCAACCCCCTCAAATGTCAAACATCCTTCTTCAGCTTAGACCCCTACCAATCACGTATACAACCCTCTCTTCACATTCTTAACACCCCTCTCAAATTCAACCCTCATCCAACCTTTCTCGGTGTAACCTTCGACCGCACTCTCTCTTTCAAATATCACGTCTTATCCTTACGGAAAAAGTTTCACAACCGATTTCGTGCTTTTCGCTCCATTGCCTCTGCCTCCTGGGGCCCATCAAAAGAATCCTTATGTACCCTATACAAAGCCTTCATTCGCCCCATCCTCACCTATGCTTCCCCAGGCTGGTTTCCCTTCTCATCTCCTACTCACATCACCTCCGTGGAGAGGATGCATAGATCTTCCTGTCGAGTAATCACAGGTTGTCTATCGTCCACTCCCATTCCTCTACTTCATATAGAAGCACTTCTACCTCCACTACGAGTCACCCTCACTCACCAATCTCTTTCCTTCTTTGAACGAGCCCTCCGTCTACCTCCCACCTTTCCTATAGCCTCTCTTGCGAACTCTAACCCCCGTACACGTCTCAAAAAGAACTCATGGAGATCTTTCTCCAGATCACATAACCTTACCCCTAACCTACATCTCACTCGTGAACCACTAATCCTCTGCCCTCCTAAACCCCCCTGGTCTGCCCCATCTAATTACACAATCTCACTCCACCTCTCATCGCCATGCTCTCGCAAAGATCCCCCCTCCCTTCGTAACACTGCAGCTACCTCCCATCTTTCCACTCTATCTCACAGCGATATCTCTGCCTGGACTGACGGTTCGGTACCTGGCGGGTTGGGACAGGGTGGTGCAGGGATACACATCAAGTGTACAAAGTGTGTCACTGCTACCTCGCTTTCCTTCTCGACTGGTCTCTGGACTACCAGTTATAGTGCTGAAACCTTCGCTCTCCTACATGCTCTTGAGTGGTGTATCTCTCATTCCAAGACATGTAATTTCGACTCTATCACCTTCTTTTCCGACTCTTTATCTGTCCTTTCAACTCTCTCTACCCCCCTACCATATTTAACCCCAAAATCCCTATCCAATACCCAATCTCTTCTTAACTCTCTATCTCAATCCAAGGTTGTCCATCTTCAATGGATACCTGGTCACTCTTCCCTCCCAGGCAACGACTTAGCTGACTCTCTAGCTAAAGCCGGTGCCTCTCTCGATCCCTCCAATATATCAGTATCCCTCACACCCCTTATCTCCTCCCAACGGCTATCTCTCTACACCAGTTGGAGACGCAGTGTCCAATCTGGTTTCTTCCAACACCAAATCCCTACAGTATCTCCCGAGGAGCTTACTCTCCCTCGCTCCGCTCGCTGTGCTCTCTCCCGTTTACGCTGCAATGGGCACAGCACTCTCCTCAACTCTTATCTCCACAGGGTTGGTCGAGCCGAGACTCCTTCTTGCAGCAACTGTGGTTCTGAATCACAGGATCTCTCACATCTCGTGCTCGACTGCCCTGTACTAGACCCTCTGCGTCGGGCCATTTTCGGCCACACCCCTTCTCTTCTGGACCTCTGGTCCCGTCCGTGGGGAGTCGCCCGACTATTGGGATTCCGCGGAATTGATCCGCGCCCCCATCCCTAGGAATGGGTCGGGTAAAACCACCACCACCACCACTCCAGCCTAAATAAAAAAAAACTCCGATTACTCCCTAAATATGCGACTCAGACTCCACAATCCTGTTTTATAGACAAACTTCGATTAAAATATTACTGAAACGCAATTTACTGCATTAGTTTAGATAAGCATATTTCGTTTTTTCTTTAGCAGTATGATAAAATCAAAATTTTTTTGTAAATTAGTGATTAACGATTACGAACACTATACGAAACAGCATTATTTTAATGCGGATAAAAATTCCAACGTGCATTCACAAAACTAATTTCTGCATCAGTAATTTTTGTAGTAGGCTAAATGCTTTTATAATAAACAGCGTAAAGAGGCACATTTTAGATTCAAGTGCAGGAGGATAATGCTTTAGTTTTACAGAATTTTCAATTGGAAGACATTTTTTAAATAGATTTTTAAACTATAAATTACGCGCCAAGTGAGAAAATGACTTAAAAAGTCTACAAGAGAGGCGCGAAAGGAGTGGAATATTGTAAAACATGCAAAGGTTATATTGACAGACAGACAGACAGACAAAAGTTTATTTTGTCTGAGATTATAACGCACTTTAGTTTTACAGAATTTTCAATTGGAAGACATTTTTTAAATAGATTTTTAAACTATAAATTACGCGCCAAGTGAGAAAATGACTTAAAAAGTCTACAAGAGAGGCGCGAAAGGAGTGGAATATTGTAAAACATGCAAAGGTTATATTGACAGACAGACAGACAGACAAAAGTTTATTTTGTCTGAGATTATAACGCACTATGAAGATAATACATAAAAATAAACGAGAAAAAAATACATATCAAAATAGTAAAACACAGGTCATGTACAACTACAGTGAATAAAAAAATAAAATAAAATAGTAACAATCTCGACAGGAGACTGCGAAGTGACCAATTAAGATCTTCTAGTCAAGCAGTCACCCAGAAATTGTAGCGGAATTATTCAATTTCAAAGATTATTGCGTTAGGGCATGACGGATTATATCGTTTTGATTCATATATAGGAATTTAAGAGCTGAATTTTAATATTACGTTTGAAGGTATTAAACGATTGATTTCGAATATGAGGAGAGATGGAGTTCCAGATTTTTGCCCCTTGAAATTTAATTGATCGTTGACATCGAGACGATTGATATTGCTGATTCGGAACTTGCAAAAAAGGGCGCGCAAATTCAAAAGTGACGGTAAGGGCTCGTTTTCACTTTGGGCGTTAGCGGGAGTATTCTTTTTTCCATTTCTTGATTTTTTTACTTCTTTCCACGTTTAAGCGCTAAGAGAAGTAAAAAATCTATAAAACAAACAAAAAATAGCCCTCCAATGCTTTTAGTGGAAACAAGCCCTAAAGGTTCCAGCATCAGAAGTTTAAGAATCGTTAGAAGACCTGTGGATTGTAGAAGCGAAACATTTAAAGCATTTATAGCCACACATTTATAGAAATAAAATTTAATGAGATAAAACTTTGACATATAAAACTCATTAATAGGCTTCTGAACAACCAAAAGTAAGTTTTGTGCAAATTTGATGATGCAAACAAAGCCTTAAAACAATTTTGATTTTAGTGACTTCATCTGAAGTCGGCCGTGTGTACACTACTGTAGTGGGCGATTTACAACCAAGGATGTACTGCTAAAAACCAAGCAAATGCTCATTTTTAACATATAGCTAAATGTGGAAATTAAAAACCTACCAAAAAGTAGTGACTTTAAGCAGCACTTCAGATTCAACAACAAATTTATAATTAAGGCTTTTTCAATAGCATTTCAGATTAAAAAACATTTATTAAATATTATGTGAAAGATGAAAGTGTGTTTGTAAAATCGTAACAACGTTTTAACGCAAGCATTTATATCCCACATTGCCAGTGGGAATAGATAGTTTAGTAAACATATTACGCTCCTGCCCTTGTGATTGAGACAAAATTGTAATGACTCGAATCCATTTGAAAAAGTTTTAAATAACTTATACCCGACTCGAGTCCTAACTACAAAAGACTTGGACTCGAGCCCTCAAACTAACAAATGACTTTTCTTGACTTGAGTCCAGAAGTGAATGACTTGAGTTAAAAAAATTTTGCTGATTCGTGATAGGGGAGCCAAAAGCAGAAAGGGGCAAAATAGTGCCCTTTGAAATTCGCTATACTGAAGCATTGTGTTAGATCTGTGTCCAAAATTATATAGGCAAATCTTGATCAAAATTAAATCCAATAAAGTTTCGAAAATATCAGTCTAAACAAGACGTCGGCAAATAATTTAGCAAAGAATTTAGCAAGAGGGCAAAGTTTTAGAAAAAGGCACATCTTATTCAAAAATTACTCTCAACAAACGTAAATTTTAGGTGGTTGAAAAAATTTTTCACTAAAAAACATGGTAAAGCCGAAAAAGCGTTTAACACAAACGCCGTTTTTTTCGGTCTTCACTAATTTTTTGGTAAAAATTTTCTCCAATTGGTAAAATTTGCGCTTTTTGAAAGTGTCTTTTCAAGCAAAAATTTTTCTTCTTTTAAATTTTGCCCCTCTTAATAAATCGAAAGGTTATCATAGTTTACATGCAGGTGCAATATTGTGGTGTTCAAGTGGTAAGCAATGTGTTTGACGAGATCAAAATTTAGTGAAATTGGGGGCCCCGCAGAGCCTAGCTTTGGCTCTGACTACACCTGTGTTTACAACCAAAGTTGAAGAACATTGTCTAATGACTAGTCTAATTTGATCAATGTAGGCTTGTTTCTTCATCGCCAACTCACTGTCTTGTGCTCCAGCCTGACTGAAACTTAAAATCAAGCTAACTAATCTATTTTATTACCGGTGTAAATAACTTTATGCGTCACAAAAAAATAAATTTTTCCAACGGCACAGCAAGTCAGCAATTGAGAAGAACAAAACTTGCCGCTTGATGCACGTTATGTTATTATAGATATTGAGAATTCACAGCATCATCAATTATGAGATCACACTTTTCATTGTTTTATAAGTTCAATTACAAATTCTTAACTCGGAAACGCAGCACCATATCATACAAAAAAAGAAATTTGAGTAACATTTTGTGCGAACAAAATTAAGCAAATATAACAGCATTGATCACAAAATTGATTAAGATAAGATAAGAGGACTAAAAGTGCGGAGATAAGTGCTATTTTCAGTCAGTTGTTTTTAATGACTGCGAATTCTAATGAGTGCGAAAATAAGAGGACTGAGATAAGTTAAGATACTACCGCTTTGATGCAACCACTTCTTTGATCTAATTATTTGCCAGATCGAGATAAAAACTTGTTTTATTATTATTATTATTAAGAGGATTTGAGATGAGTGTGCTGGCTATAAATTAAAATATGGGCTATCTTGGGTAAAAATACCTGGTATTTTTTAATTGCTACTTTTAGACTTTTTATCTAGACAAATACTAGTTTGAAAAAACAAGGCTTTTATCAGAAAGGTGAAAGTGATTTAATCAGATTCAACAATTCACAAAATAATAATAACTATTTGCAAGTTAAACTGTTTTCTTAAATAAATACTCTGATTTTAAAACTATTAATTTTTTTACTTACTGTATATTGGACGCTTGTTTATTCCTTATTTTGGAATAATTGCTTTTGTAAATTTTTTCTTTACACTTACACCAAGTCGTCCGTCATTTATCTTTAAGACGATATTCAAAATGTGTTTCTAAATTCATGGTTGATAATCTTGCAGGTTGTAGCTAGCCTAATTACTTTCAATAATTTTTGTTTTAACTTTTTCGAACGCAGGCAATATGATAGTCATTAGAAAAAACTGACTGAAAATAACTAATTCTTATTACTTGTTTTACTTAGTTGTAAGATTTAAAATGGTATTTTTTAAAATTTTAGCCTAGCAATTAACAATTCCAATTAGGTGTGGGTTTAATTACAGGTTGTCATGCGGAGAGTTAACAGAACTCATTGTTATATGAGTTGGCCTCAATGAATATTTTAGTCTATGATATTTAAGAATGTAAATAAATAGGTCATAAAAAAAGCTTGAAATTCAGTTCAAATATAGCTGGATTTTTTTAGTGCTACGTTGTTCAAAACTTCGTAATCCTTATAATTTGATTAAAGTAGCCTTTATGATTCAAAAAAATGTGGCCACTTATGCCTTTTGATGTGCATTATGATGTGCTTTTTTTGTGTACAGTAAAATTTAATCACTCAGATCAATTTTTATCTTTATATTTATCAGTGATGTAGTCGGGACCAAAAACGTCGAGACCGAGACCAAAAAATTTAACAAAAATTTTTAATGAATATCCATTCTTTTCAAAACTCAAAAATGCTGAAAGGTACGCTCATCACGGGAATGGTTGAAACTTCATCTAATATTTGAATTAGCTCGGTTATCTGTGTTGGCGTGTTGAATTCTTTGGATTTGTTGGCTATGTTTGGTTTATATAGAATAGAAATAGTCTAATTAGTCACCTTAAAAAAAATTGGAAATAATGACAAATTATGCAAACGAGTAAAAACTGTTTAACAACTTGCTGTTTTTTTGCTGCATTACCTCTGCTTATTTTCTGTCTTCTTATCTTTGAGTAGGTTATTCGGAGCAATTTTTAGTTATTTTTTTTCTTTTCTTCCTCGTCATATTAGCAATTTGGTATTTTGTTTTAAGCAATTAGATTTATACAATGGCGTTTGAAGAAATTTGCTATGGGAGGCGGTTGAAAGCCGAAAACACGATCTCTATAATTCGTAAAGTCTTTCACAAAAGAGAGGCCTGGTGCCACAAAAAAAGGATCCACCTTTAAAGATTCACTTAAAAAACAATTAAAATTATTTATTTTTTTATTTATTTTATAGCCTGGACACCGTAGGTGCACAAGAAATTATAGACCTGTTTTTATTAACAATTAAACGTCTTGCATTTCTTATTTTTAATAGCAAAATTTGGTATCTCGAAATGCGGCTATATGATAATTCTTTTAATTGTAGTCAATCTGTTCTATGCCATTATAATAGGTTGCATGTGTGAGCATTAAACAATTGACACGATTGCGGTTCAAAGCCTACTTGCTTGGTTTTGTTGCGTCCTTGTGGAAAGATACTTTACGGCACTGTTTTTGCACAGTCATATTACAAAATAAAAATTAAAAAAATTTATATCGAGTTATAAGACAGATGTAACTAAAGAGTACCATCTGTAGCATTGTGCATCACGCACGCCGCACCAGAGCTCACTGCCAGACCATGGTTTTAAGTTTTAAACTCTTATCAGGGACAGTCTGCTTACCCAGGTTTTGTCGCAGAGCTGTACATATACATATATATATATATATAGGTTTTGTCGCAGAGCTGTACTTATATATATATATATATATACATAGAGGAAAATCTAAGACTTGTGGGCTTTTACCAGATGCATTGCTGCCCTGATAGAAGTGACATTGAGCATCACCCACGCCGGACCCGAGCTCACTACCCGACCCTGGTTTTGAATTTTAAACTCTTACAGGGACACTCTACTCCCGAGGTTTTGCCACTTCTATCAGTGCAGCAATGCATCTGGTAGAAGCCCACAAACCTTAGATTTTTCTTTTTATATATGACCAGCTCTGCGACAAAACCTGGGTAAGCAAACTGTTCCTGATAAGAGTTTGAAATCACGACTATAAAAGCACTCTTCAAATTTTTAAAAATTTTGAAATATCTGAATAGGCACAAGCAAAAAAAGGAAATCACGTATCAAGGAATTAAAATTAACTTCCGCATTGGTAATTGCTTATAGAATCAGGACCCGGAGTTTTATGTCTATCTGGTCTTAAGTATAACAGGACAGCAGGAAATTCTCTGTACAAAAAATAATTCTTAGAGATGGTTATTGATTCTGGTGTTGATGCCTTCTAAAAGTCAGACACCTTTTTGGAAAGAAGTCGAGTTGACTTGCCTCATATCACCCGTTTCTAAACGATGAGAGGAGTGTTTTGACCTACAAATAAGATTATTTTAACATACTCCATGCTTTTCGTCAAGAGTGTGAAAGTGGATGCTCTAATCGAAACCATTGATCTCTCAATTTTCTATTAAGTCTGGTCAATAAAGCCGTAGCAGCCAAAATCGAGTCCTATTTCATTTCTAGGGACTGCAATAAAGTCCTATAGAGAGTGTCACACTCTGCATACCAATACGGCATACGGTTGTTTTGGTGACCGCATGGAGTAGTCTTTTTGGCTGCTTTCTGATGGCGTTGAAAAAGTCCTGATATGTCCCTTCCACATCTGGCGAATTCAGCAGCAACAAAGTTGTTTCGAATTTGATCGTTAAAGCAATGTAATTACTTGATACTGCAAAAATTCCATCGTTTAACTGGCATGCATAGCTCTGGCAAAGCAAAGCTTGATAATGTAAGCCTAACAGGCGAGGGTCAATGTTTTAACTTGGAAAACTTTTTTGTGATTTATCTTGAAGATTTTAGATGTGGAAAGGAGTTCACATGTTTTTTTGTAATTATTGGATAAACCACGTTTGTGGAGTGGAAGAAATTATTTTTTTACTTAACTAATTCAAAGTTTTTCGATTCCGACTTTACCAGATTTAACAATACGACTCCAACTCCAGCACATGTAAAAAAGGAGTCCTAAAATATCCGGCTGGGGTAACTCCGACTCAACAATACAGTTATAAGCAGGGTTGTGGAGTCGGAGTCCCCGGAGCCACATATTTTAGAGCGGAGTCGGAGTACTTTCTTTGGATTTGATGAAATCGGAGCCGCGGGTAGGAGTCGGTTTTTCAGATTCGGTCGAGTTGGGAAAAGGAGTCTTTTTTGCTTATGGAGACTGCGATTTACGCTAAATTATTTTAAATTTTTATATTTTATTTTAAAATTTATCCTCCTGATTCGCAGGAAAGCAACGGAAGCGCTATGCGTAGCAAGCAATTACCCCGACCTGTTTCGGGAAATGCCAAGATATTGCTATCCGATAAAAACTTTTTATTTTGTTTTTTAGTTTTATAGAGATATGACTAAACTTTAGAACTGCTTGCCAAGACCGCCAAGCAGGGGAAAGTGCCTTAAAAGTGTCCTTCCCAAGGACAGAACAGGATAGCGCAAATAGGTTTTGAACTCAGACCATGTCAATCATTACCACGGCGCTTTAATACGTTTTTAACCACTGGTCAATTAGGCCTTCAAGGTTGTAAAATCGGAATCGCTAGAGTCGCACGTTTTAGGATGAAGTCGGAGTCGTTTTGTAAGATCTTCTATTGTCGAAGTTCGAATAGTAAAATTTTAAAGACCTGAGTCGAAAAAAATTTCTCCGACTCCACAACCCTATTTTTATTTATTTTATTTTATCTCTATATTTATTCTCCTGACTCGCCGGAAAGGGGCGGAGGCGCTAATACATAGGGTAGGCAATTACCCCGACCTGCTTCCGGAGATGCCAAAATATTGCTGCCCGCTTGTAATTTAATAGAGATATGACTGTAATTTAGAACTGCTTGCCAGGATTACCAAGCAAGGGGAATGTGCCGTAAAGTGTCTTTCCCAAAGACACAACAGAATGGCGCGAGTGGGTTTTGAACCGAGACCGTGTTGGTCACGAGCCCGGCGCTTTAACCACTCGACCACGCTGCCGACCACCCTAATTATAAGTCACACTTAGCAACCAGGGAGGATTTACCAAATAAGGAACAATCACCCCGAGAATTTTTAAATTATTAATTTAAGTAGCTTTTAGTAGTTGTACTTACTATTATAGAATTAAATAATTAAATATATATTAAATAATTAAATTAATTACTACATAAAATTAAAAATAGGTTTTAGTAGTTGTAATTACTATTATAGAATTAGCATTTCATAATGCCTTTTCTTGTCTACAATTAAGAGTAGATTAAAATTAAATATTTTTTTATTCTTACTCTGGTTACACTCAACCACTGACCAAAGCACTTTTTTTCTGTAGCATTAGAAATGATAAGAGATTACAAGCGATAGCTTTAGACTAGTACACACAATTCTTAAAAAATCCCGATATTTTAAGGAGGTCTAAATTCGAATAAAAATTTATTTTTAATTTTCTCTTAACTTTCAAAAGCGATAAGCAATGAAGCACATTTCGACGCATTTTTTCAATAAAAATCTTTTTTAATCTTTAGTTGAATTTTTCGAAACAGCCCCCAAACCAAAACTTGGGTTTAATTTTTCAAATAAAAAGCCAAATTTGGCTCTCAATATAAGCCAAAATAATTTTTAGTTGGCATTTCAAATTAAAGTCCAAAAGGTGACTTACAAGTACTCGCCGTATTTTTTGCTTGTTTGTTTTTAAGTCATTCAGATGATAAATACGAATATAGCTTCCAGCAATTAGCCGAAAATCGGAGTTGGAGTGCCAAAGCAAAATACAAATCCCATACCAATTCCAGCACATCTAAAAAAGCGATTCCAGCTTCAGCATATTTTTAAAAACTACTTTGATTCCGACTCCAACCAAAACATGCGACTCCGACTTCCGACTCTGACTCCAAAACCCTGGTTTAAACTAAAACAACTTATGTAAAGTCTCAGTCTTGCTACCCCAAAGTCTCGTCTGGTCTTGGTCTCAAAGCACCGTGTCTCGACTCCACCCCTGGTAAACTACTGGTTAAAGTGACTTTTTATCTTCTACTCAATCTGTATTTCAATTTCAAATGTTTACGTCCAGACCAACCAACTCTCTGCTGTAATTATGTTAAACAAAAAACATAAAAGACTCATTTGTATATTCAATAGTATAACAAAATCACTTTATAAAATAAGCTTTAACAACAATTCCGATACGAAAAAGTTCTTTTCAGATTAGCGGAATATCTTTAAGTTGTAATGCTGAACTAAGAAAGTTAAATGTGCTTTTCATTGGCTTGTGCTGGCGCTCAGCTGGCTTGTTGCTGTGGCTCAGCTGCCTGCAGTTGTTGTTGCAACAGTTGTCCTTCATGCAAGAATTCAACATCTACACGAATAGCTTATGGTTCATTTCTTTTTGTAGGAGCATTCGCCTCACTTATTTTTCTCTCTCCAGGGCTCGAAAATTGGCTGAAAGGAATACCGACATTTTGTGATGAAATGGTTAAATGCAATACCATAGTAGGCTATCTGGCGGTATACCGAGTCTGCTTTGGTATGACAATGTTTTTCGTGTTTCTCTGTTTATTAATGTATGATGTAAGAACAAGCGAAGATCCCCGCGCAAAATTTCAAAATGGATTTTGGTTTTTTAAAATTTTGATTTGGATTGGAATCACAGTCGGAGCATTTTACATTCCTCGCGGAAACTTCAGTGTCGCTTGGTATTATATTGGTGTAATTGCTGCCTTTGCTTTTATTTTTATTCAATTAATTTTACTTGTTGATTTTGCTTACAACTGGAATGACTGCATGATTGATCAGCGTGAAAACGGAGATCGACAATACTGTTGCACAATGGTTTTGATTGTTTCAGCTTTAATGAATTATACTATCACAATCATTGGAATAATTCTTTTATTTGTTTATTACACTTCGCCGTCTTGTTCCATCAACAAATTTTTTATTAGCTTCAACTTGATTTTATGTTTTATTTTATCGGTGTGTGCTGTCCTCCCAAAGGTTCAAGAATATCAGCCACGGAGTGGATTGCTTCAGTCTTCTGTTGTCTCTCTTTATGCTATCTACCTTACGTGGTCAGCAGTCAATTCCGAACCAGATCCTAATTGTAATCCAGGTTTTTCCGCGATCATTAGCAATGTCACTGGCGGCACTTTTACGAAGAACTTTTCCAGCGCGATTGATCCTGCTGCTGGTACTGCCGGCAATCAAAAATACTGGGACGCAGAAGGATTCGTTGGTTTGTTTATCTTTTTAGTTTGTGTTCTGTATTCTAGCATCAAATCTTCATCCTCAGAAAACGTTAACCGACTCACTCTTCATTCGAATTCCGACATCAATTCAACTGATCCACATAAACCAAAAACGCCCAAGGATGTCTATGGACAGTTTGTATATGACGACGAAGAAGAAAAAGTCTCTTACAGCTACTCATTTTTTCATTTCATGTTTGCTCTTGCCTCCTTTTATGTCTTGATGACAATTACTAATTGGAGGCTTCCCACAGAAGATTTTACTTCTGTCAAGAACAGTTGGGGAACAGTTTGGATCAAAATTATTTCCAGTTGGATTTGTATTGGTCTCTACGTCTGGAGTTTGTTCGCCCCCATGATTTTGACCGAAAGATCGTTCCAATAACAACGAAAGTCTACTTGATCTACGTTTTAGCAACTTTAAGTTTAAGTTTTTTTATAACTTTTTTGCTACCGTAGTCTATGCGTTAGTTACTAAATATGAATTAGATATTATCTTGATGGAAACCTGTGTTTTGTGGAAACTGTGTTTTTATTCTTTCATTATATGTCAAGATAGACTTATAGCTAAATTTTTGTATTTTTTACTTTTTAAAGCATATTCTGCACTCACAATGTGTTTTACTCTTATTAGCTTTTGAAGTTCCAAGTAAAAATTATATATTTTTTAGTGACCCATAAAGTTTCAAAAAATACCAAACAATAAAATCAGCTTGATAACTAAACATATTTCAAACAATTAAATTCGCTACCGGTAGCCTACACATGCATTGCGAAGTTACTGTATTATTTTTCGAAAAAACTAGGCAACTTTTCACTGCTCACGTCAGCTTTAATTAACTGGTGATAAAAATTGATCAAAATCAAATAGCCGCTATTTGCACATAATAAATTAAAATTAGTTCAGTAAAAATTGCCAAAGCTACCCGCAAAAGTTTCGCCCCCATTGGTTGAGAAGCGCTTGCTTAGATTAATTACCTTTTGAAAAGTTCTAGGTTTACATTTGTTGATATATTTTCGTAGATATAAGTCTTGTTGAATGCAGAAAACTACTGTCGGTTCACGCAACGGAAAGCTGCGTGCAAAGAAGTTTTGATGGTTTGCAATCATAAACCACGTATGTATGTAGCAAACAAAAAAATAGATTTGTCCCTCTGGTCAAGTTAAAGCCAAAAGATGATATGTGATTCCGGAAATCAATATTTTTATTTCACAAAGTTAAGCAAATTCATATCGGATAGGATAGTAGTAAGATTAATAACAGCTATTAGCCTATGTTTTTTTGAAGTCACATTGAGTTAAAAGATTCAACTGATTAAAATGAAAGAAATATTTCTCTTTTTTTTGAGGTAAAAATAAAAAATTTTATAATTAAGTTGACAATAGAAATAGTGTGTTCCATGTAATCTTCTCAGTTAATACCCAGCCTGCCCTTGAAAAGTATGGATGGGCTGACTTAAATTAAATAAAATTAACAAGTAGATACTAGCGAGCCAAGCTATAAATTTTTCTCAATTTTCTTAGACTAAATTTAAGTTTTGTGAGGTTTTTTAATTGTTGTTCTTACAGAAAAAAATGTCGATCGACTTTGTTTAAAGCGATATTAAAATTCTGTACCAGAAAAAAATGTGTAGGCCTAGAATGTAAAAATTTATTTTGAGTTAAGGCTTGTTTCTACTACGAGCTAAAGGCCCGTTTCCACTACGAGCGTGGAAAAAAGCATTCTTTGTTTGTTTTATTGCTTTTTTTTTGCGCTCGCTTCAATCGAAGATCAATAAAAGAGACAAAGAATGCTCTTTTCCACGCTCGTAGTGGCCTTAAACCATCGAGAAAAAGAACGTTTCCACTACAAGCGTGGAATGGAGCATTTTTTGTTTGTTTTATTGATTTTTTGGCTTCGCATTGTGCTCGCTTAGTTTTTAAGCGCGCAAAGATCATTAAAAAAACAAAGAATGCTCCATTCCACGCTTGTAATGGAAACGAGCATTTAAGTCAGTGGTTCTCAACCTGTGATCGTGAGACCTTTTTAGGTGGTAGGTGAATAGTTTTTAGATTCCATAGAAATCCAACACTCGGATTAAATCGTGTTTTTTAGATATGCGAGATTTTCAGCGAAGACCTTTTTTTTAGAGAACATATGAATTTTGGGACGAAAATTTAGAAACTAGAGCGAGATTTTCATTGAAGCCCTTTTTTTTTTGGAGAACATATAATTTTTGGGACAATAATTAAAAAAAACAAAAAAAATCGAAATAATTAATTTTTTGATGAGCTTTGTGGTATGTAATGAAAAGAAAATTTTCTAGATGGTACTTGCTAGCAAAAAGGTTGAGAACCACTGATTTAAGTGTTTATCCGAAGCAACACAACGGAATATCGTAAGATTTGAATCGAGACCGTCTCTATCGCGTTAGCGGTAATTACAGCACTTCTACCTACTTGGCTACGCAGCAGAGAATTATCTGCTGACTCTGTTAATTTATTTATTAATCTACTAAACTTTTTGTGCAGATTGCAATTTAATTTATACCGGTCAAACAAAACGCAGCTTAAAGTTTGCATTTAATTAAGCATACCATATTTTCGAAGAGGTAAACGGAAACGTTTGTTAAAAGAAAAAAACTCTTCCTTAAAAAGCAGTGTTCTCAAAAAAGACAAAAAATGGTTTTCACTTTAAATCTGTCTCTAATTTCTCAATTTTCATCCAGAAAACAAAGTGTTCTCTAAAAAAGGTTTTCTTTGAATCTGTCTCGGATTTCATGATTTTCGTCTCTAAAAACTAGTGTTCTCTGAAAAAAAGAAGGTCTGCTCTTGGAATCTGTCTTGAATTTTAGGCGAAATGGGCGCGACAAAGCCCTAAAAATCAGGACTGTCCAGCCAAAACCGGGACGTATGATAAGCCTACAATTAATGAACATAAACAGTGCATTAAATATTACAGGCCCCGCAAATCAGTTCTTTGCTAACATACGATTATTATTATGGACCCATGATTTGGGAAGACAAGATTGAAACCGATTATAATAAAATGTTGTTTGCAAAAGTCAATTTATCAATTCAAAATCTAGTGCAGGGCTCCCAAAGTTTTCTTGTCAATTAATTCTTTGACAGTCCCGTGCATCACATGTGATACACAGGGCATTTAACTTATTAACCTTGAAAACCCCTTAGACTGTCAAAGGGTTAAAATATACCTTAATTGACTTTTTCTGTCAAAATAATATTTTTGCATTTTCATATGTGCAAATGTTCCTAACAATTTTATTTTAATAAATTATACGTTTAGTTCATTAACGATTTTCATAAAATTATTTTGTTGAAAGAACATTTTGTATTTTTATAAGTGCAAATAATAGTTATGTTCTATTATTAGATTGTTTGCGACTTAGTTTTTTTTCGCTCAGGCGTTTGTCAGAGAGTGATTGGTTTCGTTGTTAATGATTATTTCTTTGTTCTGTAATAAATGAGAAAACTCACGTGGTTTTTGACCTATAGTGCAACATGTGGTGGAGACCAGCTTTTAACCAGTTGTTGCTGTATACGGTTTATTGTCTCTGAAGAAGTCGATTGATATCTAATCTATAAAAACTCAATTTAAAACAATTTCTTTCTGAATTTTTGTTGGGTGTTATCACGGGACGATCTTTCTAATTAATTAACAAAACTTTGGTGAACAATTTTTACATATACAGTAAATAATTTTTTTTTGGTGGGCAATGATCGGAAACGAATAAAAAATTGGAGGAAAATTGCAGTTAAACGCATTACTAGATGGTATAAAAAACATAGTTTTTTATAATTGTAGTATTATGGTCGGAAAGTTGAGGATCAGAAAGGAATTATTGAAATGGAGCAAAAATTCAGCTGAACACAATACTAGTAGGCTTATATACAAAAAAAGTGTTGTTTATCATCGGTGATTTTATTAATATAATTTTATTAATTCAGGTCATCGTCGATATCAATTCAAGAATTCAACTCTGCATGCATTTGGAACAATCGTTTAATCACAAATTGTATTAAACTAGTCTTGAAATGCGACAAACTTTTTTTTCCCTAAAAGTTGACCAGATAAAAAAGTTTAATGCCAGCAGGGTCTTAAAATAAATTCATATTAGAACTTTAAATAATACGTTTAAAAAATTTTAAACGAAAATAAATGTGTTACAAAAACAAGTCTTGTCTATAAATATATTTCTCTTGGGTATGAGTGTAAACTGCATCCGGTTGTAAGCTTATCAACTGATAAGTCGGGATGAATGAAGATACCCAATTACAACTTCCTCCAGGTCACCCTTGGGCAAGGTGTAGTACCTGAAAACTTCCCTGTGCTAGGGTTACATGCCAACAAACAATATAATAATAAACAAGGCTGTCTTAATTTTTGTTGTTTTTATGCATTTTTTTATGCTTTTTTTTTGTTTTGTTTTAGGCATTTTTATTTTCTTTACTCGTATATATATTTTTTTTTAGGTGATGCAACCATGCAAGCCGTTACCTTAGCTCAGGGGTCGGCAACCTGCGGCTCTTTGATCCTTCTGTTGCGGCTCTCTGTGGCTATCAAAAAATGAAGGGTGATTTACCCGTATGTGCATATCTATTAAAATTTTATTGTTGCTGTAGCAAGCGCTTAACTAAGTTTGTAATTCATCCATTCTGTTGTTTCAGTTCTTGTTTTTAGCTTATAATATGTGATAGTGATACTGTAAAGTTTCGACCATGTATAAAGCGAAACAGAGGAACAAACACTCACGTCTTATATCACTGAGCACATGTAATAAATGAAAGCATAACCACATGTGCGCGGTTTAGTTCATGGCATAATTGACATGGGGATCAATCACTATCAGACAACATGGTACAACGAAAGGAATTTGAGGTCAACCAATTTTACAGATGCCGCTCGAAGAAAAATCAGCTCACTGCTGAAAACTCAAAAAGCCATTATAATGCCCGGATATTTTTGATTGTGACGTGATAATTAATGAATGACATAGCCACTAATATACGAGGGTCAGTCAAAAAGTAATGAGCCCTGTTAACTTTAACCGCTTTAACCTTCATATTTTTTCTAGAAATTTTAAGGGTGTTTAGTAAATTTACTGCTTTAAAGATAAATTGTAAAAAAAAATTGTTTCAACGTGTCCACTTTTGGTATTGTGTTTTGGAAATGACGTCATCACTGGATGTCCGTCAGAAGCAGAGAGCTGTGATTGAATTTCTTGTTTCGGAAGGGGAGCCACCAAAACAAATTTTCGAAAGATTGGTAAATGTTTATGGAGATGCTTCATTAGCCTACAGCACTGTGAAAAAGTGGGTATCCAGGATTAAACACGAAGAAGATGATCCAAGTTTGAGTAGCCTCCAGGACAGACCAAGAAGTGGAAGACCATCTTCTGCAGTCAATCCTGGAAACAATGATAAGGTTGAGAAATTGATTAGAGATGATCGCAGAATCACTATTGATGACATTGCTGAACGTGTTGGAGTTAGCCATGGAAGTGCTGTGAATATTGTTAAAGAGCTAGGCTTTGCAAAGGTTTGCGCCAGATGGGTTCCGAGGCAACTTTTGGATTTTCACAAGCAAGCCCGTTTTGAAGCTTGTTCGGAGCTTATTGAGTGTCACAGAAGTGACAAAACTTTTCTCAGCCGTATAGTGACAGGAGATGAAACCTGGGTTCATCACTATGAACCTCAGTCGAAAAGATCATCCATGGAATGGCGTCACCCCACGTCCCCAAGAGCCAAGAAATTCAAAAGTCAACGTTCAGCTGGAAAAATTATGGCGACTGTGTTTTGGGACATTGAAGGAGTGATATTGGTAGATTTTATGCCTAAAGGTACTACCATCAACTCAGATGCTTACATTGACACTTTACGCAAACTGAAAGCGAAACTGAGAAGAGTACGACCTCACCTGGACATGTCTAAGGTCTTGCTGCAACACGATAACGCCAAGCCCCATACCAGTCTCAAAACTCGTGAAGTGATTGCTTCTTTTGGATGGACGACGGTAACCCATCCCCCATACTCACCCGACCTGGCACCATCTGACTATCATCTTTTTGGACCATTGAAAGAAGGAGTTAGGGGGCAGCACTTCACTAGTGATCAAGAAGTCAAGCACGCTGTAAGAAACTGGTTAAAAATGCAGCCTGCTGACTTTTACAAGGCTGGCATAGTGTCCCTTGTTCATCGATGGACAGTTGGAATTGAAAAGTGCGGAGATTACATTGAAAAGTAGAACTGAGATCTCCTATCCCTGGGCTTTCTTTTGATGTATGACTTTTGATTTTATTGCAACAAATATGGCCAGGAGAGACTTGGGCTCATTATTTTTTGACTGACCCTCGTAGTTTCTAGGAGTCTGCTAGCAGCGGTGAGAAAGGACGCACGCAGTAAAACTGCGCTGTAAATAAGTGTAACAAAGAAAGCAACTATTATACTTTTTGCGCACCATATTAGTCAATTTAAAATTATTTTTTAGGTTGCTAGTTTTGCTAGTTTTAGAAAGATAACTTTGTAACATCCAACAACTATGAGTAAATCTAAGAAAAGAAAAATGTCTGAAGAAAACAGAACGTTCAATGATTCGTGGACAAATTCATTTGCTTTCATCGCTGATAAGACCGGTTTACCAGTGTGCTTAATATGTAGGAGAAATTAGCAAACAACAAAAAGTCAAATGTTGAAAGACATTTTCAAAATAAGCATTTATCTTTTGCTCAAAAATATTCAGAAGGAGATGCGAGAAAAAAGCTGTTTTAGAACTAATGCGGAACGCTGATTGAAGCAAACATCAATTCAATAAGTGGATCAAGTCTGCAAATTCAACCACGTATGCCAGTTTTGTGGCCGCTCAGGAAATAGTCAAGCATAGTAAGCCATTCACTGATGGAGAATATATAAAAAATTCATTCATTAAGATATCTGAATATTTATTCACGGACTTTAAAAACAAGAGTGAAATCGTGCAAAAAATCCGTGACATGCCACTCTCTGCAAAAACTGTTCAAGACAGAACCTCCAAACTGGCACAAGACATCACCAAACAGCAAATTAAAGATATAAATTCCGCAGTAGCGTACTCTATTGCCTGTGATGAGTCTAAAGAAAAAAGTGATATTGAACAAATAGCACTATTTTGCCGATATGCAAACTCTGCTGGGCCACAAGAAGAATTGATTTAGTTAATACCTCTGAAAGGCCAAACGCGTGGGGAAGACATCTGTGAGGCTGTCTTGGAATGTTTAAGAACAAAAGGCATAAATACAAACCACCTGGTGTCGGTAGCTACTGATGGGGCACCAAGCATGACAGGTGCGCACAAGGGCTTTGTAGTTTTACTGCAAAAGTCGTTGGACAGACAGCTGCTGACTTTTCATTGCATCTTACATCAAGAGGCCCTGTGTGCTCAAACGTTTCCCCCAGAATGCACGCAAGTAATGAATGTAGTCATTCAAATTACCAATAAAATAATGGCAAAAGCTTTAAATCACCGTCAGTTCCGTATGTTATTGGACGAGGTGGATAGCATGTACTCTGATCTCTTGTTGTACAATCGTCGTCGTCGTCGTCGTTTGAAGGGCATCCACTCCAGGCCAGACACAAACAGGACTGGGGCCGAGGGTTTATCCTTTTACTACCCCAGACTGCTGCATTGGCTGGATCAGATGCTGGTAGTGATATCATTAAGCCAGCATCGAGTTTCGTCATCCAAAACCGTCAGACCTCGTGCTCCATGTGGTGCCCGATGTATAGGGTACGCTGTTAGTACATGGTCTGCGGTTTGCTCAGAGGCGCCACACTCGCAATTCGGTGAAGGAGTTGTACAATAAAGTACGGTGGCTATCCAGAGGGGAAGTGTTGAAACGCTTTGTGGTATGTTTGAAAGAAGTGAAAACCTTTTTGGACAGCAAAGGGCTTAATTATCCTCAACTAAAACAGGCGGAATGGCTGGAAAAGCTACACTTTATAGTAGACATGACGGTGCACCTGAACACGCTCAATACAGCTCTTCAAGGGAGAGGACGCACAGCCCTGCATATGCTGGAAGATGTTTTGGCATTCGAACGAAAGTTCGCGGTTTATGCCAGAGATTTACAGAGAGGTACATTATCTCACTTCCCTTGTTTGAGAGAGTTCAAACAAACTCACAGTGACATTATAATAAATTTGGAATATTTGCAATCCGCAATCATAGCAATGCAAAGCTCATTTGGGAGACGCTTCTGTGAGTTTAGAAAAGGAAAGAAAACTTTATCCTTTCCTGTTTCTCCCTTCAGAATTGATCCATCGAAACTAAATATGGTTACATTGGCAGGTGTGAGTCAACCTGATTTTGAAATAGAATTGGCCGACATAGCGGACAAAGACATATGGATATCTAAGTTTAGACGCCTGACAGCTGACCTTGAAGATGAAGCCCGTCAAAATACCGATCTTGCTCAGGGTCACAATTGGAGTAAAATTGAAAAACTCCCAAAACCGGACCAATTGATTTTCAAAACATGGAATGCTCTCCCCGATACGTACGATAACATGAAAAAGTATGCATTTGGAATCCTGTCGATCTTTGGATCCACATACGTATGTGAACAACTTTTCTCGAACATGAACTACATTAAAAACAGATATCGCACACGTCTCACAGATAACAGCTTACAATCCTGTGTGAAGGTGAAGGTGTCATTCTACAGCCCTAATGTGCAGAAGCTTTGCGCTGAGATGCAAGAGCAAAAATCACATTAAGTCTGATTGCATGAACTGCTTTTATAAATGCAACACATGACATTTTTTTATTAAAATCAGAAATACAGTAGAAGTAATGCACAGTGTTGTTTTCCTTTGATTGTGAAAATAGTTTTGCGGCTCACAGTGCTTTTTATTTTTTGGAATATTGGTTAAAATGGCTCTTTAAGTGCAAAAGGTTGCCGACCCCTGCCTTAGCTAGTGTAGTTTATTGAGTTTTTGCATGTTTCGACGTTGTTTCGTTTTGTTGAATGTCCCTTTGTAATTACGTTGATGTAAGTATTTTGTTCGGCAAGTGGCGCAAATAAAAAAACGACTGAAAAAAAATATATAATTTTTTAATTAAAGCTTGCAATAACGCAAAGTAATAGAAACTTATCCGAGAGATGCTTTAATGGTGTAAATTGAAAAAAATCAACTGTGTTTATAAAAGTGTTTTTTAAGTATTTACGTTGTGGCGATTATTGCTTTTAACATTTTTTCGGTAAGCCTATTTCTAAAACTCGAATTACAATAAAATTAAATCAGCTCTACTTTTGTGACAACCTAATTTTCAACCTTTGCTGTGGTTCTAAAAACTCTTCGAACCGCTTGATTTTAATATTTTAAAAGATCACGTAATAGTTTACTGCAATCAAAAGTAGAGCAACGAGTGAGTTTATCAATGAAAACAATCCACTACCAGCGTAACTGCGATAAGCACCGCTAAGCCGCAAGGGCACACTGACGAGTCTTTATTATTATAAATTTTAACAATGGAAAGACGCGGAGATATTTTTAATTATGTTTACTCAAAATCAAATCAATCTTTAATCAAACTACTATGAATTACAAAATTGGCTATTATTTTATAAATCTATAGTACAGTTGTAAATTTTATTGCAGATTTTTATAGAAAGCTGATTTTTAAAGTAGTTTCGCTGAAGATTTGTGTTGAATTTCTTGACCACTCAAGTTCAAAATCAATGTCTTGATTTTGTAAAGAGAATTTGGATCCGCAATATAAAAATTTTTAAAAAATAATTCTTAATTATCTCGTTCAGGGTTAAGATCTTTTCCATTACCGTACTTGACGAGGGGGCAATTGCCCTCAAGTCTCAAAAATTTGGACAGAATCAGGGCGCTTCTGTACTTATTGACACACTCGTTTTTACTTTTCTCTCGTATCGCGAGGTTTCTGTTTCTAATTGCGTCTCGCATTTTATTTTCTTTCGTCTATTGTACAACGCATACATAATTATAGGTAGATTTACCATATTTTCACAATTAAAAACCAGGACGCTTCAGAACAAAGGCCTTTATCAGACATATAAACAAAGAATTTTTGCAAAAAAAATGAAGGTTAAATTAGTAGGATAAACCAGTGTTTTTCAACCTTTTTTCGTTTGCGGCACATTGTTGAAACTTATCAAAAAATCGCGGGACTTTTAGACCGTTTTTATTAATTTTTGTTCCCAAAATCATAGTGACTTCTAAAAAAAAAGGCTTCACTTAAAGTTGGGAAAACCGGGACATTTTGGTCAACCGGGCGGGATGCCCGAACAAGGCCCAAAAAACGGGACTGTCCCGGCTAAACCGGGAAGTATGGTAAGCCTAATTATAGGGTCTTTTCAAGAACTCACCGTAAACAATTTTTTTGTTGAAACTAACCCGGAATCTCCCCACAACACTAGGATGAAATAAAAAAGAAATGAAGAGGAAAGGTTTTTTTCAAAAAGCGATAGTATCTACTTTTTCTACAGGAAAGATCCGGGTTAGTTTCACAAATAAAAGTCGCTTACGGCGACAAAAGATCGTGATACGAAAGAAATTTAGAAAAGAGAAAAAAGTAAAAACGAAAGTGTGTCAATAAGTACAGAAGCGCCAAATCAGAATTTTTCGGGCAGCGATAGGAAAAATCGGGGCAAAATCAGCGATTTTAGGGCAGTGACAAGAAATTGTTTGGAAAAAAAATTTTTGTGCATCGAAAATGAACACTACTAGCCAAAAAAGTAAACAAATTTAAGTAAAGACTTTTTAGAGATTACTTTTGAGACAAAAAATCGACAAAAATAAGACAGATTCGAAGTGAAAACCTTTTTTTTTTTATTCTTTTTTATTTTTGGTCTTCATTCTAAAATTTTTGACAAACTTTTTTCTCATATTCATAAAGTACTAAAAAATCGTGATTCGGGAAAACGCCTCAAAATTTGGGCAAAACTCTATCGCCCCACAAACTTTTTCCGCCTGGTACGCCCATGACTATTGCATCAAATACCATGGAAGTAACGGTTTTGTTCAGAGGGATAAAACACGTTTAGCGAAAGGTTTTGTTTGATTAATAATTCGCCTAGTTCTCTAAAAATTTGACTTAAAAAGATCAAGCTTAAATGTAAATTTTAGGATTATTGATTGGCAATAAACTCATTTTTGAATAAAACTGCCTAGGGCACAGTTTTTTTTTTTTTGTGCAAAAATCAAGAGCCAAGATTATAAACATTTTTGCGTTATTTCGATGAGGTCAACATGCATTTTTCTAACCTTGTCGCGCACCGTATGTTTTCCACCCTTCCACCGTCCTGTGGATCATAAAGATAAAGAATTTATATAATTATGAATTAATTTTTCATCAAAAATTTATTTTTACTAATTAGCCTAATGCTTGTTTTTCTTTTAAATTAAAAGTAGTAATGATATTCTTGTGTATAACAAGTAATTCTGTTGGTAACGTCAAAGTGGAATTTTTTTGTTTTTTAAATCTAAGTAAAAAATTCAAGTTTGCGTTCAAATTCGAGTTCGAAGCCTTTGATGGCACAAACAAACTTAACAATATCTGTTCAACACTTTGGAAAGTTATTTGACTAAAAAATCAATTTCTTATTAATGGGCGTAGATTTTAGACAATATTGCTCTGGTTAAACTGGAAATAAAAAAGTTGATGAAATTTATTGAACTAAAAAAGTTAATCTTCGGTAGTTTATTGTACACAACATGTAACTTAATAGATTTTAAACCATTGCTTAAAATTATCGAATGAATTTCGTTGAACTTATCTCCTTGCAAAAAAATCCGATACTGGTGTGATCATTCAAGATGCTCACATCATATCAACAAGTTATAAGTCTGACTAGCAGGGTAACAACATCCGGGGCGTAAATGTTTGCCGGTGTTGCTGTTGTAAATTAAACAAGTAGTTTGTGGTACAGAATTTGAAAATAGCCAACAAAATACTCATATCTAAACTTTTCGTCCGACACTCATCAGGAGTAAACGTCGGAATGACGGAAAAAAATAGTCTAATAAAGCTAAACAAAGGTGATTGGGTGTTTGAGAAAAGGCGTCAAAACGCGTAGACAGAATGCGTCAGCACGTGCCAAAACTTATTATAACTGGCCAAATTCCAAACTTTCGCAACACTTCCTCTCGTTTTGACAAATCTTCAACCCCAGTCATGTTTAGTGAATCCGCAATTGGTCAACGCCTTTTAGATAATTCTATATGCGCCAAAAATTACAGTAATAAAAAATTTACTAACCTTTCATTTGTCCGTTCGTCTTTTCATTTATCTGCTTTAGAAGCGATTTACATCAAATCATGCAAGCCAAATTTATGCTGCCAAAAAGAATTTGTTTACAACTTGAAAATCTTGCGCTGATCACGCATTTTGACGCCTTTCTCAAATACCAAATAATTTTTATTCAGCTTTATTAGACAATCAATTGAATTTTTTTTCCTTCATTCCGACATTTATCTCCTGACGACTGACGGATAAAAAGCTTAGAGATGAGTTTTTGTTGGCTATTTCCAAATTCTATGCCACAAACCATTTGTTTAAACGCTTGAAAATTAATAATTTTTAATTTTATTTTCAATTTTCTTTCATTAAATTTAAATTTTGTTGGATTTTTTAAAAAAACTTTTTTTCAATTATAAATTGACAACTTCTTGAGATGTTTTAAATTCAGCTTAAAAATTTCAAATAAAGTGACGCAAACGACGCATTTAATTGACGCTTTATATGTACGCTTGAGCTGCAATAAACGCAACTCACTCGATCTGATCATAGGCTTAACACGTAGGCTACAACGTTTGGCTTTCTTTGGCATAAAGCTTTTTAGTTAAAATGCTTTATACGAGCAAGTCAACTGCCCGTAGGATTCTATAAGAATAAGTGATAGGTCGGGCAGAAAATGCGCACTAAAGTAGCCTACTAGCTCTCCCTAGACACACCAGCCACCTGATCCACCAGGGAGAAAATATAATTTGAAACAAAAGGCAGTAAAATCACAGAATTAAATTATATACAGTACACAAATTATTCCAAGTTACCAAAGGCTACTAAAGTAGCGATTTAATAAAAAGGTTGACCGATCTATTTAAATAGAAAGCAAAAGTTAAATTATCGATTACCTTAGATCAGGGGTGCCCAACCTTCTCTGACATGGGATCTACTTTTACATTTTTCAGTCTCTGGAGATCTACCAATCTGGCAAAGTTTTAAAACAAAACAAACCGAGCTTATGCTAGTGAGTCTATCGGTATATCTCAGCTATACATACAATTTACACGTACATGATACAGTGAATAAAAAACATGCACAATGCAGTGAACCAAAATCATATTTTAATTACATTTATTTCATGAAAGTGCATTCATTTTTAACGTTAGTGAGACACTTGGCACTGAGAGGATGTAGCAAGTTCTTCATAGCTAACGCAGTAGCTGGTGGTTGCAAGTTTCAAACAAGCCAGGAGATGTTTATCTGTCATAACTGATCTGTATCTGGATTTGATTATGTTCATGCGAGAAAATACAGATTTACACAGGTAGGTTGATCCAAAACAGCATAATATATAAAAAGCACATCTTTTTGTATTGGGGTACTTCTCTTCTAACAGCAGTTTCCAGATCTTCTCTCTTTCAGTCGATGCCTTGGATTTCATCTCTACGTCATTTTGAAGGGAGAGCATTTCATTTTCCACTGCAGTTATATCCAGCTGAAAGAGTGCTCCAATTTTTGAGGCAATGTTCTCCACATTTATATCTGTCGCAAATGGGAAACACATGTAGGTGGCAATAGGCTCGACTGATGCAAAGTCAATGAAACACTTGTCAAACTCTGATGACACGCTTTGTACCTGCTTAATGTAACGTGCACTATTGAACTGTGCAGTTGTTTTTCTCTGAAGCACAAGTTCTGAATTCATGTGCTTAAAGTAGTGCAGATCATGGTGATGCAGCTTGGTTGGGTGCAGTTGTAACTTAC
Organism: Diplosoma virens; assembly: GCA_963680785.1. Lineage (NCBI taxonomy): Eukaryota > Metazoa > Chordata > Ascidiacea > Aplousobranchia > Didemnidae > Diplosoma > Diplosoma virens. The sequence continues at coordinate 12,399,693 of OY796892.1, forward strand.
GTTTAAACGTGTTTACGGAGCTGGTCATGTTAACTATATTTTTCTCTTTTCCCTGTAGCTCTAAATTCAGTTCATTTAGCAGTGCAGTAAAGTCAGTGAGAAAAGCCAAATCTAGGAACCATCGTTCATCCTCAAGCTGTGCATATTCTGTATCTTTAAACTGCTTGAGAAACTCTTTTATTTCAGGCAACAACTCTCTAAATTTTTCTAAAAATCTTCCTCTACTAAACCACCTCACATCTGTATGGAGCAGCAGGTCTGTGTGTTCTGCCTCTGCCTCTTTCAAGTGAGCGCGGAAAAGTCTTCTCTGCAGGCTCCTTGCACGAATTGAGCAAACAATTTTCATGGCAATGTCCATTATCTCTTTCATATTCAATACTTTCTCACATAAAGCCTCTTGATGGATGATGCAGTGATAATAAATAAAATTTGGAAAAGGGTTATTCTCTTTGCAGAGAGCAATAAATCCATTACTACTGCCCACCATAGCGGGTGCCCCATCAGTTGTAATGGAAATAAACTTGATGAATGGCAGCTTGGTCTTGTTAGCAAAATTCATGAATGCTTGGAATGTGTTTTCACCCCGTGTATGTCCTTTAAGAGGCTACATGCAAAGTAGCTCCTCTTTTGCAGTCATGTTTTCAAACAACATCCTTATGAAAACGCACAATTGCGCGACATCCACAGAGTCTGTTGACTCATCAAATTGAAGTGAAAAACACTCACACCTATCAATACCTCTCTCCAACTGAGCTGCAAGATTCTCCTCCATTCCTTCAAATCGCCTTGTCACCGTGCTTCTCGACAACTGAAGGTCTTTCATTGCTGACATGATTTCATCCTTGTTTTTAAAATTTTCAAACAGTGAATCAGCAGCTTCTAGAAACGCTTCCTTGACTATTTTTACATCTTGAAATAATTTCTTATACTTGGCAAATATGTGGCAAACTCGATATGATGCTATCTTAGAGGCTTACCTCTCGTATTTGGCTTGGTAAAAATAGACTGTTGTGTAGCTAGTTGTTATTTCAATTCCTCTAACTTCTTTTTTCTTAATTCACTTTGGACAGGAAAACCTTTTGTGTACTTATTGTGCATGATTGTGAAATGCCTTTAAAGGTTACCCTTCTTAGGAAGCGAGATGCTGGCATAGCAGATGAGGCACACACATCTGGAATCGAACATTACAAAAAAATAATCTTCTTCTCATTCCTTGTGGAAGTGATACGTTTTTTTACGCTTCGAATATGTCTTAGCACTCATCATTTGTAAATTTAGGGATATATTTTAATCTAAAAGTAGAAAAAACATTTTAGAAAAGACTTTGAAGTAAAAATTTTGTAGAATGGAGTTGCGTAATTAGAATCGTCAGTCATTGCATCAAGTGTTAAGTTTAAGAAAGAAATTATGTAAAAAACTTATTGCACTAGTAGATAGCTATTACCAAAAACGTTGCTAACAATAACAAAGTTAACTAAATGCTGTTCTTTTTGATAAAAAGTAAAATAATCACAGCAGATGTAAACATTCGGCTTTTAATTCAACGTTTCGGCAGTTAAATAGCGACTGGCTTCTTCGGAATAAAGGCTAGAGCAGGAACCACCTGCTTAGCCTAAAAACATGGCTGGAAGCAACGAACAAATTTTAAGAAACTAGCAGATCAGCTGAAGACAACTTATTCGAAAAATTTTTTCTGATTGTTACGTCATATACGAAAACAATGATAACAATTTAGTATTTAACTTTATGAACAGTTTTTCTATGCCTTTTTTTAAATCAGGTCAAAAAACATTTTTTTTAAAAATTATCTAATTATTCCTGATTACCAGTTACAACTTGGTAGCTAAACTTTAATTCAATAGTTATGTTGTTGCTGTAGGCTAAATACGGTACAGTTGGAAATAAAATGGATTTTCGTAAAGGGAAAAAACGCCAGGTTAAAAATACAAAAAATGTACATATGCATAACTATTTAATTTCTAATTTCTAATTTCTAGTTCGGCAAACTCTTTCTATACCTGCAAAAAATCACCTGCGATCGACTGCCAGGCATTTAAAGATCGACCGGTAGATCGCGATCGACTGGTTGGGCACCCCTGCCTTAGATTACCAGGTGATCCTGTCACAAGCATGACTACTTCAAAAACAGCAACCAGTCACGAACGCTGATTGAAATTAGGTACGTAACCCGGATGTAATAATTCTATTGAAATTAAAAAGGGGACCACCAAATAAGCGGATTAGCCGTAACATGCTTAATTAGCAATTACAAATAAGTATAAATAATAAATATCCTTAAAATTAACACCAATTATGTTTTATTCAGATAGCAGATTCAGGGGCGCAAAAGTTGGGGGGCAGGGGTAATTATTTTTGAAATTTGCAAGATAGAAGCATTGTGTTAGATTTATTTCTACAATGATATAATCACGACTAAAATCTAATCCAACAAAGTTTGAAAATATTGATTCAAACAAGGCCAGTCGGGTCACTTTTTTGAAAAGAGCCATTTGATATAACAATAATTTAGCGAGAGGGACAAAATTAAAGGCCCGTTTCCACTACGAGCGCGAAAAAGAATTTTTTGTTTATTTTTTGTTTGTTCTATTGATTTTTTTGCTTTGCATAGCGCTCGCTTCAATTTTTTGAGCGTGGAAAGATCAATAAAAGAAACAAAGAATGCTCTATCCAGCGGTTCCCAAACTAGGCGCCGTGAGACCTTGCCAGGGGCGCCGCAAAAACAAGTGAAAGTTGTTGCATTTACTGCTTTTCTCACAAAAATTACAATGTGAAAGTTGTGAGCAGCTTTTTACAATCTTATTGTGTGTGGTAACCAGCAGCATTGTGGAACCGTTTGTTAGTTGTTACTTACAACAACTTATCTAGAAAACCACACAAATTTTTTGCTCGCAAGTTATCAGAAATGAATAAGCAGTCGGTCGTATTTTTAAATTTTTTGCAAACACCAGCCAAAGCACAGCTTGCGTCATTTAAAGTTGCGTACAGAATCGCGAAATGTAAAAGAGTGCATACCATTGCGGAAGAATTTGTGCTTCCTGCTGCTCTTGACTTAGTTTCGACAATGATTGGAGAATCAGCTGCTCAAAGACTAAAAGCTGTTCCGCTCTCAAACAATACCATTAGTAGGAGGATTGATAAAATTTCGGATAATATTGATGATCAGCTCGTAGCGAAAATGCGTGGAAATGAGTTCAGCTTACAGTTAGATGAGGCAACAATCAGTACCAGTAATAAAGATCTCTATTTGATTTGCTACGTACGCTTTATCGATAACAACGACAATATCGTTGAAGATTTGCTCTTTTGTGAACCCATTTTAACAAATTGTAGTGCACATGAATTGTTTGCAATACTAAACAATTTTTTTCAGAAAATTACTCTCGAGTTGAAAAATTGTGTTGGTTTATGCACTGATGGTGCCCGAGTTATGTCTGGTCGTTTTGGCGGGCTCCAAACCTTAGTGGGTCCATGCATGGGTCCATGTTAGTAGCTCCAAACGTTAGTGGGTCTTTGCGCTGCCGTTAACGCAAAATGGACCCACTGCCTAATACAACGTGAGGCGCTTGCTTCTCAACAGCTTAATGGTGACCTTAATGGAGTGCTTGAAGCTGTTGTCAAAACTGTGAATTTCATTGAAGCAAGAACACTTAAAGCTCGGCTTTTTTAACGTCTTTGCGATGAATTAGGAGCAGAGCACAACCATTTATTGTTTTATTTTAATCCAAGGTGGCTTTCCAAAGGCAAAGTTCTTTTGCGTGTGTACGAATTGAGAAACAAAATCTCCATATTTTTAAAAAGAGAAAACCATGCACTTTCTACTACCTTTGAGGATGAAGTTTTCCTGACTCAGTTGGCGTATCTCTGCGATATTTTTTTAAAATTAAATCAATTAAACATCTCTCTCCAAGGAAAAGAAACTCATCTTCTGCAACTTCATGACAATATTACAGCCTTTAAAAGAAAACTACAGTTGTGACAAACTGATCTGCTGATAAATAACGAGCAATGTGATAACTTTCCACTTTTAAAATTCCATCTAAACTCGCAATCTGGAAATCTCTCCCTGCAGAATGGTGTTCGCATTTGGATGCTCTAATCTCGCATTTTGAGAAATATTTTTCTGAAGACATGGAGAAGCACAATTGAATAACAAATCCTTTTGTTGATAATGCAAATGCCTCTCAGGAGTTTACATCTCTGGAAGCTTATTTATTTTTGGAAGTTCTGGAAGCATGATTTATCGATCTTTCTTCTGACCTCACTGCCACTTGTAGGCTGTAAAGCTCTCCGTGTTCTTGTGCCATTTGCAACGTCAAACTTGTGTAAAGCCGGTTTTTCTGCAGTAGCAGTAATCAAGTCGAAGTACCGCAATAAGACTGACATTGAACGCGACATGCGTGTTGCAATATCAAACATTGCACAGCGGTTTAATAAAATGTGCATAGAGCAACAAGCTTACTGCTTACATTAAAGGTTTTTTAGTATTTTGCGAATAATGCTGACATTTGTGTGCATTTTGAATAATGAACATGCTCTAAATACAATTTCTTCGTAAAACTTAAAATTTGAAAATTTTGGCTTCATTAAGGCGCCGCAAGAATTGATTAGTTTTTGAAGGGCGTAGTGAGCAAAAAAAGTTTGGAAACCGCTGCTCTATTCCATTTTCTTAGAAAAAAGCCTTTAGACAAAAGCTACTTTTTTTTATTAAAAAGGCACTCTCAATAAAATTTGCATTTGTTAAGTGTGTCTTTTCGACCAAAAAAGTATGTTTTTAAAAATTTTGCCGCATCCTCCAAAAAATTTTCTGGCGCCTCTTATTGCAGCCCCTTTTCGTTTTTTCCTTGCCAGCCGCCACTGCCTATTTGTGCATCAAATGGAATCGCCCAACACCAGTCCGCAGGCGATTGAGCTTAACCCAAGCTGTTCGGGGCAAGCTCAACCTAACAGGCCTGGTATCGGTTATGGGTATGGAAGCAGGGAACCTTGATGTATTCTCACAGTATTCCATGTTTCATCTATAATTCGTCTACTGGATTATAAATACAGTACTTTTGAAAAGATTATCAAAAGACCGCAAAAAATTTTGTAGCCTAATTTAGCAGCTTAAAACACGTGTTGTAAATCAAGTAAGACATTGCTTCAAAGCTTATTTTTCAGTTTTTTTGATAAAATTCACCTTAAAATAGTATTAATTGTTAGTAAGTGATTTAAAGTTAGCCTGTGGTTTTTAAAATAAAAAAAAAATTAAGAGAAACATAGTAAAATGAGAAAAAACAAGTAAAAAGTGCTTAAAAGTTTAAATTAACCGTAAAAGCGTCATAATTTTTTTCTATTAAGAGCATTTAAAAAAACGAACTACTACATGTATAAAATATTTTCGCAAAGCTCGCAAAATTGATGAAAGAGAATAAACATGATACTGATACTGATACTGATACTGAAAACATATTGTATCTTACTGCCAAAGGCGACTTTGTTTCCATAACCTGGTGGGCTGCAGCTTCGCCGTTCGTTTTTTTAAATTTTATTTTATGTTAATAGATTATTTATGCTTCTTATTTCCTGCCTTTACATATTAATTTACTTACCAGTATTTTTTGTCACGGTTTCATTAAATTGAGAAAAATTGCTTCGTAACCCAAAGTTTTTGCTCTTCTACGTAAATGCACAATTGCACAACCCTTACAGTTGTAATTTAGCGAGTAGGTTTGCTCTAGTTGCTTTTTCTTAGAGTCACATTTTTGTACAGCAGATTTTGGAGACACTCAATTCGATTCTTTGTTGTGATCAGTTACGTAATGTTACGCCATGCTTTTTTATTTTTTTTATCCAATCAAATTGCTTTTTCAGGGCGTTGTATACGCTTCATTGGCTACAATGTCAATAAAGATTAGCTCAGTTTATTGCAATAGCAAATTAATGAAAAAGATGTTTGACTTATACTGTACGGTATAATATTTAGTTTTTCGAAATTGTGTACGGAGCTGAGGCCTTTAAATTAAGTGAACTTAGCGATAGCTCAGACCCGGTAAATTAGGAGGCGCGCGACTAATGGTGGTATTAGAGATATTATTAATTAAAACTTTTATTATATATACTTGCACCGTACAGTTATAGCAGTGTAGTATGATGGCATGCACATCCTTGCTCTGTATTCATAAAACTTTTGGAAAACCAGTAATGCAACCCTAGAAGTAACACTATTATAATATAAATTCTTTGAAAATATAATTTTTGTGTCTTGTATGGTTTTTTATTTTTTTATGCAAAGATTAAGCTGTAAGCTTAAAGATTTTATAATAGACAACTATTACCTTACTGTAATACAAGGAAACATGGATATTATTTTTTAAGCTTAAGTTTTTTCAAATTTAAGGTTATAAAAGATTAAACTGTCAAAATCAAGCTTGAACATTTTATGCTATTAAAAATTTGGATCTTTTCAAGAAGTCACTGCAACTGATTTTTGTTTGTAAAACTAACCCAGATCCCCTGACAGTTACTATCACTTCTTGTGAAATCCTTTTTCTTTTGGTTTCTTATTTATTCCATCCAAGTACTGAAAACAGGATTCCAGGTTAGTTTCACTGAAAAAATCACTTGCAGTGACTTCTTGAAGAGACCCAAAAATTTAACATTTAGCATTAAATTCTTTAATAACATTTGTTTAAAACTAATTTCAATTTCTGAACTTTTACTAATTAATTTCAGGTTTAAAAGTGCCATTATTTTTTCTTTATTCAGAAATATTTATTTATGTATCATACTGTTGTTTCTTTACATCGTAGTTAGTTTAGATGTTAATGTTTAATGTAGAAAAATTCAACTGAAAGCATAATGTTTTGATTGAAATAAGTAAGTTTTTGAAGTTTTCATTTATGTTGTGCTTTTTGTAACAGTTTATTCATCTGTATATATACATGGTTATTGTTTACTATTTGCTGACTATGGTCCATTACCTTCTAAATTTTAAAGAATCCTCAAAGCTTGCAAGGTTATTAACAGCAAAGAGTAAACAAGACTTTTATATATTTTGGGATTTTCAAAAAACCACTATAAGCAATTTTTGTTGGTGAAAATAACTCATAACTCCCCACAGCACTTAGAGGTAAAATAATAATCTTTTTCAAAAAGCAATAGTAACCACAGAGATTACAGGTTAGTTTCACAAACAAAAATCACTTTATGGTGATTTCTTGAAAAGACCTTAAACTTTACAGGTTTGTGTCTTTTTTTTCTTTAATTATTATTGATTCTAAATATTTATACTTGTTTATACTGTATATTACTTATTTTGATAAATAGCCAATTATGATAATAGATTTTTTACATGTTTGTTTTTTTTAATTTGTTTTCTTAATGTGTTTTTTGTTTTGGTTTAGATCTGATAATGGGATGGGATGGTATGAATTTGTAATTTAATTTTTTAAAAAGCTGCCTTCACTAATTGTGAAAGATGTTGCATGTTTTTGCTGTAAATCGGGGTCATTTATTGACATTTGATGTCAATTTAGCAATGAACAAGTAAGGATGTTTCAATAATATGACTTGTTTTTATTTCATATTTTTGGATGTAATAAACTTTTTTTTCTAAGCAATTTGCTAGTTGGTATTTTAATAAAGAATGCAATATGATTAAATTTATTAAACAGTTTTGTTTTGTCTGTTGTTTAAAAAGTAGTTTTGTCCTTGATAATTGTATTTTGTTTTAGTAGTAATGTACCTGTACTATCTTTAAAGTTTAGAGTTTAATTTTGTCATTACATCTTTGCAACTGCTTACTGCAGCTGAGGTTCCTATATGATCTCAGCATATGTCAAGCAGTATAATTTACAATATTATTATTATTATTATTATTATAAAAAGCATTATTGATAATCTTTTTAACAAGTCTAAAAATCTCTTAATTGTTAAATCTAACGTACTATTTCTATAGATTTTTTCAGAGATTGCTTAGCAATTTATATAATTAAAAAGTTTGTAAGTTTATTAAGCCTAGCATTTAATTGGTATTGATATTTTAATGAGGCATGTGATCTTGACAAGTAGTTTCTTTACTATTATTCAGGGTTTTTCAAAAGTAACCATCAAAAGTATATTTTGTATTAATGAATAGATGAGAAGCTATGTAAATTTGATAAAAATTTTTCATCAAAAAAAATGTGACAGAACACCAAAATTTAGAATGGCAAATATGAATTAATCATAACAGTTTTTGAAAATATGAGCCATCCACTTTAGGTTGATTTTGTCTGTTTTCAATTGGCTTGAATTTTTTTATAAATTGCAACAACATAATTTTAATCAGGAAGACATTCCTCTCTAAATTTTACTTTGAAAAAATTCTTAATTTCTTTAGAATACTTTTCAGCATGACTGTACACTTCTTTTACCAAAAATATTTGTTCTTTTAAAGATAAAGATATTCTGTATGACCTTGAAAATTGAACTCAAGATCATTAATTTTACTGGCACTTTTATGCTGCAGATTATATTGCTGTGATGTAATATTATGATGCCATATACAGGGTCCAGAAAAATGATCTGACACATTTGTAGGTTTAATAAAAGCCAAATAAAATAAAGAAACAAAAAAGTGTTTTTATTTTTGAAAAGTACATATAATGCCATTTTGTTTCATTTCTTTATAATGCCATTGTTTTTCATTTCTTTGAGGGAGATGTTCCCTGGTCATTTGATCTCATTGCGTGGTGACATTGGTTGGCCTGCCCATTCACCTGATTTAAATCCTTGCAATTTTTTCCTTTGGGGATACCTCAAGTCAAAGTTTTACATTAATCGCCCTTGTTCTATTGAACAACTTAAAGATGCAATTCATCAAGAAATTACTACCATTCCACATGAAATGACCTGCCAAGTTATAGACAACTTTCGTGAACGCCTTCAACAGTGTGTGGACAATAACGGATCCCATTTGACTGATTTAATTTTTAAAACCTAATGAAACAAAATGGCACTATATGTACTTTTTGAAAATAAAAACATTTTTTTATTTCCTTACTTTATTTGGCTTTTATTAAATCTACAAATGTGTCAGATCATTTTGCTGGACCCTGTATAATGATAATCCACCACATTTAAAATAAAAACAATTTTTAAATTATAAAGCTATACAGGGTGCGGCATAAGTTCTGCAACGGAATTATCAAAGATAATTTTATAAGCAAGAAGTAATTTTATCTCAAATTTTTATGGATGGCAGATCTACAAAATATACACATTATATAAAAATTTCAGTACAAATAATTTCTTTTTATGTACAGTTATATTAAAAAATAAATTTTTTCTTATTTACTTCTAACACGCAATAAAAATAAGAAAAAATTTACCTTATTTTTCAAAGTGGCTTCCTTCATTTTTTAAAAGCAGTTTGATTCTTTTCGGAACACTGTCACAAATTGCATGGAGAGTGCTTTGTGGCATTTTTTCTCATGCTCTTTTTAAAGAATTCTTCAGAGATCTGACAGACTTGTGTGGAACACTGCAAGCTTCTTTTTCAAGCCATGACCACACAGAAAAGTCCATCAGATTCAAATTCGGAGAGCAAGCCGGCCACATCATCCCAAAATCTACCAAAATGCGAGTTCTTCCTGACCTCAGTTGGTCTGTTGCATCTCCCCTCTTGCAAATGTGCTTTAATGTTTGCCAGGCTGTTGATCTGTTGATCCTAAGCACTTTAGCAATCTCCGTGTTTTTTAGGCCTTTTTTGTGTAGGTTGATGATCGAATTTCTGTCTATAACTTTTACCAGTTAATTTAAAAATTTATTACAATGGTATCAAAATTTAAAGACATATTTACTCTACATTTACTGAAAATTTCATATTCAAACTGGATTTATACAATGAATTACAGCTATTGATATGTTGGTTGCAGAACTTATGCTGCACCCTGTATTATATAGCCATAATTTTAATTTTTTTTAACCCTGTATATGCAATTATTGTCATAATATATTCAAATAATAAACAGCTGTGTTACTTTTCAAGTATCCTGTATATAGATATATCAACTAGGGTGTCTGATTTGGGTGTATATTTTTAAACCCTGGTTTCATGTTTAAAGGTTTTGTGTTTTAAAAAACTAAGTTTTACCTATTTTCAAATAGTGCTCTGAGTTTCTGAATATTAAAAAAATAAGCATAAAACATTTATGCTTTTATTTTACTCAGCATATTCAATTTTTGTAAAACTGACACATAACAATTGTTCAAAGTGTCATCATTTTTTATAGCAAAAAATTCCCACTCTGGTTTCACAGAATTTGATCTCATTGTGAAGCATAGTCAAGTTTTAATTCTCTGATCCTTTTTTTGTTTCTTAAAACAATTGCCTCACTTTATTAACAATTTGCATTGTTGTTGTTGCCCCTCCTCCAAGGATATCTTGGAGTAGCCATCCCTTAATCTCTCAAAGAAGCCAATCTAGAATCCCACTCTTGGATTACCTCTGCTGTTTCTAAGGGCTTTTTCCACAGACTAATGATGTTGTGTTGTATTGGTACTTGACTACATATAAAGAGGTGATTAGTGTCATGTGTGTGAGACAACCATAGTGGGCATTGTGGTGTGTTTCAGGGTAACTTTGCATAGGTGGTGATTTGTTGGCTCTGAGCTGTGTCAGTTTTGTACACATATGATGTGGTAATGTTTGTTCTGATAAATGAATGTCATAGGGTGTGGTGTTAATAACTTTGTTGTTTTTTCTAGAACTGAAATATTGTGAGGTGATGGTAGTGTGGATGTGTTTGAGGTTTTCTCTACATTCCTCAGGTATTATGTCTGGTTTTGAGATGATGATGTTAGTGTGTTCATTGTTATGAATAATTGTGGCTTTCATATTTCTTGGCAGATTTAAGTATGCATTAAGATCATGCAAAGGGTGTGTTTGTGTTTGAGTCAGTTGTTTAAGTTAAGTAGTATGAAGTTTGAGATGGGTGTCTTTTGGAAGGAGTTTGGTTTCTTCATGTAGTTGAGTGTTTGTATCTCGTGTGCAGCCAGTAGCAATTCACAAAGCTGTGTTTTGAATGGTTTGCAGTTTCTTGATGTTGGTGTTTGATATGATAGGGATCCATATGTTGTTTTTGTATTTCAAAATGGGGCGAGTGATAGCTTTGAATGTGGAGATAATTAATTCCTTTTGTTTACCCCATTTGGTAGAAGTGAGTGCTTTCAGAATGTTAAGCATTTGTTTTTTAGTGATGGTGACATTTATATGTTGTGAAAATGTTAGTTTTGGGTCAAGAATGATTCCAAGAATTTTCGGGTGTTTTTTTGTTGGTAATGTTTGGTTGTTTAATTTAAGTGATAGATTTGTGCTATATTCAGCTGGGTCTGATGTAAAAAGTGTGGTGGTAGTTTTGTTTGTGTTTATATGAAGATTATTAGTTGTGGCCATTTTATATATTTTGTGAGATATGGTTGAATAAGTGAATAAGAATAAGTTATGGTTGAGATATGGTTGAATAACAACTTATGGTGTTTGATGTGAGATGCAATGATTGTTGTGTCATTAGCATATGCTGTGATCTGTATGTCTTTTGGGGGAAGTGGAATGTCAGAGGTGTAAATTTTGAATAATGTTGGACACAGAACTCCACCTTGTGGTACTCCTGTGTTGATTTTTTTGCATTTTGAGAGTGTGCCATTGTATTGAGTGCATGCTTGTCGTCCTTTTATGTAGTTTTCTATGAAGTTGATGATTGATGATGTTAAGAATGTTTGTTTATGTGAGTTTGTGCATAAGTTTTGTGTATGCTTACTATATCAAATGCCTTGCTCATGTCCAAAGCTACAGCTACAGTGCATTGTAGCGGCTTTGGATTGTTGAAGTCTTTTGTGATTTGGTGGCAGATGTTGTGCAAAGCAATTTGTGTTGAGTGTTTATTTTTGAATCCATGTTGATGAGAAATCGCTGGAATCTTTTCTGTTATGTATGGTAACAGTGTTTTCTCTAGTGTTTTGGCAATGGGTGATAGAAGTGATATGAGTTGTTAGTTTGTGCCAATGTTGTGGTCTTTATTTGGTTTTGAAATGGGGATGATTGTGGCACGTTTCCAAAGATGGGTATTGTGTTAGGCAGTGTTGTACACGTTTGTGAGGTATCTGATGGCAAATGGCCGTAGGTGTTTCAGGTGTCTGATATTTATGCCATCAGGTCCAGTGGAATTGCTGTTTGTACTATTTAAGATGGCTAATAGCACTTGTGTAGTGGTAAGTTGTATTTCCTCTGTATGAAGATTCTTGATTGTATAGTCTATGTGCCTGTTGATTTTGTTTGTGCTATACGGAGTGACATTTCTGAATTGTTTTTTAAATGCTTTTGCTTTGTCTATGTCAGTGATGGCTGTTTAGTTCTGAAGTGAATGCTTCTGTTGAGTATGTTGTTTTTTGTTGGATAACTTTGCTATGGGGCCCCACAAAAAATATGAATTGTGTTTGTGATCAATTTTGTTAAGATGTTGTTTCCAAGTGTTTGTTATGTGTTCATGTATTTGTTTGTTTATGTGATTGTTAAGAGTAATGATTTGTGGGTCTGATCTGTTTTGTTTATGAATATGGTTGCAGTGATTGATAAGCTTGCAGATATGGATCGTTAAGTGTGATTTGAGCTATTGTAATTTCCTTTAGAGATGAAGAGTCTGTCAGCATCCAAGATTGCCTTGATAAGGTGTTTGTTTGCCTCATGAACATTTGTGCTGTGGGATCTGCAGGAGATGAGATTCTTAACGTGTTGTTTAAATGATGTCCAATTGGCTTTTTGGTAATTTGTTATTGTTTTAGTGAAGTGAGAGCAAGTTGTTTTGGTCTTGTGATGTATACTGAGGGTGGTGAGTAAGGGTAAATGACCTGATGTGAGGGAGTGGATGGTCTGCCAGGTAGTGCAGTCATGCAAGTCTATTAAAGCAGTAGTGATGTCTGGTGAAGTCGGCTGTGTGTTTGATGGGTAGGGGACTATTTGGCAAAGCCGTTTTGGCATGGCCATTTTGGCACCAGTCTATTTGAAACTAGCAGGAAGGTTTGAATAAAACAGTATAATCAATCACGCTAAACCTAACCTAACCCGTAAACCATAAAATTTTCAAGATTTTACAAAAAGGCTGTGCCAAAACGGCTTTGCTAAATAGTCCCATCCTGGTGTTTGATTGGTTGGTAAACATGTTGGAGTGTTTGTGTTGACTTTGAGAAAGTTCTTTGGTGATGTTGTGTTCATTTGTGTTTTGTGATAAAAAGTGCTGTGAAGTTTGCAGTACCATGAATTGTTGTAGTCCCTTGTTGTGATTTGGGAGCATTTTAAATGCACCCAGTACTTTTTTTTGTTTTTACCTTTTTTATCTTCCTGACTCATAGAAAAGCATCAAAAGCATTTATACTTACAGCAATTGCCAAGCGATCACCTCAACCTGCTTTTGGAGACACCAAGGTATTGCTGCCCAGTTGCTTTTTTTTTTGGTTTTTAGTTTTTATTTAGAGATATGATTGAAATTTAAATCTGCTTGCCATGACCCCCAAGCACAGAAAAGTGCCATTAAGTGTCTTTTCTAAAGACCCAACAAATTGATGCAAGTAGGTTTTTAATCAAGACCATTGCAAATACATTTTCCATTCATCATGGCATTCTTAACCACTTGATTATGCTGCTTACTTCTTGAGTTGGCTGCCCTGGCTCTCTTTAGAAAGGCTTAGAAAGGCTTAAAAAGAATTCTTTCAACAAAGTCATAATCTTGGTAGGCTCACTTTCACATTGTCCTCATCATTAATATTGTAAGCCAATTGCATTGTTTTTTAACAGTATTAATTGTCTCTTTTGGTTTAAACAACTATTGTAACATCTTGTTGCCAAAACAATAATTTTTTTATTTTGATAGCGTTTTTTGTTGTGTTACCCTCACACTTTGTGCAAAGAAAATTAAAGACAATGGATTACTAGTGTTTAAATTCGCTTGATGTGAATTTTAATGTTAATAAAGTTACCACAAAAAATATTGAGTTTTGGTTTTCAAAAATTACACAAAAATATGGGTTTCGGGTTTGGAGAAACCTAAGCGGTTACCCTAGTATCAACAAAACAATTTTGCAGCCTGAAACAACATTATTGAAAAGCACAAAAACTATTAAGTTTTTTTTTAAAGCAATCAAAGAAAAGATTTTTCATTCAGATCTTGTTTTGTTTGAAAGTTGTTTTTATTTCCTGTTTTGCAAATAGTCTTTGCGTCATTTAGTAGCATGATTTATGAATGAGTCATTTTACAACAGTGTTTACATTTTTTGTCATGCTACCTACCAATTGTTTAGTTTAGTAATCTTTAGCATTTCGGTAAAATGAAAAGTAATTTTTCAGCATTTAATTTATTCTTAAATTTATTTTTTTATTAAATTTTAAATATTAATCAAAATAGTTAAGAAATCATTAGGAGTATATGATAAAGTTTGTTCTTCTTAAACATTATACCACTGCATCAAAGGGGTTGCATTAAACCTTTCTCTTGTCAGATTTGATCTGATGTTAGGAAATATACCAAAAGAAGTCTATCTTAGAAAATTATAATCTACTGCATTGAGCATTGCACTTGCTGCCACTAGCTTGTTGAATAGAGTTGCTCAAAAGAAAAGACAAATCCTTAATTAGTGGCTTCACTTCACCATTAAGCTTTTTTACTATAGAAAGATGAGTATTGGGAATCACTCCTAATTATGCCACTGCTTTAATGAATATAACCAAAATCACTTATGGCGTGCAATATATTCAACTGATCGAGAAAATGCACACACAGGGGTAATTTGACCTCTTGCCATTGAGGCAAATGACACATTACTGTGCAAAAGTACAAAGACTCGTTCGATTTCGACCAATATCACATTGGTATATCGCTGTTTACGACCGTATTGCGCTAATTTTCAACAGCCAGGAGAATCACTGGTTTCTTTTTTGGAATTATACGTACTTGTATCTCTGAAAATAGATCAGAAAAAAAAAGCAGATTATTTTGTCAATTTCCTTAGCCCAAGATTTCTTAACAATCGAATGGTTTACCATTATAAGTCAAAAATCTTCTTTATTTTTCGCCACCGTCATAAGCTGTATTAATCCTTTTTTAATTTTTTTAAAAATATTATTATTGAAAAGTTTAATTTTGTTCTGTCGATTTTTTAAAAAAGTTTTAAGTAAAATTATTTTAAATAATTTAATTCAATAATTTTTTTAAATTCGGTAACACATTTAAGTAATATTTATTTTTAAGAAAATATATTTAAAATAATTGAAGCGTACGATCAATTGAATCTTAATGTATTTTGTTGCTTTACTAATTTGACAGGATAATTACCACTTATATTCGTATTTGGATAATGTGAGAAAAACCTTAAATATTAAATTGAAATGTTATATTAATTTGGTAGAGCAATCAAACTAAAAATTGCCATTGAAGAATCCTCTCACGTTCCGTCATGTAAACAGGTTAGAATTATTTATTCAATTTTGCATTATTTTGCTTAACTTGCTGATAATATCAGGTGCTTTTGGTGAAAGGAGGGCAAGCGGTTGATGATGGGGCGAAAGTTTGTGAATATGCTGCTGGCACTGAATCCAATCCTTTTTTCATGTTCGACATGTCTGTTGTAGAAAATGGTTCAATTATTCGAAGTCCCACTCCAAAGCTTGTTGATGGTTTGTTCTGTTAAATTGGTTTCCAAGTCAATTTTGTGATACTAATATGTTTTTTTATTTACTGTAAATTTTTTTCAAACAATGCATAAATGCTTACGTTTATCATTGATTGACTGATTTTTTTGTTGCACAAGCTACAAAGTTTTTTCTAAGTCTTGGGAAATGCAACTGACGTCAGTCATTAATGTAGCTCTAGTTCTGCCACAATTTGAAAAATTTAATTAAATACCTTTAAGATAATTTATCAGTCAATAGCATATTGACAATTCGACAACATAATTATTGCGCTTTGTCAGAATTTATCGCCGAGATTCGCGCTTCCACTCGCCTCCCTCCGACTTATTCGTCTATTCTACAAAGAACCAAACTGGCAATCCGCATAAAAGAAGCGACTTTAAATCAAGTATCCGCTCTTAAATCGCTAATCAGGGACGAACGACTCATGTTTGAGGTCAGTCCAGAGACTCTTGATCATTGTTCACGTGATGTTACGATCCCTTGTTGCAGGGCTCGCAAGCTGCTTTTGCTAACCTTGAGATTGTGCTGGCCGACTTCGAACAACGAGCCTCTAGCCTTCACAGACAGTGCGTGGCCACCTTTCAGCTTAGCAGCCAAGCTGAATCCGTTCTTGAAGGGTAAGCCTAAAGCTTCAGCAAGCTTATGGAAACTTTTTCGAAACGAATGTGTGCACGCTTGGAAATCGCTGGTCTAGTAGCGTTATGACTATTTCAGACATCTCGTAATATTCCACATTAACCGTTAATTATGTACTGGTTGGACCTAATAGGTTTTGTCAGCCTTAAGCGGAAATAGTTTAACTTTTGCCTTTGTGATATATTGCTGATGTTGGGAGGATGTATTTTATTTTTCCGATTCTAAATATTTATTTGATTTTATAAATAGAACGAAAAAGTTGAAAAATCTAATTCTAACTCGTCAAGAATTGTTATTGCCCTCCTAGATTCGATGACGTTATCGCGTTGCTTAACCGCGTGCCTCTGTTGGAGTCGTTGCCCCGAGGTGATGGGTTATTCTCCAATACCAGTTGCTCGTTGTTGGATTGGATTGAAGCGAAATATCGTGGTCCAAAGTTGCGCGACCTCGTGACATCATGTAAACAACAATTGGTGATGCTTAGTAAAGGTGAATCATCGCTGACTCGTTGTGCAAACAGCTGTTCGCTTTGTTTTTGTCTGGCTGGTCTGTGCACAAGAATCGATCTATCACGTTTATGACGACTCGCGTTTTTGTCGAACTATGAAAGAGCCTTTTTGCTAGTATAACGCCACTCGTTCGTTGCAGTTAAAACGATTACATTATTATCGACCATTCGGTTCGTTTTTTCTTATTCAGAAAAATTGTCTTGCTTAATCGATGAAAGCAAGCTTGCCTGCGAGACGGCACGGAATTCGGCCGTACGTGACAATTCCAGAGCAAGAGGTATTCTCTCTGCTCAAAACGAACTCTTGGTGGTCGCTGAAAGAGAAGTTGCTTTCCAAATCAGCCTCGCTCAGGTAGAGTATGCAACCTCACCCGAGTGAACTGCCGACTTACAAATTGACCTTGTGCAGGGTTTTGTTAAAAATCAAGAAAACGCGCGACAACTTACCGAGAACTCGCTCAATCATGACGCAATGGCGACTCTATGCGAGAGTCACGTGACCCAACTGAAAAAGATGCACGAAGTGGAGCAAGGAACGCGCGAAGGCGTTAAGAAGTGCTCGCAACAGAAGAACTACCTCATTCAAACCTTCCACACGGGCCTCATGTGCGTCTTATTGTTTTTTACATCTACCTATTGTTGAATATTTTCGTGTTGTTTACGTAGGTGGATCTACGGCGTCGAAAAGAAAATCGCGAAGTGTGAC
Source organism: Diplosoma virens (assembly GCA_963680785.1). Taxonomy (NCBI): domain Eukaryota; kingdom Metazoa; phylum Chordata; class Ascidiacea; order Aplousobranchia; family Didemnidae; genus Diplosoma; species Diplosoma virens. The sequence continues at coordinate 12,417,267 of OY796892.1, forward strand.
CGCGAGCTTTCAATCTTTCATGATCGACTTCTTCAGTTTCAACACAAGGTTAGCTTCTTGGCCGCTGTAAAGACCGCGCCCAGAGCTTACATCTACTTTCTGGTTGAATCCTCCAGAAGACCTGCATTCGCCAGCGCGTTCACTGAGGTACTGATTTTTTATCATTGAAAAGTAATTTTTTGTATTTTTGTGACACAGTGCTTCTCAATCAGTTTTCGCCGAACTGTATAATAAATTAAATTAAAGATAAAACTTAGGTGACCCAAATTTAAAAATTTCTTTACTTCAAATCGAAAGTCAAGAAATTCCATTTTAAAAAGCATTTGCAGTACCTCCACTGCCTGGTAAGAACCGTTATGATTAAGTACCACACTAATCTCTAATCAGTAATCAAAAGAATTCGTGACCTATTGCAGTTGTCGACCCAAACAAATCAAATAGCAACTTAATCTTGGGTCACGATCCAGGCTTTGTTGAGCACTGACGTAGAAAAACCTTATTGTCGTTTTGTTCGACAATAATTCTAAATTTAAAACCCTTCTTTCAATTGTCAACTAAATAGTCTAACATCTTATTTTACGTATACAAAATTATTTATATGAAAACCACGTGAAGTACTCACAACGGGCATGCTTTTCCGAGCTCCTTGTCGATAAGGAAGGTGGAGAAATGGGGATAAATGAATGGGTGTCAGTAAGAGGGGGAGGGGATATTGTAAAAAACTCGCCCATGCTTGAAACGTTTTCGTCTGAGGGGGTTTCAATGACAATAAAGTATAAATCTGTTTTCATACTCGTCTAGGCGGTCTGATTTTAGCAAATACGGAAAATCTAAAAATCGTTTTATCATTATTCATTGATAACGCAGAGCTTTGTCTTTTATCATTATCTTATTTTACGTTTTTAAAAACTTGTGTCGCCAGCCTATTTGAGTGTTAGTGCGGCGTGATTATGATCGACTTGGTCTCGGTTCAAAACCTACTCGCCATTCTGTTCTGTTCTTGGAAAAGACGCTTTACGGCACTTTCCCTGCTTGGTGGTCTTGGCAAGCAGTTCTAAATTTTAGTCATATCTCAATTAAATTTCAAACGGACAGCAATATCTTGCCCTCTCAGGAACCAGGTCGGATTAATTGCTTACCTTATGTATAACGCCTCCGTTGCTTTCGTGCGAGTCAGGAGGATAAATATAGAGATAAAATAAAATAAACAAATTTTTAGTTTGAGATTATTTTGAATATTTTACAGACTGATACCGTAAATAACAAAACTAGCGTAAAATTAATTTTGTCGAACCGATCTTAAGAGATGTTTAGAATTTTTCTAAAGCTAACACTTTTTTTTGTAGTGGGCTGACGGTGTGGTGGCAGCCACATGCGTGGCGAGAGAGCGCGAGGTCAACAAACGACGATTGTTCAAGAAGAATCAATCCGGTCATTTCCTTGCTGTAGGTGACCTTCATGTGCTCTTTTTGCCTTTTTTTTTTATAAGCCTTTAAATGTGTAGAAACTTTTCCCTGGACTCGGCGACAAGCCCCCCGCTGTTGCTAAACGATCCATGCGTAAGTTTGACGTCAATATTCCTGTCGTCACGCGCGATGACATTCTTTCGGTGATTGAATCAGCACCAGAATTGAAAGAGGTGAGTGCTAAGTGTGGCTATGATCCAGGCAGATTTTTTGAAGCTGGACATTGTTTTTAGTTTTACAATGAAGCCGAACTGGACGTTTTGACGTTTCCGTGGCAACAAATAAATTCTTCATCGAGTAAGTTGACCGATGACCCGAATGATGCGGTCCAATCACGCGTCGTTTCAGCCTCCACAAAGAGCAGCCTTCCTCTCCAAACGAACGAAAAGCTTTTAGCTAGTTCTCCCGATGGTGTCGTCATTGGAACTCCCTCAGACGAAAACGTTTCAAGCATGGGCGAGTTTTTTACAATATCCCCTCCCCCTCTTACTGACACCCATTCATTTATCCCCATTTCTCCACCTTCCTTATCGACAAGGAGCTCCGAAAAGCATGCCCGTTGTGAGTACTTCATGTGGTTTTCATATCATTTCCACCGACATTGATTTTGCTTTCAAAGCCACCTATGACACGCGGATAGTTTGTGTTAGTTTTAATTATTGCTTTTTTTTTAGCTCACAGCAGTGATGACGAGATGTTTCATTCGATCAATAATGACGTCAAGCAATTTGATGTAAGTGATCAGCGAGGTATTTAAATCTGTTTTCATACTCGTCTAGGCGGTCTGATTTTAGCAAATACGGAAAATCCAAAATGTTAAGCTTTCAACTACCTTCTTGGTTTGAACTTTTGCCAAAAGACTTTTTATCCTCAACAATATTTCATTTAACTAAAACAACATCGAAAATTAGAACTGCGGAAAACATCGAATTTTAATCTTTGTGTATCGTAAAATTTCCAATGCATTACTATGCAAACGACTTTAGCATGCTTTCATTGTCAAAAATCCTGTTTTATGTTGCATCTCGAATGGTTCAATTGACATGGTGGTTATTTGCAGTTGTTGGAAGAGAAATTGAAGAAAAAAGATGAAGAAATATTGAAAATAAAAAGGTGACTCGAAACTTGCTGCAAATTTTAAAACATTTTTCAATTAACATTATTTCAAAAAGATTTTGCACGCGTCACGCTGCTCAATCCAAAGTTTTTCAGGCCGAAATTAAGGATTTTGTCGCCAAAGCATCACTAAATGTTTTTGTACTTAATGGCTTCGTGATTTGGTTTTAGTCCTAAATCCGACAGCAAGCAATAGTGTCAAAAAGTAATTATTTGAAAGTCGCTTATTGGCGTTTTCGTGAACACAGTTAGTTTGATTCTTGCTGTTTATTTTTGGCAGGAAGTACAAAGAAAATTTGAATCTTATTGAGCAAGAGCGAGAACAGGCTTTGATTGGACGCGATGATCAACTGTCGAACATGATTAACCAATTAGAGAGAGAACGTGAAGAAAGAAGAAGAGCTTGGGAAACAGAAAGTGAAACTGCAAAAAAACTGATGGTACTTTATTTATGCTTTCTTTAATTATTGATTTATGACGTTTCGTCAATTGAATGCGACCTGGCTTTTGTTATTTTATTGTCGATCTTTTTGATCATTGAGAACTTGTTATTTCCTGTGATTTTCCTAGGTATGGGATACGTTCTGTTATTGATCAGAGTGCTATCGAATTCCTCGCAACTCATTAAAAATTTTTTAGAAAGTGGAAGAAGAAAACAAGCAACTGCGCACCGAATTGTCCTTGAAAAACGAGCAAATGACCGATTTACGCGACGATGTCGTGCGACAAAAGGAAGATTGCTCGGTGAAGATCGCCAGCGAAGAGGAAAAGCTAGCGATGGAGAAATGGAAGCTTGAAGAACAGTTCAACGAGGAAAAAAGCAAGTGGCTAGCTGTAAAAGCAAAGCTGGAGAAAGAAGCTCAGATCTGCTCAGAAGAGCTTGCATTGTGCGAAGATCACGTTCAAGAACTTGAAAAGCAACTTTCTGAAGCGGAAGCCTCAATGAATACGCTAAAAGTTACCATAGCAACATGTAGCGCGGAGGTGGAAATATGTCAGAATGAGGTTTCTGACTATAAGGCGAAAATGAAGGAAGCGATTACGCAGAAGGCGAACGCTGAAGGCAAGATGGTTGCTGCTGAGGAAGAATTGCAGAAAATGTGTGAAACGATTGAAGGTTTGAAAAAGATGATGGCTGGGTACGAAGTAGAGCTGCAAGATGCAGAAGAAAGAGCGAAGGAATTAAAGGAGTTGAAAGTAGAAAATTCGAAATTGCTAGCTGATAATCTGCGGCTAAAAGAACTGGTTCAGGATACAAATCGAGCTCAGCAGGAACTGGAAGCGCAAGTTTTGGAGTTTAATGATGAGATAGTAAGATATAAGTCTCTGTTGGGTGACAAAGAAGAAAGTGTTAAACGAAAAATTGAGGATTTGCAAGAGATCCATGAAAAAGATATTCTTGTGGTTAAACAAGATGCCGAGGAAAGCCTTAAAAAAATGTTTGAAAGTAATAAGAAGAAGACGACGGATCTTCTCTCCCAGCATCAGGCGGAGATCGAAAGACTTAAGGATGAACATCATTGGGATGTTGAGGGAATGAAGAGAATTCACAAGTAATAGTTTTTGTTTCTGCGCTTAAATGATTTGCTACTCAATGTTTCTTTAGCGCCTCCATGGACGAACTAAGAGCAGACCACCTCGATGACGTGTGTCGTGTACAGGCTGACGTCGCTCGGCTGCGTGAAGAGCTACGTCTTGAGAAAGAAAATTTGTCCAAGCTTCATGATAACCTAGAGGGCAGGTAAGTTCTGTTATTAACTTATCTTCGGTTCTGTTATCAATCTTTCGTTACCATGTTTTTTCCAGTGTTTCTGTTGTTAATATGGCGTCGTCGAGCGGCGAAAGCAATTCGAAGATGGCTCGTATGGACGACGCAATGGTGACGTCAGTAAAGGAAAAAGTTGAAAAGGAGAAAGAATCTCTTGCGTTATCTATGAGAAAGCGTGAAGAAGCTGCCACAAAACGACGTCAGGTACGAACTTATTGTTGAATCGATGCTGTTGCGAAGCGATCCTTTATGAAGCGTTTTAATCGGAAGCGTTTTCAATGAAGGTCTCAAAGTTGCTACGCCTTGTTTTCTAGGTGTTATTCAACTGCGCTATACAGCGAGTTGCCCATTCGAAAGACGCGGAAATATCCCGTTTAAAAGAACAACTTTCGTCAAATCAACTGACCCAATCAACCATGACGCTTTCCCAAGATTCTTCGATGTCCTCTTCTGTGCGTTCAAGAGAGCGAGACATGATCGTGACTTCAAAGTAAGCTTGCCTCTTTTTGTTGAGAGTTTAGATTATGTTGAGTTTTTAACATTTGTCAAAGAAAATCATCTCCAGAAACTCGGTCTACAAACTGTACAGTGTACACTGTGTGTGTACAAACTTGTTGAAATTTTTTTTTTCGCCAAGTAGATTTCAGCACTTTTCTAAAGTGTGTAATAATTGCGTGGTGACGACGTCAGTTGTTTTGTGCGTCGCGTGATAACCTTCGTTTGTTTTTGGCAGTTTCCGACCGGACGACCGTGTATTGGTAACATACAGCACGCGATACAACTATCCTGTTTTATTGACACTTGGGAAAACCTTGCATTTTGTTTACTCAGATTCACCCGAAAAGCTAAAACCGGATGGTGAGAAAACTGATTAGTTTTTGTAATTTTTTCTCAATGACCCTTTTTGGATGCTATGAGTCTGTGCTTTTATGCCACCGACACCAAGTGTGTATTTTCAGATTTTCACGAGATGCCGTTTCTCCCCGCGCGTGTCATCAGCAAGCAGTATTGCATGGCCAAAAAAGGCTCCAACCGTTTCAGCGTGCCTGTCGACACCAAGTTTTACCGCGTCAAAATCGCGCTTTTGCCAACTTCACCAACTTAGCGGGAGATTTCCTGTGGTCGCGGGTCGACTTGGATTTATATTCGGACATGTTCGCTTTGATTGCTGATGAGCGGTCACGTGACTGGTATTTTTGTCAAGGTGTTAGCATTATAACTGTGATTTGACAACTGCCATTTTTTGTCTCTAAAATCTTGTGTGAGTGTTTTATGTAATTGTGAAGGTCGGCTTCACGTGACATGCCTTTAACCAGCATCGGCGCTTGCGACAGTTTTTGTAAAGTCGTTTTATGCGATGACTGTCCTTGATTAAAATGCTTGGTGTACTTTCAGTGTGTTTTCTACGTGTTTGTGTAACAATGACGTGATGTTTATAGAACTGCAAAATATGAACGACTTTCTCGGTCTAATGTTGTTTGTTTTTTACTTGCAAGTAATGTGAGTACAACTGAAGTGTTAAATTTAGTTCAACGGTTATATAATTAAAACCTCCTGTTTTTAAAAATGTAAAAACGTTTCTTTCCGATTAAAAGTTCTTAGGTTAAGGAAGAATTAAATTTATCGGTTAGAGTAGATTATCAAAAACTTTGCTAGTAAATTGATTTACTAAACGTCTATCATTTAGACGAAAAGTAGTTGTAGCCTACATTTTTTAAGGTTAAAAGAAAACTTTTGACTCTAGCCAAGCATTTGCTACAGCACAAAAAGTAAATTTTTAAAATTTAATTTGGATGGGAATGGAGGATAAGTAGAAAATACTGCAAAAGAACTTAAATCAAATAAATGTTAAAAAAATTTTATTAAGATGATTCGACATTATATTACGGAAGCTCTGCCCCACATTAAACTGACCAAAGTTTGAAATAATATTTTTAGGCCAGTAATTTACGACAGTTTTTCAAGCTTTTTCCGAAAGGTATTATGTACAAAATCTTATAAAAATCCAAGTTTGCTCGATGAGAATTGTTTACAAACAAAATTCTTGAATTGATTATTAGAATACCGTACCAAAAAAATTTTTACCAGAGTCTTCAAATAAAACATTATGAATTTGTCTATGCATCTGCCTAAAATTTTGACGGTTTCCATTCTCAAAAGTCATTTTTTTATTGCTCTATTTACAGGACTCGCAAGAAAACGTTGGGGGTGTTAAATTAAAAGCAATCCCAAATAAACCCGACTTTTGCTTAAGAAAATAGCAAGATATTGCTCTGCTGTTAAAATTCAATATAAGCTTTTAATTTTCATTGTGTTATTACTACTAATTTAGAGCTGCTTGGTAAGATTTCTATGCGTAGGAAGTATTCAAAGTGTATTTCCCAATGACACCCGGAAAAATGAAATTAGAAATTGAGCCAAGACCTTGCCGATCGCTTTATACCAATACCTTTTATTTAAACCCCGCCATAAAATACGAAAGAAAATCTGAAAATTTTGTAAGTACTGGAAAGCAGAACAGAAAAAGGGAAGAAGCAGCAAAATGATAAATGTTATGGCACGCGATTAAGATAAAAACAAATATTGTGCATGGTTGCAGCACTTTTTCAGAAAGGCAGAAGATTAAAAAGAAAAAATAAAACAAAAGTAAAGCTTATCCGAATCATTGACGCTGTTGTGTTGGTGAAAAAAATGTAGCGGGATACAGATCAGGTCACTGGCAAAAAAACCTACCCAAAAAAATCTTGTCGCTGGTCAAAAGAACCCCTTCACTGATATGACAAGGCAAAAGAATTGAAGCTAAGATCAAAAATTAACATAAAAACTAATAAAATAAATAAAAGCACAAATTGCAATGCACAAATGTGTAGAAATAATTTGAAGCTTGTAGTTGAATGTAAGCAATATTTGAATCTGGTTTGTTATAAAATTTTCTATGACTTGTGATGTAAAAAAAGTAAAAGTGAATGTCATCTTACAGAATACGAATTTTCTTAAAAAGAAAAATGAGCACTAGGAAACAGGATTTTTGAAGTTTGTAATAAGTAAGAGAAATGAATCGGGAAGTTAAAAATTCAAAAGGAATTGGTTTAATCCGTTTAGTGTTTCTTTTAGAGACTGTTATTAGGAGAGAAATATTATTCCAATAAATTCAGGGATACCTAAACGTAGTTGTTTAAGTATCCCTGAATAAATTTTAATGATTGTTGATTAACAGTAGATTGGCAAAAACTGGTAACAACATTACTGCTGCTTCGGTTTTCATGAAATAATTTTTAGATAAATTGTCAAAAGCTTGAGGCAGTAGGTTTTTATGGTGTTTGAACAGAAAAATATCAATTTCTGCTTTGTGCATATGTTTTATTTTAATTAAATTTTGTGCTGACGATTAAGCATTTTTTTATGAGAAAGATTAAAAATAATTCTTATGCATTTGTTGAACAGTCTTTGTAATTTGACAATCAACGTTTCATTTCTAAAGCACCAATTTGGTATAAAACCACGTACCTTCCACGGGGCAAAAATTTGGGCAAAACCAGAATTTTTCAAGCAGCAATAAAAATTTGAGCAAAATCAGACATTTTAGGGCAGCGACAAGGAATCGTGTGGGCAAGATTTAAGGTGAAGATCTTCTTTTTAGAGACCTTTATGTTTTTGGGACAAAAATCGAAAAATCAGAGACCGAATCTAAGTGCATGGAGACTTTTTTTGGATTTCACCCCAAATTTTCGGCTGGTATGCGTGTGTGGCTCATGATGAGAGAATAATAGAATGTCAGTAGGCCTAGGATTACAGTCCCGTTTTTTAGGCCTTGTCCCGGTGCCCCGCCCGGTTGACCAAAATGTCCCAGTTTTTCCAATTTTAAGTGAAGACTTGTTTTTTTTTTAGAGATCATCATGATTTTGGGAAAAATAAGGAATTACGAGATCAAATCGAAGTGAAGACCTTTTTTTTATTTAGAGATCACTATGATTTTGGGACAAAAATAGCGAAATTTGAGATCAAATCGAAGTGAAGACCTTTTTTTTAGATATCACCTGATTTTGGGAACAAAAAATTAATAAAAACGGTCTAAAAGTCCCGCGATTTTTGATGAGTTTCAAAAATGTGCCGCAAACGGAAAAAGGTTGAAAAACACTGGCTTATCCTATTAATTTAGCCTTCAGTTTTTTTGCAAAAATTATTTTTTTATATATCTGATAAAGGCCTTTGTTCTGAAGCGTCCCGGTTTTTAATTGCAAAAATATCGTAAGTCTAAGTAGGCCTAATGTTTTTTCATTTAAATTTGATCTGACACTTAATATTCCGCAAAATATTTTTCTTAATTTTTTGTTTATTAACATGATATGTTTATTTGAGGGCAATGTTCATTATAACAATGCGTCAAGAAGTTTTATCGAATACACTCTTTCTATGTTACAGCCTCTCAAGGTTAAAAAAAAGTTATCCATGAGGCTGTTTTAAAGTTAAGCGTTCTGAATCATATGTAGGCTATTTTGTCCTGTCAGAATTTAGAAAATTTTTTTTGGCAATTACCTGTTATCAATGTTGAAGAGTTCTATTTTCCCTTTTTTAAATAAATACTTGGTATTTTTTCTTGCGGTAAGATAATAGTATTATTGCAAAGGACAGACAATGAGGAAATTGTTTACACACGGTAGGTAATAAAAATAAATGCACCAGTACAGAGCCTTGAGGAACTACAGAAGTTAATTTGTTCGTAGTAGTTGATATTACGCCACAACACTCGATCTGTTAAGGTTAAGTCCTTCGATTAAGGCAGTGGTTCTCAACCTGTGGTACGTGAGACCTTTTTAGGTGGTACGTGAATAATTTTTAGATTCCGTAAAAATCCAACACTCCGAATAAATCGTGTTTTTTAGATATGCGAGATTTTCAGTGAAGACCTTTTTTTTAGGGAACATATGAGTTTTGGGACGAAAATTAAAAAACTAGAGCGAGATTTTCAGCCGTTGCCCAGCATGCCCTTGCCCAGCAACCATACATTAATAGAGACATTTTTAACTTTCCTTCTAACTCTCAAATTAAATGAAGTAAAGTCACTATTCCTGATTCTTCATTCCCATTTCTTGTTGACACCAGTTTGGGAATGACATATACTTTTGGCGCCTTCTTTAGAGGAACAAATAATTAAACATTATCATTTTCTTAACCATCCAGGCATCAATGCCACCCATCACCTTATTAAATCACGGTTTGTATTTAAAAATATGAGAGGTAAAGTAAGTGATTTTGTTCGTTTTTGCGTGTGCTGCCAGCGATCAAAAAATACACGCCATGTTGTTTCTGCCAAACTTCCCGTAGCCATGCCTAATAGTCGTTTTGAAAGAATCAACTGTGATACTGCTGGCCCCTTTTCACCTTATAATGGCTTATGCATTGACCCTTTTACTTGGATAGAGGCATTTCCTATGCCTGATCAAACTACTACTTCTATCATACAAAGCTTAAACTTTCACATGCAATACTTTAGTGTACCTGCCGAGATACATACAGATTCTGGATGGCAATTTACTTCATATTCTTTTAAACAATATTGCCAATTTATGGGTACTGTACATAATATCAGCAGTGTTCAATACCCCGCATCTAATGGCTTGACTGAAAGAGCCATCAAAACTGTCAAGATTCCTCTTAGAACCAAATTAGATTTCTCTCAGTGGGGATACCATTTGTCTATCATTATTTTATCCCTCAATTCTCAAATTAAAGAAGATTTAAAGGCCAGTCCTACTGAATTACTTTATGGTCAATGTCTCAGACTTCCAGGTGACCTATTTATTCCCTCTGCTTAGACTCATACTCCTTTAGCTTCTGAACTTATTGACAGTATGAGGCTCTTTGCAGTTTCTTTACAACATATTTCCACAAACGTTCAACAATCTGACCCTGTTCACTTGCCTAACACTTAAATACTTGCTCTCATGTCTTTATTAAAAATGACCCGATTTATCCCAATCTTACCCCTACATACTCCGGTGCTTTTGAAGTTGCACTCGAAACAACCATATTTTGAAAGTTTTAAAAAGAGGCAAAATTATTTCTCTTAGCATAAATAATGTCAAACCTGACTTTGTGCCAACTACTTAATTCTTCACACAATGACCCTACAAACGAAAATGTCATTAATTATTTTCGACCTCACAGATCTATTAATTTACCCTGTAGACTTAGAGATTATGTTGTTGTCGGTTTGACCAGATTAACTTGTTATTTTTCTTTACTCTATTATCTGTGCATCATCATTGTAAATTGACATGACTAAGCCTACATCGGCAGCGTGGTCGAGTAGTTAAAGTGCCAGGATCGTGACCAACATGATCTCAGTTCAAAACCTACTCGCGCCATTCTGTTGTATCCTTGGGAAAGACACTTGACAGCACTTTCCCCTGCTTGGTGGTCTTGGCAACCAGTTCTAAATTAAAGTCATACTGTATCTGTATTAAAATTTCAAACGGACTGCGATATCTTGGCATCTCCGGAAGCAGGTCGGGGTAATTGCTTGACCTATGTATAGCGCCTCCGGCGCTTTCCTGCGAGTCAGGAGGATAAATGTAGATATAAAATAAAAATAAAATCATTAATAAACTGTCAAGTGTAGAGACTAGGAGATTACATTTGTATAGACTAGGTGATTACATTATCATGTACTTTTATTGTTTATTTTATTTTTCTTTATTTTGTATCTCTTGCATAATTGACTATTTAGTGGTATAGACTGCAACTGCTTATGTGCTACACCATCTTTAATACATAGTCAACTTGCTTTGCCTATTTAATGTTTTTTGTACCTTATGTACCTCCTTCATTTTGGTTGAAGGAATATATTATGATATCCTCATAGTTATTTTATTAATTTTTATGTATATCTTCGCATGTATTTTTCCAGTTTGCTGTACGTACAGTACAATATGTATAATAGAGTACAATATCTCTTAACCACTTGCGGACGGTATTTTTTTTTCGAATTTTAGAAAAAATTTTTACGCGCATTTTATAGCGACTATTTCACACTTTATATTTCACAGAATATTTACTGTATAAGACTAACTAAATTAACTTTTTTAAACCTCATTTATTAAAACTAAATACAAGACTGAAAATGCGTCATTCGTCATTCGTCTTTTGGCAAAAGTTTACATACGCGTATATATACGTCATCCGTCCGCAAGTGGTTAAGTGTTTAAATATCTCAAATTGTTTTCAAGAAGACCTTATTACAGCGGTTCTCAATTGGGGGTACTCACACCCCCAGGGGGTGCGAGAAGGGACTTCTTGGGGAGCAAATTTCTCTGCCAAACTTCTCTTCTCTACAAAAAAACAACACATCAAATGGTGCAAGGGGTGCAAAAATGATTTTTTCTTCCTGACAGGGTGCGAGCTTCTAAATGAATTGAGAACCGCTGCTTTATTGTGTTAATCATATTATTCTGTTATATAAGTTAATAATGTCTAAAGTCATACAAACTGATATTTTTTGTGCATTGATAGTTGCATAACTTTGGTCAGAGGGGAAATCTGTAGCGGGATAGTATCCCACTACAAACTGTAAATATGTATATACAGTATGCAATTTAAATTATGTATTTGGCAATCCGCTTCTAACAAAAACCTTTTTTGTTTGTCTCTTGTTTTGATAAAATGTAAAATGTGGAATCCAACGTGATCATGAAGACATCCTCAAATGTTAATAAAATTTTTAAATTTAATTAATTTCGAGGACTAAATGTTGTTACTGACAAGCCTAGAAAACTTAGATAGCAACGTCGTTTACACAAGGTCAGGGTAATGGCTTGCCCCATGGATTAGCACCTCTGTCGCTTTCCTGCGAGTCAGAAGGATAAATATAACAATAAAATAAAATAAAAATAAAACGAAAGTCTGAAACCAAATTGGTTATCGAAGAATAGCCCAGGAAACATAGGGTTATTGGCCGGATACTGTTTCAGTATAGTACAGTATCGGTTGTATCGGTATCGGAAAAAGATAAGCAAACATTATTGGACCAATATAGTTTTATAATCGTATTTTTGTATAAATTAGTATAGTATGCACTATATTGGACCGTAGTTTTAGAATCGTATTTTTGTATAAATTAATATAGTATGTACTATATTGGTCCAATACAGTTTTTGTAAAGTATTTTTAATTTAAAGTTGGTTTAAAAATTTTGTTAAACATTGGTAAAACAATGTTGCTCCCCCGCAGTTAGAGTTTTGTAATGTGACATAAATTCGTACAGTTTTTACGGTACGTGACCCACATAGTTTGTGTATTGATTTTTGATAATAATTTTGATGTACTAATAAAACAGCATTAAATTGGAAAAATATTATCGATTTGATACAGTTTTGATGTCGGAACACAATACAAATGTTTACTGTTTCTGTGGTATTGGACTAATATAGTTTTAGAATCGTATTTTTGTATAAATTAATATAGTATGTACTATACAGTTTTGGTCCAATACAGTTTTTGTAAAGTATTTTTAATTTAAAGTTGGTTTAAAAATTTTGTTAAACATTGGTAAAACAATGTTGCTCCAGCGCAGTTAGAGTTTTGTAACGTGACATAAAATCGTACAGTTTTTACGGTACGTGACCCACATAGTTTGTGTATTGATTTTTGATAATGATTTTGATGTATTAATGAAACGGCATTAAATTGGAAAAATATTATCGATTTGATACAGTTTTGATGTCGCAACACAATACAAAGTTTACCGTTTCTGTGGTATTGGACCAATATAGTTTGTGTATTGCTTTTTGATAATGCTTCGATGTACTGATAAGACGACATTATTAAAATTTTAAAACATTATTAATTTAACAGAAGTTTGCTGTTTTAATTTATGCAATTATGCAATTTAATATTATTAATCTAATTAATACAATTATTGTTTTATTAAGATATTAGCGCAGGGGTGACAAACCTTTTTTTGTAAATGCCAAAATATATAAAACATTTTTTATCAACTTAGTACCGTGCCGAATTGAAGTGAAGATGTTTTTTTTAGACATTACCATGTAAAGTAGGACCTATTTTTCTCCCAAAATCATGGTGATCTCTAAAAAAAAGATCTTCCCTGCAATTCGATTTCGCCTTTCTCATATTTAATAGGGAAATTGTTCTAAATTGTCCGTGTCAAAAAAATTTAATTTTACCCAAAGAATTCCTTGTCTTTGTCCAAAAAATTGATCGTGCCAGTAAAAAATCTGCGCGTGCCATAAATTTGCCCTCCTCTATTAATGTATGTTGTTTTTTGGTATTGAACCAATTTAACTCATGTATTGATTTTCGGTAATTAAACGTTTACCGTATATCAGGGTGGTCGAACATACGGTGCGCGGGCCGCATGTGGCCCGCGCACCTTTAAAATGCGGGCCGCAAAGTGTTGCAATTATTGTAACCACTCTTAATAACACAAGTAAATGTTGTTTTTATTTTAAATTTAACAAAAGTCTAACTTTTAATTATACTTTTTGGGAGATTGCGGCCAGCACTTTTATTAGGATGAAGAAAAGTGGCCCTCTACTTATTTGAGTTCGACCACCATGCCGTATACTAATCAAAAAGGATTTCCAGTGACAAAACATTGTTGGCATGAAACAATTTGGATCTTGTATCTTGCACAAGTATGTATTTCTTTTATGTTATGGGGAAATGCATTGTGTTTCGATTTTATTTAAGATCCTTTTTTTGAACTTATCAATCTCGGTTTATTTGCTTTATACGATTTTGTGTCGTTATTTACTAGTTCCGTTAGGTAGCGCTAAAGTAAAAGCTTTAAATTAAAGTATCTTAAATTCAAACATTTTATAAAACATTTTTTAGACTAGTTTAATTTTGCAAATATAAAATAAATTACTTATAAATTTATTAAAAGCTATTGAAGGTATAGGCTGCTATGTGTTGCATAACACAAACTTGATTTTAACTTTACTGTTGTAACTTATTATATCATACATTTGTTATAATTACCATTTCTGTTTTAACATTCATTGCCAAATCACCAGACCTATTATAAATAAATTAAATTAAAAATTATTTACAAAGAATGAATTATATTGAATTAATCTTTTCATTGACTTTAAAGTGAGGATAAATTACTGTATTTGCCATGCTGCGTGATTGATGAAATAAAAACTAAAAAATAAAGAATTTGCTTTTAAAAGCAAATGTTTCATTTAAAACTCTTTTGCTTATTGAGTAGCCTTAAAAAAAGCTGTTTTGAAAAAAATTGAACGTTTTTGTCTAGCTCTCTTCAGGAGGTCTCGCTGAAATGAATTCAAGAACTGATGTAGTATTTGAAAAGATTTTTTTTCCTTTCTTTTACACTTATAACAATTTACGTTTGTAAATAAACTCTTTCTGTCTGCACAAATTAGGTTTTTGAAGAGTTATAAAAATTGATTCTAAAACCGATAAATGAAAATTGGATCGTGCTTTAGAAAGAATAAAAAATTGATTGTCATTACATTGAGATGCACATTTTGGTTTATGTAATAAATGGTTTACAATCGCTGAGTCACAATGCGATGTTGAATTAGTTGGTTTTCCTAGGCGTTCTGGTTGTTTACGTTCTTGACCGATTCTGTTCCAAATAGACCTCGGAACATGCTGGCACAGGGCCGGCCTTAGAAGTTGCGGGGCCCAATTAGTTGGATGCTTGCGGGGCCCCTCTATACTATTTATTATTGTGCATAAAGAAGAAAAGAATTGCAAGTGTAAAGTGGCCATTCTCAACCTTTCTAATATTTTTTTATATATTCTTCAGAAATTTTCTATATCCTAAAAATTTCTCAGGGCGAAAAATTAGATGGTAACTATTAATGAAATCATTAAGTGAAAATTTATGCTACAGCATGAATGAAAGATAGCTCAAAACATAACTTTACACGTGGTATGTTTATCCCTGTGCAACAATAGAAAAACTAAATGGTATCGAAATGAATTATTTTATAATCACTTACCACCAACTCATAGTGGCAGAGCTACACAAAGACATTTAGAAGCAGACTTTTCTTGCTTTCTTCTCAGCAAAGTTTTTAAGAATTTTGTCAAAGTTGATGTCTCTACTGACCGGAGATTCTATAGACAGACGTGCCAAATTGTTCAAACGTTCTTGGTGGATTACTGACCTAAGGTACGTTTTAATTAACTTGAGCTTAGAAAAGCTTCTTTCCCCGGAAGCAACAGTCACTGGAATTGTCAGCAATATTCTGAGGGCAGTGAACAAATTGGGAAATGCAGTAGACCTCTCGTTACAAGCAAGATACTTGTTCCGTTCCTAAAAATCGCCCAAATTATGTAGATTCACAATCTCATAAAAAATATCTTTGATTTTGCTTTGGTCCGGCTCAAATAGCCGAAGAAATAACAGTTTTATGAGCAATTTAAATAATTTATTTTTATTTACAAGAAAAAATGGCAACACCGCTTATTTTTCACGAAATTTAAAGTAATTTCCAGAACTATCCGATTGACCTGTTTTGATTATGACGTAATAGTTGTTTGCTTTGGAGAATGTCAGAACATTCGAGTAATCTTACTGAATGGTATAAATACGATTCGCTGAAAAGCAGTATTATTATAAAATTGGATGTTTCGTTGTGGTAACTTAAAATTGGAAAATTGTTAACTGTGTGAAGTCATAGTTTTTGAACGCAAGTCTTTGGTGGTCTACGTGATTGTGAAGAATTAAGCTATTGAGCTTTAACCTGTTGCTTTGATTTATACTATTCGGGCTCCTAAGTGGATTGGAGCATATTTCTTAATAAAGAAGATATTGTGGTAGTCTGAGCTGTGATTTAGCTGGACTATATTTTTGCTGTCGCTGGTTCGAAGGTCAGATCCAGCAAGAAGATTAAGAATTATCGTTTAGTAGACACCGAGATTGTGTTATTGGCGAGGCCTTCTTAGCAGGCGCCAAAAAAGGTAGACGATTAAACAACGTACTAAGTTACCAAATAAATTCTACAAAATTTCAAAAAACTTTTTAACATCGGAACAAAATTTAAAAAACTTTCCAAAATTTAGAAAACTAAAATTTGTGGAAGTAACAAAATTTCAAAAACTATTTACTAAATTTCTCCAAAATTTCAAAAACTTTTCGCAAGGTTAACAAGCAAATTTCAAAAGATTTTTTACAAGCTAACAAGTAAATTTCAACAAGTAAATTTTTAAGAAGATCAAGTAAATCTGTTATATAAGAAGAGCTCTTAAATTGAATAACCTACTTTGAATAAAACTGTTGGTAAAATTGCTTAATTTAATTGAACTGTGAGAAAAGAATAAATTTAATTTGAAGACTCCAGAGGGGAATTGCAAGAAAATTCCTCACAACTAAAGGTACCGTGGAATTTGGATTTTCTAATTAAGCTGTGAACTGGTAGTTTGTTTCTTTATTAATTTGTGGTAATTGTGATTTATTTCATTTGGTAGTGTATTTACTGTTAAGATTTTTAGCCATGTCTAGTAAAGATATTGACGTAGGGCTGCCCGATGTTGGCCCGTCTGGTTTGGGGTTAGATGAGGTTGTCCCGGGGGGGGTGAAGGTTGGTACTCGCTTAGGGATGACCACTAGATCTATGGCCAGGGGGGTAGATAATGATGGGATTATTGACCCAGAGGATAGTGTCTCCAACTTGGGGTCTAGAGCTTCATGTACCTCTGTTTTGTCTGAAGCACAAATTGAAATTCAACGGCAGATGGAGACTAATCGCATCATGGCTGATTTAAGGTTAGCCAAACTGGCCCGAGAGGAAAAGGAAAGGCAGGCAAAACTGGCTCTGTAGGAAAAGCAAGCACAACTGGCCCGAGAGGAAAAGGAAAGGCAGGCACAACTGGCCCGGGAGGAGAAAGAGGCAGAGCTCAAGGCAGAGCTGGCCTTAAAAGAGGCAGCATTAAAGGCTGAATTTTTAAAGAAGGACTTGGAATGCCGTAAGTCACGGTCTGGTTCTCAAGTCAGTTCAAGGCGGTCAGCCCACACCGGAACTGATTTACTTCTTGAAACCCATGGTGGGTATTTGAATAATAATAGTCAGCAAAGTAAGGCTGTGATCTCTGGTGGTGGTGGTGAGACTGGTGATGTGTTACTCCCCAAGACTGCTGTCCGGGAGAATTTAACCTTGCAGAAGTTTTCTGACTCAAATAATTTGCTAGGTAGCAATGATAGGTCTCTGCGAGGCAATGTGGCTTTTGGGGCCGCCCGAAGTGTGCCTCCTGACTTTGAAAAATATGTAGTTTCCCCTGGTGTGTCGTCTGGTCGGGCCGAGACATGCCCTAAAATTTGTGGTCAATATGGTAAAAGTGCTGTTGAATATGATGGTGGTGTTAAAAATAAGTATGTTAGTGCTGCCTTACCTGCTGTTACGAATGCTAGATCTTGCAATGTTGGTGGTTTAAATTGGAATAATGGATTGTCTCCTGTGCAGTCAGGCTTGACTCAGCAGGACAGTTTCTTTCAATATCAAAATCGTCGTACTTTTATAGATAAGGCATCTTTGATTAATTACAACGGAAGTAATATGCCATATATTTTCTTTCATAATCGCATTAAGGCTTTAATGGATAGTTGTCCATTCGAAAATTCACGTTTAACTTTGTTGCAAGCTGCTTGTGTTGGACTTGCTGGCCAAAATATTTCTAATCTGGTTGCTGACACACCTGGCCTGTCTGAGGCTAGGCGCATTGAAATGTCTCTTGAAAGATTGTCCCAGAGATTTGGTGTTAGAGGTGGTTTTTATGCTGAACCGGAAATCCGCAAGTTTCGGTATGGAGATAAATTAAAATCAGATTCGGCCTTTGCACTAAAAGAATTTAAAGACCAATTGTCTCAATGTTTGCTCTATGCCAAAGCTTATAATCAACCAGATAAAGTAGAAGGTCGTTTTGTATTGGATTTGGCTAAGCGTTTGCCAGATGTAACTAAAAAAGAGTTCTTAAAGTTTTTGGCAAATCGGTTTGGACACACAAATGAGCCTAGTTTTGAAAGCTTATTTGATTTTATAACGGAAGAAGAATCTTACAAGTCGACAGATTTTGGTATTTCACTTCTAAATGCTTCAAGTGAATTGCGCAAATTCGAAAAGCCCCATGATAAAAGTAAAAATGCTTGCCCAGTAAGACAAACTTCTGTTAAATCACCTAATCTCCCAAGAAGGTCTGATATAAATGATAAACAGAAGAAGTCTCCAACTACTAATAGTCGACCAGAGCATCCTATGTGCATCTACTGTTCTTCGAAAGGGCTGGTTGAGCATCATTATCTGTCAAATTGCTCTGAATTTTTGCATTTGACACCTATTGATCGCAAAGATGTAATTGTTAAATCTGGTCGGTGCTTGAACTGTCTGCGTAAGCATTTTGTTAAAGATTGTTTTGCCCCCAATAGCTGTAGACAATGTGGAGCTGCATATAGTAGAAAGCACTCTCTCTTGTTGCATGATGCCTTTGTTACACCATCTCAAGCATGTGAGAGTGGTGATAACACTTCAGAACCTTCAGTTACTGTGCGCAAAGTTGGTATTGGGAGTGTGAAGGCTGCCTTTAGTCGTGTCACTGCTGCCCGCATAATGAACCCTGTAAATGATAAAAGCAGGTTGGTGTATGTACAGCATGACCCAGGGTCACAGGTTACTCTGGTCTCAAACAAGCTGGTACAAGATTTAGGTCTAACTGCATTTGATAATGTTTCATTTGAAATGCAAACAATGACTAGTTGCAAGGCTACCATGGCAGATTTAGTCAAGTTTAATGTGCAGTCATTGCATACTGGTGAGATCTTTGGTAATGTGGTGTCAGTGGTCAATGAACCTTGGAGCGATGATGAAAATACTTTGCCTCATAAACAGGACTTGAGTGTGTATGAGCACTTTAATGATATTGAAATTGTTTGCTTGGATAATTGTCATAGTGTGGATGTGTTACTGGGCAATGATAATGCCCATCTTATGTATGCCAAGCAAGAACGAATGGGCAAGAGTCAAACTGACCCGCACGCACTACTCTCTCCATTAGGCTGGTTAGCCGTTGGCGGAAAAACATCCTTAAGTGAGGTACCTGTCAAAGTCTTAAGAGCCAATGTTGAAGACAAGCAAAGCAAGACATTAAACTTGCAACAGGCTATTGACAGAAAAGATGCAGAAATTGCTGAATTGCATAGTGTTGTTAAAGATTTAGCTGTTGAAGATGAGATACCTCAATGGTCTCGCACTGATACTATTGCCAGTCAATTGGTAGAGCCCTGCATAAAGGTAAAAGATGACCGGTTTGAGATTCCTGTACCTGTGGTTGAGAAAGCAACATTGCCTAATAACTTTGAGTTAGCACACGAGCGACTGTCTGCCCTGCGTAAGAAGGCCCTTCGACAACCTGATCTTAAAAAATTTTTAGTTGAATCTATGGCAGAAATGCAGTCCAATAATTACATTGAACGTGTGCCTGATGCTGATTGTGCGAATGACCAAAAATGGTATCTACCTTATTTTGTTACCTCTCAAGTTAAGAAGCGTATAGTGTATGATGGAAAGGCCAAGTTTAAGGGAACCTGTGTGAATGATATTATTATGTCTGGACCTGATCTTCTAAACCCCTTGCTGCATGTTTTAACCAGGTTTCGCTTAGGTAAGTATGCTTTGATGTCAGATGTCACAAAGTGTTTTTTCCAAATTCAGTTGCCGGCTGCCCAAAGAGACCTATTTCGCTTGCTGTGGTTTGAAAATAATGATGTAGAAAGAGGTAAGTTGGTATCCTACCGTTTTCGAGTCCATCCTTGGGGCATCAAAAGTAGCCCCTACATTGCCTGTCTTGCATTTAAGAAGCTTGTTGAGGAAAACCCCACATGTGCTAGTGATATGACCCTTCAAAATATACTGCAGAACATGTATATGGATGACCTTATTTTTTCAGTAGATAGTTTAGAGAGTGCACAGACAATCACAAATGAGGCAGTGAGTCTATTTAAAAGTCGTGGATTTAAACTGGTTAAGTGGAGTGCCAATAGGGACACTATGAGTGTTTTGTCCTCTTTAGGTCCTGAACTTTTGTCAGCTTCCATAAGAGAATTAGACTTGTGCGGTGAAGAGCTAGCCTTGCCTTCTGCCAAAACCTTAGGCTGTGTCTGGGATCCTGACTCAGATGAGTTGCGCATTGACTGTTCATTGAAGCCTCTTGGTAAGTATACACGTAGAACCATGCTCAGTCAATTAGGACAGAATTTTGATCCACTGGGATTTGGGTCCCCTTTATTAAAGCACGTTTGATCTTGCAGCAGTTGGCTATAGATAAATATGATTGGGATACAAAAGTCCCAGATGAGATTGTTAGAGAGTGGGATGCATGGCTGCATTCACTTTCATTGCTGCAGAGTTTTTCGCTTCCCCGGTGGTTATTTTTAAATAGCGATATACCTTGCTCAATTGATGATGTGAAATATGAGTTGCATGGGTTTAGCGATGCGTCAAATCAAGCTTTTTCTTCAGTGATATATCTGCGCAGATTAGTTAACGGTGCACCTAGTGTAGCCTTTATTTTTGGTAAATCTACAATTGTTCAGCGGCATCAGTCATCCTGGCCCATTGCAAGAAAAGAGTTAACAGCTGCCGTAAACACCTCCAAGTTGATGTATCAAGCAAATGAGGCTTTGAAACTGGACATTAGTAAGAGATACTTCTGGTGTGATTCTAAAACTGTGTTGTCTTGGATAAAGAATCCAGATTTACGCCTAAATAAGTTCATCACCAGACGAATTGACCACATCCTAATGCTGTCAAATGAATCAGACTGGAGATTTTGTCCAACAAATGTAAATGCTGCTGATGTAGGGTCTCGCCCCAATCTAATCTTGAAAGAAGAGTCACGTTCTCTTTGGCTAAATGGCCCACCATTCTTGGCTAAGTATGGTGAGCCGGAAATACCTGTCCCAGAGCTTGTGCCCATACGAAAGATTGACGTCAAAAAGGATGAAGATCTGAACCAAATTGTGGAAGATAAGTTGGAAAGACTGATTGACAGCTCATCATCCTTATATGTATTGCAGAAGCGAGTGGCATATCTTCTATCTTTCCTGGATTATATTCGAAGCAAAGTCCAAAAGAGTAAGTATGTCCCTCCAAAACTGGATGCTTCTTGCTTAATTAGGGCACTAGAAAGAATTGTGATCTTTGTCCAACGACGCATCTATGGTAAGTTTATTGAATCCCTAAGTGAGAAATCTCCAGATGCCTTTGATGAAATTATCAAGTGCTTAGAAAAGAAAACAGC
This sequence comes from Diplosoma virens, assembly GCA_963680785.1. Taxonomy (NCBI): domain Eukaryota; kingdom Metazoa; phylum Chordata; class Ascidiacea; order Aplousobranchia; family Didemnidae; genus Diplosoma; species Diplosoma virens. The sequence continues at coordinate 12,438,903 of OY796892.1, forward strand.
ACCTGAAATTAGAAAAAGGGTAAAAGAGTTACGCTCTCTGAAGAAGTTTCGGCCATGCTTAGATGACAAAGGTGCATTGCGTATAGAAGGCAGGTTAAATAGCTCTCCTGATATTGTATTTGATGCTAAACACCCACTCATCTTGCCATCTAGGCACAGTTTAACAAAGCTTGTTATCTTGTGGTATCATCATTTGAATTGTCACAGTGGAGTGCAACACACTTTGTTGTCAACTCGACAAAAATTTTGGATAGCTAATGGTAATGCATCAGTACGAAGATACGTGAATGAGTGTGGTGTGTGTATGATTAAAAAGGCACAGCCTGTAAGGCAATTAATGTCAGATTTGCCACAGTCACGTATTACTGCAAACAAAAAGCCCTTTTTTTACTGTGGTCTGGACTATTTTGGGCCCATGACATTTGTGGAAGGTAGAAGCCACAGGAAGGCCTGGGGCCTCTTATTTACTTGTATGTCATCAAGGGCCGTGCATGTTGAATTGGTGACTTCCCTGACTTTGAGTGAGTTTATACTAGCTTTTACCCGATTTACAGACTTACGAGGGCCAGTAAGTACAATTTATTCTGATAATGGAACTACATTCCAAGCTGCAGCCAAAGTGCTGCCAAAATTGCTTGAGTCTACAGAATTGAAAAATTCACTTCGTAAAAAAGGTATCAACTGGGAATTCATTCCCCCCTATGCACCCGCACAAGGTGGGGCTTGGGAAACTATGGTGAAGCAAATCAAGCATGTGATTGCTAATATACTTGAAAAGTCACAACGCAGACCCAGCTTTGTAGAATTGCTGACATACGTGGGAAGTGCCACCAAGATTGTAAATGATCGACCTTTGACCCCCTTAAGTGATGACCCTAGAGACTTTACAGCAATAACCCCTGCCTCACTCTTAACTCCCTATTCAAGCCCATATTGTGTGGTAGGTTCACCACAACACAAAGACAATTTAAGGAGAGACTATCGCTTTAATATCTCTCTTAGTGATCAGTTTTGGAAAAAATGGCTGGAGTTTTACCTACCTTGGCAACAGGGGAGAAAGAAGTGGTTGAAAATGGCACAGAACCTAACTCCAGGCCAATTGGTAATCTTAACCTCAATGGAAGATGTATCAAAACGAGGCAAATACCAACTTGGGAGGGTGCATGAGGTCATTCCCCAGAATAGAAATGGAAAGCAAATTGTGCGTAGAGTTAAAGTTGCCACTACTAGTACAGATGAAAGCACTGGTGATGTCAAAGTGGTTTATGTATTAAGGGACCTTTCTTGTATTGCCCCAGTAGACTGCCCCTTAGATAGCTGATTTTCAACTTGGCAAGGTTGACAGAGGGCAGACCCTGCCATAATATTTTTACTTGGTTGTGTTGTTATTTTCTGTGTTTTTGTTTATGTATGTGCTTCGCTTATTGGGTTTTCTATTGGAAGAATAAGACGTTCCTGTTGATAGTAGAAGACATTAGCTGTAGCCTATGCTATTTTGGCCCTATTTACATGTAATGAATCTGAGATATTGCTGCTTAAATTGTAAAAGAAAGCTGTGTACTACTTCTGCCCTTGTGATTCATAAATGCTGACTTTGAAGTTGAATTGTTGATTTGAAGCAGGCAATAAGTTGCAGCAAATATAAACTACTGATGTTTCTGTTATTCACATTTGTGCTGTATACAAGATATTGATTACAATTGGCTGCAGTGTTAAAGTTAGTGTATTTCATTTATTTATTGTGCTGTGTTTCTTTTTTATTGAGTATTGAGTTAAGTGAAGTTGTGTATTTGTACATCGAATTCAAGTGTCTTTGTGATTTGTTAAGTTGCGATTTTTCGAACTTCATTTGTGTTTGAAATTTGACAACTGTGTGTCAAATTGGGGCCGCTTTGTTCCGTTCCTAAAAATCGCCCAAATTATGTAGATTCACAATCTCATAAAAAATATCTTTGATTTTGCTTTGGTCCGGCTCAAATAGCCGAAGAAATAACAGTTTTATGAGCAATTTAAATAATTTATTTTTATTTACAAGAAAAAATGGCAACACCGCTTATTTTTCACGAAATTTAAAGTAATTTCCAGAACTATCCGATTGACCTGTTTTGATTATGACGTAATAGTTGTTTGCTTTGGAGAATGTCAGAACATTCGAGTAATCTTACTGAATGGTATAAATACGATTCGCTGAAAAGCAGTATTATTATAAAATTGGATGTTTCGTTGTGGTAACTTAAAATTGGAAAATTGTTAACTGTGTGAAGTCATAGTTTTTGAACGCAAGTCTTTGGTGGTCTACGTGATTGTGAAGAATTAAGCTATTGAGCTTTAACCTGTTGCTTTGATTTATACTATTCGGGCTCCTAAGTGGATTGGAGCATATTTCTTAATAAAGAAGATATTGTGGTAGTCTGAGCTGTGATTTAGCTAGACTATATTTTTGCTGTCGCTGGTTCGAAGGTCAGATCCAGCAAGAAGATTAAGAATTATCGTTTAGTAGACACCGAGATTGTGTTATTGGCGAGGCCTTCTTAGCAGGCGCCAAAAAAGGTAGACGATTAAACAACGTACTAAGTTACCAAATAAATTCTACAAAATTTCAAAAAACTTTTTAACATCGGAACAAAATTTAAAAAACTTTCCAAAATTTAGAAAACTAAAATTTGTGGAAGTAACAAAATTTCAAAAACTATTTACTAAATTTCTCCAATACTGTAACAGTTCTCTGGGCTTTTGCTGTTGGGTAGGGAGTACTGACTTTATTATCTCCATTTCTTCAGAAAGCATGTAACCATCAATGTCTTTTGACTGTTTTGAGATTATCTGTTAGAGCAATTTCCAGATCGGCTGAACATTTTCTGATATCATCTTTTGTCATATTTAGAAAAGTGTACAGAAATCCAAAGAGATTGTGATGTTCCTTCAGCTGCATAAACCGTGGTTGAAGAGATTGCAATGCCTTGTCAACAACTTCGTTGAAGAAGTTCACTCTAAATTCTGTTTTTGGGTCTGAAATGGGTTCATGAAACGATTCATATGTAAACATTCTCTTTTTTGTGCGTGAGTGCTTATGTGGAAAAACAGGTTCAACTTCTAACTCAGTTGCTAGTTCATTAGCATTAATCAAAGCATCCTCAAAACCTGTCTCTCGGTATGTTTTCAACCAATCACACAATCTTTCACATGATGTCAGCCCTGTGACAATATCCATAGTGTCACTGAAGTTCCTTGCTGACAAAATTTACTTGAAACAGTAAAGAGTGCCAGAAAACCAGTACAACTAAAAATTTATAGCTCCTCATTTGGCTTACTAAGGATTCAGCCTCACTTTTTCCTTGAGCATCATCGGTGCATTCTGCTAGTTCTTCTAAAGCATCACACACTCCTGTAGCTTGATATCTTACAGCTTTGACACTATCCATTCTACATTCCCATCGTGTTTCTGATAATGGTTTTACAGACAGACCTTTCACATGCTTTTTAAAAACAGTCCATCTTTTCGTCGATGAAGCAAAGATAGTGTATATACGCTGCAGTGTTCCAAAAAATGTCATAGCATCAGGGCATGTTTTAGCCGTATCTCCAAGAACAAGATTAAAGTTGTGGCACACACATGGAGTAAAAAAAGCTCGTGAATTTCTTTCCAAGAGTCGTGCCTGTACGCCAGATTTGTGCCCTTTCATATTTGCTCCATTGTCATACCCTTGTCCTCTAATATTTTCAACGTCCAGTCCCAACATTTCCAGTTCTTGTATCAGAGTGTTGAATAAATGCTCACCTGTGCTGCTTTCAACAACGATAAACTTTATGAAATGTTCATATACTCCTGCTGGTACATCCGAGTGTGAGCCATCAGCAACATATCTTAGCACCATTGACATCTGCTCTTGATGGCTGATATCAGGAGTGCAGTCAAGAATAACTGCAAAATACTTTGCTGACTTGATTCTAGCAACAATTTCCTGTAAAACAGCTTGACCCATGGTTTCAATAATTTCATTTTGAATGTTCTTGCCTAAATAATGGTTGTGAATGTCTTTGTTAATAACTTTCTGTATATGATCTTGCATAACTGGATCAAATTTTCCCAATAATTCGATAACACCAAGAAAATTGCCATTGTGTGAATTTCCAATTTGCTCCTCAGACCCGCGGAAAGCCAAGTTCCTTTCTGCCAAAAACTGTACGGAGGCAACAAGTCGCTCAAAAACTTGATTCCAGCGTTTTGTTTCTTGTCTTATTAATTTTTCATTTTCTTTATCAACAGTTAATCCAGTAGATAATCTTTGGTGCAATTCATAGCAATTGAGTGTGCTGTGCAAATGTTTCTTAGACTTTTCATGTTCCTCTAATCTTGTATGAATATTTGACCAGTTGTTAAATCCAGAAGTAGCAAGGGCAGTATCAGAATTGTCAAAAAGTTTGCAGTAGTAACAGTAAACTTTGTCACTTGATTCAGAGTATATCAGCCATGGCCGTTCTATAACTTCTCCATTTTTCAGCTTTCTTTTACAATGGAATTTCGAAAAATGTAACCCTTTTTCATTTTGAGGAAAATTATCAACAATAATTTTAGGTGGTCCTTTATTCACTAAATAATCTCTGACATTTTGATTTATCCTATCTGGCCATGTAGCAGGATCATCTTTTATCGCAAAACTATTGTGTAATGCTGGGTTAGAGTCCTCTTCGCTTGACTCTAAAGTATCATTGTCACCCATGTTTGTCTCAACCGGCGAATTTTGACATAATGTTGTAATTTGTTGATCGTTACTGCTTATTGAAGAAAGATTAGGTTTACCACTGGCTTCTCTACATGTCATTTCCTGAGAGCCATTTCCTTCATTGTTGTCTGACTCTACGTTTACAGATCTAATAAATTTGTCCATCGCACCTTTCTCCTTTTCTTCCTTAGCTTTCTTCGCCTTGGCTATGGCTCGTTTCTTGCTGCCACTAAGATATTTCCTGCCGATATCTCTCGGTCTTTTGCTCATATTTAAGAGAGTTTTCTTTTAAACTTTTGTACTAAGAAAACTAGCAGTGCAAAACATACACGTAAACTGATACCTGGTCCTAACGCTTACTAAGCGGCGCCAGATACCTAACTATGGATATTCTTTTGACTGTTTTATATAAGACAAACAGCCCATCAGTCAGTCACTCCTTTTTAGATTCTATCTTCATTTTAATCAAAAATTTACAGTTAACAATATCACGAATAAAACCAGTTGAAATTTGACTGACTAATTCAAAATACAATTGAGACTGTTCCAAGCGAAAAACACGTGTTGATTCTACGAGCAAGTATTTGAAAAAAAAAATGCTTTCGAATCTAGCGTGATAAGGCAAAATGCGCAAAAGTGACCTAAAGTAACCTCTACTTCACGTTGGAAAGTTAAGAGAAAAATATGTGACTACATCGTTCGTACCAATACCATAGACAGAATACTTAAATGTATGACACTCACTGGCACCCAAAAGCACGGTGTATATACGACGTAATAAATACGTTGCTGGCGAGGACGTACCACGTTTTGCTTTGATGTTTGGCGGGAAAGATACGTCATTAATTAATCTGGTTACTACTGGTTTGACTGCTGGGCGCTGACTGGCTGAGTGCACACATGTGATTGCATCAGCAATACCGCCAGAGGATCGAGATGACCGAGATTGTCGCCTTTTGAAAAAAAAATGCGGGGCCCCTCTCAGCGCGGGGCCCGATTTGGAGCAATCGGTCAAATCGGCCTAAGGCCGGCCCTGTGCTGGCAAATTCTGTCTTGCAAGCGTTGAGACATTCGACCCACGTACCGACTGTCACAGTGGCACACGTATTCATATACGACGTTACTATGTTGAATTATGAGAAGAACGTCAATAAAAAAAAAGAATTGTGATGAATAAAATAGAAGAGCAAATGTGGACTCAAGCTAGGGTTGCCAACCGTCCTTTATTGGAAAGGACAGTCCTTTATTTAACCCTTTCCGTCCTTGTCCTTTATGAAGTACAGAAATGTCCTTTATTTTAAATATCGTTTTACTTACTGCTAATTTTGCGATTAGAACGTGTATTTTAAAGTTGATTTAATTTTTGCAAACACTGAATCAACATTTTTATATTTCTAAACGTTCTCCAGCAACTTTCCAAGTTGTTTTCAAAAAAATTATTTGCCCCTCCCACCTAAATCATTAGAAGAAATGGTTTATCAGCATACTGTGAAAGGATTTTTAGTGTTATCTCTTCAAAATGGCGAAATGAAAGAAACAGATGCTCTGCAGAAATAATAAAAAATGAGCTTTTCATATTTCTGTACTTTAACTTCAAAGACAGCTGTTTAGAATTTGCTGAAAAAACAAAAGATGACCTTCAATTGTTGAAAGCAGCAAAAAGTCAAACCAAACACAATTTTAAAAAATAAAAAGATTTACACTATTTTTCATTTTTATTTTTTTATGATGCATATCAGAAGCGTGCGGTCAGGGCATGCAAGTCATGCGTTGCAAGACCAAATTTTTAGAAATTGCATGACGAACTTTTGCGCGATGAGGTAGATATCGTTCAATTCGATGAGAAATCTTACTTGTTTGGGATAAAATCTGAGGCAGATCTGAGACGAAGACCCGTTTTTTTGCGTTATTTTAGATAATACCGCGAATTTAGGACGAAAAGTAAGAAATCGGAGACTGGTTTGAAGTGATGACTTTTTTTTTGGAGATCACTGCATTTTTAGAAGAAAAAGTGCATTACCAGGCAACAATTTCAAGTGATGACCTTTTTTTAGAGAGATCATCAAAAATCTAGGGCGAAAATTGTTCTTGATCACCATGACATTACGACTAAAAGTTACAATCTCACACCCATAACATACCTATTTTCATGATCAGATTTTGGCATGCAAATTGCATGGCCAGACTCAGAGGTTACGGCACGCCACTGATGCATATATATAGTGATATAGATGGGATTCAAAATTATGTTTATATCTATTTTCCATATGTCCTGTATTGAAACTTGTCACAGTTGGCAACCCTAACTCAAGCTGACATATTTAGTGCACGGTTTGGAACGCTAAACGCCATCCTAAGCAATTACGGCTGAAACAATTTTTAACAAATTTATTTTTATTTGTTTGAAAACAACTATAGTGATGCAATCGTGCCTAAAACCTTGAGAACAAATTACAAATTTACCAAAAAAAGTTTTTTGTTGTATTATTTGTCTTTATTTCAACTTATTTCTTGGAGTACTAATATGCCATTAACAAAAATCCGTATTTAATTTTACACTTGCTTGGTATGAGAAATTTCTTAAATTTAATCTTTATTTAGTTTTAAATTATCATCATGTGACATTAAGCGTTGTTATCCAAATTCGTTTAGTCGGCTAAGCTCATCGGGCTGGTTTCCTGAAAGAAATGGTTCGTTCGAGAGGTGCCCGGGATAGGAACAATGAACACAATCTTGTCGATCATGACATTATCTATAGCGAGTATGTGCGCTAATGCAGTGCTTATTGTAGAGTAGAGATTGACACTAGCAGACGTCAACCTCCGTTAACTTTGCAGCCACCTGGAGGCTATTGTCCACTGCCATCCACTCCTCGAAGTCGGTTTGCGTCATGTCACTTAGTTTTTTAGCTACAATGTCCTCTATTGTTGTGGTTGTAGTGGTACACGAGAAACCAGCTTTCTTGAAACAGTTTTGAATTGTTTCTTCCGAAACATGCTTCCACAACAAGGCTAACAAATGCAAGGCCTCGAGCAGATTAGTTTTTAGTTTTTAAAGCACTAGATTAAAGCTTGCTAGATAAAAGCTTGCCGCGATTAAAGTGATTAAAACTAACTCACTAGATCAAAGCTTGCCGCGAAATTATGACGCAGTTCATTTGCTCTTTCATCGTTCCGACAGTTCCTGTTTCTATATTTATAGCTTTCTCAGGCCGCTAATCATCAGAGCTGGGCATTTACGCTGGAAGTTAACAAAATTAGTCTCTACGTTTGGGAAAAAATTGATAACAATAACCGATGTACTGATTACAGATGTACTGGTTGTGTCTACTTCTAGTCGGGAAATTAGTAAGTTATAGGGAAGAGGTAGGATTGGAGAGATTCATCCAACGAACTCTCCTGAAGACATTCACCAACCAGAGACGAACTTTCTGAAGTAGGGAAGAATCTTCTTTAAGAAACTAGTATCGTTATTGACGTCAGGTTATTAATACTCGTAATCTTGACTAAGTAGGTCAAAGTTAACATACGTTGGCAGTGAGGCCAACATAATTTTCGATATTACTTTGCCCCCATTCAACTAAAAGTGAAAAATGTTCAGTTTCTTTATTTTTAAATAAATTTTGCAAACTAAATGATAAAATATTGGATTCTGATTGCGATTATTTTCTCAATCTCGCTTTAAAATCAGAGATAAAAAAATAAGCTAGAAAAGTTGTTAAGTTTTAAATAGTTAAAATTTATTTAATTAAATACGAGGGTCAGTCAATAAGTAATGAGACTTTCTCAATTACTTTGGTGTTCTTGGAGTTATGCAACTGAAATTTTATGTGATGATTATGAATGGAGTTGTCATCTTATTTACAACAAAACTTGTTTATTTTCAGATTACTGTAGGTGTGACGATAAATTGAAATGACTACTAGGCTAGGAAACAGCTCATGCTTGGAACAAAGAGGAGTCATCAGATTTCTGTTGGCAGAGAGTGTAAAATCATGTGAGATTCTGTCTAGAATGCAAAGACAATATGGTCCTTCCTGTATGTCTAGAGCAAACTTCTACAAATGGGTGCAAGCATTCAAAGATGGACGCGAAAGCATTACTGATGATCTGAGAAGTGGAAGACCTGTGGATGTCTCTACCCCAGAAGCAGTACAGGCAGTTGAAGACCTGATCAAATCTGATAGAAGGGTCACTTTAGATGAAATTGCTACAAACTTGGACATCTCCCATGGCACAGTGTACGCAATTGTGCGTGAGAAGCTGCGTTTTTCAAAAGTCAGCTGTCGCTGGGTTCCAAAGATGTTAACGGATGATCACAAAATGCAGCGCCTGATGGCTTCCAGAGCATCACTACGCAGATACAGAAAGGAGGGAGATGTATTTCTATCGAGAATAGTGACAACTGATGAGACCTGGGTCTTTCATTATGAACCTGAATCGAAACGACGATCAATGGAGTGGAAGCATGTTTCTTCCCCAGTGAAGAAAAAATTCAAATCTCAGAAAAGTTTAAGGAAAGTCATGCTCACTGTGTTCTGGGACAGAAATGGGCCGATCACTATCAGTTTCTTGGAAAGGGGCAATACTGTGAACTCAGAGAACTACTGTGAGCTGCTAACTCAAGTGAAAAAAGACATTAAGAACAAACGGAGAGGACTTCAATCAAGAGGTGTGATTCTCCTTCAGGATAATGCAAGGCCCCACACAGCAGCAAGAACCCTAGCCAAAATTGAAGATTTAGGCTGGAAACTTCTAACACACCCACCCTACAGCCCAGACCTTGCACCATCTGATTTTCACCTCTTCGGCCCACTCAAAGAGAGTATGAGGGGAATTCACTTCCAGACTGATGAAGAAGTGAAGGCTGCTGTGAGCAACTGGCTAAGGACCCAGTCCACGGAATTCTATGCCAAAGGAATAGACAATCTAATATCAAGATGGAACAAGTGTGTTGCAAAGGAGGGAGACTATGTTGAAAAATAAAAAAGCATTTTTTGATTACCAGTCATTGCAAACTTGAGTTATTAAAAAAGTCTCATTACTTATTGACTGACCCTCGTAGTTAAAATCAATTTATGTACTTTTTTTGAGTAAAGCAAATTTTATTCCAATACTATGGTAGCCATGATTTCTTATGACGTAAATAATGTGTTCCTCTTTGGAATTTAAAATACGCTGTTTCTTTGAAAATAACACAATTGTAACGTTAATTTTTACTTGATTTGAAAAGTTTATGCTTATGATATTATTTGAAGTGAATTCAGATTTACTTTTTCAACACTTAATAAATAATTGATTTCCTTAAAATTGAACTACCGATCGAATAACTTAAATTAACAGCTGAATAGAAGGAATTTTTTTGATTGATTAAATATATTGTAAACCAGAAGAGATTCAGTTATTTATATTATGAATAAAAAGTTTATTATGCATTGTGCAGATAGCAACTCTTTAAAAAATGTATGTTGTAATTTTCACCAGCACAAATGAAGTTGAGTGTATTCCAAGTAATTGGCTTATTTCCGATTCTGAAGCTTAATGGCCGAATTCGGGTAATTGTGACATTGCACATGCCATAAGGACAAAGGCAAGTCCTGATCCAATGACTTGGAAATCGTATGCAATACGGTGTTTACCAAACAGCAATTGTTGTAAGTGAAAAATAATTAGTCAAACAATAACCTTTTTAATCACAAATTAAAAATTATCTTAGATACTTTCAAAGAAGCAAATAAAAAGGCAAAATTAGCCCAGGAGGAATCAGACCTTGCATCAGAAAACGACAGAACGATTACTCAAAAGTAAGATCAAAGATTTTTAAGTTGTAAATTGCTAAATTACACACAAGTAGACCTACCGAGTAAAGGTATAATTTGCTTTTTGTACTAATCTTGGCAAATGGTTCAACTATCAAAATATTATCATAAGTTGAGAAACAATGCTAATGTAAAAGTGTCAATTGTAAGCCAACTTGTTTATAGTTACTCTCCAAATACTGCATTGCGGTAAAAACAATCTTAATTGTTGCTGCAGTATAATAGTAGTGTTCTCTCCATTGGCAATTTTGATGCAAGCCTTGACAAATATACGCTTAACAGGTAACAAGTTCTATTGTATAACGTATTTCTGGCCATAGCCATGATACTGCAGACCAAAATACTCAGGGAAAGAACTGTTTTGTCAAAAATTACGCAAGCATTGTCCAAACCATAATTTGGCTTGATTTTGCAAATACGCCCAAATTTTTTTGAAAGAATCAACTTTGGACCAAAAAAAATTCACTGTTTCAAAATTAACTGCTGCACTGTATTTTTGTTTTTTGTAGGCTGGCGGAAATGTTAATCAAACGTTTAATCCCCAGCTCACCACCACAATAGCGCCAACTTTTGTGGTCAAAATTGGTTTTCGAGCCTTTATCTTAAAAATCAACGCGATGAATTTTGACTTTTGTTTAAAACTAAAATCTTTTTTAGCTTTTACTTGACATTGATAAATTAATGCTTTTTCGTTTTGATTTGAAGCAAAAGCATCCTTAGTGCTTATAAATACTTTCTTAACTTTGTGTCTTCAATACACAAAAAGCTGGACACCCAAGATTGTTTTTAACTACTGCCCCAGCCATACCATTGTGCACTTGAAAAAAACATTTTGCATGACTTGGGTAGCCTTAACAAGAAGTTTTTTGTTATAATTACAGTAGAATTCCAATTATATAGACTACAAATTTTGTAGAATACCTGTTATATAGACGACAAATTATGTAGAATACCTATTATATAGACTTTTTGAAAATAAATTTACTGTATTTTGAACATGCCATGCAAAATATTGCTTTGACTACAGATGAAACTGATGAATAAATACTATTTACTTTAAGACTAATAGTTTATATGTAAGAAATATATATTTTCAAATATTTCTTTGAGAGCAGCCGGTACATTTTTTATAGACAATACACGTTATATAGACTTGCCCGAGTCTATATAATTGGAATTCTACTGTACATCACTTTTACAAAACTTAAAACAATTCAACAATATAGTTGTACAGTACCTTCCTTTTTTAAACAGTGGGTCGAGCTAGATTGCTCTAGAGCGGCATCTTCTGACAATTGGAAAGAAAAAAGGACGGGTTTGATGATAAACGTTAATAATATATTTGATCGACTAAAACATAGCTGAAATAATTTTTGGTTTAATGCAGGTATTACTTAAGGAAAATTTTGCAAAAAAATGGTTGTAGAAATACTCTAGGGCAGTGTTTCTCAATCGGTGTGCCGTGAGAAGTTTCCAGGTGTGTCGCAAAAGATTTCGGAAACAAATTATCTAGGAAAGTCGAATTTTTTGGTTTTTGCACTGAAATGACTGAGATTCGGAGCGAAGACCCGTTTTAATTTAGAAAGAACTGGTTTTGGGAAGAAAATTGACAAGAAAGAGCGTGAATTCAGGTGAAGACTTTTTATTAGAGAACAGCTTATTGTTGCGGCCAAAATGAGGAAATCAAAGCGGAAAATTGTGGCGAAAGTGTTTTTTCTTTATTTTGAGATCAAAAGCAGGAAATCGGCACTTTAACATAGGTGAAGACTTTTTTTTATGAGATCACATAATTTTGGGGACGAAAATCAAGAATCTTAGCTCAAGTGCGCCGCTAACGTCAGAAGATACTAATTATATATCGCGTCTAGAGCACCTGCATAGTTAAAAAACAACTGAATTCAGGGAAAAAAACTCCATTATGGATGCCAGAAAACCAGAAATTTGAGCCCAATTCTAGATGAAGACCTTTTTTTTAGAGATTACCTAATTTTGGGAACAAAAATTAGTAAAAATGGTTTAAAATGCCGCAATTTTTCATGAGTTTCAAAGTGTGCCACAAACGAAAAAAGGTTAAAAAACTGCTCTAGGGGATGAAGATACTGTTTTATTTCAGCTGGGTAAAAGTTTATTACTTTTTATTTATCTCTATATTTATCCTCCTGACTTGTAGGAAAGCGACTGAGGCGCTAATAAACAGGGTAAGCAATTACCTCGACCTGCTTTCGGAAATGCCAAGATATTGCTGTCCGCTTGTAATTTAATGAAGATATGTTTAAATTTTAGAACTAGTTGCCAAGACCACCTAGCAGGGAAAGTGCCGTAAAGTGTTTTTCTCAAGGACACAACAGAATGGCGCGAGTAGGTTTTGAACCGAAACAATGTTGATCATACACACGGCACTCTAGCTCGACCACGCTGCCAACAATGGTTGTGTCGTGTTTTAACTGTTGCATAATACAAAGACACAGATTTGGTTATTCTACTTTTTTCCAATGACAAATCGTACTCTTTCAAAAAAGTTGTTTTGATGTGTTGATCAAAGACAAGCTAACTTCAGATAAGAGTGTTTTTGCTTTTTAATGATAAAAGTTTTATTTTTAGGAGAAAACGCAAAAAACCAGCAAAACTTATGGAAAGCGAATCCGAAGCAACTTCTGATTCTGAAAAAGATAACAATTTACGCTTCAAAAGTAGACTATGTAAACTTCTACCCAAAATTTTTTCTTCTAAGTGTATTTTTTATTTAGCTCTTTATATTTTTTGTTTCAATCCGTTTTGAGCTATGCTATTTTTTAGATATTTTTTTACGTTTATAGTAATACGAACTTTTAAACTTTATCGCGATTCTTTCCCCCGAATTAAAAAGGAAAGTTTTAACTCCGTGCTTCTTAAACGTATTTGATATTGTTCACCCCAATTATTGAGTTTTGAATTTTATTCACCAAAAAAATTATTATATCAACCCAAGTATCATATAACAAGAACATATTGGTTTTTTGCATTGTATTTACAAGATTTATTTAACTGAGGTCCTTGGCGCTGATCACGTGCGTCGAACGAGCGAGATGTTTTTTTGCTATTTGTTATTTTTGCTATCGCTATGTGTGAACGTCATCATTCACAAATAGTGAAAAATATCGAGAAGCGGATGAACTAATTATATAATAAAACAAATTTTAAAAGTACTCGTAGATAGATAATTTCATTATTCGAAGTTTTTTGCAGCATTTCCCATAATCACAAACTTATTACATTATTGGCATAGAGTATTTTTCAGGCCTTTCTGGCCTACATTACTTTTGTTTATCCTGTTTTTGGACTATATAAGCTAAGTAGCCTACTTGGCCGGTTCGTGTTTTTCTAAAGCCTAACCTTTGTCATTTTTTTCTAATTTTGACTATTTTTATTGAGTTAAAAAATTGCATAGAGTAGCTGTAAAAAAGTTGTTTAAATTTGGTAAATTTTGACAGCTGAGTTTTTAACCTTTTGAATCTACACCAATTGGATTGTTGACCTTTTTTTGTTCAAATACAAAATAAAATGTAATCAAAACAGAAGCGTAACTCATGCTATCGTTCAGTTATCAGTCAATCTTGAAAACTTACAAGGAAAAAATTTTTTTTATCAACTGAGTAAAAATCATACGTCCAAACGCCGATTCCTCTACGAATCTAATCCTGAGCGTCGAATTCAAGCTTATCTATCACAACTACACATAGCACCATATTTATTTAAGAATGCAAATATCTGTTAGATAGAGTGTGTTCAAACGTCCACTAAACTTGAGGCTGGATCATATTCTATGAACCAAACTCTGCTATGATTCCACCAATGCACGCTTTAATGGCAGAGTTTTATATTTATCAAATGAATCAATGTTTTTTTTCTGCTTTTTTGTTTTTCTTTGTGTGAAAAAAAATCATATTGAGGTAGTGCTGGCCTGCTTCTTGTAATACAAATTCTATAAATAAATTTCATTACTATCTTCGCAAGCTACAAGTTACACTTGTTTTGTGCTTCTTCTTTTCTAATCCACAGCCTTAATCATGTTTGTTATTAAATAATTATATTTGTTTACTTTTACATGTGGCAGAGCAGAAATAGAAGAAAATCGAACTAAATTATATTTAGTTGAAAAAGTTGTAATTAGTTACTAGAATGATCCTGAACGTTCGCGCTACAAAGCTTCTAAAAGCAACTTTTTTGCACTTTGAGATTCGTGCAAGTTAACCCAATATAAAGCATATTAAAGGTGTGTTTTGAAAGAAAAATTTTTAACTCCATTAATGCTTTTATCAACTCTCCGAGGCATCACACTGCGCATTTTGTTGGCATTGTACTATTTGGTAATTAAAATATAGTTCTGTCTAATTACCTGCTTCTTTTTGAGAGTTTTCTATCCTTTGCTGACCTACCCCTTATTTACTTCTTTCTATTGGTTCATACTGTACAGTATATACAAAATATCCATTGACTCGATTAAGAAACGCTGTTTTAACTGCAATAAGATTAACTAACTCTAATTTTTTTTTGCTTTTATCGTTAAAAGTTTGACAATAATCTAATAATTTTTTTATGAAAGCAGTTCGCTGTAAACGGATGCGCACGGAATTACCTTCTCCACCTGATACTATTACTGACTCAATGTGCGAAAGTAACATTTTTTTCCAGCGCGAAAACTCGACTTCGTCAAATCGTGTCATTCAGCATAGTGAGTATTATTATTTTTGATTACTTTATGGTTTAGTGCGACTTTTCATAGAAAACTAACTTTGGCGTTGAAGTAAATATTTTAGGGTCAAACTATTATTTTTTGTTGTCACAATCAGTCAGCTTAACAGTGGAACCGATTTATTATTCTTCGAATCAAGTCGAGAGTTTTTACAAAAAAATAGCCAGTAAAATTGTTTTAATTTAAAACCTTGATTTAGCTTTCACAGTTTATCAAAAACATGTACAAAATATTGTTCTCAATTGTATTTTAGTTTAGATGGTATAAAATTTGTTGTAAAAAAGGCTTAGCCGAGGCGATTCATAACTTTTTATAACAAAGTGTAATCTCAAAACAAAAATTTTGAAGTTAATTCTTAATACTGTCCAATAAAGTCCGTAAGTTGATTTCAATGCTCTTAATTGCTATAAATAAAACATCGATTTTGGGTTTTGATGATTGCAACGATTTCTTCTGATGAATATTGACCAGAGCGTACTAAAAGCTTCGGCCCTTTATTCTTTAATAAATTTTAGTAAAGTTTTATTTTGTTATATTTTTTTCATTTGATATTGTATTTGTACAAGAAAGTAAAAAAATTAGTTGATTGAAAATTTGACTTTTTTGTGTTTCAGCAGAATTCGTTAATTCAACTCAGGTGACACCGAAAAATTTGATTCGTGATAAAGAAGGTAGGTTTTTGGAGAGGTTGATATGTGCTGGTAAATTAACTACAACAACAACAATAAAATTTTATATGCCTTACACAAAAATGTATATATAACAAGTTTTTTTAGATGCAAGAGACAAAATTGTACTCCGCGAATTATCAAATATTAAAGTTAACATGGAATTAATAATGAAGGAGCTAAAATCGTTGCGCAAAGAAATTGCTCAAAGTAAACAACCTCAAAATACTTTCTTCGAGCTCCCCTAGGGCATACATCTGCCACTAAAAAGTATAGAAGAAATTGATTCAATGGAAAAAAGTTTGGAGGATAAACGTGTAATGGACGTTTTGGTAAGACATTTTATTCTGATTTAACCGCATTGCAATTGTTTTAAAAAATAAAATTCCTTTTACCTTTTCTAAATAGCAATCAAATGATTGTGGAATATTTTTGGAGTAATTTAAACCATCAGTTATTTTTTATAATAACTAAATTACTAATTTTGCAATTATAGAACTTAAATATATTCGAAATTCATAGGATGTTGATTAAAACATTTTTAACTACCACTCATAAAATTACTTTCTTATAAGTTTGCGTTGAAAAAAAGTCTTAAATGCGAATTGTTACCTGGAAAAAATATACAGTAGACTTCTGTTAATCCGGATTCGGTTAATGCAGAATTTTGCTCTACTCGGATAAAACAGTACAATTATAATTTTTAAATAAAAAGCTTGGGATTATCCGGAGTTTTGCCTAAATCGGATGATTTTGCCTGCAAATCGAATTTGGGTTACCCGAGGTTTTTTACATAACCGTATTTTAAATCTTTTTTTTTTTAATATTTTAATTTTTGTAGATTTCTCGCTTGAAAATTATCGGAGGAAATAACCTCAAAGATAATTGTTGGAGAGTGATGCAAAACAACATAAGTAATGAATTGTGCCAATTCTACAACTGGTCGGGTAAAAGTGGTTGGAAAGGGAGAATGAATCCAGAAAAAAAAAAGCTTTTCCTCTTTAAAGCTTTCGCAAGCTGTTAAACGTAAGTTTGAACTTCATATATATGTATTTTGTTTTTGTCAAGCCAAATTTTAATTTAAAATTTTAATAGAGAAAATTTATTTGATCATAGTGTTGTTATATTAGTAATGGTACATATACAATAATGGCTTTACAAAAAGAAAGGGGCTTGTGCTTGAAAGAAAAAAGAAGGCCCTTTTAAAAGAACTCTCTGAAACAAAATAATTACATTTTTAAAATGAAAACTTTACGCTATTTTTAATGTCTTTTCTTTAGATTAGAGCGCAGACTTAATTAAGGACATAAATTTAAAAATTTTTAAAGCTTCATAAAATTGAAGACCAAAAAAAGGTTTTAATTTTAATTGAACAGCTTTGTAAAGCTGTGATGGTGCTACGGTAAAAGGGGGACCAATTTTTGTTTAGGAAAGGAAAAAATTAATGACGTTTTTTACGAGAGGTTTGGTGCGGCCACTTGTTCTGCGCTATACTAAAACCGCTACTGCAATGTACTTAAATGAATTAAAAAAAAAACTTTAATGTCATCTTCAAAATTTTTTGGCTTTCAATGTCCTTAAAAAAAATCTTAAACTTAAAATATATTTTAAAAATAACGCGTGAAAACAAAGAAAAGCAATTATTTAGTTTTAACGCAATATTGTTAAAATTTATTTTAAGTTCCAGTTTTTTTTTTTAAAAACTTAAGAAGCTGAAAACGTTCAAAAATTAACTGTATTTATTAGTTTAGTTGTGTTGCTGGACTTATGTACAAAACATATCACTCAACGTCCCGGCCAGTCCCCTAAAGCAGTGGTTCTCAACCCGCAAAACTTTTAAAAAACATTGAACCATTGCTCCGCTATCCTTTTTTTGTAGACACTATTTTTTAGAAACAAAAGTAAGAACTCCGAGACAGATTTAAAGTGAAAACCTTTTTAGCAACATTACTTTTTAGGGACGAAAATCAAGATTTGTACTCTTGTCTAAGTGTGCCATGAAAGGTCTCAAGAAAGAATTTTGTAAAGGCTCCAAAATGTGCCGCAGGCGTGAAACCCTGCCCTAAAGTAAAAAGATGTACAACTTGTTTTCAATGTCTGTAATCTGACTATGTCTACAATTTTTTTCACCAGGTCACATTGCAATGTGTTTACAACTTGTCACAAAAACGAGCCGATTAATTCAAAATTCACAAAAAAGCTATAAATTTTTTATGCTAATGTTCATTGCTTTGTAGTCTGCAGGTAATTTGTAAAATTTGCGTGTAAATATGAAATGCATAAACTTGCTTTTTTTTATATCTCTGCAATTATTTCAGATGCAATTTTGGGCAGCAATCCAAATGCCACTGAAGCTGAAATTGAAAAAGAGTGCAGCAAGTGGATGCGCAACTGGCGAGACCGGAGTGGTGGAAGAAAACATTAGCTCAATAAAATTATGATTCATGTAATTTACTTAAAAATAAAAGAAACTGATAATTTGGAATTATGACCGTTTTTTATAATATTAGACAAATTGTTAGAAAAATTTTAGTGATGAAATATAATTTTAACGTATAGCTTAAATCATATAATGATGAAAGGCTGTCTGAGAATAACAATAACGGCTCTATATCAAATGCAACGGACATACGATACCGCGCCAATATCCACACTGTGAGTAAACGACATCAGGTCAATATATAACCTATACTGTGGCATTGTATCAGCACTGTATTGGCTCGATATTAGGGGCATGTATACGATACCGCGCCAATATCTATACTGTGAGCAAACGACATCAGGTAGCATTGTATCAGCACTGTATCGGCTCGATATTAGGTGCATCGTATACGATACCGCGCCAATATCCATACTGTGTGCAAACAACATTCGGCCAATATACAACCTATACTGTAGCATTGTATCAGCACTGTATCGTCTCGATATTAGATACACCGTATATACGATACTGGGCCAATATCCATACTGTGTGCAAACGATTATCACACAGTATTGGGCTAATACATGCATGTATCGTAAAAGGATACCGATACAATATTGTGCCAATTTCACATTGTTTCCTGGGAGAATAAAGTGGGTGAAAAAGGAGTAAAGTCGAATTTTGTACACAAATTTTTAAAGAACTTTGAAGGTTGGAGAGTAAGCTGATAATAGAATAGTTCAAAATATTGTAGGAACAATGATGGCCTTACAAAAAGCGGGACCGGTGTAACCGCTTCGTTTGCACCCTATTAAAGCCATTACTGTGTAGGAATTAGTTCTAGATAAATTCCACCGTGATATATTCCACCACGATATCACACCATGCTGATTGCTCATTTTATTTGTCGATTGTTGTCGAATTATCACGCTATAGGGCTAAGTTGACAAGTAGGACCACAGAATACAGTACTTGACAAGTATATATATATATATATATATATATTAAACTAATTCTAACCCTAACCTTCTCTAACCTAGGTTGCCATACCGCCGGAAATTTTTTTTGTGTTCGGAAGGAATTAAAAAAAAAAGCCCGAATGTCCGGAATTTTAGCATCAACTAAAAACAACGTGCGAGTTTTTAAGAAAGCATGTTGATTATGGGACGAAAATAACAAATTCCTAGATCGATTCGAAGTGAAGACCTTTTTTTAGAGAACACCATGATTTTGGGAAGAAAATAGGGAAATCCGAGATCAATTCAAAGTGAAGACCTTTTTTTTTGGTCTTCGTCCTAAATTTGGAAACAAATTTATTTTTTCCACCTATTCAAAAATTGTTTTTGTTGGTGCGCCTATATCTGTCCGGAATTCCGCCTTTTCAGATATGGCAACCCTACTCTAACCCTAACCCCCAATCTTAACACAATGCTAACTCTAACCTAAACCCTTCCTCTAAAACTAACACTAACACCTAATCCTAATAAAAACCCGTGGTAGAAAATAACGTTGTGGAATTTACTTATGGTGAAATTTACCAGGATGGAATTTTCCTTGGTGGAATTTATCGGCCACCGTAGTTAGGCTTTCTTTTTAAAAAAGAAATAAAACACGTTGATCTAACGCTTAAAACCGCGCTTCTACTTTTTTGACCGAAGTAACAAAAAGTTCTTGTAAAGAAAGGATCAATCATTCAAACATTTTAATTTTTATTGAACTTAAGAATACACTTATTGAAATTTTACGTTTGAATTCGATCGGCCCGTGCTTCTTCTTGTTTACGCCACGGCACTTATGCCGCACAATAAGCTAATATATCAATATGTTAGAAAAAAAGTTTGGTTAATTTTTTACTGGATCTTTAGCTTTTGGTTGCACTGATCTTCGTGGGGACTACTAGTATACTTCTCCTTTTTGGATGGCTTAAGGGCAATTTTATTACAAAAGTAGCCTAGCTCTTGCTAAAAGTGCCAACTACAGCTATCATCAAAATGAAATTTTGCATCTGGTTTTAGCACGTAAAAAATAACCTTAAAAATTTTTTTGAGTCGATCAATGACCAATTTGATTGATGGCTGGAAAATTGGCTTAACATCGATGCTGATATAAGCATTGTCGTCAGCCTTGGCACTGTCCAATGGTCCAATTAAGTAGGAGCGCATATTGATAGGGAATGCAATCGACACTCTTGTGGTTTAAAACCAACTATCGTTACTCTGTTACGCCCTTGAGAAAAATACAAACGACACCTTTATCTGCTTTATTTGATATTTTCTTTAAAGGATAATGCATCCCTGATGCAGCCTAATACTGTACAAGGTTTTGATTTTTGCATGCTTGAGTAGTTAAGAGCTTAAACAACTTCTCAAGATTAAATTTACAAAACTCAAACTCTTGAAACAAAATTATGACCTTGAATAATTAATGTAGCAAAGATCGTTTTGATAAGTCTTTGAAACAATTTATATTTGCTAACATTTAAAGTTAATGCTGTACAAAACAGCTCAAAAAAACGTTTAGCTACATATAAATAAATTATTAAAATACATCAGGAATAGTTCTTTGTAAAGTTAGAAAAATAACAGTAACGGACAGGCTAACAGACAAAGTAAGGAGAGAACCACCGTGGACGTTGCTGTTTGCTGAAGATATTGTGATTTGCGAAGAGACCAGGGAAAAAGTGGAGCGGAGACTAGAATGCTGGAAGTATGCGTTGGAAAGAAGAGGGATAAAAGTAAGTAGGTCAAAGACCGAATATCTGTGCATAAATGGAGGAAATGACGAAGAAACAGTGAAGATGAAGGACACAAAAGTGCCAAGAGTAAACGAATTTAAGTATTTGGGATCAACGGCGCAAGAAAGTGATAATTGTGAGAGGGAGGTAAAGAGGAGAGTGCAGGGAGGATAGAACGATGGAGAAAAGTATCAGGAGTAATTTGTGACAGGAGGTTACCAGCTAGAGTAAAAGGAAAAGTGTACAGTTCAGTGGTGAGACCAACAATGTTGTATGGACTTGAGAAGGTGGTGGTTACAAAGAAAGAAGTGGAAGAGATGGAAGTTGCATAGATGAAAATGTTGAGGTTTGCTATGGGAGCGACAAGAAAAGATAAGATTAGAAATAAGTACATCAAAGGTACAATTAAGGTAGAATGGTTAGGAATGAAGAGGAGGGAGGGCAGGTTGAGGTGGAATGAGAGACCAGGAGTATATAGGAAGAAGGATGATGGGAATGGAGTTACCAGAAAAAAGGAAAAGAGGGAGTGCGAAAAGAAGATTTTTAGATGTAGTGAAGGAGGATATAAGGAAAGTTGGTGCAAGGGAGAAGGACGTTGAAAACAGGATGCTGTGGCAACCCCTGATTAAAGAGAAAGGCCAAAAGAAGAAAAATAACAGCTTTTTTAGTTTTTAAAACTTGATTTATAGAAAC
This sequence comes from Diplosoma virens, assembly GCA_963680785.1. NCBI lineage: Eukaryota > Metazoa > Chordata > Ascidiacea > Aplousobranchia > Didemnidae > Diplosoma > Diplosoma virens. The sequence continues at coordinate 12,460,694 of OY796892.1, forward strand.
ATATGATTATTTTGGGTTATAAATAATTCAAACAACAAGATTTTTAGCAGTTTAATGATCTCTTGCCAGTGTGTGTTTTAGTTTAAGCATTGAAGAATCACAAGTGTTTTTGAATACTGTCTATAAAAAACAATAAAAACTTGTCAAGACATTGCTGTGGCTCCATGTTATTTATAAACACAATGGCACAGAACTATCTAAACAGTTAAAAACAATGAAACAAATTTTGTATTAAATTGTATAGTTGTATTTGACTTGCAGTTCATGTATGTTTTATAAAATAAGAAATGAAATTTTCAGATTAGATATGGAAATTGTACTAGTAATAGCTAATTTTAGATCTTTGATCAATTATTTTAATAAGCCAGCAAATAGAAATTTTTTAATATTGATTCTGACATTATTGTTAATTTTGCAAATAATAAATGAGTATTTAGTGTGAACAACAATGCAGTTAACTTTTGTTATTATAAATGAATAGAATTTACCTTATTAATCAAATCTTTTAAACATAGGCTAAATACTCATCATATTCAAATGAGAACTTCGTCAAATTTCTAAACTTGCAATTTCTATTACTTTGTCCCAGTTTTGACATTGCAAAATTTACTATTAGTTAAATAAACTGGTCTCTTCAATTGTTGGCAGTGTGGTTGAGTGGTTAGAGCAGTGGAATTGTGATCGATATGGTCATGGTTCAAAACCTACTTGTGCCATTCTGTTGCATCCTTGGGAAAGACACTTTGCTGCACTTTACCCTGCTGCTACAGGAGGATAAATATAGATATAAAATAAAAATAAATAAATACTGGTAATAAAGTCATCATAAGCAATTTTTGTTTCTGAAACTAACCCAGATCTTGCTGTGGTTACTATCGCTTTTTGAGAGATCCTTTTTCTCTTAGTTTCTTCTTTATGCCATCCTGGTGCTGGAAGGGGGATTCTGGGTTAGTTTCACCAAAAAAAATCGCTTATGGTGACTTCTTGAAGAGACCTGAATAAATACCCTGAGAATGAAATTCTAGACTTGATGATTTACACAACAAATGTTTAAAAAGAAATAAGAACTTAATTTTGCATTTTAACTTTTAAAATATACAGGTTACCCACACTTTATTTTAATTAAAATATAATATTTACTTATCAGTTATAACATTACAAAACTTTTATAAAATTACTTTTAAAACTAACAAAAAGTTGTGTATTGTCAACATAATTTTTTACTTTAAATATTAGTTCGTAAAATGTAATGACCTTGATGTCTTGTGTTCAAGATAAATGAAATAATACTGTTTAAAATCCTATTCTTTTAAAATACTTGATGTAATGCTTAGTCATTCTATGTTGTTTCAGCACTATTGTTCAAGTCATTAGATACTATGGCAGTGTTTGGTTTTCAGCTTTGTTTTACTTTGATTGTGGCAAGTTTGCTACAAAAAATTATGCCAATTTATTCATTTGGAAGATGGCTGCTCTGTAATGGATCATTGATGAGATTTTGTCATCCCAGCAATGAGGAGCTTTGGAAGGTATCTGGAAAAAAAGCCGAACCTTTAAAAGGAAGAAAAAGAAAAAATGGTTTTGTTAAAAATACTCAAGAAGAAATGAAAACCTTTAAAGTTTCCAAAAATATTGATATTGTTCTAGATCGTGAAACTATTGATGTTAAAGATTGTTTAATATTAAAAAATTATAATGAGTATCAATGGTTAGTTGATTACTCTTTAAGTGGCTTGTTAGTTTATGCCGGAACTGATCTTTATTATGATTGCTGGAAACCACGACAAGAGTTCAATATTTCTACAGTGTGGATGCTCTTGAGTGTATGGTTTGCATTTCGAAACTTGTTGTCGATTGTCTGGCTTTACACCAAATTAAAAGTCGGGGGCGAGATATCTATGTCAATTGCCTTTGCTTTATTTTCATTTATTCTTTCACTTGCTTTTTTAATTGTTAAAAAAGATATTTTTGAGTTTGATCTGGGTGATTTACCAGATACATCATTGTTTAGCGCATCTCGTCTTCAGCTGCTCTTGGCTTTTTTCAGTGCTGTTCTAGGAGGACTTTTTATATTTCCTGCCATTAGAATGACTCAAATGTATGTTTGTGCACTTACTTACGCGGAAGGAAATTTTCTCCTGCAAGCGCTTTTACATTTTAATTTTTTTGCCCCTGTACTTGTGTCAGTCACATGGATTAACTCGGTAGTTGAGTTTTTGTCGCAAAACCCTCGCACTGGAAAGACCATGCTTACCCATTCCCAGGTTGACATCTTGCGTATATATCTGATTATAGTCGCCTGCGCCATGAGAGTCGGCCTCTTTCGGGTGCACTTGCAAGCTTATCTCAACATTGCCCATGACAAGTTCGTGAAGCTGCGGAAAGAAACTGGAATGATACTCAATACAGATCTACAACGTCTAATCTCGCAGGTGTATTATTACCTGGGCGTTGTCGCCACCCAATATCTCAGTCCAGCCATTGTTCTGCTTTGCTTGACTCTTTGCTACAAGAGCGTCGCTGGGTTCTCGTGGTGGGCTGCGAGCAGTACGTATTCGTATCCTCTGGAGAAGTCGGCCAATGCCAGCACATCTGCCCTCCCTTTTGCTGATGACAGTATGCGCGAGCTCATGGTCATAGTAGAGCGCAGTATGGGTAAGCTTCGCAGTGAGTTTCCCGTCGGCTTGGGAAAGGAAGTGTTTTCCTACATGGTGTGGTGGTGTGCCACTAACTGGTTTGTTGCAAGTTGCGTTGGATATTTTTATCACATTTACTTGTCAGAATAGTGACGGCTAGTCATGTGTCAATTGTGTGCAATATCACGATTTTAAAAGGGTGAGATGGAATTTTGTATACCACAGTGACTGAATCGGTTTTACCTTTTTATCACGGTTTATGGAAACCATGCAACAATGACTTGAAGAATTTTGTTTTTGTTTGTCTTAAATTAAGTGCAAGAGAAATCGAGAATATCGACGCATAAAAAGTATTAAACTTTACTCCAAATCAAAAAATTCCTGACGTCGTTTTAAAGCTGTTCCCAAAAAGCTGCTCTGTATAAAGACAGCTTCAAGAGTGAAAAGCTTCAGGTTTTTTTAGCTTTTAAAAGATAAAAAAATAACTGCATTGCCCGTGAAAAAATAGCAAGCATTCAATTTTATTCTAGATGGTGTGGAGTAAAAAATGTACAAATTACGGAAAAGGTAAACTTTGAAGTCTAAGACGAGCATAATTGAAGGAATTCGCATCACAATGCAACAAGCTATTGAAATTTGCTTTCGTCCCTACTTGTATGCACAAAACAAATGTTAAACTACGGACTTTTCATTTTAACGTAGTATACATATATTTAAATTTAATTATAAACATATATTTGTTTATATTGTATTTAAGAATTTTGGCATTTGGTTTGTACGAAACTAATAGACAAGATTTATCTCTTGTGAAAAAAAGTTTCACTGTGCAATAAAGATTTTCACCTAACAAAAAAATAGTTAAGCAGTAGATGCGCGTATTACGTTAAATCTACGAATGCTGCTGTGTTGCGAAGACTTATACTTTTGCACCTGTAGCTTTTTCTTTCACAAATGCTGCCTCGTCATTTCTTGTGTAAAAACATAGCTGTTTATTTGTTGAATTTTTGAACCCGAGCCGTGCCGTCGCCATTACGAAATTAAAAGAGTTGTTTCCAAAAAGTACTTTAGCCCTGTTTGAAGTGCTTTGGTTTGTTCGTAGTCGTGAAAATATCGAAAACATTTAAGAACTTTTTTTGTATTCGATTCGCAAAAAATTTGGCTCACACCCATCAGTGTTATTATTTCTCTCGCTTTTTTTTAGCCCATAAAAAAATCGAAGGACTTTCGGTTAAAAGGAATAAAAGCTTGACCGAAAAGCAATCAATTTAGGCAATTACTTGTTGGTTGTTCTAATTTTAACGCCTCCGACGATTTTTCTACTTTGAGTCCAGAAGATAAATAGAAATAATGATAAAAAATATTTGAAGTCAAATTTTAATCAATTGCTTACTAACGAAATTACAGATTTTTTATAAATTTCGAATTTAAGTTTGTAATTAAGATTTCCTTATTGATTTTAAATTAGAAAAAGTAGACGTTTTACCCTGACCATAAACTGTATTTTGAGTACATTATAGTGGTCCAAACTTATGGTAAAATACTTAAAGGTAAAGGTAAAACACCGAGAAACTCAGAAAATAGGTTGAGAGGTTTTGACAACAGATATCTTGCACTGATAAACAACTACAGTAGAATTCCAATTATATAGACTCGGGCAAGTCTATATAACGTGTATTGTCTATAAAAAATGTACCGGCTGCTCTCAAAGAAATATTTGAAAATATATATTTCTTACATATAAACTATTAGTCTTAAAGTAAATAGTATTTATTCATCAGTTTCATCTGTAGTCAAAGCAATATTTTGCATGGCATGTTCAAAATACAGTAAATTTATTTTCAAAAAGTCTATATAATAGGTATTCTACATAATTTGTCGTCTATATAACAGGTATTCTACAAAATTTGTAGTCTATATAATTGGAATTCTACTGTACAACAGTATTGAAATGAATATTAAATAATCAATTGTGTTCTTTTACACGCAAACTAAAAACCTACACCAGCAGGCAGTATTCTTTTAGCTTATATGGAAATCTAATTCAGGGTCTTTAACAGCCCCAAAACATCCTTCAGCATCGTCATTTTTGATTGCCGATTTTCTACGCGACATTAAACATCGCACTGAGTGAATAAAAGAGTTTGCATTGGTATAAGTCGCAGATGTTTTTAATACAGCAACTTGGAAAATCAATTAAACGCTCTAGTTGCCGAAAACTGTAATTGTATGCAGTGACGGCCTTACAAAAAGGGGAGCCCGGTGCAAGAAAAATAGGGAGGCCACTTTTTAGTGTTCCAAAACAAGTGATCTCCAAAAAAAGGTCATTACAAAGGTTGTCACCGTCATTAGTATGAAGAAATAGAGCAATATCTTGCTTAGAGGGATCACTTTTTGACGTTCTTTAGGGTGCCTGGTGCGACCTCTCCATTTCCCACCGTATTAAAGCTATCACTGCATGTACGTAACGATGGCCTTACAAAAGGGGGTCCCGGTGCAAGAAAAATAGGGGGGGCCGCTTTTCCGTGCTTCAATTTTTTTTGTCCCAGAAAAAAGTGACCTCTAAAAAAGAGATTATCGCTTTAGAGAGGTCCACCGTCATGGTGCTACTATAAAGAAATGAAGTAAATATTTTGCTTAAGGTGATCCCGGTGCGGCCGCTCCGTACTAAAGCTATCACTGGTTGTACTTCTTGATTGCGACTTCTCAATTCATGATACTTCTTAAATTTTAATGGTGTTGAATCTTGTGCATGAAATTATGCTCTTGGACTTTCTTGAGCTCTCATTTTTCTTATCATCTCTTTTTATCTTCTTAATTCGCAGGAAATCGTCGGAGACATGATAGGCCCGACCTCTTTTTCGTTAGTGTGTTAATTTTTGTTGGAATTTTTAAATGATTAAAAAATAGAGTGTAATTGAAGTTAAGTAATATTAAAAAAAAGCGTAGTGTTACGAAAAAAGATTCACAATTATTGGTGCAATTTTTAGGAAAAAATAAGATCTTAAGCTAAAATTCTTCCATCAGTCGAAATCTTAAAATTAGCAGTTTTCTTTAATTTCCCAATGTTGAATATATAGCTATAATCAGTGGCGTACCGAGAATTTTTGAAAGGGGGGCCATATGACCGCAACCAAATATGCCTAGTGGAAAAATATATTCAAGTGATAGTAAAACAAAGGTGTTTACTTTGAATCGGTCCTGGAATTGATTTCGTCGCGAAAAAAAAGCGTTCTCTAAAAAAAAGGTCTTCATTTTGATCAGTCCCGGATTTTAAGATTTTTGTCCCCAAAACAAAAGTGTTCTCTAAAAATATAAAAAAAGGCTTCACTTTGAATCAGTCCCGGATTTTATGATTTTTGTCTCTAAAGACCAGTGATCTCTGGAAAAGCAAAACTTGTGGGTGTACATCAAATTTGTCTTTTTTTTCTGCCCAAAAGATCTCCCCGGGGTGAGGGCAAGGCACCAAAATTATTGTCCAACATATGATAAATCTACGTATTAGTGATTTTCAAGGGGGCCATGGCACAATGGCCTCCCCTAAATACGCTACTAATAAAATGATTACTTGCGCTTTATTGCGCGGCGCATCAAAGATTAAACAAATCAGTTGCGCTTTATGTAGTCCTAATTTGCTAAAGCGCAATTTAGTTTGAATGTTCAATGTAGGCAATTGGAAAACCCATTAGGATGCGCTAAAGTACATTACTTTTTAATTGATTTAAAAAATAGATTGCGCCGCGGTTAATATAGTTTTTAAAGCAATCTACATTGCGCTTTAAATTTTTAAATTACATTGCGCTTTAAATTTTAAAATTACATTGCGCTTTACATGAATTTCAAAAGCGCACTGCACTGCGCTTTACATGAAATCAAAAATATATTGCGCTAATTGCGCTGCGCTTAACATGATTTCCAAAACACGGTCGTGTCTAATTCGAAACAAAACCGATTGGAGTGAGAGTAAAAAGAAAGAAAACTAGTTGCTCTAAGAGATAAAAAGAGAAAAAAACGTCGCGCTAATTGTTCTCGCGGGCCCAAAATTTGTCAAGATGCTCAAGAACTTAGCTTCTTGTAAACCATGTACTTTCTCTCAAAAACTAACCCTGCATCTCCCTAAAACTAACTCTCACTCCAGTCGGTTTTTCTTCGAATTAGACTCGACTCCAAAACGCATTCGCTTATTGCGCTGCGCTTTACATGATCTAAAAAACGTATTGGGCAAGTTACGCTGCGCTTTCCTGAAGAAACAATACCCAGCATTGCTAAAAATTAAACCCTCACATTCCTAGTTCTTTGATGAAAAGGTAAACTTGTTTAATTGATTTTCTCTCCGCCTGGTTAGTTGAGGCGGTTTTTTTTTGCAGCAAATGGTTTACTTAGAGGTGATTGGTTACAATTGAACAGGAGACAATTTTTAAAGTTTGACTCAATAAGCTGATTTATAGACACCAGACGCCGTGCAGTCATCAGCAGGAGTTTAAATACACTTTTGTTTGTTAAGAAAATTATTTCTCCATGCAGGTGTTTCCTACTTTTTTGTTTATCTGTGCTAAAAAAAATTTTACAACCCTAAATTGTGCCAAAAAGGAAAAAGGTTGAAACTCTAGTCTAGCTCCTAGAGTAGAAAATGTAGCATACTCAAATAGATTGAAACTAATTTGAAGTAAATTCAAAACTGTGCTACATGTCGACAAACTGCGAAGAGAGTTACTCGTTTGATAAAGACGCCAGAGTTAAATGTTTTTCTGCATTGGCACTTGGCAGTAAACTCTTTTTAATAAAATGAAAAAAATCCCAAGTTATTTATCTAACCTAAGTTTCATAACTGCATGGAAATTTTAGAGCATTGTTTGTAGAAGATAACTAGATGGGTTTTGTTGAAAATAATTTAACAGCAATAACGAAGTTGTCGTTTTTTGCTAAATTAGGAATGGAAAGTAGGCAAAACAAAAAATTGATTGAAACGTTGCAATCGAGTTGTAGTCTAGTACATTTTTCGGATTAATTGGTAATGACAGATTAACAAGGCTCAATAACAAAAATATTTTCCTATATAAAAATATTCGGATGTTCAGACCCAGCGAAACTACAGAAGTATGGAAGAGACCCACCATCACGTCCTTGAATTCGTTTATGGCACAAGAAATTTATGGAGACAGGGACAGTGTTCGATACAAGGAGTGGCGACCAAGAACATCTGAAGAAAACATCGAGCGTGTAAGGCAAGCCTTTCAACGTTTTCCTATGAAGTCCATCGGTACTGCTGCCAGACAATTGAAACTACCACGTTCAACAGTGAACAGGGTCTCTTCCATACTTACTTCTATAGTTTCGCTGGGTCTGAACATCTGATTTTGTCTCAATGAACCAGGATACACATTGCGCTTTTTCTTGAGGAATAGTCAATTTATGGGGGTTCAGTTCATACAATTCAATCCTTAAACATAAGAAATTTTATCTGAAACAATAAACTTTAGTGTCATAAAAACTTCATGAAATACTGATTAACATAAAACAACCCTCATTGCGATATCTCATCATTTTACTTTGTAATAATTTTTTTAAATTGTAAAGAGATTTTATGGACACCCTGTATTTTTTTTAAAAATAATTTGTTTTGCGTGGAGTGTTTATTCGATTTCTTGCAACAAACAAGATTTAAGTTGGGAGTCCGTTAGAGGGAGCCAAACCACCTACATCCCGTTAACTTGATCTATGATAAAAAAATTTTGTAGGAGAGGCATTCGGCGTATTCTTAGCTCGAAAAGGGACTACGAAATATCGAGTTTCTGAAATGCATTAGATTCATATTTCTAAAATTGAAGTTTGTCCAACATCTATCTTCTTCTTAAAAAGGTTTTGTTGTACATGATCGATTATAAAAATTGTATAAATCAAAATCAGGGATATATTACAAATTAAATGTAGCCGCGCAAACCTTTACATTTATTGAATAACTGCACCAACACAACTCAAATCCAAAAAACCGGATTTCCTGCAATTCCTTTTCCGCAAATTCAGCCAATCTCATTCCTTAATTCTTATTGTCAAGCGCCTGCGCCATGAATAAGCGGCCGAGATTCTGAGAGGTAAATTCGCTGACTTGGTCGCAGTAGGTCGAAACTTGGCCAGCAGAAAGAAGGGCGTCCATCCGAGGGGGCTGCTGCACTGGTCGAAACATTTTGTTAAGATCTTCATTGGGCAATGGGGGTTCCCCTCGCTGCGCTCTGGCTTGGTTCTCCATGGTACGTCGTTGTTGGGTTACTTGCTGATAATAACATAAAACATTTGAAGCAGTTATCAACATTGAAAATATGCTGCCCGACTACGGGAAACTTGCGTTTTACGAGGTGTGTCATAAGTGGCTAGGACTCTGCTTTCTGTGTAAGCTTTATTTGAGCTAAAGACTAAGTTAATTGGCAAATGATTTAGTAACTTCTTGAGTATTTAACCGCAATTTCAGCTTAATGTAACATTTATTAAGCATTTCAGGTGTAAAAGATAACAGTTTTCATATTTACTGTCGTTTTACAATTTTTTTTGCTTGGTAATTTAATAATGACAACAGAATAACGAACCAACCACAAATTTCTAGTCCGTCTGGGAAAATCTTTTGCTAAGCTGACTTGCTGAAGAAAGTTATTACAGTATCGGTGATGAAACATGGATTTTTGAGTATGACCCTGAGACCAAACGTCAGAGTCTCTATTGGAAGAGTCTTCAATCATCACGAATCAAAAAGCAAGGCAGTCAAAGTCCAAAATCAAGCTCATGTTGATAGCATTTTTTTGACGTCGAGGCTTGGTCCATTATGAATTTTTGCCGCAGGGTCAGACTATCAATCAGCATGTTTATAAAAAGATCCTACAATGTTTGTTTTGCTCAGTAAGGGAAAAAGGCGAGAATTTGTGGGAAAGCAACACATGGTTGCTTCCCACGATAAGATGCCTGCAACAATTGCCTTGAGCATTCGGAAGTTTTTGGTAGAGAAAAACATTACAGTGATAGAGCAACCTCCCTATTTACCAGATCTTGTTCCACGTGACTTTTTCCTTTTCCCCATTTCCCAATGTTAAAAACATCATAAAAGGAGACATTTTTTAAGCACAAATGCCATCAAAAGTGCCGTAACAAAGGAGCTTTGGCGAATCCTTCAAGAGTGCATTGATGCATGGAAAAGAATGAAAAAGTGCTTTTAACTCAATGGGGAATGCTTTGAAGAGGACAAAATGCAATTTTTTGATTGATTTAAAAAAAATTGTCACCTCAGTCCTAAATTTTTTTATGACACACCTCGTACATTCTTGTGAAACCGATTAAAAGTTTTGCAGGTTAACAATCAGTCACGCAGGATACTAAACTAGAAATTAATCTATAAATATAAGATTAAACGTAAAACATAAGGTAGGAGTGCTAGTAATAACATCAATCAAAGCAAAGACGACTTACCTTGTTCTGAAGGTGCTTAGCGACGGCTCGCTGATACTGAACAAATCTTCCGCTTTCTTGGGTTAGCTCATCAACGGATGACATCATCAACCGAAGCTGTCTTTCGAGCGACGAGCTATTTAACAGATAACCAAACATTATAATAAAAATAAAGCAATTTTCGGAGTGGGAAGAATTTGGCGCTCTTTAATTAATTATTCACTCAAGCCACGATATATATATATATTAATATATTTGCAGAGGAGCCTTTTCTTCTAACAAAAAACTGTTCGCTTCTATTGCTTAGTGTTGTTTATAAACTTTTAAAAATTAGTTCTACTTCGTGTGATGAAGCTGAAGTGAGTAGCCAAGAAAAAACAAAAAGTGTCAAAGAAATGGTTTGACTTAAACCTATTAAGCCCTTATTCTTTGAACTCTTGGAAATCAACCAGGTTAGCGTTTCAACCCAATCAACCACGGCAGTGTTTAAACCAAAAATTATTTTCCACAGACTTTTCCAAAAATTTTTAACTTTTTAGTTTATATTAATTTTCCAAAAACAATTTCAAATAGTGGGAGACAGCCTTCGGTTTCTTTCAAAAATTAATTTTTGGTCTGATTAAATGAATTAAGAAAGCGTGCCAAGTTCTCTCGGACCGGAATTTGTCGGCAATCCCGGCTTGAGCGAAACGTACCTGTGCGAGAGATTAAGATATCGCACTGTTTCGGGTACTGGGTTTTCTTTTTGCAATTTCAATAGTAACATATTAGTAAGAGGAGAGTTCTTTATCGACACAGGAACTTCCTCGTACATCTCGCTGAAGGTTAAATTTTCTTTTTTTATCCTGAAATGACCAAAAATAACACAATCGCGTATTAACAAAAAGTTGATAAAAACAAAAGAAAAATCTTTTATATTAAATGCAGTTTAATGGGAGGACCAATAAAAAGGAAAAATGACGTAATGTTGGTAATTCTACGTATATTTGTCTGGCAGTTGTCATGATAAAAAATTTCAAATATAAAATGGGATCCACATACATGGCCTTTAGTGACCCTACTGATGGTTGTTCCGATGGTCTCTCGAACAGCCTGGATAACAACCTCGACTGGCAGACTGAATCGCAAAAGAGACCTCATTGCTTTGTAAGATCATTTTTGGTTGGCGCAAGTGCAACCTACAATTCAAAACTATAGTTGGCGACAAAACCTTGCGGTTGTAGTTGTTTGTTACAAACTGAAAGTGGCCCCCACACTCAGACAGAAGCCGGGGAGTGCAAAAAACCTTTTGATATTATTATTAATCAAAAAAGGGTGAGATTTATCAAGACAGGTAGAAAGGGGTCGGCTTTGTTTTTTTAAGTGTTTTGAAGAGCACAACATGCCAAGTATGGTTGCCAAAAAACAGTGCTATAAACATTTCTCGTCCAAACTTGATGTTTAACCAGAGTATTACAGATTAAAAAAACTGCTTAGCAACTTTACAAACAAGAAAAAAACTTGTTAATAATTACGTCATGAGGAAAATTAGGATGGGAACACACAAGATAATGATGTAACACAAATCAATATGATAAGCAACAACTTGAAACATATTTTAGAGCAGGGGCGTCCAGTTTTTTTTTGAGCCAAGGGCCATATTGGTTCATTAATATATCACGCAAATAAAATAAAACACTGTAGCCAAATTTTTCGGCCTATTTTGGTCTTTACTTTGCATAAATAATTTTTTTGAAAACACGATTATTCTTTTCAGTTTACGTTGTACTGACCGCCATTATTGTCGTTGTTTTGGCTATCATAATTATATATACCGGTATATATTCATACACTTATTAGACCAATTAATTAGCATTGCCACGAGTGGGATCAATGATACGATTTAAGTTGCCAAGCAACGGTCTTGTGACCATTGTGTAACAATCGAGTGTTTCAGCCTGTAACTTGATTTTAAATTTTTCCGCTTCTTTATCTGTAATCAAAGCACCAAGCTAGCGACCGCACGCATCAAAAAATTTGTGCTGCATTGATTGTTTGGTATTTAAAAAAGTTTCGCTCCATCGAGAGATTTTCATTCAATGGATTATTTAATGGCTTGAGAGTTTATACTCGAATGAACCGAACTCAAAAATAGGTTTTTATTGATACTTTCGGCATTGGTCCTTTTTGAAGATAGGTCAAAAACCTACAACGTCATTTCAGAAAATACAGCGTGGGTCACGGGTTGGACGCTAGAGTGGAGTGAAAAAAAATTTTTTTTCAAATCAAAAAACTAGGTTTATTAAAGTAGGTAGTTAGGTCTAAAAACACTTTCCAAAGTTGTTTTGGGATTTTGCCACTTACACCAGGTGGCTAAACACCCCCCAAAAATTTTGTGCTTTCCCAAATTTATGAAAATCTCATAACTTAAAAACTAGTTAAGCTAGAAAGTTGGTTTTGGGCTTAAAATGCTTAGAAGACCCAAGTTTATATCTGCTCCAATACAACTTTTTCTTCTAACTACTTCACACAAGCCACAAATTGGCAAAAATGATGTTTTTGCTAATGGCGAAGTAAAACTTTTACCTAAACGTAAATCAGCTTGTTTATTCACTTTGTATTTTATATATACATCATTGATTTTGCAGTCCTTAGTTGGTCTTGATTAACTACGGAATTACTAGTCAAAATTAATTAGGTACCACAAGTTCAAAATGTTTTTTAGGAGATTAAAAAACTAGGAAAATGTTTCTTCCTCTCAAAAATATCATATAAACTTAGTTACTATGTAAAGTGTTATCATTTTGGAATATTTACAAGAAAAGCTGTTACTAGAGTTTGTGAGCGTCAAGGAAAATATCTTTTTAAAAGCTGTGACTCCTTTCTAAATGGTGTTCTTCCAACCAAAAGAGATGTTTTACAAAGATTGCTTCATGAAAGAAATTGGCGAACAAGAGCTGCAGCTGTCATCGTTGCAAATGAACTATATGAACGTTGGATCCACTGTAATGTTTATTGCATAAGTGTAGATGGCATTGTGTTTAGGATTTTAACTCTTGTCAAAGATTTGACAGATTGAATCTCAGCCAAAAAAAGAATTCAACACCAGTGTGACATTTAATTATAATATGACGGAATTTTTACGTGATATTGAAGAATTGTTTGATATTTTTTGTAATGACCAGAAATAGCAACAAAAAGTTATTAAATTAATGAATTGAAAATGAATAAAGATGACTTTGCATTTTATAAAGATCAAGTAGGTCCTAGAAAAAGAAAATGCTTGGATGTTGTTGAACCAATCGATCAGTCTGATACAAATTTTCTTCAAAAAATCTCTTAAAAACAATCCAATTCTTATAACACAGTTTCAACAAGCTCAGCAAATATTGATATTGTACTTGGTTTTGCATCTGATACAAGTACTAATAAAAATTCAAAAATATCAGTATCATTTGATTCAGCATTACCTTACTCTTCAAAATCTATTTTGCAGCAGAATTGAGTTATGTTAAAAGAACTTGCAATGGTTTTTGAGTGATATGAAGTGTCAGATAGAGCTGGTGCAGCTATAGCTTCAGCTACATTAAAAGCTTTTGGAATTGTTACTGAAGAGGATAAAAGATATGTAGTGGATAGAAGCAAATTGCGAAGAGAAAGGCAAAAATACAGAGAAGAAATTAAAAACAAGGAGCAAGAATTATTTGCATTAGTGGATTCTATTTTTGTAGATGGAAGGAAAGATGCAACAATGACAATGGTTGAAGTAAATGAAAGTTATCATCGCCAAACAGTCATTGAAGAACATTATGTAATTGTAGGAGAGCCTAATGTTTTTTATCTCTCACATGTAATGCCAGAAGATGGGACTGGTTATAAAATAGCAACATCAATTTATTCTGCAATCAAAGATACAGCTCTGGAACAAAAATTGAAGATTGTTGGATCAGATGGAACCGGTGTAATGACTTGCAAAAGCAAAGGATTTAACGCATCATTAGAAACTTTAATAGGAAGACCATTGCAATGGGCTATATGCTTGCTCCATTTAAATAAGCTTCCTCTCAGAGATGTTTTTTCAAAACTTAGATGGCTTAACTTTTGGACCAGACTCTTTTTCAGGACCTATTGGTAGGCAGTTGAATGGTGCTGTTTCTGAGTGGAAAGTAGTGAAGTTCAAATCTATCCCAAATCTAAAATTTCCTGTTATTCCAAACTCTTTGATGGATGATTTAAGCAGTAATCAATATTATGCTTACAGGATTTGCTCTGCCATCATGTTGGGATCAATTGATACTAATCTTGAGTTTTTCGAAGTAGGAGGGTTAAACCACTCACACTGGTTAACACTTGGATGTCATATTCTTCGATTTTATGTTGCCCAAGAAAAACCAACATCCAATTTAAGCACTTTGGCAGAATTTTTAATCAAAGTTTACTTTCCTGGTTGTTTTCAAATCAGATTCAACAACAAGATTACTGATGAACCAAAGAACTATCTCAACATCCTTACACAAGTAATGGGATTTCCAAACAAAATTATTCAGGAAATTGCTGTAGCAGTTTTGCAACAAAATGCTTATTTTGCTCACCATGAAAATATATTACTTGCAATGCTGGCTGGTAATGATCACAATATCCGTCTTCTTGCAGTCAACAAAATACTTAGCATCAGAGTATCTAAAAAAAATTTGGATAATGTTGGTCATGATGAAGAAGTAGATGTAAGAAAATTCATAATACCCAAAATCAATACTAATGCAAAAACTTATTATTCCTCGTCAAGCTTGAGTTTAAAAGACATGCATAAACCACCTGCATTAAAACACTTATTGAATAAAGAAATTGAGGCTTTTCAACAACATAAACTCAACCTGGAACATCCTTGCCACAATCAAGCTGTTGAAAAGCATATAAAACTGGTTTCTGAAGCTTCAGCAGCTGTTGCTGGATTCAAAAATAGAGATGGACTTATCAGACAGAAAATACAATCAAGAAAACTTAATGAAAACTTTTAACACCAAAAAGCAATTTAATGCCTAAAAAACTTGAAAATTAGTAAATTGGGCAACATTTTGTTATTCTAAATAGTGTGTGACTATTGTTGAGTAAATAGTGTTAACAGCATTTTTGTCAATTTTTCTTGCTTCTAAGACTGCTAGATTAAAATGCTAAGTGAAAATTTCTTTATTTGTGCAAGTAGTTAAGAAATTACTTTAGTTAAAATATGAATTTTACAACAATTTCTTAATAATAATAAATAATTTTTCTAATGATTTTGATCAAAAACATCATTTTTGCTAATTTGTGGCTTGTGTGAAGTAGTTAGAAGAAAAAGTTGTATTGGAGCAGATATAAACTTGGGTCTTCTGACCATTTTAAGCCCAAAACCAACTTTCTAGCTTAACTAGTTTTTAAGTTATAAGATTTTCATAAATTTGGGAGAGCGCAAAACTTTTGGGGGTGTTTAGCCACCTGGGTGTAAGTGGCAGAACCCCAAAACAACTTTGGAAAGTGTTTTTAGACCGAACCACCTACTTTAATAAAACTAGTTTTTTGATTTGACAAAAAAGTTTTTTTCACTCCACCCTATTGGACACCTCTGCTTTAGAATGTATTGTAATATATTAAGAAGCTTAAACCATACGTTTCCAAAGTAAGTTGTTTTGAATTATAAAGGCGCATCATTTTGGGTGAGAGCCTGTAAGCCTTGAGTGAAAGACAACCATGGCTGGTCTTGAGTGGATCATAGATAAGCACAACCGATTCTTCGATTGCTGATTGGTAAGAGAATTGTGAGTCAAGAAAGGCTCTATTGATAAAACTGCTGTGATTGGAAGACTGATACCAACCCACATGTAAATGGTCAATATTAACGTGTCGAAGAGACCTCATCATGTCCATCTGATATTGAACTGAAAATAAATGTTTATTGTCATTAAGAGCCAATTTAGTTCATTTATAAATTGTATTCTTTTTCTAACATTAAAAAATTTAGTTAAAATTTCACATAGATTTATCTGAAGAGAAATTAAGGCAATAGTTTTCAACAAAACTGTAACAAGAAATTTTGGGAGGCTACAAAACAACTTTCACTATTATTCTTGTTTTTCAATTAGTCAACACTGACTTCAGATCATTCAGATTAATTGCTTCAACTGGTAACTGAGTGATTACAGTATAATTTAAAAAATTAAAATGATTACAATTGCAATATGTTATTTATTACATAAATTTACTATTAAAGAGAATAAATAAAGTTTTTAAAGTTGCAAAAACATGAAAAAAATGTTAAAAACCACTGAAGTAATGATTGAAAGCATTTGGTTCAGTGCTTCTAAATTGGGAGGCACTTGGCTCCCTAAGGAGGAATTTAAAATCTCAAGGGAGAAAAATCACTAGAAGAGGAATTGATGAGGAATTTGAGAATTTTGGTAGAATGTAAGTTGACCCAAAAAAATTGGTACAACTTTATAATCATAGTTGTACCAGCTCAGGGGGTTTAGAGATCACTACATTATAGAGATGAATACCAAGAAATCAAAAACAGATTCCAAGTGAAAGTCTTTTTTTGGGGGGGGAGAAAAAAGATGGTATCTGAGTCCTGAAAGAGAGGAATGTGGCAAAAACTTTGAGAACCACTGATTTAGTTCACAAAGGTTTTAAACACTGAACAACTAAAAGATTCATTATAGCTCAGATATGTCTATATCACAGCAATAACAGAAAATACACATAGAATTTATTCCTTAAAATTTTATTTCAGAAAACAGACCTTCATCAAAATCTGAGTTTTCAGAAGTTCTAGGAAATGGAAAACAATTTGTTACTTCCAACTTGTCACCCACAACAAGTCCCAACAAAACACCTTGCACCAACTCAGGACCACCACTATCTTCTTCACAGTGTTTTATTAATTTTAAAACAACCTAAAAGACATTTTGATTTAGCAATTTAAAGTTTGTTAAAATTTTTCATTGTTTTTTTTAACTTATTTTATCAATACACCACAAAAAAGTTCTCACAGTGCCCACACAGAGTGACCAAATGGTATAATACTTAAAAATAATAACAATAAATGATACAAAGTTTGCAATCCAAAGCACTGTCCATATTACACCTTGAGCCTAAAGATAATTACATTTTTAAACCTTATTTAAAGACAGTCCTGTTTGATCAAGAATTTACAGCAAAGTTGGTCCTAAAGAAAAAATTAAATTTAAGACTATAAAAGCAGGGCTGTGCAGCTAGCAAGAAAATTTATGGCTCCAGCTCTGCTTTGGCATTTGACCTTGTTCCTGAAATTGCTAATTTATAGCTTTTTAAAATGTTGTCAAAGAGTTTAATTTAGGCTTAATATTATGGTAAAGAAACTTCTAGTTTGCATGTATTTTAAAAATTGTTATTAACAAAATGTACCATAATTTTACTAATAAATTAGAATTAGTTTCTTATTCCAGTACTTTTAAAATGACTGGTTCCAGCTACTTACCCAATAATTTCTTTTAGCTCCAGCTCTGGTTATAAGTCTTACCACTAAATTTCTGTAAAAAAATCTGTGTGCTTTTTTTCCCAAAGTATGCACAAACAGACTGTCTATGATTATATTAGACTTTGAAATTAAAAGCCATGGCCAGGTATATACAATACCAAAGATTTTACATTGTAAAGACATACAGGTGGGTTAAGTTGTTAAGTTTTGGCTTGGTATGTACTTGTTGTCATATATTATTAAATTATCTATCTAGTTACACAACGTTGGTGAGGTGACTGGATAGCAAGGTTGGAAACTTAGGGGAGACCAAGCATATGTGGCTTTTAGAAAAGCATTTAACAATCACAAGATAACAATAATCACTATTATAAATAGAGCAATGTGACCCAAGTTATATGCTGCCCTATCATAGAATTAACATAATCTTCTGATGATATTTTAAAAATTTTTTGAAGTTTAAAGGCTACATTAAACTAACTCTAATTATACTGCATAGTATAACTAAAGCAATAGAATTCTACAACAATAAAATTTTGTGGCAAATAATTGTTGATTGTGATATAATATCAAACTTCCAGATAGTAAAAACTTTTATAAAGGCCTTTTGTAATCAGACAAAAGTAAAGCAGATGTTATAGCATATGAACTTTTAATAGAAAACCAAGTTGGGAGTTGTTGGTACTCAAAAATGTTTGTGTTTGTAAAAAAGAAAAATTGGACATGTTTTAACTTCAAGTTAGTTGTAATTGGACTGGTGTATCAAAAAGGTAATATGAATTAATTTAGATGGTTCTAGGAATTTTCGCCGCACAGAATTTTCACCGTAAAGTGTAAAAAAATCGTCATGATAACAAAACTCTAATGGAAACAAACGATCACTCAATGTTATTAAGTGACATAAATGTAAAACATATAGACATGGCAGTTTATTTAAAACATATGCAGATTACCTTGAGGAATTTTTTCCATTTTTGATGTAAGAAATGCCTTTAAAGCTTTGATATTTTTGTTTACAATAGAGGCCCAGTCCAACTCTCAAAATTACAGGGTTTTGGAAAAAGTGCTGACAACATCTAGAATTTTCTAAGATCAATTTACCGTCATCAAAAATCTGCCACAGTCATGGTATGGACTCCCATCTCTAAAACATGAAAATCTTCACTCATTTTTGTGAAAGAGGGTGTCAAAGTGAATTCACGTTCATGCATTGAAGATGTTTTGACACCTATTCTTGCTCAAATGAAAAAACATTTCAAAAATAAGAGTTTTACTTTTCAACAAAATGATGCACCTTTTCACACCTTTAATGGCTAGTGAGAAATGATCATTCCACCACTGCATATCAAACTTGGTTTGATGAAGCAGTTTGTGAAAGCTTTGCTTGTAACTGGGGATTGCTTCAACTATATTTGTACAGCATTACCTGATTTAACCACGGAAAAGCTGAAAGCAAGCATTTTTGATAGCCCTCAAATTTACAAACTCATAAAAGATCCATGTTTTGTGCAGTCAATGACAGACACAGAATCTGTTGCTTGGCAATCATTTGTTTTAGTCACATAGAACTTTCTTAGAAACCACAAAGCTAAAAATTATCAAGAGTTAGTAAAATATGCTTTCCAAGTTCAAAGATTTAGGTGCTAAGATGAGTATCAAGATTTATTATCCTGTCTGTTACTTTTGTCACTTAGATCGTTTTCTTGTCAACTTGGTGATCTAAGTGAAAAGAATGGAGAAAGGTTTCACTTAGACATTAAGGTCATGCAAGAGAGGTATCAGGACAGGTGGAATGCCCACATGATGGCCAACTACTGCTGGAGTCTCCAACATAATAGTTTGGCCACATCACATTCCAATAAGTTTTATACAAACAAAAATTTGTAAACTCAACTAATTTTATAATATTACATGACTGATTCATGTACTTTGACAGTTTACACAATGTATCAATACTTTGATCATCACTAAAAGTAGTGCTTGTGCTTTAATGTCATAACTGTTGTTTAACTGTTAATACTGCCTGATTTTTTAAGTTTTTGCTTGATTTTTACATTAAACATAATTTGCATATAGAAGGCTCTGTGCAATAACAGTTGCTGCCTTTCCTAATATCACATCCAAAGGAAAAAAATGCTGCATGGACATGCTTAAAAAGCAAATACAGTCCCATCAAGGTGTAGCAAAAAGAGAATAGTTATGTCAAAAATTACTTATCATTACTGCTTTTTTGAAACAAAAATATGAAATATCTTAAAAACTACAGCTAATTCAAAAAAACCAAGGTCATTTTTGGATTCAGCAACATCAAAATACTGTAAAGCCATTGAAACTTTTTTGGCACAAAAATGTATGTTGACAAGTGTAATTATGGAAAGAAATGAAATGAAAATAAATAAAATCTTGTTCTTTTTGCAATTTATGAGCTGTATATGTGGAAATTTATAATGATTTTCAAAAATAATGCAAATTGTACAAAATGCTGGCCTTCTGATTCAAGTTAAGATTGCGATTTAAAATAGAAACCAAATTTTATTTTAACCTAAATAATCGTATTTTTTTAGATCAGGGTCTCCAAAGTACAGCTGGCAGAGCTCTTTTTAAAAAACATGTACAGTCATTTTGAACCACAGTTGGATAGAATTATTTCAGAAATGTGCCCCAGTTTCTTGTTCTTCTAAAAAATGAAATCATGGTGATCTCCAAAAAACAAATGGTCTTCACTTTGTTTACAGTTATTCATTTATTGCTTTTCCCAAAATCTATGTTTTTGGCTTTGGCCCAAGGAGGTGCAAAAAAATCTATACACGGCCCACTGGTTGAAATGTTTGGAGACCCCTGGTTTAGATGATTATAATAATTTCTAATTTTACTTACCAATCCATCAATTTGTACTAACTTTACTGAAGGTTCAACAGAATCCATTTTAAAGTAAACTTCATAAAGTTCTAAACGCTATTACACTACTTATAGGCTGTAATGAAATTTGTAACATATTCTATTATACAATATATAAATTAGATTAAAAAATACAAAACATGAAGATGAAACTAGAGTTTCCAAATTAATTTTTTTAAAAAGGTTAAACAGATTATCAAAACAGGTCAAAAGAAACCACATGTAAAAAAATAAGGTCAAATAATTGTCTATTAATGTCCCAAATTTAAGGTGAAGATTAAAAAAAGTTTGTAGCGAACTCATCACCACAAACCGTCTTTCATGCATGTATTTGCTTCGATATTGCATTTTGAATAAGTAATTTTTGGTAAATTTGAATAAATTGGTAAATTGAGTTTTATTTTTTTTTATTATTTTTTGATTTGTTTATGATGATGGAGAAGCAAAAACTCATAACTGAAAACAGTATGAAAAAGCTATTTGCAAATTTCACAGCACAATTAAAAGAAGAGATGATTTTTTTTTTTTTTTTTATTTATTTCATTTTTACTCACAATCAACTTGAAATTAATCATAGTTCATGTAGAAATAAAGATTGTGAATAAGGAAGCAGCGACTAAACGAAGTACGTTATTACATGCACAACGTCATGCTTGCATGGTCGTGCATGGTCGCTGTACCTTTGAACAAAGCGATGTGATTATTAGATGAATAAGCTTATTAGATGAATTAGATAAGCTTATTAGATGAATTAGTGAGCAAAAAAGTAGAAAACTTGTGGCAAGAGAAACTACAAGAAATCAAGGTTCAGGAACTGGAAATAGAAGAAATTTAAAAAAGTCAAACATTATTTCTGGTGAATTGGATGAACTTAAAAAAAAGCTGAACCATGCAACGACTACTCTGAAAGAAAAAGACCAACAAATTGAAGACATGAAAAAAAACAATTGATTTCTATCAAAAAAAACAAGGAGAAATTGAAAATAACTTGGAGCAACTTGAGCAATATGGCAGACGGGAGAATTTGAAATTTTTAGGAATTCCACGAATGACAAATGAAAACACAAATGAAATCATTAAAAAATTGGTAAAAAAATTGAACATTGAAATATGTGAAAAAGACATTTCAATTACACCCAGAATAAAAAAGAAAACTTATGGAAATGATGACAAAATTCAACATCACCTCATCATTGTTCATTTTGCTAATAGAGACATACGAAATAAAATTTTTTCAAAGAGAACCGGCATAAATCAAATTTCTGATTATGAAATTCCTGGAATGGAAAGACTATTTATTAACAAAAACTTGACAGGCTATAAAAAAATGCAAATTACAAAAAGAGCATGGTTACAAATTTCTGTGGACCAATCAATGCCAAATTTTAATCAGAAAAAACCCTTATACTGATGTGCTCAAAATCAACCATTATGAAGATCTCAGTCGTATATGCTAAAACTAAGCTAAGGTAAATCTGTTTGGTATAGTTAAAACTAGAATACAAAATTAATGGCTGATACAACACATACCTGCGTTATTTGTCATAAATTGTGCAAAAGAAATCATAAATGTGTTTATTGTAATATTTGTAATAAGTGGTATCATAAAAATTGTTGCAAAATTACTTCTAAACAATATGATCAGTACATTTATTATTATTCTATTATTGTCTATTATTGTAAGTTATGCATAGACTCTCTTTTTTCTTTTCAACAATTGAATGACTTTAATGAGATAAATTCAAGTCCTCCAAAAACACATATTCAACATTCCATTAAATTTGACATTACATCAAAAAATGCAGATGGCAGTGAAGTACTAAGTAATAATTTTAAATACTCAAACTATTATGATGTAACAGAAATGAAAAAGATATTTACTAAAAGTTCTCAAAATGACTTAAGCATCTTTCATTTTAATGCAAGAAGCTTAAAAAAAAATAAAGAAAAAATTAAAGAACTTTTAAATGAAATTGGCTACTTATCAGATATTATTGCAATATCAGAATCCAAAATTAAAACCACTACTATAGATAATATGTCACTTGCTGAATATTCTTTTTTGCACAAAGACTCTAACACAAATGCTGGTGGTGTGGCTTTGTATGTTAAAAAAAAGATTGAGTTTTCAGTGAAAGATAAAATTCATTTCAATATAAATGGATGTGAAGATCTATGGATTGAAATTAAACAAAATCTTGGCAAAAAAATTATTGTGGGAGTGATATATAGACATCTTAAATACAACTTTCAGGAATTTCAAAACTCTTTAAATAATGCAATTTAATGAATTTTGAAAATTCAAAATGTGACTATATAATTTGTGGAGATATAAATATAAACTTATTATTGAGTAATTTTAATAAAAATATTGCCACATATGTTTAAATGTTAGAGTCTAATGGATGCCACTCCCTTATTAACAGAGCAACAAGATACTCTCTATATAGCAAACCCTTGTTATTAGACCATATCTACTCAAATAACACTACACATGATAAAAGTTTGTGGTGTTTGCTTGTATGACATATCTGACCATTTACCAATTTTTATTACGTTGAAAAAATATAATTAGATTTGTATTAATAATGATAGTGCATTGACTAGATGCATGAGAAATTTCAATGCTGAAAGATTTGTAAAAGACCTCAGTAATAGACTTCATGCTATGCAAGACACAATTTTAGCACCTAGTAATTTAGATAATAATTTCTCAAGTTTTATTTCTTTATTCTTGGATGTATTAAATAAACATGCACCATTAAAACAGCTATCACAGAGAGAAAAAAAACTTTTATTAAAACCTTGAATAACGAATGGTATATACACATCTATTAAAACAAAAAATAGATTATTTCGAACTTGTTATAAACATGGAGATAGCAATAAACTTTTATTGTACAAATCATACTCCAACAAATTAACACATTTAAAGAAAATTTCAAAATGCCAGTACTATAATAATTTATTCAATGAACACAGGGATAACAAAACAGAAACATGGAAAATAATCAATAACTTAATTTCAAAAAATAAAAAGTCATCCCAATAAAATATTCTAAAAACAATTGCAATTGGCAAAAAGAAATATAAAACTAACACTGAAGAATTTGCCAATTCAATGAAAAACCATTTTACTAATATAGGAGAAAATATGGCTGCTAAAATTCCTCCTAATCTCTCATATTCATATACATTTGATAGAAATATATTAAATAGTTTTGTGATAAACGAAATAAATGAAAATGAAGTAATAGATAGCATACATTGCTTAAAAACAAAATCTACTCATGGATTACATGGAATTAGCTCCAAGTTCATTAAGTTATCAAAAACAGTAATTAGTACCATACTCACAAAATTATATAATAAATGTATTGAAAACAAAACATTTCCAAAAATACTAAAACAGTCACAAATTATTTGAATTCCTAAATCCTCCAACTTCTGCTACAGACTTTAGGCCTATTTTTTATTGCCCACAATATCTAAAGTATTTGAAAAAACTCTTCATAAAAAAATGCTAAATTTTCTCACAAAACAAAAAATCATAAATACATGTCAATATGGGTTTTTAAATAACCATTCCATTAAACTTGCTCTTACTTCTACACATGATCAACTACTAAAAAATTTAAACAATAACAAGTATACTTGCTCAATATTCTTGGATTTAAGCAAAGCATTTGATACTGTTAATCATGAAATATTACTTGGAAAACTTTATAGATATGCATTTAAAGGTAAAATTTGGAATTTATTGCAATCATATTTATCAAATAGAAGTCAATGCACAAAAATTGGGAAAATAAGCTCAAAACTTCAAATTATGAAATGTGGAGTTCCCTAAGAAAGTTGCTTAGACCTCCTAATGTTTTTAATTTATGTAAATGATTTGCCAAATGCCATTCAGTGTCAGACAACTCTGTTTGCTGATGATACGATCTTTATCTTTCAAATAAAAACTTAAATGATCTACAACATGAAATGAATAAAGAACTAAATAAAATAGATCTTTGGATGAAATGTAACAAATTATCTATAAACTACTCCAAAACATCTTATATGATAATAAGTAACAAAAGTTTAAAATATTCATTTAAATTAATACTTAACGACATTAAGATTAAATGATTGAAACACGTAAAATATTTAGGTGTCTTGCTAGACAATAAATTAAATTGAAAAGCTCATGTATCTAGCTTGTGCAGTAAACTATCAAAAATATGTGATGTTTTTTACAAATTAAGATATTTTGTTACATTTCACTGTTTAAAAACTGTGTATTTTTCTCTGGTACAATCACATTTGCAATATTCACTAATCAACTGGGGACATGCAAATAATAGCACTTTTCATCCACTACAAATAATTCAAAACAAGATCAATTAGAGTTTGTTTATTCGGTTATAAAAGAACTTTGAGTGATAATCTATACACAAAATTTCAGGTTTTAAAACTGTCAGATTTATGTAAATTAGAATATGCCAAATTTATGTATAAATTTGAAAACAATTCATTACCCATCTTTTTTGACAACTATTTTACAAAGTTGGATTCTATACATTCATACAACACTCGCCAAAAAAAAAAAAAAACAGATATTTTTTTCCAAGATTTAGCACAAATTTTGGCAAAAAACACACTATATTATCTTGGGTTGCAAACGTGGTCAAAAATTCCACAGAAATCAAAAATTTACCATATTGGTTTTAAAAAAAGCTTAAAAAGCATTTACTAAATGCATATGAAATAAATGTACTTCATGACTAGATTGCAGTTTTCTTTTAGTTTGGTTTGTCTTATTTTTTACCATATTTGCCATTTGTTGGATTTTTTTCTGATTAATTGGATATTGCTCACTTGCTTTTTTTGTTGTTTCTTGCTTTGTGCGGTTTTTTGTTGTTTCTTTGCTTTGCTTTTTCTTTCACTTTTACATCTTTTGACTTTTTTTGTTTTTTTCTTATGCTTTGCTTTAGTTGTCTGACATGTGCTACTTTATTTTTCTGATTAAACTTATAGGCCTATTGTTTATTTGGTTTATTATTAAACTGCTTTTTATTTTTACAGAACTTTTTTTGTTTTTGTTTTTTGTTTTCTGTTTTTTTTGTTGTTGTTGATAATAAACAGGGAGCATCTTGACTTGAAAATCTTAGGGTTTTTCGATGCTTCCTGGCCTGAATAGTTCTGTGTTGACGTCGATTGTGTGTTTATTCTCGGGCAAAACAATAAATTCTGTTCTGTTCTGTTCTGTCTGTATAATTGATAAATAATTGAATGTGTACCTATCTTATAAAGGGATGTGGCTGACTTGGTGACCCTCTTGACGGTCTTTAGCTGCATCCCTGTTGTAGAATCGTATTAACAAATAATGGTAAAATAATATTCTATTGTTTTCTATATTATATATGTATTCTGCAACAAATAAACAAAGATTGATTGAATTGATTGATTGATTGCAAAGTTTTCCGCGAATGTATTTTCACACGTTATATTTCGCTTGCTGCAGATTCAGCTTGCAGCGCTTTTCCGATCGCTGCACAGCGCTTACCTGCTCCCAGGACAACTGCATGTAACAACTTCTCATTTTTTAGTATTTTTTTTATGCACCGCCTTTCTGTTGTTCCCCCTCAACTGATCGTTGGCTGATCGCGCCATCAATGCCATTTGTGTATTTATTATCATTATTCCGCCTTCCGTGTAATCGTTATCTACACATCGCGTACAGGATATAGCCTCACCACGTGATCTATCGCCTCGTGATTTTACCTGTAAAAAACGTCAGGCGTCATAATAGTAAATCTATAAAATTACTCTGACGATATACGTATACACTAGCTGGCCGAATCGCCACACAAACCGACACAGACCGACACAGACCGACACAAACCGAAGCAGCGACAGAGACGTAGCGAACTAGAGAAAGAGACTCATATAATGGCTGTGCAATTTAACGCGAGATTCATCGTTGTAACGTCATCAAGCGAAGATTCCGCTTACTGTAATTCCGAAATTTTAGTGTTATTTGTCTGTTCATTTCAAATTGTGCCCTTTTAATAAAAAGAGTTTGAAGTTTACGGTGTGTCAAAACTCTTTCAACAACTCACAAACTTTAATAATAATAAACAATTTTCTATCCCGCTCAGGCAAATATTTACTTCAAAGAAGTGGTTGCATCAGAGCGGATTTTGTATCAGAACTTTTCAACATTTTGTTATTTTGTTCATGTGGCGGAGCAGAAATAAAAGAAAACTGAACTGAACTGAACTGAAAACCACTCACGCTACAAAGTTAATTGCTTTTAATCAGTGTCCAAAATCTCTATTTTTCTCGGAAATTTAAATCACATCAATTACCTAATTTGGGTTTTTTATCTTTTTGTTTTTTAAAAGCGAGAGAATATTTTTTTTGAAATCAAAGTGTGACTGACTATCCATCAGGTTCTATCCAGGGTCGCCATATTGGCCTTTTTATGGCCAAATCTGAAAAATTTGCTCTTTTTTTAAGGTGTTTGGCTTTCAAATTTAACGTTTGACCTTTTGGTTTTTTTTTATATAAAATTAAGTCTTATTCTTGTAAATTAATATTTTTGTTTTAGAATTTAAGTTTGCGAGCAAAACCCTGGCAAAACTATTTGAATTTTCATTTTTGATTAATTCTTTAATTGTCTTTACCTTAAAGTCGGGACGTAAATAGAAATTTTGGCTACTGAATAAATGTGATAAACTTTTCTTTTTAGTCTTTATCGTAATAAATCGTTTCTACACGCCGCTGCTTAATGAAGCGACGCTTTATTTATTTATTTTTTTATTTTATTTTTTATCTCTATATTTATCCTCCTGACTCGCAGGAAAGCGACGGAGGCGCTATACATAGGGTAAGCAATTACCCCGACCTGCTTCCGGAGATGCCAAGATATTGCTGTCCGCTAGTAATTTAGTAAAGATATGACTGCAATTTTGAACTGCTTGTCAAGACCATCAAGCAGGGGAAAGTGCCGTAAAATGTCTTTCCCAAGGACACAACAGAATGGCGGAAGTGGGTTTTGAACCAAGACCATGTTGATCATCAGTCTGGTGCTTTAATCACTCGACCACGCTGCGGACAAGGATGGCAAACATTTTTTATAGAGCGGATTAAAATTGACAATTTTATCAAAATTATCATTAAGTTGGCCATTGGCTCTAATTTTGGTCAAAGTTTAAGGTGAAAACTAAAAATTAAAGAAAACATTTTTACGTCCAATCCGTCCTAAATTGTCAGAATTTTTCCGAAAATGTTCCAAAAATGTTAAAAATTTTAAAACATAAAATAAGTCATTAAATTTCAACTAGTGGGTCACATTGTGACCCGCGGATCAATGGTTTGCCATACCTGCCGTAAGATATTTATAGAAAGATCACTTGCTTCAGCTCTTCTGTGTGACGTTACACCCACTTTAATTAAATGGACCTTAAAAATTTAACCAAGATCGCGTTTAGGTTTTGGGGAATCCCCAAATGCTGCAAGCTTCTTACATCCAAAGTTTCTTAGTTACATCCAGATTGCAGCAAATAGTCAACTGTAACCGTCACCCAAGCACTTTAATGTGCTAGGCATTATTTTTCATACTGCTATTATACTTTTAAAAAGTCTAATGATCAGTATATCATTAATTTTTGCTATCATTTGAAAATGATTTAGCCTACTTATGTTGCCTTTAAGTTGGTCAGTTTGCTATGGCCTAGCTATTTTTTGTTTTCTGTAAATTTACCAAACTCTTTAACTTGGGTTTTCAATTCTTGGCAATTTTAATCATCATTGTTATGTCATTTATTTTTCCTCCTGATTTTCAAAACAATATCACAAATTTTGCTTTAAAAAATATATATTGCCCCTTTTATTGTCTTTATTGAAGTTGTACTGACTTCTGATTCATACTGATATCAGAAAAACTTATGAATATTAGATTAAATATCACATGTTCTAAACATAGAGCAACTACCATGCAAACAGAGCGAATGACCTGTTTTTAAAACAACATAGGGATGCCAATGTGATGTCTAGTTTAGTTTTTTGTTTTTTTAGTTATTGTATTTATATAATACTACAACAAAAATTTCTATGGTTATTAAGATCATTTAAAATAGAGAAAAGTGATATTGTGTGCTTTTTTCAAATACATAACAAGATGGAAAAGATTAGCATTGAACCAAAACTGTTGATAATTCAAGCCTTTTCAAAAAGTCACAGTAATTATTTTTTGTCAGTGAAACTAACTGGGAACCCCTCCCTACAGCACCAAGAGAAAAAAACAAGAAGAAAATGTCTCTTCAATCTAATCTAATGGTTTTCAACTGGTGGGCCATGGAGCTGTTTTCAAGGGTCTTTTTAAGAGGTCACCATAAGCGATTGGTGAAACTGACCCGGAATCCCTCTTTCAGCACCAGAATGGAATAAAAAAGAAACTAAGAGAATAAAAATCTTTCAAGAAGCGATAGTAATTGCAAGGGAATTTGGGTTAGTTTCACCACAAAAATCACTTACAGTGACTTCTTGAAGAGACCCATTTTTAGTGGGCCACAGAGCATAAATCCAGAGACTTGTATAATGATCCCATTATGATTGAGAAATCACAGACAAATGCCAAGTTAAGACTTTTTTTGAGATCACCCGATTTTTGCAACAGAAATTAAATTTTGTTTACCGAAAAAGGTCATTAAGTTGCCTTGGGTTGGAAAGTGGGCCACGGTATGAAAAAGGTTGAAAACCACTGATCTAATCTTTTCAAGAAGTAATAGTAACTATCAGGAGTATTCCAGGTTAGTTTCATGAAAAGTAGTTGCTTACATTGACTTCTTGAAGAGACCCCAGCATTCTTTCTCAGTTCTTATTCAACTATCCTGTTGACTACGTACATATCAGAATAAAATAAGTTCTGATTACCAAAATTATTTATTAAAGGTGCACTTACTGCATAAACTAATTTGTGATGATTTTAATATGATAAAGGGTTTTAACAAAGTACCTGTGCAAATATGCAAGATTCTATGTTCTTGTTCAAAATCAGGTTTGTGCTGTAATGGTAATTTAATTTATAATGATTTTGAAAACCTATATACAATTAGATTGCATTAATAAAAACTTCTATAATTAAAATTTCTTGCTTATCCATTACAAAACTGTTAAAACAGATTAGTTTATCCAAAAACCTTGCAATCCTACCTTGATACCCAGTATTAAAAATAAATCCACTTTTCATTGAATTTTACCTTGCAGTTTAACACAAAAGTCAAAGTTTATAATCAAAGATAGAGCTAATTTGTGTACAGCAAATTATTTCAGCAAATTTTGGAATTGCATTAAATGAACTCTATCTTGCAAATTTAGTAATCAATGACATGTTTATTATAATCAATTTCAATTTCAATTTCACTTTGTTGTCTAATACAAAGGCATGAAGTTATTAGTCAATTTTGCATAAATCAGCAAATCTTAAATTAGCATTACTTTATTGTGTTCAAATTTTACTTTTACTCTAGCTTATGGTGAAGTGTGCTCAGATCTGCAATTAAAATTAGGCAGCTGAAACTTGTTGATCTTGGTAATTTCACCAACTCTATAAACTAATATTTTTCAATGAAACAAAATAGGTTGGATTAACAAGGTCTGACTGTAATGATTGTTATAATTGTGGCATTGTTTCTAATAATAATATCTCTGACCAAAAATTTAAAAACCTTTTTCAAAAAATGTGATGTAGTGCATATGCACTCAAGCATATTTATAATGGCTGCAAATCAAATGTTTATATCACTTGCACAAAAAAGATATTGACATGCAATGTTGCATAATCTTTTTTCTTGCGTTCTCTCATGTATTTCTGATTGATTGTTGTTCTCTAGATAGACATACTCCTTACCAGTTCTAGCAACATTTCCTTGTGTTACTGATGGAACCACATGGTTGTCAGAGTTGACATTTTTTAACACTTAAAAAGTAAAATTTCTGAGATTTCCTGCTGCTACAGTTTGTTTTTGAGTGGAAAAAAATGGAACAAAAAAGTTATCTGAAGGTCTCAAAGCAAGCTGTTTACAAGTTGAAGAAGGCTGCAAAAAGTCTACCAAAAAGCATTGTACAGAAATCAAAAATTGCTTCTGGGAGAAAACAGAAAATGTCGGGTAAGACAGATTGCCTCTTAAAACAAGAAGTGCTTGCCAGTTCGTCAATCATGGCACCAAGTTTAAAAAAAAACACCCAGAGCCTTTTGAGCAAGTTTTAATTCGGACAATTCAAAATTGACTGAAAAAAAACTTGGGCCTTCTCTGTAGGTGTGCAGCCAAAAAAACACTTTTGACTGAAAAAATGATAAAAAAAAGACTAAATTTCTCTAAGAATTATCAGCATTGGAGGTTTCAACAGTGAAGAAAAGTGATATTTTCAGACAAGAGCATTTTCCAACTGGTCAGGGATCAGTCAAAAGTGGTAAGAAGGCCACTAAATATACCAAGGCACAATCCATGATACACTGTTAAGACAGTTAAGCACTCAGATAGTGTAATGGTTTGGGGTGCATTTAGTTGTACCCACAGTACAAGAGGATTATATTTCCTTCCCAGAAATGTTACAATGGAGGGATCCAATTATCTCAAAGTGCTAAATGATAACTTGCTGCCTTTTTAGGGCATTCACCAGCCCACTCATTTTATGCAGAATAGTGCTCCAGCACACAGAACCAAACTTGTAATTAAGTGGTTAAAAGAATTTGTTTTAGAGTGGCTGGGAAACTCTTCAAATGTTAACCCCATTGAAAATGTATGGAACGTGATGAAAAATAAGGTCCAAAAAGCTCAACTTTCAAATATTAATAAACTTGTGGATTACCATGGTGTCACACTTCATTCATAATTTTAATCGTAATGATATAATTTATCCCCGTTAATAGTAATTCGTAGTGTTATTATAAGAGAGTAAATACGGCTCTTTGAGCACTGTTTGCGATATACGTCCAATTTATTCTATTACTCAATACATGTATCTTTTTTTCTCTTTCGCTCAACAGTATGACATAATATGTTTTGTTCAAGCTTTGCTATCTCGAACGTAGTAGAATATTCGCGTAACAATCTCTCCAGGGGGTTCTGCCTAAATCTCGAATTTATGAGAAAGTTTACGTCACATGATTTTGGATTCTATATAAAACCAACGCATAGCAAATTATTAAGATTAGATGTGATTTTAAGACTACTCATGTGGAAGTAATTTGGTTGGGCACGGGAGGCCCATTAGTTTTTGTATTGGTCGTCGAGTGTTAAATTTATTTTGCGCCTGTGGTTGACAGTTGTATTCTACAGAGGTAGAATTATTTGTGTTGATTGAGTCAAATTATAGTGTTGATTGCGCTTTGCAGTTTGGCAAAGTGTAGAATAGAAGTTTGGTCGGACGTGATTTTTGTAATACATTTGTTATTAGAGATGGTGGTCTCTGTTTGTTGTGAAGAAGAGTCTTCAACGAAACCAATCCGAGCTTTCGTTAAATCAACTGTATAAACCGTCAGGCTCATAGCAAGACTACTTCTTGAGCCGGAATAAAATAAAATTTAGACACAGCTTTGTTTCAGCGCAGGTATTTTGGGTTACCTAGCTCAACTGGTCCTTTGGGATTCCCAAACAAAGTTTGTGACACATGGACATCAAATATTTTGAAAAGTTGGTTGATGTAATGCCTCAGAGATTGAAAAATGTCATTCAAGCCAAAGGCTGTATGACCAAATATTAGATATCAAAACTTACATTGCTGTAGATATGCATTTTTTCAAATAAAACACAATTTTTGTTGAAATTTTGTTCTATAAATATTTCATTTGCAGCCCATCATCTTGCAATACTTTAGATTAAAAAAAATGTAATAAAGTTATCAACCAAGAATTGAAATACTGAATGAATTTAATATCTACCATACACTAAAATATATGTTTAGCCATTTACAATCATCCCATGACTATGATTGCATTCCTTTTGCATATATTTATCAGAACAGACATAACCACATCATATGCATACAAAAACTGGAACAGCTGAGAACCAACAAATTTTGCAAAGTTTACTTACTCGCAATAAACCCAACATTTACATGCCACAATTATTTTTTTGCTTAATGCACACACCATGAATCACCTTTTTAATTACAACAATGTACCAACACATTACAGTTTTTCAGAAAAACACTTTTCAAACAAAGTTTGTCCAAGAGTGGGAATTTTTACTAGAGAATTAATGGATGGCTCTTTTCATTTTTGAAAGAATGCAACAAGAACATTTTTGAATATAGAGCTACCTTTTTTTATTGCTTATCTGTTCTGGGACAAGTTTCAACCATGGTCATGGGCTGATTGTAAATGGCTAAACACATCTTTTAACCTTATTGTAGCTACCAATTACATTTCGTATTTCAATTCTTGGTTTATATCTACCTTTTTTTCTAGCTTTTTGCTCAATCCAGTTTTAATCTGGTTTAATTTCCCATGACTGGAGGGTGGCTGGTTTTTTTTTTAGCTTTTTTTGCATTCTAGAATTAATTGCTTTTGTTCTCCTTGATTGATTATACTTTTAATCTATATTTTTGATGTTTAGGACTTTGCAGCATTAGCATTTTGTCCTTTGGAGTTCTTCATTGCTAATTGGGGTCTTTTCAAGAAGTTACCATAAACAGTTTTTTTTGGTGAAACTAATTTGGAATCCTCCCAACAGCTTTGAGGATGGAATAAAAAAGAAATCAAGAGGAAATAAATCTCTTTAAAAAGCAATAGTAACCACAGGGAGGGATCTGGGTTAGTTTGATGAACAAAAAATGCTTACATTGACTTTATGAAAAGACCCATTAATTTTATCTTGCCATTCTATCCCCAGTTTTTTCTACATCTACGAGGGTCAGTCAATAAGTAATGAGACTTTCTCAATTACTTTGGTGTTCTTGGAGTTATGCAACTGAAATTTTATGTGATGATTATGAATGGAGTTGTCATCTTATTTACAACAAAACTTGTTTATTTTCAGATTACTGTAGGTGTGACGATAAATTGAAATGACTACTAGGCTAGGAAACAGCTCATGCTTGGAACAAAGAGGAGTCATCAGATTTCTGTTGGCAGAGAGTGTAAAATCATGTGAGATTCTGTCTAGAATGCAAAGACAATATGGTCCTTCCTGTATGTCTAGAGCAAACTTCTACAAATGGGTGCAAGCATTCAAAGATGGACGCGAAAGCATTACTGATGATCTGAGAAGTGGAAGACCTGTGGATGTCTCTACCCCAGAAGCAGTACAGGCAGTTGAAGACCTGATCAAATCTGATAGAAGGGTCACTTTAGATGAAATTGCTACAAACTTGGACATCTCCCATGGCACAGTGTACGCAATTGTGCATGAGAAGCTGCGTTTTTCAAAAGTCAGCTGTCGCTGGGTTCCAAAGATGTTAACGGATGATCACAAAATGCAGCGCCTGATGGCTTCCAGAGCATCACTACGCAGATACAGAAAGGAGGGAGATGTATTTCTATCGAGAATAGTGACAACTGATGAGACCTGGGTCTTTCATTATGAACCTGAATCGAAACGACGATCAATGGAGTGGAAGCATGTTTCTTCCCCAGTGAAGAAAAAATTCAAATCTCAGAAAAGTTTAAGGAAAGTCATGCTCACTGTGTTCTGGGACAGAAATGGGCCGATCACTATCAGTTTCTTGGAAAGGGGCAATACTGTGAACTCAGAGAACTACTGTGAGCTGCTAA
This sequence comes from Diplosoma virens, assembly GCA_963680785.1. Lineage (NCBI taxonomy): Eukaryota > Metazoa > Chordata > Ascidiacea > Aplousobranchia > Didemnidae > Diplosoma > Diplosoma virens. The sequence goes on from OY796892.1 coordinate 12,494,895, forward strand.
CTCAAGTGAAAAAAGACATTAAGAACAAACGGAGAGGACTTCAATCAAGAGGTGTGATTCTCCTTCAGGATAATGCAAGGCCCCACACAGCAGCAAGAACCCTAGCCAAAATTGAAGATTTAGGCTGGAAACTTCTAACACACCCACCCTACAGCCCAGACCTTGCACCATCTGATTTTCACCTCTTCGGCCCACTCAAAGAGAGTATGAGGGGAATTCACTTCCAGACTGATGAAGAAGTGAAGGCTGCTGTGAGCAACTGGCTAAGGACCCAGTCCACGGAATTCTATGCCAAAGGAATAGACAATCTAATATCAAGATGGAACAAGTGTGTTGCAAAGGAGGGAGACTATGTTGAAAAATAAAAAAGCATTTTTTGATTACCAGTCATTGCAAACTTGAGTTATTAAAAAAGTCTCATTACTTATTGACTGACCCTCGTACCTTTCAAAACACTAAAGCTTCCTTTTCTTCTTCAATCCTTGATGTTCATGTTTCATATTCATATATAGGTAGACTTCATATGTAACACATGGTGTTCCTATTCTTAAATTCAATTTTAGTTTTTCAAAAATTGATGGTTTTGTTCGGGTGGAAAACTACTGTAACTGCCTTTATTCTAGTCTTGATATTTTTACACATATCCTTGTATTACAAATAAGGCTCCCTAAATACTTAAAGCTAACCACTTCCTCAATCTGTCTGTCCTTTAATATGATTTTAATGCACTTAGGCCCCCAGGCCCCCCAGTCACATACTCTAGGCATTACCCAAAACCTAACCCTAATTATAGGATTTTTGAGAATTAAATAGACTTTTAAAGAATTAAAAAGATAAAACAATACCTTTGGTCACTAATGAAAGGTATTATTGATTACTATCAGTGCTTAGTAATCACCTTTCAATGAATAATTGGCATTGGGGGTTGTGTGACCACTTGACCAGGGGGTAAGTAACCAAGGGTATGTGACCATGGGATAACTGGCCTGTTACTCTTTTATATATATGTTACAGTTGGTTTTTTTTTTAATATTCTTTATAACCTTTATCTTGACTTTGAAATACTTTATTAAAGTTTTTTCAAACAATTTTATGATTGATCTACATTGCTCAAATTTCAATTTCTCAAAATTATTTTGGTTAACCATTACTAATTATATATAAAGATCATGTTTGTTTCTACTTTTTTAAACTATGTTCATTTAATTGCTAACATTGACCTGATAAAACAAAAGCAAATTTATTTGTAACATTTTATTTCTTTTTTTCCATTTATAAATAGAGTTTTACTTCATCAAGTTTTGTATCATTTTGATTAAACCACTAGCTATATTATAATGCATATCTGCATACTAGGAACCAATAGCTAAATAAAGTCTGTGTTTTAGCTAGCAACAATTTATTATGCCCAAACATCCTTTTTTATTGAAATGAACATTTGAACAATGCAGTGACCTGGCTGTAATTGACAAATCTTTGCCTCTAATTTTGTGTGGCACTTAATCCAGATATTACTCAGCTATGTCAGCATCATGCTAATTGCTAATATTAATTTTGTGTTTACTTGTAATTTCTTATGCAAATTTCACTGCATCACAAAACAATGGTTTATTTTGGTAGCTCAGATTACTCTATCAGTTTTAGATGTAATTTGTAGTGCTAATTGCAAATCTGAACTTGTTTTGCATCATGTCAGGATTTTGAGTTAGACAAAGTTGTTTTTTTTTAAATTTGGTAAGAAAAATAGAAGAAAATGACAGTTTTTATTATTTTAAAACATTTTCTTGCAAATTAAAATGCTATATAGACAAGTAAATATGTTGATTAAGCATTTATATACCATATAACACATGCATTTCAACTAGTTACACCATAAATAATGTACTTAATCATATCACCATTTAAACTCTAAATACAACGCAGGCTTATTTACAGCATAAATTAAAATAATACGATACAAATACAGTTAAACCAATAGGCTAACATTTTCCCAGATTGCCAGCAAAAAAAATATGACTTGGACTCAGGAAACCATGGAACATTCAGATTTTTAAGTCTTTTTTTTGTTCATGTTAACTAAAGGAAATCAATTTGAATAGAAAAGAATGTTAACTTATAGCAAATAAATCTGTCACTAATTTGATCAGCTTTTGATTTAAAAATTTAAGGTGCTGTGCTACAAAAAAAAAAAAAATTATCTGTTTAGAATTGTGCTTAAACTCCTTTACTTTGAACAATGTATGTTGCTGTTCTTTATAAAACGCTCCATTTATCTTACTTTTATTTAGTTAAGAACAGTAATGTGAATTGATCTGTGCTTGCAAGGCTATTTGAAGAAAAATCTTATCATTTTGATAGTGTTATACTGTGCATTTTATTTTAATTCTTTTAGATTTTTCAGTAAGTTACATTTCATATTTATCATAGTTATAGCTGTCAGTATCTGCTTATTAAAATAAATACAAGTGTATGTAAAAACGACCCAAATAATTTTTGCTATGTTTGTTGAAAATTTACTCCATGGGATCTTTGTAAAGCAATAGGTGTGTGCCGAAACATGCTTACAAATTGTATTTTCGTTTACTGTTAGTTGACCCCGATAAATTGTGGGCTACTCATATTTGTTAATCTTCCAGTTACACTGTTCCAGTAGATTGTAACAAAAAGTCTGTAACAGAAAGAACAAAAAATATGGGGAGCTCACAGTTGACTGGTGATATGGATAAGCACATTATTTCAGGGTGTTACTAGTTGAAATGCATCTGTTATATGGTATGTAATTGCTTAATCAACTTATTTACTTGTCTATATAGCATTTTTGTTTGCAATAAAGCAAATTGTTCCAAAATACAGAGTGATCAAAAAAAAAACAGAACCCACATAAATTTTATTTAATCTTATTAACATCCATGAAATTTCAAGAAACTTATCACACCTAAAATTTAATCTTTGTATGTTCATTCTTAAATTTTAAGTTCCTTTGACTGCATTGCTTGAAATCTATGTTTCATTTAAAATATGCTATAAATTTTGGAGGCAAACTTGCTCTGTCATGCAAAATCACTCAAACACATTCCTCTTTTGGGATTTCTCAAATTTTTGTTCTATTTGGTGCCTTTATTTTACCAAATGTTTAAAATTGTTCTGCTACACATTGTTTTTGAGTTATTCTCACAGATAAAAATCTAGGGGACTCTAGTTCAGTGAGTGAGCTGCTCTCAAACTGTGAATACAAATTGCTATATGAAAATACTGAGAAAATTTTAAGCATCTCTGTCATGATGCAGAGGGATAAATTGGGACCAACAAGGCAGTGCCATGCCCCACACATTAAATGATTCTCTAGCCTGGATTGGGAAGCTGTTTCAGGAGAAGTTTATCACCAAGAAGTATGACATTGGGTGGACACCTCACTCATCAAATTTGGAATCCCTTTTATTTTTATCTGGATAATGGAAATAGACCTCAAGGATAATGTGTACCAGAACAACTTTCATACAATCGGTGAACTAAAAGCACTAAATACAGCAAAAATGAGAGAAATGCCAAAAGAGAAATATGTTTAAGTGATTGACAATCTGCAAGTTTGTGTGACATCTGCAAGTTTGCCTCCAAAACTGTTGTCCTCATTTAAAGCATATTTTAAGCAAATATTTTAAGCAAAACATGCAAAGCAATGAAACTTTGAGGAATAATGGTACAAAAATCAAAGTTTAAATTCAGCAAGTATTTTGAGATTTTATGGATGTTGATAAAACTTAATAACATTTTTATAAGGGTTCAGTTTTTTAGATCACCCTGTATTAAAACTGTCATTTGTTTCTAATTTTTACCAAATTTCAAATAAAAAAACTTGAGCTAGCTCAAAATCCTGATGTGGTACAAGAAAAAGAAGTTCAGATTTGAATTCAATACCCCAAGTTACATCTGTAACAGATAGAGTGAGATGAACCTTTTTTTGTGACACAGTGTTGTGATTATTATATTAGGATTTCAATTGCTGTTAAAAATTTTTAGGAATTTCAGTTGGTCAATCTGCTATTGCCATTCATTCTCACTCGGTGGCTGTATTAAGGTAAATCTGCTGTTGTTCTTTAAATAACAAATTAATTAATTTTTTAGATTATTTTAGCCTGATTTTGATCTTTTGTTTTTAAATGTGTCATTTGTACTTTGCATTTAAGCAAAACAAGTATAAGAATTTGTTTGGTATAAAAATTTGAAAATTTTGAAAATGAGTGAATTTGAGCAATATTCAATTGTAAAATTTATTTTTCAGAAATTCATGGAATAGCTCTTCTTCATTTGATATTGGGTCTATGGCAATGCTGCTTGACCATGACAACTATGAAATGAGAAAAAGCTTTCGTGAATTTGTGAGTGACCCAATCATGACTCCAAGATATAATATTCCTCTTCATGAAGAACGAGATATTGCATTGGCAAGGTTAAAAAGAATTTGCGATGCAAGTATTAGACAATCAAATTTTTCTATCTGAAAAAATATAACAATTAGCATTATATAAAAATATATGATAACTTATACAATTGCACAATTATGATTTTTAACTAAGTTTTTAAAAAGGAGTTCTTATAGCAAGAAGGGGGAACACACAAACTTTATATAATGTTGCATTGAAATTGTATTGTACAAGTTTGATAATCTTTAAAAAAAAAACAGGTTTATTTGAAGAGGAAACTTAAGGTGAAAATTTGAAGCTTATTTAAAATCTTCAAAATGATAATTTGTGAGTTATGTCTCAGATTTAAATAGTGCTGATCTCCCAACCTTGAAAGCTTGAAAAAAAATCTTTTTATACTAATATGAATGCTTGAAACAATTAAGCATACACAAATTTCTTCAGATAAAATCCAATTTCTTACTGAAGCTGGCTTTAAAGCAATGCTTCTCAAAACAATTTTTGGCTTACTATACAGCAGTGCAGTCCAACTTAATTTTATTGCAGGCAATCAAAAACTGTTAATTTATTTTGCAGGCTATTGTTTAACCTTTACAGACTTACTGTAAACTTAGGTCAAGAAGTGACTTCATTTATAATTTAAAGGTTTCCTTAATGATACAAGAAAGAAGGTTAGCCATTTTTTAAATAGTAAACCATTAAGATGTAAGATTTTGCATGTCAACGTATTTTGACATTGGTCCAGCTCTGAGATTGCAAAATTAATAAAAAAATTTTGAAACACCTAATCTTTATTGAATTTTATGCATGTTTTATCAGCAATTGATAATTATAAAAAAATAAATGTATTTCAAACAAATGCTTTTATTTATTAAACTTTTTGCATGTTTTGTCAACAATCATTAGCATAGGGAAATTATAAAAAAATAAATATTTTTTAAACATATGATCCTTTTTATTGAACTTTTAGTCCAGTGGTTCCCAAAATGTCCAAACTGCCCCCCAAGGGGCGTTGGCGAGATTTAGGGGGGCGGTAAGAAGAAAGGGGGCGATTGGGGGGCGGTAAGAGAACAAGGGGGCGATAGGAAACAATGAGAAGAAATATACATGAAGGACGATTAAACACCTTTTATAGGTGATCTTGCAGCAGTGTTTCCCAAAGTATTTAATACAAGATCGATTCAGGGTAAAGACCTTTATTTTTTTAGAGATCACAATGAATTTGGGAGAAAAATAGCAAAATTACAGTTAAAATCAAAGTGAAGACCCTTTTTTTTTTTTTTTTAGAGATCACCAAAAATTTGGGAGAATAATAGAAAAATTACAGATAAATGTTCTCTGTCAAACATTCTTTTCACTTAAAAAAGAAGCGAGGGAGCACTGGGAATCAAGCTGAAAATCAAGGGGGCGCTGGGAATTTATCTGGAAGCCAAGGGGGCGCCAGGCCGAAAAAGTTTGGGAAACACTGTTTTAGTCAAAAACACTTATAGTTTTAAACAATAGTTTGAAATATTCATATCTGCACAGAAAAAAGAAAAAAAAATTGTAAATAGTAAAATAATTATCATTCAAATTATGTCAACATCTGTTATCAAATGGCTGTAGAGGTTAATCTAAAAATTTTACCAGCAAAGCAATGTAATAATGTAGTTATACAACAATTTAGATTTCTTGTTAATTTGGTATTTTGCAAAGAAGATTAAATTTAGTTTTATTAGTTTGTTTGAATCATGTTAAAAATACCTTCCTGGAGGCATATTTTGCTCTTGGGATTTAGGATTATGAGGTCATGTTCCAAATAAGCCCCTGAGGGCATATTCTGAACACTATATATTTTTAAAATGTCATGCTATTTTTTATTATATTTTTGAATGCCATGCTAAATTTTGTGCCCATGTGGGTGTGTTTTTTAGTTGTATAATTCTGGGGGCATATTTTTAACATGATCCATTTATTTTGCTTGAAACATTACCACACAAAATAATTTTTCATGATAGTTTTATAGCTGATTCATGCAATATCTATATTTGAGGTGCTTCTTTTGCAATTGCATTCCATCTACTGGAATGTTAGCTGTGGCCATCCAATGGCAATCTTGCAAGTTTTGTTTATAAATTGATTTTGTTTTTTGTTTTGATACTGCTCATTTATAATGCAAATGTAAAAATATGCACTTTCTGTGAAATATACAGTAAAAATAATGCAGATATACACAGTTCCAAACACCAAGAATAACTCTGTAGCAGGATTCTTAACATCAGAAACCTCTATTTTGAAACAAATCATTTGAAGCTTACTCAATTTGAGTTGAATTTCTCAAGGCTGTGTACCAACATTCACCTATTGGTACAGTCACATTGTTGCATAGCACCTTACAAACTACTTAAAATCAGCATTGAAATATTGTTCCTTGATTACAGAATAGCACAGAAAACGATCAAGATCAATATTTTGCAAACAATCTGTGAACAAACTAACTTTAAGCAAAAACCTCTGACATGTTCCAATACACAATATCCTTGCAAACTCAAGTTTAGCCTATTTAAGTGAATTGTTATATCTGTATAAAGGTAAGGTGCAAACAATTCAGTGCTTTGCAACTGAACTTGAAAAAAATCTCTGTTTTCTATTACTTTTTCGAAAACATAAAAATTTCTTTTCGCAGTTCAAAAAAGTGTTTCAGTATTTTGCCTTTGCTTAACCATCTGACACTACATTACAAAAGCAAGTCAATAACTTCAATGTTGAGCTCTTTCACAAATGACGCAAATCTTTGCAACCTTGATAAATTGACCATCTTGATAATATTTTAAATGATATTTATCATTTTCAGTACTTTTCCTCAAAGTGATTTTTAATGCAGTTAATATAATTTTCTTAACATGACCAGTTTAGCTTTCAATCATGACCTTTGTGCCATCCATCACCATGCAAGAACTTTTTTTTAAATCTCCAAACTTAAAACAACAGAGTTTAATACTTTATATTTAATAGAACTTATTAATGAATGAATTTTTAGCAATTTTTTGTTAAAATCAAAATTCTCATCCAGTAGTCAAGCAAACATAATCACCTGATCAATATCAATTACATCAGTGCTCTTATCCAAAGAAAGTGAGAAAAAACTACATTTGTTAATCAAGGTTTCAAGTTTATGAGAAACATGTTGACTTAAATCATCTACTTTCATAGCCATTGTTTGGTGAGATGAAGACATCATTTAAAATTTTTCTGCAACTTTTTTCTTACTAAAGACTTCTGCTATTTTAATTGCACATACTTTTATCAATTCATCTTTAACTAATCATGAGTAGTTTGTGGGCTAAAAAATCTGTGGGCCTGCAGATTGACCATTTTGCACTGGTTTCTAATTAAGTATCAAATTTCAGGAAAAAATTTTTGTAAATTTCTTGTGAATTTGGTTCACCAGGTATTGCATTTTAAAAGGGACAGAAAAGAGAACTTTTTTTATTTCTTTGTTGACTTTTATTAAAAATATATTGTTTATTGTAGTGCTTATAAACAGTGTGAACTTTTCAATTTATATTTATGTTATATGCCAGAGCAAACCAAATGATGTGCTAATCAGGGCTGGGCTGTCTGTGTTGGCTGGTATCAGTGTGGACAAAATTTTTTTCGTAATTATTATGCTTAATAAGATTGGGACTTGATTATTGCCAAATAAGGTGGGGATTTCATTTATGGGGACACAATTATGGCTAATAAAATGAGGATTTTATTGTGAGGGTGTTGGTCTTGGCATATTTTTCTGCCAACACCCCAGCCCTGGTGCTGATTATTGGCTGGTTATAATATATGTCATTCCTGCTATCATCATGTTTAAAACAAAAATAATATTTGAAGTTTTTTGACTGCATTTTTACTCAGACAAAAAAGGTTTATTAAGTTTCTTTATCAACATTTTTGCAGGTATATCACTACAAAAAAAGTTGAAATATCTAAAAAATTTATACAGGGTGCAGCATAAGTTCTGCAACCAACATATAAATAGCTATAATTCTTTGTATAAATTAAGTTTGAATATGAAATTTTCAGTGAATGTAGAGTAAATATGTCTTTAAATTTTGATACCATTGTAATAAATTTTTAAATTAACTGGTAAAAATTATGGACAGAAATTCGATCATCAACCTATGCAAAAAAGGCCTAAAAAACACGGAGCTTGCTAAAGCACTTAGGATCAACAGATCAACAGTCTGGCAAACATTAAAGCGCTTTGGCAAGAGGGGAGATGCATACATCTCTCAAAAGTCAGAAATGGCTTTCTGAGAATGTTTCTGAGAATTTTAAATGTTTAGTTTATTGCTATTGTTTGGTCATTGCTCACCTTGCAAGCAAGTGAATACAAGCAAATTTTGCATTAGTTGAAGTAAAAATTAAATGTCATGCACTGAATTCTAACAGACTGTGATAGCCATTCTTGATGTTTAACAACTTCTTTTTCAAACAGAATGACTATATATCGGTTCTTGACTTCAAAAATAATCCTCTTCGAATATTTGCTGCTCATGAGTTGGCTTCAATTATTGATCCAGCTATGTCTACCAAGATGACTGTTCAGTTTAACTTGTTTGGTGGAACAATTTTAAAGCTTGGAACATCTCGGCATCATGACAAACTTCTTAAAGGCATTGACTCTTTAAATGATGTTGGTTGCTTTGGACTGACCGAGTTAGGTTACGGTAATAACGCCGTTGAAATGGAAACTACTGCAATGTACGACGAGGTTTGTATTATTACAATATTGCTTGCTGTTCCAAAAATATGTCACAACTACTTTAAAACCAGTAGATTTAAATCAGAGCTTATGATTTTGATGGTGTTCTGAGCAAGATTTATTTTTAACAGCAAACAAAAGAATTTATTGTCAACACTCCAACCACTCTAGCGCAGAAATACTGGATCACGAATGGTGCTGTACACGCAAAGCATGTCGTTGTGTTCGCGCAGGTAAAACCTTGCTTTCCTTGGGTATTCTTGATGCGTTTCGCAAACTACTGCATCGTCATAAACAAAAGTTTTTTTCGACTTTAAAACACTTAATCTCTTTAAAACCTTTCAAATGTATTACAAAGCATTGTTTTTTGCCTATTTAAATACCATCCACGGTTTTTGAAAAAAGCTTTAACCCTAACAATAATGCCATATATTTTATAGTTGATAATTGGGAATCAAAATCATGGGATTCATGGATTCTTAGTCCGCATACGGGACGATCAGCTAAAGGTAATGCCTCATGTTCGAGTGGAAGACATGGGACACAAAATGGGACTCAACGGGGTTGACAACGCAAAATTGTTTTTTGACCATGTTCGTATACCTCGCGAGAATCTTCTTAACAGGTGAAGTTTGACGTCATCTTCATTTTGATAAGCAATCGAGATTTAAGAAAATATGTTTCGATTTTGCGACGAGCATGTAGCTCATTCAAACAAAGATTGAAAAGCGAATAATTTTAATTTAGATACTCGGATGTCGATGAGAACGGGCAATTCAGCACGACCATTACGTCAAACCGCGGCCGCTTTCTCACCGTGGCTGATCAGTTGCTCTCGGGCCGCATCTGCATCGCATCCATGTGCATGGGCTGCGCGAAGGCGAGCTTAGCGATCGCGCTGCGTTACGGCGCCACTCGGTTGACTGTCGGAAAATCAGGCAAATCAGACATGGCCGTCTTATCTTATCAGGTGATCACCGCGAGTTCTGATCTGTTCCGCCGCTGTCGAAGACACTTGTACTGTTGTTACGATTCACTTGTAAGCGTAACTTTTGTTGCGAAACATTTTTAGTTGCAACAAAGAGCGCTCTTTCCTTTATTGGCTCGGACTTACGCCTTAAACTTCGGTCTGGATTACGTTAAAGATCGGTGGGCGTTTCAGCCGGAAGACGGCTCAGAACATGCTGAAGTGGTGACTTTATGTTGCGTAATAAAACCTCTTGTGTCATGGAATCTGGAAAGGGTTGCGTCCATATGTCGCGAACGATGTGGAGGACAGGTAAGTCGGAGCTTTATCTTAATTCCAGCGAAAACAACGGCTTGGTTGTTGCAGGGTTACTTGTCCTGCAATAGATTTGGAACTTTCCTGGGTTTATCGCATGCGGCAATGACAGCAGAAGGAGACAACAGCGTGCTTATGCAGGTGAGATGATGAGGTGTGGCTCTAATGTAAAGTTTTTTAGTGTTTCTTATATGCAGAAAGTGGCCAAAGAGAGACTTGCTGTCTTCCAGCCGTTGCCCATTCAGGATGATGCGCTAGAAGGTTTGTCAATCAACTTTGTCGACATTAGGTGTAGTGTTTGTAGAGTAATCAAATTTAGGATCACTCGAGCACTTTCATCAACTTCTAGTCAAGCGAGAGAACGAACTGTTCCGTCAGCTTTATGACAAGGTGTCACGAGCTGGTAAAGAGCTCTTTGACATGTGGATGTTGCAGGAGAGCGACTTGGTGCAGGTAACGTATGCGGCGTCGATTGTATTACTCGGTTGTCGTGTTTAATCACTCCATTGAAGGTAAGCGCTCTCGCTTTTGGTGAGCGTCTCATCAGCGAGCGAATGCTTCATCTCACGCCGGAAGCTGACCCCGCTTTGCAAAAGGTCCTCAAGCAAGTCCATCACTTGTACTTGGTTGACATTGTAGAGAAAAATCTTGGGTGGTTCATTGCTCACCAACTCTTGTCTCCTGACGCTGGTCAAAGAGTGAGTTGCTTTTCTAGATAGACTTGATTTTTTTTGTTTTTTTGATCACTTATACATATGCACGATCAATATTCTCATCATTTTTCAAACTCATTTTAAACGCTCAACACGGTATAATTGGTGTAATATGTATGTACACTAGTGAAGTAGCTGGAATTGCTTTTTTGTCGATAGGTTTATTTTGAGGTAGACTGTTTTACAAAAAACAAAAAAAAATATTTTTTTGCGACAAAGTAATAAAACAGAATTGTTAACTTTTTTGCGCGCATATTCATTTTAAATTGAAAGTAACTTTTAATGTAGGCAGGCGTTATAGTTGATTGAATCGCCAAGTGCTATTGCAGAAGATTTGCTTTCTACACCTTGCTTAAAATGCAAATTGTTGGGTTTTATTCTTGTGAGTTCGAGAGTTTGGTTTCTTTAGGTTCAATCCGCGGCTTCTCTTCTATGTCGCGATTTAGCGCCTCACGCTTTGAGTCTCGTCGAATCATTTCAAATTCCTGATCAAATGCTCTCTGCTCCAATCGCGAACGACTGGATCGATTATAATGTCACAGACAATCAGGGTGAAGTGTGAGACAAACAAAGCGCTGCGTCTTGTCTATCTCAAGACCGAGTTTTGTTTTCGCTTACAGATTATTATATATTTATATGTCGCGTTTGCTTTGCGCTTGAAAGTTTTTTGCGCCAAAAAAGAATTAAGAAAGAAACGAAATGTAGGTTGTTGTCGCACGCGGAACAACTTAAGTACAGGAAACAAGAGAGTTTTTTTCATCTTTTGAGTGAGATTTATCGGCTCAAATTCTTTGCTTTTTTTTATTTTATTTTTTATTTTATTTGCCAAAACTTTTCTGCTTAGCAACGGAAAAATTTGATAAAATTTTGAAGTCTATTTCTGTTAGAACAACCTAAAATCGAAAATTGAAGTCAAACCTATCAAAAATTTTGGTTTCAATAAAAAAATTGTACTTTATGATTTCATTTGGAAATTCTGCTAGCTTCACTTTATGCGGTGATCAACCAATTATTTTTTCATAATTGACGTGCAATATGAATGAATCCACGCGGTTTCCCCTTTGTGACTGTGTTGTAAATTTAATTCGCTTTCTATTGCGTCAGAAAAACAAAAATTACAGGTTAGTGTGCGACAGAGCTGTTTAAATATTAATCTATGATAAGAAATTGTTAATCTCTGATGCAAGAACCTCTTAAGAAATATAGAGTAAAGCGAAATAATGTATTGCTTCGTCCGGTCGTGGGCAAACTGCGGGCCGCCAACCATTCAATCTGAGTGGTGTAAGTAAGAAAAGTGAAAACTTTCATTTTTGGTCTTCACCTCCAAAAATTGGTAACAGATTAATATCTCAAAGTGAAGACTTTTTTTAATTAGTCTTCGATTAAGTTTAGGTCACGGATTCACGTTGTAAATACCAGTTCGGCCCTCGATCAAAATCATCTGAATTCGGTTCTCGAGCAAAAAGTTTGCCCACTCCTGGTTTAGAGCTGAAAATTCTGCTATTTTGTTTGCAATTTTTGTTATCAGTAAAAACTAGGGTTCCATTAAATTACTGTGTTTGTATTACTGTAATAAAAAAAGGTAATTGCTAAAATTTATCAATAAGTTTTTCTTTTCAGTACGACTTTCTAATATTTTAAAAATATTTCTGTTAAATTTTATAATTATTCGAGTTCAGTTATACGTCGATTCTTATGGTGAAGCTTTATGGGGTTGTTTGATCCCTTGCTAAGCTCATGTAGAAATGTGCCAAAGTGTTCGAGGAACTCGTTCAAACGAAAAAAAAATGATTCTGAATCCTTTGACTTTATCAGGCTAATTTATAAATTGATTTTTAAATTTGTAAATTTTGCCTTGGACCAGTCATATTGTTGACAGCCCGGTCAAGTGGTTTGAGTGCCGTGATTGTGATCGACATAGCCTGTGTTTAAAACCTGCTGGCGCCCCTCTGTTATGTTTTTTGGGAAAGACATTCCTGCTTGGCGGTCTTGGCAAGCAGTTCAAAATTTTAGTCATCTCTATGAAGCTAAAAAAATTTTTTTTATTGAACATCAATATCTTGGCATCTCTGAAAGCAGGTCGAGGTAATTGCTTGCCCTAAGGATAGCGTTGCCGTCGCTTTCCTGCAAGTCAAGAGTATAAATATAGAGATAAAATAAAAAGATATCAATAAATTCCTCGCGCGTCACACTGCTAAGGCGACTAGTGGGCTCGGGATGGGGTGCTGGTGCTGAAACACTACGCATAGCCGCCTTATCTCTAGTCAACTCAACAGCTGAGTACTGCGCACCAGTCTGGTGTCGCAGTGCTCACACTCGCCTCATCGACAGTGTCTTGAACGACGCCTTGCGCATAGTTACTGGATGCCTGCTCCCACTCCAACGGATCATTTACCCATACTCTAGGCATCCAGCCAGCTGAGCTTCGCCGACTAGGAGCGACACTCCTTGGCTCACCGTGGATCTCTGGACCCTGATCATATTTTATATGGTCTTTTAGGTGATCCCTCAGATACTCGCCAAGTGAGACTAAGATCCAGACGCCCGTTTGTACCAGCTGCGCGGAATTTTTTGGACAACCTTACTGGACTTGGCAGCCGCGCTTCTGAACGGACAAATCACAAATGGAAAACGGAGTAGGCTACTGTGAAAATGTTTCCAGGCTCCGTGTTTTTGTGCCCGGCACCGGTGCCAGACTTGTTGGGATGGGCTTACCCCGAGATGCTTGGGTTAAGCTCAACCGCCTGCGGACTGGTGTTGGGCGATTCCATTCGTCCATGCACAGATGGAGTCTCACTCCTTCACCGAATTGCGGGTGTAGCGCCTCTGAACAAACCGCAGACCATGTTCTAACAGCATGCCCTATACATCGGGCACCACATGGAGCACGAGTCTGACGGTTTTGGATGACGAAACCAGATGCTGGCTTAACAACATCACTGCCAGCATCTGATCCAGGAAGTACAGCAGCCTGGGGTAGTAAAAGGATAAAACCTTCGGCCTCATTCCTGTTTGTGCTGACCTGGAATAGTGGAATAAATACCTTTCCAAATGACGACGAATGACTATATTTCTTCAAGCTTAACGCTTACCGGCTTCTAGAAAAAAATACTGGGCTGCTTTCAAGTAAAGAGTAGATTAGTTTTGCTTTGTTCAGAAATAGGAACTCTCTTTCGTGTAAAAACTTGCGCTTTAAATCCCTCAAGTTGTGGTTTGTTACATTTAGTTTGATAAAGTTTTTTCTGTGTCTTTAGAAAAAGTCTTCTACCGAAAAACCTTTTTATTTCAACCATTAATGACTATCATACTGCCAAAGTCGACATCATCTTATACTCTACATTAAGTTATCCAACAAATTCTTACCAATGGGCTATAAGTTACCTGTGTTTCGCAAGTAGAATTTGTCTACAACGACACCGTATATAACGTCAATTCGCTCATAACGTCACATTTCCCTTGGTCCCGGCAGAATTCCTATTTTTTACGTGTGATCAAATTTGCCTATAACGTCAAATTGTGTATAACGGTACTTTTTATGTATTCCTCAAACAGATTTTGTTTGTTTATATAAAGTTTTGGCTTTCAACTCTGCCACAATCAATGATCATCTTTAAATGTAGTTACGAATCCTGCTTGCAAGTTTTTCTTAGTCTTGTTTACTACGTTATCCGCAGCAGGTAGTCAACTTAATTGGGTGTGAAAGAACTCGTCGACAAGTGACCGGTGCTGTAGCCTCAAATCAAAACGACTTCTATTATTCGTACAGGATCGACTAAAAGCAGAAGTGGTTAGAAAGAGATCTCTGTAGTAAACTGTTGACAAAGAAATTTTCTCCTTAGGATAAAATGTAAAATTGTGAGCCGAATCATTTATACATGTACAGTAGAATTTGCCTAAGTCGACTTCGGCTAAGTCGCCACATATCGCTTGGTCCCGGCTGAGAGCCTATTGTTTTCTGTTTTATCAAGTTCGGCTAAGTTGTCTTCGCCTAACTCGTCAATTCGCCTAACTCGCCACTGTTTTTGCTCACCATGAGCAAAAAAATTTGCCTAAGTTGTCAGACCTATAAAAACTTTGCCAGCGTGATTATATTCCAAACTTTTAGTCTGCTACCACTACACTACAGTTGTTTCGCCTATCTGTTTACGATCCTACTGATGTAACACAACCCCACTGTGCGTCACAAACTTCCTTCATAACCCCATTATTTCATCACTTTAGATTGTTTTTACCAGGTTTAGTTTCCGTTCAGTTAGCCATCTTATTGCCATGTGAAGCAGCCTGGCTATGACAGTTAGAAAAGCTATCAGCTTATTTGCAATAAATTACAGTACTTAGTGACTAGGGAATGGGCAAAAAATAAGGTTACAGCAGAGAATAGATTAATAAGAAGACAGAAAGAGCACAGAGCAAGAAGAATAAGCGCATAGAGTAGATTGTACTGTACTGTGTAAAGAAACAAATGTTCTTTAACGGCATTCTCGCCACTGCCAATAAATAAAGCTTTTTATAGCGCAGTTTTTTCTGCACAGTGCTGTGTTTTAATCGTTTAGTGTTGTTGATAATGTCGAGGAAAAATCTTAAGCTCAAAACTTTAACTTTGCAAGAAAAGTATGAAATCGTAGCAATGCACAAAAGCGGGAAGATTACGAACAAGGCACAGTTTGCTATGGAACACAACATCCCACGATTAACGTTGAGTTCCATCATCAAAGTGTCAGAAAAAATTATTTCTGACTACGAAGATGGAAAGAACAGTAAATCAAAAAGAAAGAGGAAGCACAATTTTGAAGACGTGGATGAGCCATTGTTGAAGTGGTTTAGAGCTGCCAGAGACAAGAAATTACCAATTAGTGGAGATAACTTGCGGCTGAAAGCTCAACAGTTTGCTGAAGCATGTGGTTATGAAAATCCGAAGACACTAGACACTAATTGGATCAACAGGTGGAAATTTAGGAATGGAATAGTCTGTAAGAAACTGCATGGAGAAGCCGAATCTGTAAACCAACAAGCTGTGGACAACTGGCAAAACAGCAGACTTCTTGAAATTCTGAAAGAATTCGCACCTGAAAACATTTTCAACACAGATGAAACTGGCCTTTTTTTCAAGTGTCTTCCTGACAGAACACATGTGCTAAAACATGAAAACTGTGCTGGTGGAAAAATGTCCAAAGAAAGACTGACTGTACTTGTCTCTGCAAGTATGATGGGAGAAAAACTTCCACTTCTTGTAATCGGAAAATCTGCAAAGCCACGTTGTTTCAAAGGAGTAAAAAGACTTCCACTTGAGTATAAATCCAACTCCAAAGCTTGGATGACCTGCAGTATTTTTACATCTTGGCTGAGAAAACTGGATAGTCTGATGCAAAACAGCAACCGAAAAATTGCCTTGGTTTTGGACAATTGCACTGCTCATCCAAATGTAAATGGCTTGGCTAATGTCAAACTGATATTTCTACCTCCAAACACTACAGCAAAAACGCAGCCTATGGATGCTGGTGTCATTCGCTGTCTGAAAGCCCATTACAGAAGCAATTTAGCAAAAGAACGATTGGTTGCGTGGGAAGAAAATATTGAAGATTTTAAAATTGACATCCTGACTGCCATGAACTTTCTGAGTCAAGCCTGGAGTGCTGTTTCTCCTGTCACCATCCAGAACTGTTTTAGGAAGGTAAACTTCAAGCTGAGTGATACTGAAAGAGTTGAAGAAAGTACAGAAAAAAATGATGCAGAAGCAGAAAGAATTTGGGAAATGCTGCAAGCTGCTGAGCTTGTTCCTGCCTCAGTATGCTTTTCGCAGTACACAGACGCTGACGAAAATTTGATAAACAGAGAGACCATTACAGAAGAAAGCATTTTGAGTGAAATCAAAGAGAAAACATGTGATACAATCGAAGAAATAGACGAAGAAGATGATGATGAAGAAGAAAAAGATTTAGTGCCACCTCCATCCATAAAAGAAGCTCTTAATATGGCAAAGAAGCTGCAACATTTTATGATGTGTCAAGAAGACGGGGGAGAATCATATGGTGCATTGACCAAAATCCATTCGTACATAGTGGACAAGTCCTTGGCAAATGCAAAACAGTCGAAAATCTCGGATTTCTTTAAGACTGCATCTTGAGTGTTTAAATAAATATTATGTTGTTGTACGGCAATCCAAACAGTCCTTTCTGTTTGTGTTCTTTATTTCTCAAATATTCAGCTTCTGCAGAAACAAAGGGATCTAAAGTCTGTGTAGGCTTAAGCATATTAATCTGTTGTTTGCCTAAGTCGCCACCTCAAGGGGAACAGAAAAAGTGTATATATCGTACATTATCTAGCGCAAATTATTTTTATTTTATCTCCATATTTATCCTCCTGACTTGCAGGAAAGCGACGGAGGCGACAATACATAGGATAGGCAATTACCCCGACCTTCTTCCAGAGATGCTGAGATATTACTGCCCGCTTGTAATTTGAAACTGCTTGCCAAGACCAGCAGGGGAAAGTGTCTTCCCATGAACAAAACAGAATAGCGCAAGTGGGTTTTGAACCGAGACCATGTTGATCATAAGCACAGCGCTTTAACCACTAAACCAGGCTGCCGACAATCAAACACTATGTGGTGCAAAAAAAAAAACCGTCTAAAAAACAGCTCACGATTAAAGAATTTTTATCTAAGTGCTGCACAATGTTAAAAATTTATCGTGTTTCATTACTATGGTACTTTTTGTTGGATAATGCACCTCGATGTTGGGTCCAAGCCTACGGGCCATGAACATAAATCAAAAGGAAAGCAGTATGTATAATTAGGCTTACCAGTCGTCCAGTTTTTTTTTTAGGCAAATTTCCGGCGTCCTGTTCGGTCAAGCATGTAAAGACCTTTTTTTTTTTAGAGAACACTATGATTTTTGAACGGGGATTTAATTTTGTTGACCGAAGTGGGTTGTCAAGTTACCTTGGGTTGAAAAATGGGCCACGGTACGAAAAAGATTGAAAACTACTGGTCTAGTACAATTCGTCTGAAACATCAATTTTTTTGTAATCTTTTCGAAGTGCCGTTATAAGCGAATTCTACTGCACATTGAACATAGCAATTTAGGTTCGGAAGTAGGTCGGGATAATTGTTTGTCCTATGTATGGACGCTTTTCCGCGAGTTAGGAAAACAAGTTAGGAATAGAAAAACAAAAATATATTGTGTTACAAGTACGTCATCTCTAATTATTTTCCTCTCTTATTTATTTTACAGTAAAATGTTTGAGGTTAAGGTAGCGATTCCCCCTTTGGATCCTTGAAAAGGTTGCAAGAGAGGAAGATGGAGAGCACTAAAAGTTGAGAAAATTACAAAACTTTGTGAGGTTTTAAAAATTTGGGGCTTCATAGGCTTGTTTGATTGAAAAGGCCGCCATTAAAACAGAACCGCGATAGATCACAAAATAAACAGTTTTGTCTTTCATCACGAAAGACCAGAGTTTACTCTTAAAAAAAAGAGCACAAATTTCACAAACAATTTAAACGCTCGTCTGAACAGGTGGCTCATAACCTTTGCTGGTGCGATCAACTTTGGCTCCCGAATCTTTCTTCTTGCCGCCTTCGCCATGCATTTCCATAAGGCGACCGACTATAAAAGTAATCGATTTAAAGCCAAGCACTCAGATTCGATTGAACAAAACAAATAGTTTTTAAAATATAAATATATTAAGAATTAAATATTCTTATGATTTAGATATTTAAACTTAAATTTTAATTACAATCTACAAATACCACATTTACAAATTTATTTGTAGAGAACTGTTTTCCTGACTACTAACTACCTAAATACAGTGGTTCTCAAACTGTTATGCAGGTCGACTTCATTTTCAGAACTAATTATTAATTAATGTTTTGTTTCATAAAAGATTTTTTTGTCTTCACTTTCATGCAATCACGTTTTTAAAAAATGAGTGAAAACCAAAAAAAGAGCTTAACATTAATGATCATACATTTTGCTAGACCAAAAAGAGATTTAGATACTATCGTACGATTTTGATTTAGATAGATTAGATTTAGATAGGCCAAAAAACAAGAGGTTCATACATTTGATCATACACATTTAACCCCTTTGCAAATATGGTACCATTGCTTTATTGCAACAGTAGACCCCATCAGTCTTTCATTGACCATTCGACCCCTTGGATGTTGCAATCTAGTAAGTAGGTCAATGCAAACATACTGTCAAGTTTGGGCTTCTTTAGCACTTTCACTTTTCGTATGTGAACATCATGTAGAGGATAAATTCCTTGACATGCTTTTTCAATATCTTTGGCAATCGAGTCCGGTATGAGCTTATTGACCAAAGTACGCAAATCTCCACTGCTCACTTCGCGAGTCATTATCTGAACCATCTTAGCTCGAATACTTCGAACCTGTAACAAAGATACAGAAGCATTTTAACTTTGAACACACCTTTGGTTCGGGCGCGTACCGTAGATACTTGACTATAAGTCGAGGTTTTTTTCAGAAAAATTTGACAGATAAAATGAGACGACTTATAGACGGGTCAATAAAAAAAAAAAAAAAAAAAAAAAAATTTTCTTCAAAATCTAGTAAATTTTCTACCTTGACTTATACTCGAGTATCTACGGTACTTAGCAATTCAGGCGGTAAAAATACGGCGAAAAACCTGTGCAACAGATAATTGATGCTGATTTTAAATAAACTTATCAACCAATGTGGGATTCCACAAAACAGAAAAATAATTTGAAAAAAGTTTAAGTCTGGTCTAAACCTGGCTTCAAATGTTATTTCTACTTAGATTAGAAAGTATACGATTTTTATGATATTTAAATTGCTCCATCACTTGTCTAATACTCGTCCTAGTTGTGGGGTAAACTTGACTTATTATACAAAAGTCATTCATACAATAAAAAAAATCGCAGATTGATGATGGATCTGCAAGCATGGGTGCTGGAAATTTTTTTGGACTGAAGGGCTACCTTTAAAAGAGCATTTCTTTTAAAGCACTTTCAACGCAAAATTTTTACTGAAAAATTTAATAAGAGTAAAAAGTCTTAGCTTGCGGAATTGGGTCGCGGCGTTTTGTCTGTTTGCAAATTAATTTGATACGCCACAGATTCAATACAATGCTTTTGTCTTACAAATTTTAAAGAACGCTACCCAGAAAGTATACAGCACAAAAACAGTTTTTCACTAAGGAGAGATTTATACAATGCACCGCAACTAGAGATGTAAAGAACACATGGTAAAAAATATCCGGAAATGCAGCACATTTACAAAAATAACATTGAGATTAACATAATATCTTTTTCGAAAGGACTTTCTGCTAGTAGACAATATTTGTTGCTGATAAACTACTTATATTTTCGATTTGTTCCAGTAGATTACTATTATAGCTTTTGCCAACAGACTCGGCTTCAAAAAAAAACTATTAACTGCACATGCAAAAAATTTTGACAAAATTATACCTGAGAGTGCTGGGCGTAAGCAGATTTCTTTAATTGGTTGTTTCGTTTGTGCGTAAATCCAATGCAAAAAAGTCGGACTCTGTAGCCATCAGTTGTGCTCACATCGACAAATGCCTCAATTAAAGTTTGCCATTTTTTCACCATTGAACAAAGTTTGTCTCTGACAAATGTAAATATATATTAGTCACCATATTCTGTAATTCTAAATCTACATTATCGTATATTAGAATCGGGGATGCCGACTCGGGACTCGTGAAATCGGTGCAATAATAAACTGAACTGAACTGAACAATATAGTTGGACTCGAACTCGCCAAAAAAAGTAGCAAGTCCAACGACTAAATTTCATGCAGCATCGACGATTTAAAGGTTTTGCAGATTATTGTTATTATTACTTATAAAAAAAAAAGCTAAACCTTGAATGAAAAATGAAAGAAAAGTTAAAATATAATTTCCTTCTCATTATTCTGAATTTCATAACTGTTTCTTACTCTATTACGCTCAAGATGATCATATTTTTTGTAATAGCAAATATTCAATACTTGTACAGAACAAATAATATTGCGAGTTAGATTTTTTTTGCAAACTATGTCAGTTCTTGGCAGGCTTCTTCCATAAAAGTCGAAGAAGTAATTCTTAGTTTTAGAAGGGAAGTAGAGACTAGAACTTGCTTTAAATTTTTGACGAGTTTACATTCCTGATACGCATGTAGCAATATGAAAGATAAATTGAAAAACTCTAAAGTCAAGAATTTCTAATTGCTTTACATTCAGAGTCAGCAAAGGAAGACCCAAGTTGTTTGTTACATGCAGGTGGTTACAATCAACTTGGCTGCACTTTTTAATCTAATTCATTTATAAGATGAAGAGTTAACAAAATCACTTTAGCTAGAGAGAGTCAAACAGTCATATACTCCATGTCATCAACATAAAGATGAATTTCCAACATTATCAGAAACTGAAAACATCTTTTAACATATATCCTATTAGTGGTTTAACCAATAAACTGCAAACTATTTAAAATACTTTCAATATTTTAACAATTTTAGGAAATGCAATGTTGTTTTTAAAGAAAATATTTAAAAAGTAGACAAGACTATTGAAAAAAAATTATGAGTTTACAAAAAAGACTGATTTAAGAAATGTTTATTTAATAACTTGTAGCTTAAAATGAGAAAGTCATTTAAATAAAAGCAATAAAACATTGGTTTTCATAAAAACAGACGGAAAACAAACTTAAAAGTCTACAGTTATGTCAAGCAATCCAAAAGATTCGGTTCTTTAAAACTTAATGAATGGTCTATGACAGGGTTTCCCAAACTGTGTGCCATGAAAGGGATTACAGTGTGCAGTGAAATTTTTGTCATTAAGAGATGAGGATTTGGGCTAAATCATAGGAAATTTTTGTGTTTTGACAGAAAGCCAAAGAGTTTTGGTCACCAGATGACTTACGTGTTTCAAGTAGTTTTAGTATTGCTAAAAATCTTAAACATAGGCTGCTTCAGTGAAAATGTAAAAAGAAAGAGGCTTATTTGCATAAAGTTGTTTGTTTTCTGGACGTAAACGAACAACTTTATCTAGCGGCTTGGTATTAAAGATGGGCAAAAAAAAATACAAGTGTAAGCAGTCTCAAACAACGCTTTTCAATCCTTTTAACATTTTATACTAGAAAAGTTAAGGCAACAGCTGTAGCTCTGCAGTGCATTTCCACTTCAATTTATTACAAGAACATGCAAGATCCTTACGCATCTTTTTTAAGAAAAAGTTGCTTTCCACTGCTAGCGTCAGTTTTAACTGAAAACAAAAAATCATTCAAAATAAAAGAGCTTCTACTTGCACCTACCAAAATGAAATAGTTCAGTATAAGTGCATGGCCTCCTTGAAAGAGCTTTGTGGCTCACCCATAAGCCGTGGCACTATTTATTTTTAGATTTTGTACCAGAAGAACAATTATTAAAATTAGGTATGAATTGCTTCTTGCAACTAAGACATGAAGAAATAAATGGTATGAGTCCCCTGATATTTGTAAACATATTTTACTGTTGTTCACAATGACTTATTTCGATACCCGCATGGGATAGTCTTTTTGGCTGCATTCTTAATGGTGTTACAGAAGTCCTGGTAAGCCGCATCCACATCAAGTGAATCAGGCAGCAACAAAATTTTTGCGAATTTATTCGTCAAAGCAATGTAGTGACTCCATTTGGCCTTGCAGAAGTTGCATTGCTTAACAGGCATGCTTGACACTTTCTGCAGTCTCCTTAGGGAGACAACTCAAGCTGGCTGCAGCTCTATTTGCCAAGCTTGACAGAAAGCAGAGGGATCGATGGTCCGAGGCAGTTTGGAGCATTGACTTCTCACACTCGAGCCGAAAAGTGTGAAGTATTTTGAACAACCTTACTGGTAGGTCACACAACACTCTCCTCGTCACCGTCCCGTTTCAGCCGATGCTATTGCATCTCAGTTGGTTAGAAATGGGAAATATCAGGCTGTTGATCGCAAGTCATCTCAACTTGTTTCTTAAGTGTCTCAAACCAGGTAAAGCTTCGGGTCCTGATTCCATCTGCTCAGAGCTTATACTCCATGCTAGAGCTGCTTTGAAGTCCTGGTTACATGATTTCTTTTCTTCCTGTTTGCACTGACTCAAAATTCCCAAGATCTGGAGAAGAACGCTTGTGGTCACAATCCCAAAACCAGCAAAGCTTGTGGGGGGACCCAAAGAGTTATCAACTGATATCTCTGCTCTGTGCCCCCTACAAGATTCTCGAGAGGCTTATCTACACCTGCATTGAACCATTAATTGATTCACTGCTCCCTAAAGAGCAGGCTGGATTCCAATGTGGGAAGTCAACTATAGATCAAGTTGTTTTGCTAACCAAAACATCAAGAATTCTTTAGAGGCTAAAAAGACTGGTGCCGTATTCATCAATCTGACAGCTGCTTATGACACTGTCTGGCACCGTGGCCTTACCTGCAAGCTGCTGAGACTACTTCCAGATAAGCACATGGTCAAAATCATTACGGAGCTTGTCCGAAATCAAAGTTTCACTCTTACCACCGGTGACAGCAAGCAAAGCAGGCTACGCTGTCTTAAAAACGATATTCCTCAGGGATCGGTCTTGGCTCCCCTCCTATTTAACAACTATACATATGATCTCCTTCCATGATTTCCAGAAAGTTTGCTTATACTGATGACTTAGCATTGTTGCACTCTTCTGGAAACTGGAAGGACTCTGAGGGGACTTTAAGCCAAGACATGTCTACACTTTTAGTGTATCTCCAGACTTGGAGGTTGAAGCTCAGTCACACTAAGACAATGACAGCACCTTTCACTTAAACAACCGAGAGGCCAAACGCGAGCTGAAGGTCTACAACAACGGTAGACTTTTACCGTTTTGTCCAACCCCTACTTATCTTGGGGTAAAACTAAACAGATTGCTCACGTTTTGTCACCATTTAGTGGCATTGCGCAAAAAACTATCCTCACGCATCACACTGTTGAGGTGACTTGTGGGCTTGAGATGGGGTGTTGGTGCTAAAACACTACACATAGCCACCTTGTCTTTAGTCTACTCAGCAGCTGAGTACTGTGCACCAGTCTGGTGTCACAGTGCTCACACTCACCTCATCAACAGTGTCTTGAACAATGCCTTGCGCATAGTTACTGGATGCCTGCGTCCCACTCCAACAGACCACCTACCTGTACTATCAGGCATCCAGCCAGCTGAGCTTCGCCAAATGGGAGCAACACTCTCCTTGGCTTACCGTGGATCTCTGGACCCCGATCATATCTTGTATGGTCTCTTAAGTGGGTCTTCAGATACTTGCCAAGTGAGACTAAGATCCAGATGCCCGTTTGTGCCAGCTGCATGAAATCTTTTGGATAACTTTGCCAGTCTTGGCATCCTCTCTTCTAAACGGACAAATCACAAATGGAATGCAGAGTACTGTGAAAATGCTTCTGGGCTCCATGCTTTTGTGCCCCAGACTGATGCCAGGCCTGTTGGGATGGGCTTACCCCAAGTAGCTTGAGTTAAGCTCAACCACCTGCAGACTGGTGTTGGGCGATTCCATTCATTTATGCACAAATGGGGTCTTGCTCCTTCACTGAATTGCGAGTGTGGCGCCTCTGAGCAAACCACAGACCATGTACAAACAGCATGCCCTATATATCGGGCACCACATGGAGCACGAGGTCTGATGATTTTGGATGACGAAACTCGATGCTTGCTTAATAACACCACTGCCAGCATCTGATTTAGGCAGTGCAGCAGTCTGAGGTAGTAAAAGGATAAACCCTCGGCCCCAGTCCTGTTTGTGTCTGACCTGGAGTGGATACCCCTTTAAACGATGACGACGACAACAATGACTTATATTTGCGGAATATAAATCTGCTTCTTTTTCTCGGAGAAACCATCAGGACTAGAAAGTGTGGAGAGGAAACTGAAGAATGTTTGTCAGACATTCTACCCAGTGTCAAAACAATTTCTGTAGGCATACCCTTTCATTAGGTGTTGCTGTTATTACATTTTAAATATAATTTCTCTATGTAAACTTGAAAAGTGTATTAAGTTGGCTTTCCCCCTCATGAAATAAGTGTACCACAAGCAAATTCAAAATTTATTAGTGTGCCGTAGTGAAAAAAAGTTTGAAAAGCACTGGTCTATGACATTTTTTCTGAACTACATGCTAGCCAATGGCACCACTAATTAATAGCAAGAAAAATTAACCTTGTAAGGGACATTCCATGAAAATTTGTAAGACATTGTTTTCCTTGTATGTCTTCAACAATCAAACTCATTTTACGATAACTTGATTCATCTCCATGCAAATCTGCCTAAATAGAAATATTTTTGAAACAGTAATTTTTATTTGAGATATCTGCACTTTCATAAGGAATACAATTTCAATTTTACAGAATTTTATAAGTTTTTAAATAATTAGAGTATATTTATTACCTCAATAAAAACTAGCATAAAGAACAACGTAAACAGTAAGTAATGGTCCATGAACTCAATTAATTGTACATTAATATTTAAATATGTTTCTAGCACAAAAATATGCATAAGCACAAAACTTATAATAAATATTATAACTAATACTAAGTTTAGATTAACAGTTAAAAAATTTTGACACTGTAAAGTTGGGCAAAGATTAGTGTTTGCTAAATATCAAACATAGTAAAAAAACAACATGGTTTGAAAAATTGGATTTCTTTCACTGTTTGCTATTTTGATTTGATTACTTTATAAATTTTAAGAAATCCTTAAAGCCTGCAAGGCTAGTAATAGCAAACATTGAAAGAGATTGGAAGAATTCATTAAACTATAGTCAACTTTATAACTGTCCAGCTTTGTTGACATACTTGGTTGCATTCAAACACTCTGCCTTTTAATCCATCAGCAGCAATTTTTGTTCCAACAGTTCTGGAAACAACAGTTTTGCCTATTTGACGATTTTTAAATAATGATGGTGCTTTTACATCATACCAATCTTTTTTGGAAAAAGGATCAACACTGGAATACAAATTTAAAAACAATTGAAATAAATTACTAGACAAATTTTAAAATATTCAAGTCTTTTCTAAAAGTCACCATTAGCAATTTTTTTTGTAAGACTAACTCAGAATATCCTTTTCAACAGTAAGATGAAATAAAAAAAAAACAAGAAAAAAGGCTTTTTCAAAAAGTAATAATAACTGCAGGGGAATTCAGGTTAGTTTTACAAACAAAAATCATTTAAGGTGACTTTTTGAAAAGACTAGATATTCAATCTTTTAAGGTTTGGTTTAAATGAATAATGCTAACAGAAAAATTTAAAACATTTTTAAAGACAAGATATTAATTAGCTAATTCAATGTCCAAAAAAATATGATCATGTAAGCATCTTGCTATTGTTTTATTTTTTTAAAACTCTTTCTAATTGTGCTAAAAAAAAGAATTAGGAAAGTTTACAAGATTTAAAAAAGTTACTTAGTATTAAGTTGTTTTTTTTTTAATTTATAATTGGTTATTTTAATTCAGACATTAATATTTGGTTAACAAAATATTTAAGATATTACCACTTTGTTTATTGGATCAAAATTATAGTCAACAGTTTAATTTTAGTGAGTTTTTTTTATATTTAAAACAATATAATTAAAAGTAAGGTTATGAAATTATATAATAATAATAATATCATACTACAAATTTTGTTATTAATTATTAATTATGTACAAATAAGCTTCAAATAGTAAAAGCTATATTGGTGTGTTACTTGTTTAAAAATTTGCTTATAATGGTTTTAAAACTTAATTTGCTGAACAAAATCACAATTAAAATGGGTCTTTTCAAGAAATCACCAAATAAGAGTTTTGTCATTGAAACTAATTGGGATCCCTTTTACAGCACCAGCCTGGAATAAAAAAAACCAGAAGGAAAAAATGGGTCTCTTCAAGAAGTCACCATAAGCAATTTTTTTCGGGTGAAACCAATGCCCCTGATGTTACTATTGATTCTTGTGATATCCTTTTTCTCTTGGTTTCTTCTTTATTCCACCCTGGTGCTGAAAGGGATATTTCGGGTTAGTATCACCCAAAACAAATCGCTGACGGTGAGTTCTTGAAGAGACCCAAAAAATCGTTAACTGTATTTTCTTGAAATGACCCAAGACAAAAAATTAGTTTAGTATGGGTAAGATAAAAATGATCTAAACACTAAAACCTTTCAAGATAACTTACATTTTCTTTTTTCCTCCTTTTTTCCCAGATTTTGTAATACGCTTACTCTTACC
Organism: Diplosoma virens; assembly: GCA_963680785.1. Taxonomy (NCBI): domain Eukaryota; kingdom Metazoa; phylum Chordata; class Ascidiacea; order Aplousobranchia; family Didemnidae; genus Diplosoma; species Diplosoma virens. The sequence continues at coordinate 12,522,265 of OY796892.1, forward strand.
AACAGCCATTTTATGTACGAATCGAATTCGCCCGAAAAGAAGAAATATTGAGTGGCAATAAAAAAATACAAAAAGATTTCACAAAATTCCCCGTATTTAATAATTTACAAAAAAATAAATATTGAAGGGAGCTCTTGATATATTTATTTATTCATTCATTCAGTTTAATTTTATTCTTGAAAACTAATATAGTAACTCATGCAGAATAAAAAGTAGTCAACAGTTAAGAAAAGAAAGATGCAGGAAAACGTCAGACATTAAAACATGCAAAAAGAGGTATCTTTAATCCGCAAATTTGCAGGACAACAGAGAAGGCGTTATGCTTTAAGTTTTAAAACCTACTTTTAAATTCCAGAGCGTGGAATTTTAAAGTAGGTCTTAAAAATTAAAGCATAAAGCAAGAAGCAAAGAATTCGAAGTTCTGGAGCGGGTTGCTGTTTTTATTTGATGCAAAAAAACTTTGGGGTATCTAAACAAACTTGTCGTTATTTTTAAATGTCAGATGCGTATTTCTGGCATGTTTACCTTATTTTTAATGTTTTATCAATCATACTATTTTTTTACAAAACTCATTGTGCGAAATTTTTTTTTTTGCATTTTGACTTTATGACTTCTTTCGACAGCGTTTTTGAGTCTCGCGGTCAGAAACTTAAAGTTGCAAAATGTAAGTCAACCGCCACAGGCTGCAAAGTCCGAATAAGATATAAGGGAGTTTACTAAAAGATTAATAAAACTTTTTTCTAAAAGAAAATATTTTTTCAAAGTCTGAAAAAAATGGTTAGTTTGAAGAATGAAAGATAAATACTTATTATTGCTTTGAAACCAATTGTATCAGCTGTCCGACATTACATTGGAAGCTGGGTGGGAAGTAAAAGCAATGAGCTCTATAGTTTAAAAGAACATGAATATGCCGTAAATGGGGAGGTAGTTTGTTGCATGCCTGCTGTAAACATACTATGGGGGTAGACTTTATCACCCCAAAACAAATTTGTAAAGCTTGAATTGTCTCAATTTGCTTTTGTGTACTGGGGTTAAACTATACTTTCGTGGCGTAATCTGTTACTGATCAAAAAAGAGCTTTGCAAAAAGTAATTATCGGGTGTTTACAAGCACTCCAAGTTGTACCCAACAAAAATTGTAAAATATTCATTCGTTTTTTACATTTTTCTGTAATATATCTGACGTACGCTTATTTATTATGATTACCGTCTGTTTGAAAAATAACTTCGAGATATTTGCATTTGAAAAACAACTCCAAGATATTTGTAGCCTATTCTGTTTTAAAAAGTATCTCTTGATTTCCAATTTCAAGTCGCAACTGGGGCAGTTTTTTTGTTTGGTGTAAATAACATAGCAACAAATTTTGTTAAAAATATTTTAAGCCCCCAAGTTTTTGCCGGTTATAGATTTGAGTTAAGTTTTTGTTTGGCCTATTTTGTATTTCTATTATGCTTGTTCCAATCTAAAATAAACAACAATCATTTGCATAAAAGCAACTGGGCAATCTATGCAATTAGGTAAGTCATTATTCCTTATTGCAAAAAGTATGGACTCAAAGTACTCCCCTGCAAGATTCCGTTTTCCAGGTCATTAATACTTCACGTTTACTTGTAGTTCTCTGTTTACCTCAATTTTTTTTATTTTTATTTTTATCTCTATATTTGTTCTCCTGACTCGCTGGAAAGCGCTGGAGGCGCTATACGTAGGGCAAGCAATTACCCCGACCTGCTTCCAGAGATGCCAAGATATTGCTATTCGCTTAAAATTTTTAACAGAGATATGAACTTTAATTTAGAACTGCTTGCCAAGACCACCAAGCAGGGAAAAGTGTTGTAAAGTGTTGTTTCCAAAGACACAACAGAATGGCGCGAGTAGGTTTTGAACCGAGACCGTGTCGATCACAATCTCTGCGCTTTAACTACTCGATCACGCTGCCAGTTCCTCTCTCTTCTTCCAAAGAGAATCAACTCTACTGAACCAAAGTTTCTTTTTTTTTTTTAGCTTGCACTTTACAATCATAAATACCACAATTTGGCTACACACTTGAGGCGAAAGACAAGAAAGCAATAAGCAATGTAGGAAAAATGCAGCGAAAATAATTATTACAAAACGCAAGAAACGAAAAAGAACGGGCTTGAAATCTTGCAATTACCACAATATCTCACCAAGAGGTTTTTACGTTTACAGTAATATCTCTACTAAATTACAAGCGGACAGCAATATCTTGGCATCTCCGGAAGCAGGTCGGGGTAATTGCCTACCCTATGTATAGCGCCTCCGTCGCTTTCCTGCGAGTCAGGAGGATAAATATAGAGATTAAAATAAAAAAAAAAATAAAAAACTTTTGGGCCTTGGGAAAGCCAGATGTTATCTGATTTCATTCCAATCATTAATTCCAGATCAGAACTCATTTAAATAAAACGCCAGACGTGTTTCGAAATTTGTGCGATGTCTGATGAATGTGGGATGTCCAATTTCCCAATGTATAATTGCAAAATAAGACAAGATGAAAACAGTTATCAAGTTACTTTGAAAAAAATCTCAAGCAGACAAAATTGCTCTGAAACAATAATTTTTTTATTTTACGATTTATTTATTTGATTTTATTTTACGTATTTATCTCTATATTATTCATCATACTGACTCGCAGGAAAGCGACGGCGGCGCTAATACATAGGGCAAGCAAGTACCCCAATTGCTTTCGAAGATGCCAAACAATTGCTATCCGCTTGAAAGTTAATAGAGATAAGATTAAAGTTTAGAATTGTTTGCCAAGACTGCTGAGCACGTGAAAGTGCCGTAAGGTGTCTTTCCCAAGGACACAACAGAATGGCCCGAGTAGGTTTCAAACTGAGACGGTGTCTATCACAATCGCAGCGCTCTAACCGCTCGACCACGTTGCCAATCAATAATAAACAGCTAAAGTAGAAAAAATAATTTTTTGGCTTTCCAACTGTGATTGCTGAATACCGGTACTAGACATGATGGTGAATTTATAATGATTATGATGATGCTTTCGAAAAAAATATAGTCTTGAAATTGCATGGTTCAATGATTTTGATATCAGTTAAGTCAGTTTAAATTGTTAAATCGCAACAACTTTATATATGTAGTAGCTGTGGGTTGCTATATTGATCTTTTTAACCCTAGAAAGACCATCAGGCCTATGAGGCCCGGTAAGAAGAAAGATTAACTTCTTGTTTAACAAATAATTGAATAAATGCTCTGAAACTCGCATTACTAGCATTGATATGACTATATATTTTGCATTTATAAAAGCTCATAAATACAAAAATATGCTCAGGGTTAACAGGCCCACTTGGTCTCAATTGCAATACATATTTCTTGGTCTTTCTAGGGTTAAGGTCAAATCTGAAAAATTTGGTCATATTTTCAGGTCTTTTAGCTTAACATTTTACGGTTGGCTTTTTAGCCATTCTTATGAATCAAAATCTTATTTTTGTAAATCAGTATTTTTTTAAAATATTTGAAGTTCAAAAGCAAAAGTGCTTGGATTTTTATGGTTTTCCATTGTTTAATCTTACAAAATTTATTCTAGTTCATTAATTTTTATGATATATTGGTACTTGCAATTGTCTCAGTTTTTATACATTAAGTGGAAGTATAAATTCAATGGTCAGAGATGCTTTAATACTGAATTATAAGAATACATCTAATTACAGAAAGAGAATGGCAATTATAACAATGATTTTGCAACCTTTTTTTATTGTTCTTAATAATCCAGTCAAAACTGATAAACGTAAAAATTTTCTAATTCATAGAAGAACTAAGCTTGCAACCTCTTTTCAGTAAAGGCTTAGATCAATTCCCTTTCTTGTCAACATTTTAAAAATGTTATTTAAATTAGTTGCAAACTAAGTATTTTATGTTTCAACAACTTTAGGTCCAAATTTACATATAAAAAAAATTGAAAAACATGGATTTTGTGATTGCACTGTATCAGCATAGTTTTAACTATTTATTATTTTGATGAGATTATACAAAGGTATGATATAGGAAGCATTTGGAAAAAATAAAACTTCAAAGGACAAAACATGGTGGTTTGATTTCAAATGATTTAGCCACATTATTGACGAATAAATTAGTTAATAAGATCAAAGATTAAAATTTTGCTTTAATCATTGTTAAGTCAACAGATACATCTATCCAAAAATATTTAGAAATGTATGCTTGTGACTTGTGTATGATACATTTGAGGCACTTTAGATAAGACAGTAAATTTACACTGGTATTGCTTAATTTAAAGAAATTGTGTTGTATAAGGATGTAAAGTTGCTTCCATATATATATATATATATCTGTTTGCTTTACTTCGCTGGTACAGAGCTCAATAACCAAATAGTTAGAGCAGTATTTATTAATAAAAGCACTAAAACAGATTAAAAATTAACAATTAAAATCCACGACAGCCTGTTTCATCCTAAGAATCATCAGGTGGAAACTTATTCAAATAGAATTTGAATTCCATTTGAATAAGTTTCCACCTGACGATTCTTAGGATGAAACAGGCTGTCGTGGATTTTAATTGTTAATTTTTAATCTGTTTTAGTGCTTTTATTAATAATATATATATATTAACCTTTTTTCACTTCTATCACATTAACAATCTATAACTTTTTTGGCAGCATACCTGGTGCCTAAAAACAAAAAATCTGTGCAAATAAATTAATATTACAATTATATTGCAAGAGTTCCAGTTGCATTTGAAAGCAAATTTAAAATGTTTGGTATTTTAATAGTGAATTAAAAACACCAATTTGTACGCTTATTAGTAAATGTTTTTCTTCATATGCTTGTTTTATGTTAAACAAATATTTTTTTTGGCAAAAAAATCTGTTTTACTTTTGTTTACAAGTGATTTAAAATTTCTTCTGCCAGCAGAATGTTGCAAAATTTTTGATTAAAAATAAATTTGGCCTTTTGACAGTCTGTTTGGCCTTTTTTTAAACTTCATCTGCAATTTTGTAGTAGCCTACTTAGTGCATTGCAGTAACCAAAAATGTTAAAATTACATACTTTATAATTTGATTCAATATTAGATTTAATTATACTTTTTTATATGGCCCTAAATTTTTTAATTTGTGTTATGATGTTTTGTTTATGTAATTGTCAGAAATTTTGATTTGTTTGATGGTGTTGACTGCCAATTTAATATCAGTACTGGTAATTTTTCATTATTTAATTAGTGGGACCATTTTTTTGCTTGGTTTTCACATCTAAAAAAATTTTTTTGACTTAATTACAGTTTTTATAAACAAATTTCAATTAAAATATTGCACAAATGTTAATTTACATTAGTATAGAAAAGTATAATTTTATCATTTTTAACTATGAGATAAAAATTCTCTGATTGTCAACAACTAAAAAGCATTCTGTGTAACAACCAATGCATATAAAAACTTTTAACATGCATTCAAAGAAATAATCATAATACATCATCATTGTGATTTTGATATAAAGTTTTCAAAAAACACTCTTTTGAAGAGACATTTTTGTTATAATTACATGATGATAATGATTTATTTTTACCAAATTTTAAATGCATTAACATTTTTCAAAACCATATCAATCACACTGGTTGGAAAGTTATTTGTTAAAATAATCAATTATATTTACTTGGCCTAAAAAGTAAGTAGTAACAAGTTATAGTTACCTTTACAATTCAAACATTATAAAAAAATTTTTAAGGAGTGCTGTATAAATTTTGTTTTAATCTTAAGCAACTTTTAACTGCTAATTTAATAACTTGTAAACTACAATAAAGAGCATCAAAAAAGTATTGAAAACTAGACAAAGTAAAAAGTATGATATTTTTTAAAGATACAAGCATTTCCAAATGTTCATTGCTCAGTTACAGTGATTTTAAACCTTTTTAACATTGTTTCTCAATTTTAACCAAAAATTGGTAGATCTTTTCAAAACGAGAATGAAACTTTTTTATCCGTGAAACTAACTGGGAATTTCCCCCAAAACACAAGGAAGAAATAAAAAAAAAAAAGCAAGAAAAATCTTTTCAATAAATCAGTGGTTCTTAACCTATGATATATGTACCACTAGTGATATGTGAGATCTTCTTAGGTGGTATGGGAATAGTTCTTAGATTTCATAAAAATCCAGCACTCAGATTAAATTGTGTTTTTTAGATATGCAAGATTTTCAGCAAAGACCTTTTTTTTCAAGGAACATATAGGTTTGTGGCAAAAATTAAAAAACTAGAGCGAGATTTTCAGCAAAGACCTTTTTTTAGAAAACATAATTTTTGCGACAAAAATTAAAAAATTAAAAAAAATTGAATTAATTAATTTTTTGATGAACTTTGTGGTGTGTAATGTAAAGAAAAATTTCTAGATAGTATGTGCTAACAAAAAGGTTGAAAACCATTGCAATAAATGATAGTCTTACAAGGGGGATTTTGGGTTACTTTTATGGATAAAAATAGGTCATGATCAGTTACTCTTTGAAAAGACCCGAATTTGTTATATCTTCTAAAAATATGGCAGCAAAAAAACTTATGAAATTTACTTTTAATGCAAAACTTGAGCTTGCTTGTTTGATATGATGTGATCAAGTTGAGGCTTGATATGAGACAAGCTTATGTGCAAAGTAGCATTTTGATATCAGTTTTAAGACTGTTTTGTTCTTGTGATTGTTGTATTATAATAATTCAGCAATTTAATTTCTTTCATTATAGCTATTTACTTGTTTTAATTTAAATTTAGCCAAGTTAGTTTATAAATAGCCTGTGTTTTTAAAACTAAATTTGTGTGCACACTTTAAGATTTAAAATTTAAATGGTTAATGTTAACATTGCTGAAATTTTAGAAACATAGTGAATGTTCATTTGTTTTTGTAAAGTAATTTTAAGTGCTATTAACCCATTTGTGCCCAGAAAAAATGAAAGTGCTTAAAAATACCTGAAAGTGATATGTTGTTTAGTACACTGTCAGTAGATGATAACACTCTAAAACCTTGAAGTAACTTGAGTCTGACTCCCACATAACTAAAGAAATGAGTTTGGCTGCAAACTATTCAGCAGCATGGCAGAGATGAACAACAAAATGCACCGTACTTTTTTGTTGTGAAAATGCAACATTTGTCATAAATGGGTTAAATAAAATAAAAATTGTAAAATCTACTGTGGGTGCTGTTTACTGTTGTTACTTAACCATTCAAAGACCAGCTTGTTACCTGACCATATTTTAATATTGAAATGTGCTACTAGTAACCTTTATTTTTAATATTTATTTGCTGAAATTGGCCAAAAAATAATTCATTGCTAACCACAATAATAATGTAATGATAAACATTTCAGAAAAACCAAAAAACCTTCAAGTGCTAGCATCATTTTTAACCATTGATAAAATTAATCAAAATAAAATAGCTCTGCTTTTCGCACTTAACAAATTAAAATAGCTCAATAAAAAATGCACAACCCACCTGATAGAGCTTTATGGCCCACCAGTTGAGAAGCACTGGTTTAGTCCACAACGTTTCAATGTCAAAATTTTTTTTCTTGCACTAAAAAGTCTTTTCACTGTTGAAAGGTGTAGAAGTATTGTACTTAAACTGTAACCTGTATCTTTAAAATATACAGATTGGCATGGTTATAATTCAAACAATGATTTATATGTTTATTTGTTTCAAAAAACTTAAATACATTATATTGCAAACCTTAGCAGCCTTGCCAACCACACCAGCCTGTACATTTCAAGAAACCCACTGTAACTAGTAACTATTAACAGGGTCAAAATAGTAACTGGTTACAATTTTTTGCAAAAATAACTAGTTGCTGCCCACTGCTCTCAATCAGTGCTTCTCAACCTTTTACCTCAAAGCTCACTTTTACCAAGAATTTATTTTGGGCAGGACAAACTCATTGGGGCAAATTCAAGAAAATGATTAATTTTGATTTAAGCTTAGTTGTTTTTGTTTTCTGCTATCATGGCTAATGATTGTGATGCTGTGGGCAATAAATAATATAAACAGTGGAATTTGGTGGGAGAATTGCTTTCATATGTTTAATTAATCTTTTCATAACTTGTATAATTGAACAAAACAATTTGTAATGCAAATTTAAACTCACAATGCCTATTTGTTACCAATGTGCTGGTCATAAATGTCACCTTTCGTCATGTCACAAATTTCACATGCCCATAAAAACTTAAAAGTAATTTGATTGTATTGATTTAAGCTTTGCAGTTAACAAATTCTGGAATAAATTAGCAATGTTAGTTATTTAACAATACAATGGGATACTATTTAGCAAACTTCTAACAATAGCAATAGCGCAACTATTGTCAATGCAGAAAAATAGATAAAGCAAACATGAACCAAAGCTTTATAAAAAGTCTATATGGTGGTTTAAATTATGCTGTGAATCACTATTAAAAATATAGCAGAGAAGAATTACTTCAGAGGTGAAAAAATTATAGCCAAAAAAGCATGTCATCAAATAGTATTTTAACAGAAAAAGTGATTAACTGGTTAGAAAAGATTTGTAACCAGTTTAACATATTTAATTATTGCTGTATTTTTCTTTTTTTTTTTTTTGCTAACCTTTTTTTGACAATTTTTTTGCTTACTTTTCAATGCCTTGTTATGCTTTCCTTTTTTGCATTTGTATTTATGAGATTTTTGATTATTTTCAGACCAGCTAAATGAGCAAAACAAATTGCTAAGAGCTAATAAAATATAACTAAAATAATTTTCATGTTTGATAGTTTAACACAGTGTTTCTCATCCTGTGTGCCACAAGAGATTCCCCAACACTGTGCCTCCCCTTTGTTTTTATTGATTGGAATAAGCACACTCCTCCATTCTTCTGGTATCCATTCAACCATTAATAGCCTGTTGAACAGTCTGGTCAAAAACTTCGTCCCTAACTCTTCCATGTCCTTCCAAACTTCTATTGGCAACTCATCTGGCCCAACTGCTTTACCTTTTTTTCATCCTTCTCAGTGCATTTTTCACTTCTCCACTGATACAACTTACCTCTTCATTAACCACTTCTGCTTCCTCTGTCCTAAGTTCTCTGTCATTTTCCTTCTTCATCAATTTCTCAAAATACTCCTTCCATCTCTTTAACACAGCCTCCAAACTTATCATCCTATTATCATTCTCATCCTTCAAAATTCTCACATGCTCTACATCTTTTCCTGCTCTGTCTCTCTGCCTAGCCAATCTGTACAACTCCTTCTCACCTTTTTTTGTTTCCAATCTAGCGTACAAATTGTTATATGCACATCCCTTTGCCATTGCAACTGCCTTCTTTGTCTTACTCTTCTTTGCTTTATTCATCTTTTTAGTATTTTTATCTCTTATGTTCTCCCATGCTTTCTTTTCTTTTATGCTCTCTTGTACTTCCTCTCCACCACCATGCTCCTTGTCTCCTTTTTGTTTCCTAAATGTCACTCCCACCAGAGTTTCAACTGTTTTAGTATTTCTGCTGTTTTGTCCCACTCATCAGGTAACCCATCCTTGCCTCCCGAAATCCTGGTCACCTCTTGTCTAAACATTTCTTGACAGTTTGTCTCATTCAGTTTCCACCATCATATCTTTGGCTTTACTTTCTCTGCTTTTTTCTTTTTCACCATGAGAGCCATTTTGCATACCACCATATGGTGCTGCTTTGTGATGCACTCATTTACCATTACCTTACAATTGCACATTTCTTTCAGGTTTTTCCTTCCGCACATCACATAATCTACTTGGGTACTTTTTCTGCCACTTATGCATCACCCTGTGTTTCTTGATCTAAAGTGTTGACGATCTTGAGATAAGATATGATTTCTTGAGATAAGTGTTGACGATTACCAAATCCATCCTTTTCCCAAAATCCACAAGCATTGATCCTTCCTTATTTCTTGTTCCAGCACTGTACCTTGGCTTTATTTCCTCATCCCCTATGTTTCCTTTGCCCACATGTCCATTAAGGTCTGCACCTAGAACTATCCTCTTCTGTTTTGATACACTTTCTATCAACCCATCCAGATCTTCTCAAAAATTATTTTTCTCCTCCATGCTGTTGTTAACCTGTGGAGCATGTGCAATTACTATGTTTAGTATTGACCCTTTTATCTCCAGTTTCATGGCCATTGAGTCTGTTTGACACCCTTTTCACTTCCAATTCACTTTCAACTAGCTCCTCCTCACCACTATCCCTATCCCATTTTTTCTTCCATCAGCTCTATTGTACAATAGTTTGCGTCCACCTCCAATGTTCCTCACTTTACTTCCTTTCCACTTAGTTTCCTGTAGGCACAGTATATCTACATTCCTTCATTCCATCATGTCTGCCAGCTCTCTCCCCCTTCCAGTCATTGTTCCTATATTTAAGGTACCAACCCTTATAAGTGTGCACCTCCCTTTCCACAGTTCCTGTTGCCTCTTCACTCACCTTCCTCCTCTCTTTTTCTCTTGCTTTCACTAAGCCCAGCAGTAGATAATTTCCACAGGTGCCCTGTAAATAGCATTTTAAATACATTTTAAATTTTAAATAATTAAAAATACATTAAAATACATTTTAAAATGTATATTTAGTAAAGCGCTTTTAATAATGCTGGGTCTGAGAGACCCAGGTGTACCAGTCACAAAAATTTTTGAGATGTGTACTTTTTAATGGTTAATTTAATTTTTGCAATTAAAAAAAGGCACTTGCTAATGCCATTAGTGGCAAAAATGCTAAATTTTAAACTACAATAATTAAACTATAAAAAAAATAATTAAAAATTCCAAATGCAATTTTCATTTCTTGGTAATGGAAAGATTAAATAAAAAAAAAAAGAAAATCTAAGAGGTGGCAGTGTTATTTTGTCTTAAAATTTGTTGAATTGTAATGGAATTGCCCTGTATCTTCAATTTAGTTTAATTTAGTTTAAACCTGTTAGTGTAAAAAAGTGTCTTATTTTTTAATTTCTTGTCAGTAAGATAAAGTCATACTTTAGAAACTATTTTTGAGTTACTGAATTAGTATTCATTTGCAACAAATTTATAGTCTCTTGTCTACTTGTCCATTAACCAGAAAAGACTAAATCATTTCTTGTATGTTAAAAAATTGCCAAATTGTTATTTTTATTGATACCTTGAAAAGTGGTTAATAATATCTTATTGTTTTGCAATTTTATAATGATAAAAATTTTTTAATGTGAAAATTTATACTGTTACATAAGATTTTATTACTATAATGTTTTTCTTTCAATATCTATTATTTTATAATCATAGTTCATGCAAGTTTTGGATAAAATATAAAAAAATTATTGCCTGTTTTTCTGTTTTGTTATTCAACTAAATTTTTATGTTATTTTTAAAATTTTTGATTTTGATTTCTATCTTTTCATAAGATTTAATCTACAATGAGCAAATAAAACTTAATATCGTTTAGCCAAAATTATCAAATGAAATCTTTCCACTACATTTCACTTGGCTAAGTCGGAAATCCTCCTGATCAAAACTTAAAGAAATCAAACAAGTAAACTGAGTATGTTAAATCAACTATCAAAGGTTGCATCCTTTAAGAACAGTACGGATAAAGTTTTGTATTTGTAAAAAAAAAAGTATGTGTCATGAAAGACTACAATTTAAACAGACAATTTTTTGGGTTATTTGATTGTGGTTTTCCGAGGCACCAGAATAGTAAGATATGGCTCATACTATAAAAGCTTTGGACACTCTTGAACAATAGGTGCAAAATTAAAGTTTTTTTGAAGGGGTCTAAAAAGTTGACAAAAGCATTAAAAACATCAAACAAATTTTTAAATTAGGTGTCAAAAACCAGCCATCTGCCTTAAATCAAAGATCACTGCAGGACTAAAATACATATGTAAAAAATTAACTTGTAAACTATTCAAGCTAGAAAGCTTGTTTTAGTTTTAAAAGAAGCAGAAAAGCAATGTTTTTATCACTTATAATTGAACATTTTTTGATAAAGTCTATAATTTTTTTAGTTATTTTCAAAAAAATGTTATATGAATTTGCCAATGTAACATTGTTGATTTTATTGTATTCAACTTGAGAGCTATACAATAAGAGATTAGATAATTACCAGGCTGACCCATCAATGCATAATGCTCTTTTCTATTGTTTGAAAATACCTTCTATCTGATTTTAAAATTTGCAAAGTTGCACTTTTCATTTGTACAGGGTGGCAATGCAAAGTGTAGACTATTTTCCAAAGTTCCATTTGTCAGCTTAATTTTGGTTCTAACTCAATTCTGATTACAGATTCTGACAGGATTTTTTCTCTAGTTTAAGCCAATATATAGCTGTTATACTTAAGAAATTGTCTAAAGTCATAATGAGTGACAAAAGTGATGCGATTGGAGTACTTCATAAGAGTGGAAAGACTGCTGGCAAGATTTTCAAGATTTTGAAGCCAACTGTGAGCAGATCTGGGGTATATAAGGTCATTAAACGCTTCAAAATGACTGGTAGTTATTCACCAAGAGTAAGAAGCACTCCTCCTCCTAGACCTGTAAGGACCAAAAAGTTGATGAACACCATCAGGATAAAACTCAGGTGAAATCCTCAAAGTGCTCATGGGATTGCAAAGGCTATGAATATTAGCCATACAACAGTCCAAAATGTCCTTGAGAAAGACCTCAAGTGTTATCCCTACAAGAAGGTCAAGTGACAACTCCTATCTGGTTCTACCCACAAGAAAAGACTAAAGAGAGCAAGACTGATTTTGCATCCTCTGCAGGATTGCACGCAGCCACCAGTTTTGTGGACAGAAGAGAAACTCTTCACTGTCCAGGCCATCCATAATGCTCAGAATGATAGAGTTTGGGCTAGGAATGTCAAGGATATTCCCGAAGAACATCAGATATCTTTCTGGTGCCAAAAACCGGCTTCAGTCATGGTCTGGGCTGGCATCACATCATGTGGTCTGAAAACACCCTTAATCTTCATTGAAGAGGGGGTGAAAATCAACCAACATGTTTACCTGGGCTTGTTGAGGGACCAAGTGGTTCCCTGGGTCCAAAGCACCATTGGAGATGGCAGCCTGACTCTACAGCAAGACAGAGCAACCTCCCACAGCGCCAAAATGGTTCAGAGCTTCTGCAAACAGCATTTCAAAGGATTTTGGCCAAAGGACCTTTGACCTCCTTCTCCAGATCTCAACCCAATGGACTTTGGAATCTGGTCCATCTTGGAGCAGAAAGCGTGCACGATAACTCATAAGAATGTGGACTCGCTAAAACGTGCCCTTGTCAAATCCTGGGACGAAATATGTGAAGAAACTGTGCATGCAACTTGCTCTCAAGTGTCAAGCAGACTCCGACATCTGATTCGGGTTAAAGAAGGTTATTTTGAATAAATGAGGTATTCATTCTAATCGTCGTTTCATGCCCTTTCATTTGAGTGTTTGTTCATAAAATTTGAAAAAATACAAGTAGAGTTATGAAGGTTTACATGAGTCTACACTTCGTGTTGCCACCCTGTATATATACCATTTACCAAACCAAAAAGTTTTTTTCTCACTTTAAAGTAAGTATGTTTTTTTATTACAATTATTGCAGCTATTTATGGGACAGCATGAAGTAATGCAACTGTCCTACAAGTTCACATACTTTTTAAATTAAAAATTCAGATAGCCAAGCATACGAGGTCTGTTCAAAAAGTATCCGACTTTTTTGTATAAAGCACACAACACAATAAATTTTGCAAGTTTTATTCAATCTCCTTCAAAATATTCCCCTTGGTGGTTCACACACTTATCCCAGCGCTTCTGCCACTTCTCAAAACACTTCATAAACTCCTCCCCCGGAATGCTCTGAAGCTCCTCCGTCGCTTTTTTCATAATGTCTTCTCTTGACTGAAATCGCCTCCCTTTCAGAGTTGTTTTTAGCTTAGGGAACAGCCAGAAATCACACGGTGCTAAGTCGGGAGAGTAAGGAGCCTATCTAATAAGTGGCATGCTGTTTTTGGCAAGAAAAGCTTGGACCACATGTGCAGAATGAGTGGGGGCATTGTCGTGGTGAAGCTGAAAATTCTTTGCTGCCCACATGTTTGGCCGCTTTCTTCGCACAGCATCACGAAGGCGACGTAGAATCTCCAGGTAGTACTCTTTGTTGATTGTTTGACCTTCTGGTGCGTATTCATGATGCACGATGCCACGGGAATCAAAAAAACAGGTCAGCATAACTTTCACATTGCTGCGGACTTGCCGAGCTTTTTTTGGGCGTGGTGATTCCGGATGCTTCCATTGTGATGATTGAAACTTGGTTTCTGGGTCATAACCATAAACCCAGGTCTCATCACCAGTGATGATTGTCTTGATAAATTCTGGGTCATGATTTGCAACATCCAGCATGTCCTCCGAAATTTCCTTCCGGAGTTCCTTCTGTTGCTCCGTCAGCAGCTTGGGGACAAATTTAGCCGACACTCTCCGCAGGTTCAAATCCTCAGTTAGGATTGAATGAACTGAGGCTGTGCTTATTCCCATTTCTGCAGCAATCTCTCGTACTGTTAAACGACGATCCTCCAACACTTTTTCACGAACCTGATCCATCGCCTCCTCGTTTCGGCTTGTGGATGGCCTTCCTGAGCGAGGATCACTTTCCACTGATGCACGGCCATCTTTAAAGCGTTTAAACCATTGCTTTATCTGAGTTGGGCTTAAGGCCTCATTTTCAAAAGCTTGTTGAATCTTTCGAATTGTTTCAACTTGAGTATCACCAAGTTTTTGACAAAACTTGATGCAATACCTCTGTTCGATGCGTTCTGTCATTGAAATGAAATTTTCTGAAAATCAAAAAACCGATGAACACGTACTACACGCCTGCACTAAATGCTTTACACAGAGAGATACGAATGACGAATCGGCCTGAAACGCTTCACGATTACGCGTGAATGTGTGTGTGTGCAGCCACGCTTTGCACGGGCAGTTTGCTCATACCTTATTGGCGAGAGGGAAAAAGGTCGGATACTTTTTGAACAGACCTCGTATACTATTCAAGTCAAATCAAAGTATAAAAAATATACATGTTGCTTTATGCCTGTGATTTCCAGTAATAGTGCCAAAAAAGGTTATCAGGTGCCAAAATGAAAATAAAAAATAATATGTTTTTTATTGATGTAAAGCTGAGCTTTTTGTTTCACTTCTTGTTAGTTTTTAGCTGATAAATGGAAGTGAGTAGTTGCGTGCTTTTTTTTTGATCAAGCTGATTCAAATGCAGTAAAATGTAATTCATGTTTGTTTGATCATCTCCTGTGTGATTTAAATGTAAAAACATGATGTAGCTCAAAAAAAGTTTACAAACACTGCTCTTTAAGCAATGTAGTAATTACAAATCTAATCCTTGTCAATCAAATATAGCTTGCAACTGCCAGTTTGCCCCTCTTCATTTAAGTCATTACTGCTTTTTTTAAAGCTTATTTAAATTTTAAATATTTTTATTTTCATGCTATTTTTTTTTAGAAATTGTTAAATATAGAAATCATGAAATCTAAGCATGTATTATTGATTAACAGAAAATTGTCATTCATTCCAGAAACATTGTTGTATCCAGAAGTTGAATGCATAAATTTGCACTGTAATAACCTTGAAAAAATTACTGGCATTTCAAACTTGATGCATCTTACATCACTTGATCTTTCGTCAAATAAACTTGCATCTATTTCTGGTTTGACAGGCTTACCTTTATTAAAATCATTAAATTTAGCATCAAACTTCATTTCAAAAGTTGAAGGCATTGGTGAATTGCTACAATTAAAATACATCAATTTATCATACAATAGAATTTCATTGTTACATGGTTTTTTGGACCTACATGGTCCTAATTCTAATCTTCAAATAATTCTTCTCCATGAAAACCAGCTTGAAAGTAAAAATCATGTAATTGCTTGTATGAAAGGACTTATTAGTCTTCGACATTTAGTATTAAATTGGAATTACAGCGACAATGCTCTGATAAATGATGGTGAAATCAGAAAAGAATTCTTGGAAAAATTACCTCAGCTTACTTCAATCGACTTATTAAATCGTCATGAAGAACCAGTGGATATTGATGATGAATTGGAGTCTATTAGTATTTACTCAAACTCACTTAATCTTGTTTCGCATGAATGTGAAATGGCTTCACCGGTATTGAGTACTTCGGTTTCTGAAGTCTCGCCTTTGTTAAGCCCTGCATCTATTTCTAAAAAAACTACTGTTGATGTTGCAATTTTGTCTACAGAATCATTAAATGAAAAAAAAATGTCCTCAGACCAGACTTTAAAATCAAACGTTTTATCAGAAATTTCTAACGAGCAGTGTTTGAAGATCACACCAGAAAACGAAACACCTTCAACTAAAAGCTCAAAATCTTTTGTAGCACGTTCAAAAACTCCATCAAAAACCGACGCAGGCACAAGCAAAACCATGGTGAAACGTTCAAAAACTTCATTAGACGTTGATACAATTTCCAACCAAAACCGCAAAGTCGTTGTAAAATCAGCAAGAACTTTTCAAAGGAATCGGCGCAGCTCTATTCCCGTAAAAAACTCTACAAAGCAGTCCATCAAACGGACAGAAAAGGAAAGTTTGGTAAATATTTTGAAAGAACTTGAAACTGAACGAGAGCAGCGTTGGAAAGCGGAAGAAGCCAGTAAAAAATTAGTAACTGTTATACGTGAAATGCAATCGCGTAGTTCCGAAAAAAAATCGCTGCAAGAAGCAGCTGCTGCTACCACGGAACGACTCAAACAAGCATTGCTTTCCGAAAAAAAAACGTGTGAGGAGTTGAAGAACGACAGCAGTGTCAAAGATAATCAAATTCTTTCTCTTAATCAAAAATTAAATAAGATCAGCGAAAAGTTTCGCGTAACCGTTGACACTTTAAAGAAGAGCCTTGCCGATGCAAATGCGAAGATTACCCGAATGCAAGCAAAAACCGACAAAGAAAAAAAAGATTTACAAGGTTCATTACGTCAACTTTCAGATAAATACGAATCCATTTGCTATATTAATCAGCATTTAAAAATTCAACTTGAATCTTTGCGACCGCAAAATACGAACGAAAATAACAATAAAAGGAAATGTTGCACATTTACTGATGTTGAGTTTCAAAAAGCTTTAGAAAGTGAATTAAAAAAAGACGAAAAAAGACATCAAGCAGAAATATCCTTACTTGAGCATCAGCTGCAGTCTAAGCAATCGGAATTATCGCAACTAGAATGTGAATTTCGCGAAGCCTTGTTGATTGAAAGTAAAAGATTTAAAAGTTTAGAAGAGAAATTTAGTGCTGTTAATGACAAGGCTTGCAAGTACGAAACTCTAGTATCCGTTGCAAGTGACAAAGAAGAAAAATTTCGATCTATGATTGCTCAAATGACCTCTGTTATAAAAGAACAAAAGTTGAAAATTACAGAAACTGTCAACTCGAAGCAAGAACTTAGTAAATGTTACGAAAAGCAACTAATTGCCCAACAACAAGAAATTAATCTAAGCAAAAATCATAGCGCGCATTATGAAAAGATAAAACGAGAAAATGCGGATTTAAGTTCAAAATTGTTTGCCTTGCAATCAGTTGTTGATGGGTTGAAAGAAGAGCGAAAGTTGTGGAGTCTTGATCTTGCGGAGCAAGGAGTCGCCTTGTCCAAAGATCGCGGCTGGTTAGAGATGAAAATCGAGAGTTTAAAGACCGAAGTTGAAGCGCTGAAAAACAACAATAAACGAGATTTAGACTCTTTAAGAATTAAAACTAAAATTGTAGAAGATCAAACTGAAACAATTTTACGGTTTAAAGAAGAACTTTCCTTAAAAGATAAAGTAATTCGTAAAAAGCTTGATGAAAAACTAGTTGAACAGCAACAGCTGCTTCAGGCTTCGGAAGATTTAATTAACGAAAATACGTTGTTGAAGGAGGAAAACAAAACTTTAATATCTCGCAAACAGCAACTTAAAAATGAATTGACAAACCTGCAACATGATTATGCCGAGCTTCAAGAAAATTTTGAGAAACAGAAATTGAAATGGTTGGAAAAAGGAAACGTTTTAATGAAACTTGAGCAGCAAGTAAAGCATTTTAGCGTAAATAATAGAGAAAAAATCGAACAATTAGTAAAAGAAAGAGACAATGCGCTTTCTGCCGCTCAGCTTATGAAAGATAAAAATAACTCACTCTCAGCTACATATGAAGAGCAACTAAAGGCCGCCGGTGAGTTGCACAAACAAGAAATGCAGCGTTTGGTGCGAAATAAAGAAGAAGAAGTGAACCGAATGAAAGCGGAAGTTGACCGAGTTGAAACGGAGATGAAAGAACTTTTAAAAGAAACTGGTTTAGAAAAGAAAAAAATGGAAGTGAAAGTTTGTCGGCTGAAAGCTTTATTAGAAGAAGTATCCTAAAATTTATAAAGCATATAAAAATTTTTCGACTTATTGTTTTGTTATTTTTACTTACGAATTTTTTTGGTCATTGGCGTTGTAATGACGGTAATTTTTTTTAATGAACTTTAGTGCACTTGAGAAATATGACATTAGTTTTCGATTATGTAATTTTAGTTCACAACACAGAAATACGCTATTTAAAGAGCTGATTGTTATTGAGTGGTTTGCGGCCAAACTGTTTAAAGTTTGGGTCGTACACCAAATTTTAGTCAATATAATTAGCCTAATTCCCTTTTATTGGCTCTTTCATGATAAAAGCCGTCAAGTTTTTTGGGGCTTTTTTTAGTTATCGCATCAAAAATGCCGTAGCTTAATTATTCTTAGTTTATTTTAAAATTGTTTTATGGAAAAAGGTACTTAAGCAGTTGTACAATTCAATTTTACCTCGATTTGATTGATCGTCAAGAGTCGCCATAAGTTTATAATTATAAAACAAATTAGGTTAGAAACTTTATTTTTGAAAATACTTTCGAAACTTATAAATCAATAACAAAAGTTTTTCCTTTAATAAGCTTATTTTCTATATAGCGTAGTAGCATTAGGTGGCGCAATCTTCCGGGTCAGAGCGAAACTTGCCAAATCGTTTTTTGTTTTTTTTTTAGTAGTAGTTCTGGCACGGACTAAAAATTTTACCCAATAAATTTATAGAAGTTTTTACATCGCTTTTTTTCTTGGGATGAAACGAATTTTTGGCATTTCAATAAAATCAAATCTAAAAAAAGTCTTTAGTCTATACTTGGATTTAAATTAAAGTGAAGGCTCTTTTTTAGTCTTCATTTAGCAACACACTTATTGGCTTTCAAACTAAAAATTTTTGTTTTGACTTTTCTAAACAAAACAATCCTTATAATAACATTTTCTCGGCTCCCAAACAATTATCTCAAACTGTTAGAAAAGGCTGACACCATCCCTAGCCTTTCGGACAAACTTTTGTAATAAATTCCTTTTTCATAACATGTAGGCTACAAGTTTGCTGTGGCACTTGTCAGCGTACCGGTAACTAAATTATTGTAGCTTACTGTGTAAATGACTTAAATTTGGCCAAAAATAGCACCTGAACCTAGGATACGTTCAAAAATACCCAATAAAAATTAATTAATAATATTATCAGTGCCAGAAAATAATAATTAAAGCTAGAAATTGATAATATTAAGAATTAACTTGCAGATTTCATCAAACATAAAAATTCAGCTTTTAAAACTCCACTCGGTCATCGCTTGATACACCAATCACAGTACTACTTCACCGATACATTTTGTTTCTAAAATGTTTGAAATACAATCATAAATACGCTGATGCGTTTTTGGGGAGAAAGTTTAGAGGGAAAGGACCAGAGGCTATTTCTCGTACCATATAGTTCAAAAATGTAATCGCTAAATCAATGTTGGCTAACTAATAATTTTAATTTTTTAAGTGCAATCGCTGGAGAATTGTCAAAATTTAAACACCCCCAACTATATCTCGCAAGTCAAGATGATAAAATGATAAAACCAGGTGTGATTTAAAAAAGGTTAAGAACAGGTTCATTCCGGAGTCAGATTAAGAATTTTTTTCATTCAGTTTCTTTTTGGCATCTAATAATTTCAATTTGAACAAATAGTTTACCTGTTCGCTGAGATAACGATATGTTAAGAATAGGTTTGTTAGAACCGGCTGAATATCATCACTGGATAGAACGATGTTAATAAAATTTTGCATTTGCCTATTTATTTTATGTAAAAGATTCTCCAGCAATTACAAGTTAGCCTTTAAAAAAGGTTTTTATTAAAAGATTTAACAATTTGTTGTCTTAAAAGATTTTTTCCACTTAACTGTAAAACCACAGTGAAACATGTTTGTTTTGGTCATTGTGGTTAAATGGCGCAACAATAGCCTATATCTATTAACAGGCCCACTTGTAGGCCTAGCAATTTTTTGGAATCTCAATTCAAAGAACGTATTCTTTTAATAAAGTACGGAAGGCTAATTCTTTGTAAATTGTTTTTTTTATTTTTATCTCTATATTTATCCTCCTGACTCGCAGGAAAGCGACGGAGGCGCTATACATAGGGTAAGCAATTACCCCGACCTGCTTCCGGAGATGCCAAGATATTGCTGTCCGCTAGTAATTTAGTAGAGATATTACCATAGATATCCTATGAATATTCCTATGGATATAGGATATCTATGGATATTACTGTAATTTACTTTACTTTTACATTTGTACTGGAGATTATTATAGGTCTAAACTACAGGCATCATCTTAAGACTGAAGGCCATGTTTGTAGCCTACCGTAGGCCTGATCAAAATATAAAGAGTTGGTCTCATAGGAAATTATAATAGATAGCAAGAAAAATTAAACTCTTTCTAAAAGCTTTTTATCGAACACTCTTTAAGATAAATTTTTAGGAAAAAAAAGAGCCGAACTACCTAGTTAGCCTATAAAGAAAAGAGCTTTCATTTGATCGAGAACAGCGATGAATTTTGTCGTCGTCGTTTGGAAAGGCATCTACTCCCGGTCAGACACAAACAGGGCTGGGCCCGAGGATTTATCTTTTTAGTACGCCTGGCTGCAGTACAGCCCGGATCAGATGCTGGCACTCATTGTAACATATTGATTAACTGTGCACATAAGCTTCATGGTGACGTCACACTACTCGCACGTTTTTATCTGCATGTTCGTTTTGCTGATCATTGCAAATACAGCTTTCTTCAAGTTAGACGCGTGTTGGAAAACATTACATGGTGTCGGAAGTTATTCGAATTAAGTAAATATGACCAGTAGTGAATATTCAAATTCAGGGGCCCGAGGCAAGGATTTTGAAAAATTGACGTCCTCTAAAAAAGAAATAGAGCTTCGATCTTGTCTTGCACTTTTTTCTCCAAAAATCAAGGTGATCTCCAAAAAAAAAAAAGGTCTTCACCTCGAATCGATTTTGTATTTCCCACTTTTCGTTTCGACTTCATAATAACCTCAAAAAAACATCTGCAGCGAATTGAAATTGTAGCCTATGTACTATTTTCGAGGGGGCTCGAGGCAACTGCCTCATTCGCCTCACCCAATATCCACCACTGAATATGAGTCAGTTTAAAACGCTAAGAGAGTTAATTTTAATGCAGAAAACCTTACTGAGGAATGGAGGCCTTGGGAAAAATCTTTCAGAATATATTATGCTGCGTCTGAATCACATACTCAATGGTGAATATTCAAATCTAGGGGCCTGAGGCAAAATCCTAATTAGGGGCCTCCAACAATGACGTCACAAGAATTCGATTACCATTTGACAATCATAACAATGTCATCTAGAAAGATAGGCTACAAAATATTGGGAAAAAATTGATTGTCATCGAAACTTGAAATAACTCAAATCAGTGGCAGACACAGAAAGTTATCATGAAAGGTTTACCTGTGAAAAAGTCTTATACAGACTTGAATTCAGTGATGGGATTCAGGGAGTTTGTACCGGTTTGCGTGAACACGTTCTTTTAAATGTTATAACGTTCAGCAAGCGCGTTCTTAATTAAACGTAACCTCTATATTTTTATATCTCTGATAATGAAATAACATATTATTCATAACTTCTATACTATAGGAAAAAAAACTTGTTTATTTTTTAAAATTTTTGAATTCAATCATTGCTTGAACTCGATTTGAGCCTTTTTTACAAAAAGCAATGACTCTTCCAAGTCCTCAAATCAATAGTTGTTGACTTGGAGTTGGTTTTGTGTGCTTAGTAAGCTAAGCTATATGCAATTCATAGAAACGACTTGGGAATAATGGTTTTGAAAATTCGAATTTCGTAGACTCAGATTCATGTTTTCATGGACTTGTACTAAAATTACACCATTTTTGGTAGTCTTGGACTTTAAATCGGTTTGAGCTTTTTGAAAAGGACTCGAACTCGGTTCGAATTTAAAAGTTGTAGCCTAAGTTGTTGGACTTTTGTTAGCATGCACACAATCTATTAAAGAAATATTTTTGAAACTTTCCCACCGCTACATAATACACACTCATCCATAGTCTTGATAGTCTCAAAAAATAATAAATTTGTTAAAATACATTGCAACAGAATTAAAAATTGTAATAACTAAATAGGTAGGCTACTATCACAGAAAAAAATATGATCTTTTTTTAGCAGTAAAAACAAATTTGCACTGATTACATAGCAATAACAACAAAAACAATTTTTTTTTGTTGAGTAGGCTACATATAACAATAACGATTAAGTCAGTCGAGCAAAACAATGTTAAATCTCAAGAATTATGCCGATTCGAAAATGTACAACAAGTTTTATCATGAGAATCGAAAAATCTACGGCCTGAAACATTATTAAAAAAAGAAGCTTTAGTTATGGTTTTTTAACACAAAAAAGATTAAAAAATGTTGGTAATATGAACCTTTGTGGAATATAAATACCTTAATTTTTACAAAAAAAATTTAAATTACATTTGGAAGCTAACAAAGTTTGCTAAAAAATAAAAATTATGTTTGCTTTTAGGCAAATGAGTCAAAAAAATACTAACCCAAAAAAACAAATTTGTTAATCTATTAATATATTATAAAGCAGCCAATTACAGTGTTTTTCGATCTACTATAGTCCTCTACCGATCAATTTTAATCATGTGTCGATCAATTTTAGTCATTACCGATTAAATTTAGTTTTGTGTCGACCAATTTTAGTCATGTACCGATCAAATTTAATCTTGTGTCGTTCAATTTTAATCATGTATCGACCAAAAATAGTTACGTTGACAAACTTTATTTTTATTGGTAAATAAACAATTTTGAGATATAATTTTTACTATAAGTTTTTTTTGTTAATTAAATTCTATATTATCAAATATATAGATATATAATATAGGGTCTCTGTATTAGGTCACTGTTATGAGTTCCACTAGTATCTGCAGTTAGCTCTTTTATTTATACGGAGTTACACGATAGTTATACGACTGAATCTGTAAGTTATACTAATAGTTTATCACGCGGTTAACCACACTTATCAAACCAGAGAGAAGAAGGCAGTAGAGCCGTGCGCTATGACGTCACATACTATAACAACCCCCTTTTAAGAAGCTTTTTAGCGAAAAGGTTGTCTAAGAAAAATATTAGTACGTTGTACGAGCCCGATTAATAAACATGCACAAACTATATACAATACGGCACAAGCGCTATGAGTTTTACGCTACTTCATACAAAATCTCTTAAATGATTAGGAAAGCGTTTTTGTCTCACGCTTCGCCGCGAGGTTGGAGATGATGGAAAGACTTCATCTTCAAAATGGACGTGACGTTCGTCTGATGTCATCATTTCCTCTTTGGGGTCTCCCCCTTCGGTGGGGAGAGGGCGAATAAAACGTCTATTGCGCCAACAGACTCGACCGCTCGGTAGTTTTATGTGGTAGTCGCGGTTTCTCCCGACGCCGATGATGAGTCCCGATCGCAACCATTTTTTTGTAATATGGTCTTGAATTCGAACATGTTGTCCGATTTTTAGTGGATTGAGGTGTTTTGCGCGTTTATTGTATTGGGTTTCTGCAGCCACTTGTAGATTTGATAAAGCTGCGTCCCACTTGTCGAATTTGTTTTGCCAATCTTCCTTGAAATACTTCAGTTTAGCTGGGACGATTGAACGTAGCGGGGCGCCGTATAAAATTTCGGCTGGTGATAGCCCATGGGCCTTGGGTGTGTTAACCCATTCGATTAGGCCGCTGCTAAATTCATCGCAGTCGAGACTACCATGCTCAGCAGTTTTGGCAACAAGGTGCTTCATGGCTTTCACTGCTGCTTCTGCGTGTCCGTTTGACTGTGGGTAATGTGGAGTACTTATGGTGGAAGTTACTCCCCATTTCTTGAGAAACTGTTGAAACTTGCTTGATGTGAATTGCGGTCCTCCGTCAGTTCTGATTCGTACTGGTACCCCTGTGTCCACGAAAAATTTTCTTATAGTGCTGATTATCTGATGTGAACTAGGGTCATGAGAGAACTCGCTGAGCTTAATCCATCCCGACAGACGGTCTACATAAACCAGGTAAGTCTTACCGGCATAATAAAATAAATCTGCAGATACGTCTTCAAAGGGTCTTGATGGGAGGGGATCGCGTTGTAATGGTTCCTGTTGCAAGCTTGGTTGGTGCTCTTGGCATTTCGTGCAGGCTTCAACGGTATTTTTGATGTCGCTATTGATTCCTGGCCAGTACACTATTTGACGCGCTCTTTGTTTTGTTCTTTCGATGCCTTGATGTGAGGCATGTAGCTTTGTCAGTATTTCTTTTCTTTTCTGTACCGGCACCACAATGCGATGGCTGTTCAGGAGAATTAATCCATCTTCGAAAGTAAGCTGATCTTTCAGCTTTTTGAAAGGTTGAGCTAATGGATATTCGTTTCCTTTTGAAAAGTTGCTTTTAATAGCAGTGATTAATTGTTGTGCTGCTTCGTCCTGCTGAGTACTTTCTTTAAAGTCTTCCAGCATTGGATCGATAAATGTTTCTTTTGTGACTTCTGGGTCTTTTCCTCTCAGAATTGTAGAAACGTTTTTGCAGATCATTCTGGTTGTGTCTACGTTTATGATATCTTCTGGTTCTGGGTCGCGGCACGGTGCTCGTGACAACGCGTCGGGGATCACATGGTCTTTGCCTTTTCTCCAGGTGGTGTGGAATATAAAGGCGCTGAGTTTTTCTTTAAGTCTCTGAATCCTGGGATTATCCACCATATCGAGTGTCTGGGTATTCAGGATTGACTCTAATGGCTTGTGATCTACTATTAGCTCGAATTTGGGTAAGCCTTGCAGATATATGCGGCATTTACGCATAGCCCAAACAACAGCGAGCAATTCCAGTTCAACCATAGCGTAGTTGGCCTCAGTCTCAGTTATAAAACGTGATCCTGCTTGAACCAATTTCCACGTTTCTTGATGTTTTTGCAAAAGTGCAAAGCCTAGACCTTTCAACCGAGATGCATCTGTTTGCAGCATCGTTTCCAGATTGGGGTCGAATGCAACCAAAATATGGGGGCTACAAAGAATTTCTTTTGTCTTTGTAAATGCTTCTTCATGCTGGGGTGACCAGAGAAAAGCATTTTTTGGTTTGAGCAAGTCCCGAAGTGGGCCTGCTGCTTCACTGAGTAGGTGAGTAAAACCGCCCAGCTGGTTTGCCATGCCCATAAAAGATCGTAATTCGGTTATGTTTGTTGGAGCAGGGAATTCAGAGATTGCTTCAATTTTTGTGGGGTCTGCTTTAATACCGTCGCTGCTCACTATATATCCGACATATCTCACAGCACTTTGTAGTAACTGCACTTTCTTCGGATTAAGAGTAATACCGTGTTCTCGACATCTGTTTAGTACAGCCACTACGGTATTCAAGTGCTCCTGTGCAGTTTCGCCTTGAATAAGAATGTCATCTACCACTTTTTCGACTTTTTCAATGCCTTGCAGAGCTTCATCGCCTCTTGCGCAATATTCGTCTTGAGAAGAAGCTAGTCCCATCGGAGCTCGAAGGAATTTAAATCTTCCGAACGGCGTAATGAATGTGGTAAAGTCTTGACTTTCTTTTTCTAAAGGTACTTGCCAGTATCCTTTAGTGGCGTCTAATGTTGAGAAAAATTTAGACGAAGAAGAAATATTCGAAATAGTTTCGGCAGGTGATTTAGATGGATGATATGGACGGCGTACGTATTTGTTCAATTTCTGCAAATCAATACAGAGACGAATTCCACCATTGGGTTTTTGTACAACGACCATAGGGTGCACCCAATCAGTTGCTTCTGTTACTGGTGCAATGACTCCGGCTTGTACGAGTTGGTCAAGCTCTGTCTTCACCATCCTTCTGAAAGCTAAAGGTATTTGGCGTGGAACAGGTAAAGCAAATGGAACAGCATCATCTTTCAAGGAAATTTTCATGGGTTTACTGTTCATTTCCCGTAATGTTGTGTCTTCAGAAAACACATCGCTGTACGATTTTATCAACTTGTTCTCAATTTTATTAATTTCTGCTTCAGTTGGGTTCTCTGATATAATGAATCTTGTGTTCTCTGCTTTTAATATGCTTGCTAATTTTCGAGGTGTTTTTGATGAATTTATCGGTTGAGGATACGTGTCAGGTAGAATGTTAACCTGTTGACATACGTACCAAGCAAGCAAAAAATCTTCTACCTCAGGACAGACGTAAATGGTTTCTTCCACGAATCGGCCGCAGTATTCGATGATGCATGGGAAAGTCCCTACGCATGTTACGGTCTGCCGGTTTACTGCACTAAGAGTGTCTTGATTTGGCGGCATTAAATTAGCAAGGTCTATGCCGAGCCGTTGAATGATGTTTACCCCAACAAGACTTGCTTCAGCACCTGTGTCTGGTGTAGCTTCTGTGGAACCTAACGGGTTACGATGTTTAAGAGAAAAAAGATTAACAGTTATTTTGGGCGCCGCGGAGTTAGCAAAATTTGCGTTAGCATTGCATCTACGCTTTATTTGTCCCGTTAACTTTTTCTTCGTTTCTTCGCGTCTGTTGAACCCGGGTTTGTTGTGAAAGCACACTGATGTAAAGTGACCTTTTTTGCGACATATTAAGCACTCTGTATCCTTTGCGGGACAGTGGGTTTGACCTTTTGGTGGGCAGGTCTTTTTACCGCATTTTGTACAGGGCGTTTTAGTGCGCTCTTTAGATTTAGAGAAATTTCGGCGAAATTTGCTTTGGTACGCTCTTCTCTCATTCAGCTGTCGGCTTATTCGCGCGTCGTCTAGTTTTGCTGACTCTTCCGATCTGCATAAATCAGTGACGGTCTGAAGATCAGGTAATGGGGACATGGCTAGGAGCTTTGTTCGAGTCTCTTTGTCATATATTCCCGACATGATTTTTGTGACTAAACGACGATTTAAACATTCATTGCACAAGTCTGCGTCTCTCGCCAAAGTTTTAATCGCGATTAAAAACGAATCGAAGTTTTCGCCAGCCGCTTGCTTTCTCTCTTCAAATGCGACGCAATCTAACGCTATATTTCTTTGACTCCGGATGTAATTTTTAATTTTTTGTAACACTTCGTCTGGTTTAAGTGTCGTATCATCCGGGATAAGAAGTACGTGTTCTACGGCTTCTCGCATGTCCATCGAAAAAAAACCTCGAAGCAATGCCAACTGACTGCTCAATGGCAGCTCTGTTGCAAGCGAGACCGTAGCATAATCGTTGTACGATTTACGCCATTTCGCAAATTCAGCTAACGAAATTCCCACCTGCAGTGTCGAAGGCTTTTGTGCGTCCGCTTTGGTTCGCCTTGCCTCGTTGTTAGAATTGTTGACGTCAATGGTTTGCTCCCGTGATTCGCTTCTCTCGCTGTTCGCGCATTGGGCCAGCTGCTGTGGCGAAAATCGTTCGATTATTTTTTGCATTTGTCGCTGGCTTTCAAGCTGCATTTGTCGCTGGCTTTCAGACTGTGCCTCTAAAAGAGTTTTTAACCAAGAGGGAGGTTCCTCGTTATTAATATTACTATTCGCGTTTTGATTAGATTGAGATAATTCGGCTATACGTTTGTTTGCTGCTTCTAATTCTGCTTGCAGCTCTCGCTTGTTTTTTGCCATGTCTCTTTTATCTTCAATCTTTTACAAATCTCCGATCACGAACTTGCAGTATACTTTTATAATGGTTCGTAAGCTTATTTTCTTTAAACAAATTTATAAGCTGACTGTCGACGACGCCATGTTATGAGTTCCACTAGTATCTGCAGTTAGCTCTTTTATTTATACGGAGTTACACGATAGTTATACGACTGAATCTGTAAGTTATACTAATAGTTTATCACGCGGTTAACCACACTTATCAAACCAGAGAGAAGAAGGCAGTAGCGCCGTGCGCTATGACGTCACATACTATAACAGTCACCATAATATTAGGTCTCCATAATTAGGTCTCCACGATGTATATAGTCTCCATAATTAGGTTTCTATAATATAGTTTCCATAATATTAGTTCTCCAAAATTAGGTCTCCATAATGTTGTCTCTATAATAGATACAGTATTAGGTCTCCATAATATAGTCCCCATAATATTGGGTCTCCATGTAGGATCTCCGATAGGTCTACAGTATATAGGGGAAACTGGGGTTATTTCGGACACGGAGTTACCTCGGACAAGGCACTTCCGGTTTGATTTTCTCACAACCACGTGCCATACTGTTATTTTTGAACATTCAGCAATGAGTTGCAGTCTTGTTAGAACGTAAAACGCAGCTGCAAGACAGAGTAATTTTTGATTTTTCAATTTTTGGACAAATAGTTAAAATGTCTTTCATTAGAACGTAAGGTTTATCGCTTTTATTTCTGCAGTTTAAGTTTAATTAAATAGTTGGAAATATAGAGGAGAGCTACTAGAACAGACTAGGCAAAAGAAATTTGCTAAAACTTAACCTTGCTTCCATTGACCGCCATTTTCTTTTGCATGTGGTTGTTGGGGCTATTTCGGACAAAAATATTTTTATGACTAACACAGTGGTTCCCAACCGGTGTGCCGCAACAAGTTCACTGGTGTGCCGCGAAGCGATGCCCTTGAGGCTTCGAGCAGTGAGAAGAAAATATTTGGGCAAAACCATAAGTTTTCGGGCAGCGATACGAAAAATTTGGGCAAAGTCAGGAAATTTAGAGAGGTGACGATGAGGAACTGCAAAAAATAATAACCCAAATTTAGGTGAAGACCTTTTTTTTTTTTTAGAGATCACCATGATTTTAGGACAAAATTGTTTTTCGTCTGAGAATCTCAGACAATTTTTTTGTCATATCCGAAATGTACTATAAAATCATGATTTGGGCAAAACTTCATTGCCCCCCCAAAATTTTTTGGGCTGGTACGGCTATGCCTTGAGGCACCAAAAATTTTGTTTGGCTTTTTGGTTGGCTTTTTTGGCTTAATATTTTGGAAAAAATTGAGAGATGATAGACAGATTTTAAGCGAAGATCTTTTTTTTTTGTAGAAGTCACCATGATTTTGTGACGAAAATTGATAAATCATTGACAGATTTTAAGTGAAGACCTTTTTATTATTACCAATATAATGGATGTGCCGCGAAAATTTAAATAGCTTAATAGTGTGCCGCCGTATAAAAAAGGTTGGGAACCACTGGACTAAAAAATACAAAAATTAACGTAAAAGATAAACGAATAACAACAAACTAAACAGCATCTTAGCCAGGTTAAAAGACTACCTTCCTCACTCCCTAACCACTTACTCTAGAAGAGCAAGGGGCGTTCTAAAAACATCCATTTCCCGTGACTGACCCTGTATTTCAATAAATTTTATCATAAAAACTATTTTGACTGGAATAAAACTGTGCCTCATTTAAAATCAATGTCCGAAATTACCCCAGGGTTTGTCCGAATCAACCCCAATATTGAGGCAATTTCGGACATTTGGGTAGGGTCCCATTTTACAGCAATTTCTCAAAAACAGACTGTTATTATCGTAACCCCAATCACCATGACGACAGTTGAAACCCCAGTAAAAAGAAAGGAATGAGTAAACATTGGGAGATGCAGGGATCGCAGTATCGTTGGTGGAGGTTTGTAGACGTTGACTGTTTTATAACCATCAACGTCCTCGCACAATCACTCGATCTCCGATGTCGGTGGAGATTAGTCCAAAAGCGTATACCTTAGTCGCTCGTGGACAAATGTGGCAAGGCCATGCTTCCTGCTCAAAGAAGACCTAGCTAGTTGGTAGCTTGTAAGTACCAACTTCTCTGCATTAGTGCAATGGGTCTCCTGTAGAAGGATGACGAGTGCTTCAAACTGCAGAGCAAGGTAATGAAGAACGTTCATCTTGCTTGCAGTGAAGAATTCGATGTTCAGCTGAAAAATAGTGCGTCTTCGGAACTTTTTGGCAATGTGCCCTGAAAAGGGCAGTTTTTTCCAGGAATTACCCTGTCCTGAAAAGGACGTTAGCAGACCCTCGCTGAACATCGGAATGGGTAAATACCTTCCGTTTCGGCAGGTTTGGTTTCGGTCTGTCATGTTTAAAAGCGATAACAGACTTACTTACGTCCTAGGCTGCGAGAAACACCTGCCATCTGGGACAGTGATGGTTTTAATAGGGTGTGAACGGAGTGGCCGCACCGGGCCATCCTAAAATACATCAAAAAGTGGCCTCCCTATGCAAGATACTGCTCTAGTTCTTCATAGTAGTACCAGGACGGTGGCATGACCAAAATAAAGACTTTTTTTAAAGATCACTTTGTGCTTTTTCTTGAATGGTCAACATTTTCATATTTTGTTGCAAACTTACGCCTTTATTAAAAATGACTTATTCTTGCTTATTTTAACAATAAAATAACCTGTAAAAAATAGCAAAAAACTTTATTGAGATATTACAATTTTAAATGTGTGCAGGACTTTATGGACTCGCTGTATATATATATATATATATATATATAGAAATTTTTCAAAATTTTTTGGTCGGTGCTCATCAGGAAAGTGCTCAATGACGTCGAGTCAGAGCGGTTAGATTTTTAATTCATATCCTAATAATTGTCATTTTAAACGCATTTCTTTAGCATCTGTTTATCGTATTTCCAATGTGTAGACTATTTAATTTAATTTTAACGCATTTTTAATGCAAACTTTTTATATTTACCCATTATTTTCAAACAATAGAGCAAGCTACGTAAAAAACACTTTTTCTTTGGCAATAAAATTCATTTATCGATTAACCTTACAACCGTAGTTTTTCTCTTGTTTTTTCTTGTTGTTGTTTTACGCTTTTTCGCCGGAATTCAAGCGCTTCGTTTAAACTGTATTTTTTAATTTTTTTTTATTTATTTATTTATTTTGTTTTTCAGATTTTTAACCGCCCCCTGACGAGCCCAGGCAGGCGAAACAGTCTGTTGGGGCAAATAAAATTAATGTTAAATTAAAAAAATTTTGTGGTCTGTAAGTTAATTATATATATATATATATATATAGACCCTATGGGGTGACCCTATACAAAAACATACCATATATAAAAGTAAAGTTTCGGTAAAGAGGTTGTTTTTTTCAACCAGACAACAATTGAAAAAAGCAGCCATAATGGATTGAGCATTTATTAAACAAACATTAAAAAGTTATTATTTAAAGACGAACGTTTTCGGCTTGCTTCAGCCCTCATCAGGTTTCTACAATTTTAGTAATATTAATTAACTTTAAATTTACACACACACATAAAAAAATTAACAACAGCAAAAAACAATGTATATTTTAAAAAAGGCTGTACTTTTGACTAGCAGGCTAAATTTTAAATCAAAACGAGAGAGAAGCTAAATTGATACAAATTAAATTTCAGATTATGATGTCATTGAAGAAAAAAAGGAAAAATATTACAATCAAAATATATTCAATAAATATGAAGCTCCGTTTGCGAACATTTGTCGATTTAATTTTGGACTTAACTTTTTTATGAGTAGAGCTTCGTGAATCTTGGAACAAAATTCTGATTTGCATTTACGTATTATTACAAAATTATTTTCATCAAACCGATTATTAGAACACTTTTCACACGACAAAATATGATCTTTAATTGCGCTATCCTGTAGACTTTTGAAATTCAAATGCTCCCGGACTCTAGTGATCAAATGTCTGGAAGACATACCGATGTATGTCTTGTTCGTATCGCACGAACACGAGAATTTATAGACAACATTTGAGCAAAGAGCCACAGAAGTTTTGGATTTTAACTGAAAATAATTGACTACTTTAAAAGTTTTATAGATAGGAAATATTTTTAAATTGTACTTGTTATTCATAAATCGTCGGATTGTGTAAAAAATTTAAGTAGTAGAAATTTAACAATTGAAGAAGAAGACGCTCTACGGTTTGGTCTTGATAACCATATTTTACCAAAAAAACTACAAACAGATGATATCAAAGCACAGATAGAAAAACTGTTTTATTTTATCAACAAGGAGAATAAACTTATTGACAACTTTAAAGACGAAGTCAAATTTATGTTCAAAAAATTCGTTAATGCCGGTAAGAGAATTTGTGCTCACCCCAAAAACGCAGCTCTTCATAATACCTTAAAAAAACTGGCCGATAACTTCAGAATTAAAGTTTGTAAATTCGATAAAGGGAAAGGGGTAGTCATTTTGGACAGCCATGACGACTACGCAAAACTGGATTGTATAATCAATGATAGCAAATTCAAATTCAAATTCAATTTTATTTATTTGTAGCAAGCATAAGAATATCAATAAAGTACTTAGTAAAACAGTATATTCAGCAATGCTTACACAGGAGACAGCGAAAAAACCATACGGTTATCAAGTCAACTGCCACCTTAAATTTGGTAATAGTTCACATTTCAAGATTAAACAAACAATAAAAAGTGAAGATAAACAAGAAAGCAAAAGGAAGCAAAAAAAAAAAGCACAACAATAAGAAAAAGATCTGCATTAATTTTGATTTGTATTAAGCAAGTAATTTTTGTATCTTTTTTTAAACAAAAAGGGTGAAAGATTTTTTAGTTCATGTGGCACTTGAAGCCAGATGGTTGGTCCTTTTATTTTCATTTGGCGTTTTCCCAACTCAGTACGAGATCTAGTGATGAAATAATTATTATGAACTGATTGACGTGTTTCATAATTATGAGCTTGTGAAATTTGTTGATAATTGTTGAGTAAAGTTGAATTTCTATTCAAATGTATTTTATGCATGTATTTGCTGATCTCTAGTTTGTATATGTTATTTACGTTTAATAAATTTAATTTTTGAAAAAGTGGTTGTGTGTGAGTATTGTATTTACTAAAAGTTATGGAACGAATAATGCGTTTTTGAAGTTTTATTATTGGATCTAAAGTTGTTTTTGGTGCCTCACCCCAACTTGTGATACAGTATTGTAGATGTGGATATATTAAGCTGTAATAAATAATTAGTAGAGTTTTAGTATCAACAAAATGTTTAATATTTGCAATTGCCCAGGATCCTTTTGAAACTTTGGAGCATAGATTTTGAACATGATTTTTCCAATTTAATTTGTCATCAATAATTATTCCTAAATATTTTGAGGAATTTTTTCTTTTAATAGTAATGTCATTTATCTTAATATCAAATTTATTAATTTTTTTCTTAGTAATTAGTATAAATTCAGTTTTCTTGTGGTTAATTGTTAATTTATTAATTTGCATCCAGTTATTAATTTTATTTAATTCCGCATTCACTTCTTTTTCTAAAACTTCATGGTTTTTATTAGCAAGTGTTAAATTAGTGTCATTTGCAAAAAGATTTGCATTAAATGAGGTGGCAAATGCCAAATCATTTATATATATGTTAAATAACAGTGGGCCCAAGGTGGACCCTTGAGGAATACCACAAGTTGTGTTTCTCAAGGTCGATTTTGCATTACTGACAACAGTATATTGCTTACGATTATTCAAGTAGTCTTGGATAAGTTGTAAAGGCAATCCTCTGATGCCATATTTTTCTAACTTAGCTATTAATATATTTTGACTTACTGAATCAAATGCTTTGGCAAGGTCTATAAAAATTGAACAGGTTGTTAGCTTATTATCTAAGTTCTTAATAAATTCATTACAAATATTTAGTACAGCATCAGCAGTTGACTTTCCATGTCTAAAGCCAAATTGTAAAGAAGATAGAAGTTTAAATTTGTCAAAAAATTTGTATATTCTATTATATATACATTTTTCAAATAATTTAGAAACAGTAGGTAAGAGTGATATAGGCCTATAATTGCTACATAATTCTGTAGAACCACTTTTAAATATAGGAACAATTTCAGCTAATTTTAATATATCAGGAAAGGTTGCTTGGCATATGCATTGATTAAACAATTCTTTAAGTATGGGTGAAATTATACTAGAGCTCATTTTTATAAATTTTATTGGTATACCATGGATGCTAGTCTTTTTATTTGGATCAAGTTCAGCTATATTTTTTCCAACTTCATTTATTGTAATGGGATCAAGAAAAAATGTATTAGGGTTACTTGGAATGAGAGCAGTAGATGATGGAAAATAGCTTTGTTGTGAAACAGAAATTTGTGAAGCCATTTTGTTTCCAATATCAGCAAAAAAATCATTAAAACAATTAGCAATTAAGTTACCTTCATATATAATTTCATTTAGACTATTTCTGATTTTTGAGGTATGATTTACTTTACATGGTTTTTTATATTTCACTATATCATTTATAGTTTTCCACAGTTTTGAGCTATTATTTTTACAAGTTGTAAATAGGTTAAAATAGTATTGTTTTTTGGATAGTTCTGTGATGTGGTTCAACTTATTTCTATATTTTTTATATGTATAAATTGATTCTTGTGAGTTTGTCTTAATTTTGATGGTGAATAGTTTGTTTTTGCGTTTTATAGATGTTAAAATTCCTTTGGTTATCCAAGGTTTTCTTTTTAGTTTTTTTTCTTTGCGGGTGATGTTGCGTAATGGAGCATGTAATTGTAAAGTTGTTTCAAATATGTTAATAAATGTAGTCATAGATTCATTTACAGGGGTATGTTGAATGTCAGGTAATTTGGTTAAATTTTTTTCTAGATCTGATAAGAATTGGTCATGTTCAAATTTACTCATATCTCTCACTTGTAAATTTATTTTTTTATTTGTATTTTTTCGTATTTTC
Organism: Diplosoma virens; assembly: GCA_963680785.1. Lineage (NCBI taxonomy): Eukaryota > Metazoa > Chordata > Ascidiacea > Aplousobranchia > Didemnidae > Diplosoma > Diplosoma virens. The sequence goes on from OY796892.1 coordinate 12,557,239, forward strand.
AAAATTTCATGAAATTAATCAATATTATGTCAACAAATATCTAAAATCATATGGAAGTGAAACAGTAAAAAACCTCATTCCGAAAGGCAGTAGTCCAGGAAAAATGTACGGTCTCATCAAAGTCCACAAAAATAATAACCCAGCAAGACCAGTGATATCGATGATTGGCACCCCAGAATATCAACTTGCCAAATTTCTTAATTCAATAATCAAAAGTTACACACCAGATTCATACATGTTACATTCTACTGATCACTTTCTTGATGAATTAAATAACTTCCAATTTAAAGCGGATCACAAACTTGTTAGTTTTGACGTTCAATCTCTGTTCACAAATGTTCCTTTGGATGAAACCATTAATATAATTGCTGACTACATCTACTCAAAAGATAACCAGATTAAAGACAATCTACCTTCAATGAAAAAAGAAGTATTTATAAAACTGCTGCGTTTGGCCAACCAAGGAATGTTTTTATATAAAGACAAATTATATCAACAACATGATGGTGTCAGTATGGGTTCTCCACTGGCTCCGACTTTAGCCAATTTTTTTCTTGCCCACATAGAAAATAAGTTATTGGGGAAACAATTAGACTTTCATCCAAAATTGTATTCTAGATACGTTGATGACATATTTGCTGTGTTTGATAATTCTGATCACTGCACTAAATTTCTCAATTTGCTTAATTCTCAACACAATAATATTAAATTCACAGTGGAGCTCCCTTCTGACACCATACCATTTCTTGACGTTGAAATTAGGCTCAATAAAACAGGGATTGATACTTGGGTATACAGAAAACCAACAAACGCCAATCTAATTTTGAATTTTAACGCGCTGTCTCCCACTAAATGGAAGTCTGGATTAATTTTATGTTTTTTAAATCGAGCCAAGCGTATTTATTCCTCCGATTTTTTGTTTGATAAAGAAGTTAGTAAGTTAAAAAAGATGTTTTTGAATAATGGTTTATCCTTCATCGTTTTTTGATAAAATTCTTGCGAGCTTTCAATCTTCTAACAAAGTTTCTCAAAACATTAGCTTTGAAAAGAGTTTTTGTATACCGTATTTGGGTAAGGAATCACATCACTTTGCAAATCGTCTTTCTGCATTAATAAAAAACAAGTAGGCTACAATTTAAAAATATCTCCTATCTATAAAACTTTTAAAGTAGTCAATTATTTTCAGTTAAAATCCAAAACTTCTGTGGCTCTTTGCTCAAATGTTGTCTATAAATTCTCGTGTTCGTGCGATACGAACAAGACATACATCGGTATGTCTTCCAGACATTTGATCACTAGAGTCCGGGAGCATTTGAATTTCAAAAGTCTACAGGATAGCGCAATTAAAGATCATATTTTGTCGTGTGAAAAGTGTTCTAATAATCGGTTTGATGAAAATAATTTTGTAATAATACGTAAATGCAAATCAGAATTTTGTTCCAAGATTCACGAAGCTCTACTCATAAAAAAGTTAAGTAAAATTAAATCGACAAATGTTCGCAAACGGAGCTTCATATTTATTGAATATATTTTGATTGTAATATTTTTCCTTTTTTTCTTCAATGACATCATAATCTGAAATTTAATTTGTATCAATTTAGCTTCTCTCTCGTTTTGATTTAAAATTTAGCCTGCTAGTCAAAAGTACAGCCTTTTTTAAAATATACATTGTTTTTTGCTGTTGTTAATTTTTTTATGTGTGTGTGTAAATTTAAAGTTAATTAATATTACTAAAATTGTAGAAACCTGATGAGGGCTGAAGCAAGCCGAAAACGTTCGTCTTTAAATAATAACTTTTTAATGTTTGTTTAATAAATGCTCAATCCATTATGGTTGCTTTTTTCAATATATAAAAGTTTTTGCAAAACGAATTTGATTGCAAAACAACGAATTATGTTCTCCTGACTCGCAGGAAAACGACGAAGGTGTTAATACATAGGGCAAGCAATTACCCAGACTTGCTTTTGGAGATGCCAAGATATTGCTGTCCGCTTGTAATTTAATAGAGATATGACTAAAATTTAGAACTACTTGCCGATCCTCACAAGCAGGGGAAAGTGCTGTAAAGTGTCTTTCCCAAGGACACAACAGAATGGAACGAATAGGTTTTAAACCGGGACCGTGTAAATCTCAATCTCGGCGCTCTTACCACGATGCCGATAATTATTCGTTTAGTGGTCAGTGAAGTTCTAAAACAGTGGTTTTCACATTCCACCGATGGAAATGAAGATTTAAGACATTACGAACCAAATTTGGTGGGAAAACACAAAATAAAAATGCACTTGTTCGCAACCAAACTGATTTGGTAGATAAACCGAGCTGGTTTACTTTCCTCAGGGTTTTTTAAATGAGGCCTTCGGTCTACCAAAGTTCCCAGAAATCAGAGGCAGTAACGATGAGCTTTTTTTTAGTCTTCACTTGTCGTTTGGATTTACGGCTATGTCTCACTACATGGGGGACATCAAAGCTTTAAAAGTGATTAGGTGGGGCATGGCCAAAAACAGGTTGTAAATAAACATTGTTCTAAAGGTTGGCGACCGCTGATCCAGACTATGAAAAAAATTATATCAATAGTTCTTTATCCCTTTAAAAATCAAAATAAAATTAAACGATAAAAAATGTTTTTTGTTGTTCTTTTTTTTTTAAATAAAAAATAACAAACATATTATGTTATCTATTCCACTTTCCAACAAACACTATGTGGTGTACTGGTGTAGACAAGGGCCAAGGGTGGTGGCTGCCACTGAAATTGCAAAAAAAACTTAGTTTCTTTTTTAAGAAAAAAACATTACTATTAAAATTTGATAAAGAAAAAACCCAAAAACCGTTTCTTCTCCATTTCTTCGTAGCAAAAATTTTTGCTTTAAAAAAAATTTAGATTTTTATTGGCCAAATGTTAAATTTGTTTATGAAAAAGAACGTAGTCAATTTCTCAAGAACTAAGATTTGGTTTGAAAGCCCAGCAGTGGCAGCCTTGGGTATACGAGTCCAGTCCAGTCCAATCCAGTCCAGTCCAGTCCAGTCCAACCAGTCCAGACCAGCCAGACCAGTCCTGAATTGCATAGTCCGATTGCAATAGCAAATTTTGAAACTTGGTCATGCTGTACCTTGCATTATACTTGTGTTTAAACGATCTTGCTGGAAGATTGCCGAATATTTTCTAAGTGCAATTTTTAAAGTGCAATTCGTTTCATTAACAAATAACCTCGGTCTTCTATTTTGTTTTCTTTTTTTCTTTCTATTTTTTTAAACAACTTTATAATGAGGTGAAGCAATCTTGCTTCTATATGATACAACAGGTCACACTTTTCATTGTTAATTAGCAAGTCACAACAACAACTCGTTTTGTTGCTTCTTCCTTTTTCTAACCGCGTCCTTTAACAACTTACAAACTTTTCAACATTTTGTTATTTTGTTCATGTGGCGGAGCAGAAATAAAAGAAAACTGAACTGAACTGAACTAAAGATATTTTTAAACTAAAGATTTGTCAGTTGATTATTTTTTTCGGTATTTAAAGAGTTTAAGTCGTCGTCGTCGTCATCGTTTGAAGGGCATCCACTCAAACGATGACGACGACTTAAACTCTTTAAATAGTTTAAGTAAAAAGCTATTACATGTTTTAATTATTTAGTACATTTGTCTATTTCATTCAAACGATGTGTCGTTTTTTGAAATATTTTAACCTGGCAATTGGCAATTATGTATTTTATTTACCTAATTATTTTTGCAGTGCTAGCGTTGGCACTTCAAGGCAAGTGCGCATGATATAATCGGCTTAAAAGCCGGGAGTATTCTTCCTAAGAAAAGTTCTCTGTTTAAAAAGAATCTAATAGGTTTACGTATACTCTCTTGATTTATTTATTTTTTCTTAATCAGTTTGAAAATGCAGGGATGCTAAAATCATCTTTTCTACTAGCAAAATAAAAATAATAATAATAAATGACGCTATAAAACTAAACGTTTTGTGTTTAGCAACTATTTTTATTTACTGGAAAGGAATCTAATCACTCTCTCCCTTTCCTTGACGTGTTGGTAGAAAGGCAAGATTCAGAATTTCTAACTTCAGTATACAGGAAACCCACCTTCACTGGCCAATATCTACGTTGGAACTCTTTTAGTCCCCAGAAACGGAAAATCAATCTAATTGGTACTCTCGTTCACAGAGCTTTTATGATTTGTTCTACAAGCAAACTGGACCAAGAGCTTGGCAAAATTCGTTCAATTCTTTTGGAAAATGCCTACCCGGAACGTGTAATCAATTCGGCTTTCAAGCGAAAACTTCAACAACTAAATTCTAACCCGGTCCACACAGTAAAAAAGTGCCCTGTCTACCTACACATCCCATGGATTGGAAACGTCTCGATGAAGTTCGAAAAGCAGATTACGTCTGCTGTGAAACGCTGCTTTTTCTCCGTCGAACCACGTGTTATTTTCAACACCCGACAGCTCCTTCCAGCAATTAAGAAAGACGTGTTGCCTTCCCATCATCACAGCAATATTATTTACCAGTTTATGTGCCACTGCAATAGTCGGTACGTTGGTCGCACGTCTCAACGGCTAGAAGAGCGAATTAAACAACACGTTCCTAGATCCATCACCAATCCTCGTGCCTCGGCCAACCGCCAAAGTCTTTCCCGCTCTTGCAAGAACAACACACGCCCACAACAATTTCACGAATCCGCCATTGGTCAACATCTTCTTGACAACGCCCAATGCCCCTTCATTACAGCAACGAAAAGTTTTCTATTCTCGCTCGAAGTCGCTCTTCCTTTCACCTTTCTGCTCTTGAAGCGACTTTCATTAAATTTCTCAATCCTTTTCTGTGTAAGCAAAAAGAATTCGTCTACTCTTTGAAAATTTCTTAATCTTTTTTCTCATTGGCTTCTTTCAGCCAATGAGACTCTTCTTTTCCCCTTTATAACTTAGTTCGGTTTCAATTCTGCTTCATTCTGACAATTTCCCCTGAAGAGTGTCAGATGAAAAGCTTTGGGAAGAAAAATCTTTTACTTCACGCAATCTTCAAATTCTGTACCACCAAATGTTTATACAAGTTCAAAAACAGTTTCTTTGGCTTCAAGCTCTGCTGTGCCCAAGTTTGAATTGTATTTGTTGCTGTTGTTGTCGGAACTCAGCAGCAAGCTTTTGCTTCTTAAATTGCCATAGAATTTGTTGCCTAGCTAGCTGTGAAGTGTATTACTGCCTGTCAATTGTAATGCGGCTAACCGAATCTAAGGAATCAATGGGTGGTATGCTGTAGTAGTGTTTGAGATGGTTAGTGTTTGACGCATCTGGCGACAAAGCGTTACATTAAATGACAGCATGCCATTTGTAATAAGCGTCATTCACATTTTTTCGAAGTGCTTTTACTCGACTGGTGATTCCCTGAAGTTCGCTATCAGTTTGCCGAAGTACCTACTTTTCACATAAGAATCTCCATTCCAGTGCATGATACTCTTGATTTACAATGTCTGCATTTCTCAGACCAATAATTTTTTAGGCCATTATGAATAATTCGGGCCAATAGTAATTCCCGTGCTTTAGCACGGTGAGCTCACTGCCCCTTCTGCATAAGATTACAATTCACAAAAGACTGCTTTGGGCTAGATCTTCAGTCATAGCATTAATTACATAAAAATAATGAATAAATTTAAATGACAAAAAATTATTAAGCAACCACTTTATACAGCAACATACAAAAAATAGCATTTTGTTTTTAAATTCGAACAATCTATACGCTAATAGGTAACAACGTATTGTTTTGATTCTTGAAAACTGAAAATTGAAGTCTACTTTATGGTTGATATAATATATGTAAGATTTGCTAGGAGATTAATCGATTTAGTAATTGAAGATCAGCTTTGCTCTTTTTTACTTTAAATAATTGCCGTAATATTGCTAGATTATTTTGAAATGCTTGAGTCTTTTTTCAACTGGGTTAAACAGTCCTTTATGTTATGATTCCGATAACCTTTGAATAGTTATGGCCAGGGTTTCTGATCTAACAATAAAATTTATGACTCCAGATCCAGCTCCGCACCGGCATTTGACCTTATTCCTAAAGTATCTTCTCCGTAAACATTTTTCATCTAGCCAACGTTGGCGAAAGGCAGTTTTCCAGCAGCAGAAATGTTGGCAAGATGATGGCGTCCAATGTTGGCCCAGAGTCGAGTGCACCAAAATCACATTTTCCGCCAACACTGATAAACTGCGCTTTGCCAGCGTTTAGCCAACACTGAAATTCCAGACGCTTTAGAGAGTTGGCTAACTATGAATGACCAGCGCATGCTACTGCAGCTGCCCAACTACCTTCAGCAATCTTACCAACGTTGGCAAAACGCTAACTGCCAACTTAAGAATCATTGGCCCAGAGTTGTGTGAGGTGAATTCTACTATTTTGTACAATTGTACCACCATGCATCATTACCACCGGAGCGAACTTGAGTAACAAACCGTTGGAATGTTCCACTTTGATTCGTGCTATTCACGTGACGGTTCCTCTTTACGGCGCTTATAAACGATTTAACGCGTCAGGCAGTTGCCAATCGATTAGTTTGGAGTTGACTCGCGAATAATGTTCGTTGAGATTCGTACATTTATATAAACTGCATAGAAATCTTTTATTTGTGGTTTTATTAGCGATGTAGTTGCTACATTCGTCCTTGTTCTTCATCCTTTCAAGTGCGTTAATTGCGTGTTGGTTGACGTTGTTTGAGCGACGATTAACGTTGGTGATGAAACCAGCATAAATGGGCGTCCCGTAACCAATTTCCAGGGGGTAAAACTTCTGGGAGGGGCAGAATTTTGCGAAAATGCAGTTTATACAGCGAAATTAAAGTACATGTATTTCATAATAAAAAGTCAATTTCCAGGGAGCATATGCCCGCTTTGCCCCCAGCGAACGCCCATGCCTGCACAAGTAATTAACTAAGAACTATTTTTAATTCAGCAAATAGAAATGCTTAAAAAACAAATTATTAATAAAAATTTTAACTATTACAAATAAAATTATGCGCATATCAAATGGAGCATTGTGCAACACGCACCGGGCTCATGTCGCTCAAATAAAATTGATTCATATAGACTTGAACAAAGGAGAACAAAGTTACATTGGCATTTTGTTGGCAGAGTTGGCAAATAATTGGTAGTTTTTCCGACTTTTTACTGTCATGCAAAAACTGTTCGAATTTTTTTCAACTATCAGACCATAGAGACTAACATTTTTTTTTTGTTCTTTTTAAACGTTGAGGCATAACAAAAACATATAGGCTATCCCTCATCAGAAAATGTTCTACAGTAGAATCCGGCTATTACGACATCTCAACAGACCGTGAAAAAAGTGTCATTTAAAGCGAATTGTCGCTGTTACGGCAAGTACCATTTGAGTTTCGAACCCGGGTTTGTTTCTGCCTTTTGATTTGCTTCATTATTTCACGGCGCTCGCTTGCTAATTTGTTGTTGCCTTGAGCTGACCTTTTCCATTATTTCGGGCGCTCGCTTGCTGATCTTTGTTACCTCGAGCTGACTTCTTTTTCCATAAATTGGGTGTAAAATAGTGAGGAGACAGCCAGTTAGCTGTTTCAGCCTTTGAGTAGCAGTGGTAGAGTCACTGTTCGGAATACTGTTCGACACCGTTGGGAGTGCTGTTGCGGCTTTTGGTTTGTTTATACTGTTAGATACTGTTCGATATTGCAAGTTTTTCTCGGTCTGCTCCGTGTCAGTCTACAGTTGGTCAGTGTTTATAAGTCTTTCTTTTGCATTATTTATTAGTGTTTACTACGTTTATTTATAGAAAATCGTCCGATCGTCCATTTTACGTCCGTCCGACCATCTATTTTCGTCCATCTCATTTCGTCCGACCATCTTATTTCGTCTTATTTCCTCCGTCCAATTTAGTTCGTCATATTTTAGCAATCGTTTTATCTTATTAATACAAATTTAAATTAAATCAAAACAAGGACGCGTACATTTCCGGAGACAGCCACACGGAGTTTTAGACCGCGAGGAACTTCCTGTAACAGTCGCTATAGCGGGATTGGTGTATTTTATTCCTACAAAGTGTTTTTAGTTCAATTTAAAGATCTAACAGGGATTATGAGCATTGCTTTATCGCGTGTCTTTGCTACGTTTAATCTGTGCAAGAACAAAGCAAATCAGTTCGTCAAAAATAAATTGATAATTTTGATCAACAGGTCCTTTCTCACCTTCATCGATTTATCTAACTCATATTTAATGTTTTTGGTACTTTCGCTACCGCAAACTTCTGCATACTCTTGAGCTTTCAACAGCAATATTTCCCCACTGACTGGAATTTTTTTCGTCTCTTGCTTGATGAAACCATTTCATCAAAGGCTCATCCACCGCTTCGAAATTATGCTTACTCTTCCGTTTCGTTTTGCTGCTGCAACCAGCCTCAAAAGTCTTCGATTGTCTTTTCTTTATTTTTCAAAATTGTAATTAAGGTTGTTCAAGTTCCTTAGCAAGCATTGACACTGGCGTATCATTTCTCCTGTTTAGCTCATTAACGATGTCATATTTTTCCATAACGGTAATGATGTTCTTTTGTTAGAAATCTTTCTGCTATAGTATATTCGGTACTGTACTATTTTGTTTAAATACAGTACACAATAGAGCAAAGTCGGACTTATTAGGTCAACAATGGTCATGTATATGTGCGGTCACGCCATCGCTTTCGTTTCAGATGAGACGCTTGATACCTAAAAGGAGATTAGAGCTGCTAATTCCCGTCATGCATTTAAACAAAAGGCAATAACTGTCGCAAAATAAGATAATTCTGCTCGCGGGGATGAAGAAGTGGCGCCGTTAAAAGCGATTTGTCGTAAAAGCGGGTGTCGCTGAAGTCGAAGTCAATGTACATAAAAGATAGGAATTCTGCCGGGACCAACAAAAATGCGTTGTTAAAAGCGAATTGTCGTTATAGCCGGTGTCGTAATATCCAGCTTCTACTGTATTACTTAACAATCAAAGCAATTGAAATTTCATCAAGCAAAGAACTGTAGCAGAAATACATTACTTATTGCCGCTGTTTTGTAAAAAGCTTGCATCAATATTTAACACGAGCAATTGGTAATGTCTTCGAATAAAAAATTTTGGCCAACTTCTTGCCAGCGTATCACCAACTTAGTCACAGGGGAGACAGCCAATGTTGCCTTCAACGTTGGCCCAACATATTACCAGCAGCTGTGAACATAAATTTTACTAAGCAAAGAAACAGTGACAAAAAAGCTTTTTTCAGCGTAAATTTAATTTTTTTCCACTTTAATATTTAACGCAGTGGTTCCCAACCTTTTTTATACGGCGGCACACTATTATTTAAATTTTCGCGGCACATCCATTATATTGGTAATAATAAAAAGGTCTTCACTTAAAATCTGTCAATGATTTATCAATTTTCGTCACAAAATCATGGTGACTTCTACAAAAAAAAAAAGATCTTCGCTTAAAATCTGTCTATCATCTCTCAATTTTTTCCAAAATATTAAGCCAAAAAAGCCAACCAAAAAGCCAAACAAAATTTTTGGTGCCTCAAGGCATAGCCGTACCAACCCAAAAAATTTTGGGGGGGCAATGAAGTTTTGCCCAAATTTTGTGACGTTTGCCCAAATCATGATTTTATAGTACATTTCGGATATGACAAAAAAATTGTCTGAGATTCTCAGACGAAAAACCAATTTTGTCCTAAAATCATGGTGATCTCTAAAAAAAAAAAAAAGGTCTTCACTTAAATTCAGTCTCCTAATTTTCAATTTTCGTCCCAAAATCAAGGTGTTCTCTAAAAAAAAAAAAAGGTCTTCACCTAAATTTGGGTTATTATTTTTTGCAGTTCCTCATCGTCACCTCTCTAAATTTCCTGACTTTGCCCAAATTTTTCGTATCCTGACTTTGCCCAAATTTTTCGTATCGCTGCCCGAAAAATTATGGTTTTGCCCAAATATTTTCTTCTCACTGCCCGAAGCCTCAAGGGCATCGCTTCGCGGCACACCAGTGAACTTGTTGCGGCACACCGGTTCGGAACCACTGATTTAACGCAACAAATAGAACAAACCAGAACTCAAAAATAAATCATCGGCAGAAAGTTGGCATTGCTGGTTAAATGTTGGCAATTTTGCCAACTTTCTCCCAACCCAGCCGCGCTAAAGCTAACGTTGGCCCAATGATGTATGTTTACTGGGTTTATACATTTTTTTAAAATGTTGTCAAGTTGTTTTGATTAGCCTCGATATTATCGCAAAGGAACTGGTAGTTTGCTGTTAAAAAATTTTAATATAATAAATATTCCGTAAAATGACTGGCTCCAGTTCCTAACCCTAAAATTATTTTTAGCTCGGGCTCTCAGCTCCATTCTTCAGCCCTGGTTAAGGCACTGTAAATTTTTCTTATTAATGGCGGAGGTAGTTGACAGGGTAGAGATTTCAAAACTATTCGCTTTATAGCGTTACAAATTTCTCCTTTTTTTTGAAGCAATTATAACATGCTGACTTAATTGAGATTTTGTAGAAATTTTTGATGTCTCTGCTCAGGTTATAAATAAAATTAAATTAAGGAAGTGATTCATCTTTCACAAAAATCTATAATATCTGCATTTTTTTCTTCTTTTGTGATAAATAAAATAAAAAAACAACACTTTTTTTTCAATTAAAGCTTTGTGCCATATTAGGTTTTTCAATTTTTATAACGAAAATTGTTGTGGTATTATGTACTCAGCGTAATTCTTGGGATTTCACTTAATCTTGTTTAGTTAATTGTGTTGTGAAGATTGGATTAATAATCATTTTGTGTTGTTGTTTTATATGTCCAATAGTAAAAATTGTTGATTGTTAATTGTTGGTGTGCATTAATTAGTAGGCTTACAAGTTCGTTCCTGCTGTTTAAAGAGATCCGATTTTTGTCGGTCATCAAGTCAGTCCAATTTTCAGCCATTCAAATATATACAACAAGTTTCTTGCTGTAATCGGAATTTTTGAGACTAATAAGCTATTAAGACTTTTGGCTTAAATTTCAATAGTAAAATGGTGGCAGATATTTATAGATATGATTTTGATAGATTGTGAACATGATGATATTTACAGTCAAATTCAAATATTACTTTCAAATCTGAGTTGAGTCCAAGTCCAATAGAAATTGAATCTTTATTGTCTAAACTCATCAAAACTTGGGCGGCAGTGTGTAATCGAATAGTTAAAGCGCCAAGATCGTCATCGACACGGTACTCGCGTGTCGATCACAACGACTACTCGCGCCACTCTGCTGTGTCCATGCGAAGGAGACTTTATAGCACTTTCCCCAACTTGGTGGTCTTGGCAAGCAGTTCAGTTCAGTTTTCTTTTATTTCTGCTCCGCCACATAATAAAAATGCAACTATAATTATTTAATAATAAACATAATTAAGGCTGCGGATTAGAAAAAAAAGAAGCAACAAAACGAGTGTACGTTGTAACTTGCAAAGATAGTAACCGATTAGGACAGCGGTTCTCAATTCATTTTGAAGCTTGCACCCCTTCGGAACAGAAAAATCATTTTCGCACCCCCTTGCACAATTTGAATTAAATTTTTTTGTAATTGATCATCGCTGATACCAATAGCTGCAAAAGTCTCAGAAGAACTTAACAAAGAATTCAATAAATGAAAATAAACAAAACGTATGTAAAAATTTAAACAAAAGACAATCAAGTACAAAAAAGTTTATTTATTTGATTTTTCTTGCCTTTTTATGTCTACAAGTTTTTCGTATCATGGTTGTCTGTTACTCAAAGCGATGCGTAAATCATTTTCCACGGTTTCCAATCGATTTCGATACTTATTCTTTAAATAAACTAGGGAAGAAAACCCAGCTTCGCACAAATAAGTAGTCGAAAAAGAAGAAAAACTGCCAGAGATTTTTCAGCCAACTTTGGATATGTTTCCAGTTGTATACTCCAAAAATTATCTAAAACCATCGATTCAAACTCCATTTTTATGTTTCGACTTTCTTTCAAATCGATAAGATCCTCTTTGTAACTCTCGTCATCAGGAAGTGTATCTACATTAAACTTAAAGGGATTGACTATTCAAGTTTCCATTACGTTTAATTCACCTGGAGAGAAGTAATTGTTAAAGGATGCGCTGAGAGTTTTCATATGTGCGACAATTTCCAACTGCACATTTCTAGCAAGCTAGCACCACCTTCCACAAGTATTTCATCAAGAAAAGGAAAGTTAGCTAGGTTGCCACTCTGAACCCGTGACTCCAGAGAGGCAGTTTGGCGATGAAAGATTTCAACTTCTCGGACGCTTTTACCATATTCATTTCTTTTCCTTGTAGTGATAAGTTCAGCTCATTAAGGTGGTAAAAAATATTTGAATAAATTCAACAGATTCAAAACAAACAACCAAGTCACTGCTGCGATCTTCCAAACAGAGTTTAATTTCTTATTGTAGTTGTAGAAACCTGTTCAGTACCCGACCCTTCGACAACCATCTTACTTCAGTGTGTTAGAGAAGAACATTTTTGTCGTTTTGATTGACATCTTGGCAGAGCGATAGAAACAAACGATGATTCAAAGCACGCCTCTGATGTAATTCATAATTTTCACACAGGAGTTAAGGGTATTCTTTAGACATGTAGGTAGTGTTTTGAAAGCAAGAGCCTGTCGCTGAAGTAGGCAATGAGTTATTTTTAACTCGGGTATCTCCTCTTTCAGCATAGCGGCAAAACCAGAACGGTTGCCCAGCATAGCTGGAGCACCATCACTGCAAACAGAACCAATAACTTTTATATCAAGATTATGCTTGATAAAAAATTATTTGACTAGTTTAAATATATCCTTCGCGGTTGTTGTTCTCGGTAGTGGTTGACAAAACAAAAACTCTTTTTCGACTTTCTTTTCCTTGATATAACGAACAAAGCAAATTAATTGACTGCAGTTGGATACATCTGTTGACTCATCCAGTTGAATCGAGATTTTTAGTGGAGAAGCCTTTAAGTCCGAAATTAGTTGATCGCGAATATCGATACTGAGATCCTTGATTCTTCTAGTAATAGTATCGTTTGACAACGCAACTTGTTTCAACTTTCTGGCAGCACCATCTCCCAAACTTATGTCAGCTATGTCAATAACACAAGGTCTAACAACTTCTTCGGCAAGCATGTGAGGTTTCATTTCTTTCGCAATGCGATAAGCTACTTTGTATGAAGTGAGAAGATGAGGCTTTTCGACACTAGTAAATCCCATTTTCGGAAGTGTCTCACTTTTTTCGTAACGAGCTCGTTTTGTTTTTAAAGTTTCAGCATCATATCCAGCTTCAACTCCCCCATGTTTATTTCTAAAATGCTCACTTAACTTTGACGGTTTTAGATAAGCATTACAAAACACAACATCACAGAGAATGCACTGCGGCTTTTCAACTCCATCAACTGTAGTGGCTGTGAAACCAAACTTACTGTATTCCTCTTTCCACTTCCTTACTTTGATTTTTGACATGCTGCAGTGCAATGTAGATTATCAAGAACAGGACTAAAATTACTCTAAAAGTCTAAAATAAATGTTATTAATAGTTCGCAAGATAAGCCTTTACAAATACAATATCCTTTACTCTTTTAACCTTAATAATGCTTCTATCAACACTTTCAATTATAACCCAAATTCTTTTGCACAAAATAATCTAACAACTAGAAGTTCCCAACTACTCGATTACTAACTATCACAAAAAATAGGAGAATATTAATGCAGGGATACGCTCTCCACGTGGTACAGGCAGACAATGAGTTTTTATGACTGAGAAATTTTCTTCTATTTATCTATTACATCACAGTCAATCGTTTATAAAACATGAATGAAACGAATACTCCTATTGGTAAAATCTGCGTTATGGTTCAATGTAGCATAAATTAAACTACAGTTTGGAAAAAAAGTTCGCACCCTAAGAAATCCCTTCTTGCACCCCCAATTGAGAACCGCTGGATTAGGATATTTATAGACGTTATATTAAGAGAAGCAAAGTTGCTTCACCTCAATATAAATTGGTTTATGAAAAAGAAAAGAAAGAGAGAAACAAATGAGAAGCACATTAAAAAAGTTTTTATTTTTTAAACATTTTATCTCTATATTTATTCTCCCGACTCTCTGGAAAGCGACGGAGGCGGTAATACGTAGGGTAAGCAATTACCCCGACCTGCTTCCGGAGATGCCAAGATATTGCTATTCACTTGTAATTTAATAGAGATATTACAGTAACTTAGAACTGCTTGCCAAGACCACCAAGCAGGGAAAAGTGCCATAAAGTGTCTTTCCCAAGGACACAACAGAATGACGCGAGTCGGTTTTGAACCGAGACCATGTTGATCATAAGCCCGGTGGTTTAACCACTCAACCACGTTGCCGACATAAGGTTGTGTTACATTGAGGTAATTTGATAAAAACAAAACTCTACCATGAAGCGGTGCGTCGGTGGGACCATAGCAGAGTATGGCTCATAGAATATGATTAAGGTTTATCCCATTAAACAACGCTGGCAACTTTAGCTGCCAATAGGGTGCATTAATAAAACTTTCCATAATTCAGTCTCTAATTGGTGAATTTAAATAACCTCAGTTTTGTTGAAAAGAACTATCCCAGTAAAAATTTTAATATAAATTTTTAAACTAAATTATTTTTGGAAACTCTAAAACAATAACTTTAACCCATTAAAAACCGTTGGCAACTCAAACTCTAAAACTACAGTTGCCATGGTGTTTAATGGGTTAACTTCAATGAAAACTTGAACATACTCCACCAGCCAAACAGGCAAACAAATTCACCGTAAGAAATCCTGTTCTGGATCATATGATTATTTCAAAGAACAAATGCCTCAGTACAACACACACAAACAGAAAAAAAGAATTAATTAACTAACGTTTTCATTACTTAACAAAAGGTTAATGAAATTATAAACAAGCTGATCTAAAGTCAAAACAAATTTCTTACAAGATTATTCCAATCTGTGACGGTAAGGCAGTTGAATCATCAGAGCACTGTTTTGTTCAAACATGAGAATGATTTTCTGAAACATAAAAGAAAAAAAAACAGCAGCAAGTTTCATGAGGAAGCAAGTAGTTTAGATGTTAAATAGTTCTTTACGAAAAAAATTTTTTTCTTTTTTATTGAATGCACTCGATGAATTACTCTTTATTATGCTGGCAGGCAATTGGTTTCAAATTCTCGGTACAATATAGATTGTTTGGAGACTGTCAATTAAAGTCAGAATTAAAGTTAATCTCTATCAAAAAATAACAGAATTAAAGTCATATCTCTATTTAAAAAAAATTTCAAGCGGACAGCGTTATCTTGGCATCTCCGGAACCAGATCGGGGTAGTTGCTTGCCCTATGTGTAGCGCCTCCAGCGCTTTCCTTCGAGTCAGGAGTATAAATATAGGGATAAAATAAAAAAATTCCAGTCCACAAATTCTCAATTTCCCTTATAAAAGTATAGTCCTAATGCAATTTATGCCTAATAAAAATAAAAGCAACAGAAGCAGGTCCAATTAAATTGTGAGTTAAGTTTTTGTTCTTGGTAATAATACACTTAAATCGAATTCAAGTATTTTCATTATTTTTACAAGTAAAAAAAAGGGGTTTGAGTCATTTCATGTCAAGCGTCTGCATTAATTTTTTTAAATATTAGGCAGCCTACCTTTAAGATAATATTTTTAAAACGATAATTAAATGGCCCAGATGGTAGGTGCTTTCACGCAGCTGGGCAGTGAGTAAGTCTGTTCATTGCTATTAAAAATGACAGACCGAAACCGAACCTATCAAAATGGAAGGGTATCCACCCATTCCGATGTTCAGTGTGGGTCTGCTAATCGGCAAACGTCCTTTTCAAGACGGGGCAATGACAGGATAAAACTGCCCTTTTCAGGGCACATTGCCAACAATAGTTCCGAGGACCCACTATTCTTCAGCTGAACATCGAAGGCCTCACTGCAAGCAAGATAAACGTTCTTCATCACCTCGCTATGCAGTTTGAGGCACTCGTCATCCTACTGCAGGAGACCCACTGCACTGATGCAGAGAAGTTGGTACTTCCAAACTACCAACTAGCTGGGTCTTCTTTAAGCAGGAAGCATGGCCTTGCCACGTTTGTCCACGAGCGACTGAGATACATGCTTTTGGACCAGTCTCTACTGACATCGGAGATCGAGTGGCTGTGTGTGGACGTTGATGGCTATAAAATAGTCAACGTCTACAAACCACCGCCAACGCGATTGCGAACCCTGGATCTGCCAGTGTTTCCTCACCCCCATCTTTACGCTGGCGATTTTAATTGTCGTCATGCTGATCGGGACTACGATGACAACAGTCCGGACGGTGAGTGCTTGGCTGGTTGGACAAGTATTAATTGTCTTGCCCTCCTATATAATGCCAAGGACGCTGCCAGTTTTTATTCTGGCCGCTGGAACACTGGCACCAATCCAGATCTAGCTTTCGCCAGCGTAGGTCCAAACAGTCGCTTAACGGATAGACGTGTCCTTGACAAGTTTCCCAGGTCACAACATCGACCTTCGTTTATTACACCACCAAGGTTTGCTATGACAGTGCCAAGCATGCCTGTTAAGCGATGGATCTTCCTCAAGGCCAAATGGAGTCATTACATTGCTTTGATGATTGCTGCCTGATTCACTTGATGTGGATGCGGCTTACCAGGACTTCTGTAACACCATTAAGAAAGCAGCCAAAAAGACTATCCCACGCGGGTATCAAAAATAACTACATTCCGTGTTGGGATGCAGAGTGTGAGTCCCTCTATAAAACCTTTCTGAAGTCTCCTCAGGGAGACGACACAAGTTTGGCTGCTACAGCTCTGCTTGCCAAGCTTGACAGAAAGCAGAGGGATCGATGGTCCGAGGCAGTTCGGACCATTGACTTCTCACACTCAAGTCGAAAAGCGTGGAGTATTTTGAACAACCTTACTGGTAGGTCACGACACTCTCCTCGTCACTGTCCCGTTTCAGCCAATGCTATTGCATCTCGGCTGGTTAGAAATGGGAAATACGAGGCTGTTGATCGCAAGTCATTTCGACTTGTCTCTCAAGAAGTGTCTGACCTTTGGAGGGCCACAACACCAGACGCAGTAAATATCTCTGACAATTTTTCACAGAGAGAATTTGCTGCTGCCTTTCAACATTTAAAACCAGGTTAAGCTCCGGGACCTAATTCCATCTGCTCAGAGCTTCTACTCCATTCTGGAGCTGCTTTGAAGTCCTGGTTACGTGACTTCATTTCTTCCTGTTTTCACCGACTCAAAATTCCCAAGATCTGGAGAAGAGCGCTTGTGGTCGCGATCTCAAAACCAGCAAAGCCCGTGGGGGACCCAAAGAGTTATCGACCGATATCTCTGCTCTGTGTCCCCTACAAGATCCTCGAGAGGCTTATCTACGCCCGCGTTGAACCATTAATCGATCCACTGCTCCCTAAAGAGCAGGCTGGGTTCCAACGCGGGAAGTCAATCGTAGATCAAATTGTTCAGCTAACCCAGAACATCGAGGATTCTTTTGAGGTTAAAAAGAAGGCCGGTGCCGTATTTGTCGATCTGACAGCTGCTTATGACACTGTCTGGCACCGTGGCCTTACCTTCAAGCTGCTGAGACTACTTCCGGATAAGCACATGGTCAAAATGATTATGGAGCTTGTCCGAAATCGAAGTTTCACCCTTACCACCGGTAACAGCAAGCAAAGCAGGCTACGCCGTCTTAAAAACGGCGTTCCTCAGGGATCGGTCTTGGCTTCCCTCCTATTTAACATCTATACGTACGATCTTCCTTCCATAATTTCCAGAAAGTTTGCTTAAGCTTATGATTTAGCATTGTTGCACTCTTCTGGAAACTGGAAGTATTTGGAGGAGACTTTAAGCCAAGACATGTCTACACTTTCAGCATATCTCCAGACTTGGAGGTTGAAGCTCAGTCACACTAAGACGGTGACGGCAGCCTTTCACTTAAATAACAGAGAGGCCAAATGTGAGCTAAAGGTCTACAACAACGGTAGACTTTTACCGTTTTGTCCAACCCCTACTTATCTTGGGGTAAAACTGGACAGATCGATCACGTTTCGTCACCATTTGGTGGCATTGCACAAAAAACTATCCTCGCGCGTCACACTGTTGAGGCGACTCGTGGGCTCGGGATGGGGTGCTGGTGCTAAAACACTACGCATAGCCGCCTTATCTCTAGTCTACTCAACAGCTGAGTAGTGTGCGCCAGTCTGGTGTCGCAGTGCTCACACTCGCCTCATTCCCAATAAACACATCCCCGTGGCTGCAACGTTGTGACCACGAAACTTTTTCGTGGAATCCACGTTAAACTTCGACGTGGAAATAACGTAAAAGTGTGGAGTCGCGGTTTCGTGGTCACCACGTTGTTACACCACGTTGCATTTACTAGTATTCCACGTTGTATCCACGTTGTATCGACGTTGTGTATTCACCTAAATTTTACGTGGAATCCACGTTAAACTTTCACGTGGAAATAACGTTAAACTGTAAAGTCGGGGTTTCGTGGTGACAACGTTGTTACGCCACGTTGCATTTACTAGTATTCCACGTTGTATTCACGTTGTGCATTTACCTAAATTTTACGTGGAATTCACGTTAAATTTCCACGCGGAAACAACGTCAAAGTGTGGAGTCGCGGTTTCGTGGTGACAACGTTGTTACGCCACGTTGCATTTACTAGTACTCCACATTGTATCTACGTTGTTTATTCACCTAGATTTTACGTGCTTGCCACGTTTAACTGCGACGTGGAAACAACGTTACAATGTGCAGTTGCACTTTTGGGATGATCACAATATTACGCTGCATTCTACCGCGTTTATAAGGAAACCATAATATCACAATAGGCAAGACTTTCTAATATTTTATACTTTTACAATTTACATTGTAGGTTTTTGTGGCTAATTTCAAGGATAGCACCTAAAACCAGACAAAACTACTAGATGAAATTATAATAAGCGAGTAGTTAACTCAACAAAGTTTAATCAATTGAAAAAATTTTAATACTGTATTTGTAATTGAAAGCGATAAACAATTCGACGGTCAGACACACACAAAAAAAACAAGATTGCAATGAACACATGCGAAAAAACACTCATCTTGACGAAATCACTAGACGGCAATACGTTGGCAAATTGAATAAATTTAATAGAATATGATTTGACATTGAAATGCGCTCAAGCAAATTAAGAACACGAGAAAATGTAGAATATTTTTAAACACGTATATTTGAATAATAAACACATAAAAATAGTTATTGCTACAACGTTATTAGTTGCATTATGCTGGAATTAAGTTGAAAAAATCAGCTTTAATCAGATTTTTTCTTTTGGATTTACTTTGAATTGCAACTTTTAGACATCATAATAAGCCTACTAGTATTTTTTTTCATCGATTCCAACGTACAGTGATTTGGTAAACCACCACGCAAAAATTAAAAACACAATTTTATTTTAAATTTCACTACTGCAACAATTAACAAAACTTCCAATCTTTTCTTCATATCTCTAATTGAGCACTTACTTCTTTCTGCAATGCAAAAAAGTTAATTAAAAAATAATAGTTTTATAGAAAGACACATCTAGATTTTAAATAGTCAGCTAAAAACTAATTTAAAATAACCACCTCAGTTATTTGTAAAAATTTCTTAATTTATGCTGATTGAGCCGATTGCTAACAAAATCACTTTGATAAAATTATTATTGTAAGTGGAAAAATAGTTCTTTAAAGCTGTTATTGGGCCAAAATTATCAATCAATAAGTATCTTTAATCAACTTAAAAGATAGTTTAATTCTGCCAATAATGGCGTCAAATTTAAAAGTCGTTACGTTTTTCTAGATTATAAAATGAAACACGTCGCAGTTTAACGTGAATACCACGCAAAATTTAGGTAAATAAACATTCATTTAATATGTAAGATAAAATTTAACTACTTTCACTCATCTATAAGCAACCATGCATAAACCTTTGAAGTACGTAACTATTAGTTGATCCCTTTAAAACTAACAAACAGTTCAAGTAGTTTTAGTAGGCCTATACCATTGAGGCACTGCGCTAAGAGTACATAAAATAAAGAAATAACGGTGATCAAATTTAAAGTCAGTCGTAATAATTTTAATGGGCTATAAACATAGCCATACCAGCCAAAATAATTTCGGGAACAAAATATTTATTGACAATTGCCCGAATCATGATCTTGTGGCATTGCAATAGATGTGACAAAAGCTACACATATTAGTCTCAAACATCTAGTGATGACTGAAAAAAGGCCCTTATTTTCTACCAGTGTCTCAATTCTTGGTTTTCGTCCAAAATTAAAGTGAAGAGTAAAAAAGTTTTTACTTTTAATCAGGGTTCAAATTCTCGATTTTTGTCCTATACAAAAGCGTCTTCGTTTTGATTTAAATCATTTTAAGTTGGCATATTTTATCGTGCGCAAATAATTCTGATTTTGCTTACATAATTCCTTGCTGCTGCTTCGAAAATTCCGATTATGCCCAAATGATTTAATACCAGTACCCAAAAAATTCGGGTTTTGACAAAATTTTTTCAATGCCCCTTCCCTTCCGGGCTCGAACGGCTTAATATTTAAAATCGCTGCATGTAAACTGTGACATAAAATAACCACCCTGCAAATAAAAAATACTTGAGCCTTGTAAAGTGTTTTCTCTTTTTTAATTTTTGTAATTTAAATCTCACCCTGTTACTTTTTTTTCAAGAACGCAGGTTAAAGTGCTAGAACTCGAATATGTCCTGCTATTTTGTTATCTCTATGATATTAAGACCGAATATGCAAAAAAAGCAAAACATATCGTCTTAAAATTTGACATATTAATTCGCTTTCTTGACTACATTTTTGATATAAATTATTCTAAATAAAAAACAAAAGTATTTTTTCTGCCAGAAACCTTGCATTCACACAGCTTGTTATGAAACAAGATTCGCGCATTATTTAAACCAGCGTTTTGCACATTTTTAGAACTATAAATGTTTATGAAAAAAAAGAGGGCCGTTGCTAAAATTTTGTGCAAAAATAAATCAATAAAAAACAATATATTTACCATAATTTATACAAAAATTTTTAAAAACATAAATAGTTTCTTAATGCAATTTTTTAAATCTTTAGTCGCTAGATGGAACTAAAATTTTATAATTGGTCTAAAGATTAGTCGCTAGATGGAACTAAAGATTTAATTTAGTCCTAAGAAGTTATTTTGTGCATTTGTCAAATAAAAAATTATTCCTTGACTGTCTTTTTGTTATTTTTAGTTCAAAATTTTTTAGCTCATATGATTTTCTTCATACAATAACATTGTTGTTTCTTAAATAACTAAATAAATAACTAAGTCTAACATTATCTACAAATGTTTTTTAACAATCTTTAAATTTATTACGAGTATGTATTTATTTTAACAGAAGAGGGCGTAGTGGCACTTCAGATTTTGTAAATTTTTTTTTTAGAAAGGGATCACTGGCCCAAAAAATATTAGGATTGATTTAAACAATGAGATTGTTATTCACACTTAGAATAAATAAGAAAATGAACCAGCTTTAACCTGGAACAAAATGTTAAAATAAATTTCTAGCATAAATTAACTCATTCAAACTTCCTACATATTTGTAAGTTAAAAACTTGGAAGTGTGGAAGATCATTTGTATTACAAACTTGGCCAAGACCAAACAAAAAACTTTACTAACAAAATTTGTCTTCAATATTCATTTTATTTGACACGCGAATATTTTTTATCAAAAATGCTAAAAGTTAAAAGCGTTTAAATTTTAACATTTTTGATACAAAATATTCGCGTGTCAAATGAAATTAATAAATTAAAGTTAAATAAAAGAAAAAAGTTAAACCCCCCGTCGAAAGAAAAAACCTTTTTCGTTTTTTGTCTTCATCAAATTTTCTAGTAAAAATTTTCACAATACGCAAAAATATACGATTGTTGAAAATGCCTTTTTAACAAAAAATTAACTCTTAAGTTTTGTCCTCATTGCTAAATTTGTCACTGTTTTTTATTATGCAGCTCTTTTCAAAAAAAAATTTGATAATCTGGTCAAAATGGAAACATCACAAACTTGGTTAGAAGTCGAGATTATATAATTGTTGAGACAATAGTAACATAATGCTTTTGTCTTGCCAATTTCAAAGGGCATTTATCTTATTCCCCTGAACTCTGCGTTTTCAAAATACAGCTGGGCAAGTAAGCAATTGCCTTTTCATTTTCAGCGATCTTGTACATAGTCTATACAGGTAGGCCCATTTGTAAAGATTTTCTTACCGGATTAACAAAAAGGTTTGCGCTTTGTGTTTTGCCCACCATTCTTTATCGGGAAGTGCCCTGTTC
The DNA here is from genome assembly GCA_963680785.1 of Diplosoma virens. NCBI lineage: Eukaryota > Metazoa > Chordata > Ascidiacea > Aplousobranchia > Didemnidae > Diplosoma > Diplosoma virens. The sequence goes on from OY796892.1 coordinate 12,579,614, forward strand.
ATAACTTTTCCGGAAACCTTGAAATGAGGATAATAGCATTCGGCTGCTTTGCTTTTTTCCTGAAATACCAACACATATATTAATATAATGGTTTCTTTTAAATATAAAGCTAAATCCAATCTTGGGTCTAAAAATATGCTCTTGCAGTAATTGAAAAATCTTATAAAAACGATTTTGTCATATTCGATTTACCTTCTTGTTCAGTCAAGGTTTAACTTAGCAAGTAACATATTGAATAAGTTTTATTGGTCTGTTTTAGGTTACAGACCGATAAATTCTAAGGTGCCAAATTATTAAAAAAAGTTCTTTTTTCTGTTGTGAGGTTTGTTTAATGAAAAGCAAAAGTGATTTATTTTGTTGGAAACAAGCCTTTTTCAGTGTAAAAACCCGTTTTGAGATTATGATCGGGCAGAAACAATATACTGTACTGTACAGTGGTAAAGTAAGCAGCCTGTAACGGTATAACATTAAACAAAGAAAAAAAACTTACCGAACTTTGTTTATCCAAAAACATGGCAAATCCCAACAAAGTTTTGACTAATACAGCTCACTATGACAAAATTTTTCACCATTTTTAACAATGTATAACCTAAATAGATAATTGCGTAATCTTCCATAAATACAGTAGATACAAAAAACAATGAATAATACACGTACATTTCTAATGATTCAGTTCAATTACTCACTAAAACTTTGCTTAGAAAAAAAGAGAAAGTAGTAAATCAATCAAACAAGAAAGTGAAGAATTAATTAGCATTCGCAGCGACATAATGGCAACAATAAATTTTCAGTAATTTTTCACATTTTTAACAATGTATAACCTAAATAGATAATTGCGTAATTTTCCATAAATGCTGTAGATACAAAAAACAATCAATAATACACGTACATTTCTAATGATTCAGTTCAATTACTCACTAAAACTTTGCTTAGAAAAAAAAGAGAAAGTAGTAAATCAACCAAACAAGAAAGTGAAGAATTAATTAGCATTAGCAGCAACATAATGGCAACAATAAATTTTCAGTAATTATTAACTGCAACATAAAGTAATGTCCGCAATTGTAAGCTACAATCTGACTTTTGCCCTTTCCGCCTAAAAAATTCGGGTGCCCCTAATAGTAACAATTTTAAATGTATTTAATACAAATATTTTAACAAATACTCGACTGATTCGCATGAAGTACATAAAAAAATTGAATAAATGTTTCCTCATATTGAAATTTTTTATTGTTTCTGAATTCAGCACCTTCAATAAATTGTAAGTTTATTTGCTGATTGACTCAAAACAATATTTTTATCAGCTTTGATGATATGCTCAATTACTTTATCTTAAGCTATGAACAATAAACCGCTAGACTAATATCATCACAACCAACAAGAAACACGCTTTATTAACCTCAACTTTCATCATTAAAAGTATTTGACAACAGCTGGTAGTGCCAAATGTTTTATCGGATTAAATAAGTGTTAATTTGTCCAAACTTTTTCGTTAATTTGGTTTTTGTCACGCTAGTACGGTTTTCACTTTTCGCGCCAGAACCCAATATACTTTTTAAATTGCAGAATGTGGATTATGAGCACACACTAAAATTTGTTTAAAATGAAACATAATGTGAAATTGACAATCAGTGCATTTCCAAACAACAATAACAAAATTGACTATAATACAACTGCCATAAATAATTTAATTTAAAAAAAGGAAGTCCCTGCTTTACTATTTAGAAGTCGAACTGTAATTGTAGAAGGCTTTCTCATGGACTTCTAAATACTAGTATCTGGACTGGAAACGAAATTCGCGAAGTGACCAAGATGTGGTAAGCTTGTAAGACTTCACTGCAGGATTTCAAATGCGATATAGTTTAAGAACTACATTTTATTACAAATGATTCAACATATAACTCATATTCGCCAAAAATACACAAAACAACTTTTTAAACAAAACGTATTCACAAGAATCAATAAGCTAACACATTAATTCACGGAATTTCATCATTTGCTCCAGTAATTTTTGGGATTTTTTGTAATCTTCGCTTTTTGTTTTGTTCGCTAAGAGTACGCACAAGATTTTAGCATATGCAATTAAAAAACAAGAAGAAAGTCCTTCTATAACATCATGGGCTTTGTGACAACGAGCAGAAGCACGTTCAAAATTAAAAAACGAGTTTTCATAGAAAGCTATATTAATTATTTTTTTAAATACTTTTCGTTGGTAGCGACCTCACAAAAATTATAATTTATGAATACTACTATAACTTGAAATAATGCACATTAACCAGCTAAATTTGACTTTCAATTCTAAAATTTTAAATACAAATTTCAGCAGATGAAATGATTGCATGTTGCGAAACATATTATTTCAATTTAGGCAAGAAACACAATTTTTGGTATGATTATATATTTAGTTGGAACAGCTCAATCACTATTATTTGTCACCAATAGCTTCTTCATTTTTTTATATTCAATTTAAAGCTCCAATAGCTGGTAGTACATCATTTTAATTACAGAAAAAAAAAACGTTATTCTTAATTTTGCAAGTTTTTTCAAGCTATCGTATCGGTTACCAATGTAACTGAGTTTACATAAAGTTTTTATTTTAATTTATATTGATAGAATAAAGTTTGCATATGTATTTGTTCACCAGGAGACGTATGAATAACTCAGATTTAGATTAGGCGGACTTATATTTATACGATTCAGCAATTAGATTTCATTTTTTATTGATTTACACACATGAAATTTTTTTCAATTTTCATATGAAAACTCTAACTATTTTTATACATAAGCATTACTCATTTACTCTCTTACAGCTGCTCACAGTACACCAACATTCAGCAAGCCACATTGTCATTCACTCGCTTTTACCACAAATTTCTTTTAACCACATTTTGGTTCCCGATTCGCTCTATTGCACTTTCGTTTCCAGTCCAGATACTATTTAGAAGTCCATGGGTTTCTAGAATTAATGTTATAGTATTGACATTAATTTGCAAGATAGAAGCATTGTGTTAGATTTGTCTTTACAATTATACAATTTCGACCAAAATCTAATCCACAAAGTTTGAAATTGTCGATCTAGATTAGGGGTTACCAAAATTTTTTCAAAAAAGAGCCACCTGACATGTAACAGTAATTTAGCGAGAAACACCAAATTTAGAAAAAAAGTACTTTTTTATTATATAAACGCACTTTCAACAAACGTAGATTTTAACAAATTGGAGACAATTTTTTTACAAAATTGATGAAGACCAAAAAAGGTTTTTATTTGAGTTTAAACAGGAAAATGTAAATCTTTTTAGTGCAAAATGAAGACCGTTAAAACAGAAAAGTTCAAACTTTTTGAGTAAATCAAAAACAGTTGTGAATTAAGTAAATGAAACAGCGGCCAAAATTAAAGACCCTTATTTATCTATCTATCTATTTTTTTGTCTTCACTAACTTTTTAACAATTTTTTTTCCATTAAACTTACACTTAAATTTTGCATTTGTTGAGAGGAGTGCCTTTTTGACCAAAAAAGTACTCTTGTTAAAATTTTGCCCAGCTCGCCTAAAAACTTTGTGATGCCTGTGATTTCAGCACCTCTTTGATTTTTACTTTCCACTGGTCTACAATAACAAAAGCTTTTGTTAGATTAAAAAATGCAGAAAAAGTATAAAATATTGTGGGCATTTTTTATAATTTTATCATAAGTATAGTTTATTGTATAAATAATCGAATAATTTCGTCTAAAGTCAAATTGTGTCGCAGATAAATTAAATTTCACCAGGTAAAAGCGAATTCTATTAAATATAGTTTTTTTTATATTTTGCTAAATTGAGGTGAAATCGATATAAGTGTATAGTTAGTAAATTAATTATGGCTAGACTTACCATACGTCCCGGTTTAGCCGGGACAGTCCCGGTTTTAAGGCCTTGTCCCGGTGTTCCGGCCGGTCGGTCGAAAAGTCCCGGTTAAGCCCTTCAACCACCTAACATAACCATACAGATATATAAACTTGTTTTATATGGTATGTTTTAATGTTTTCCCGATTGATTAAACAGAGTGATGCGCCATCTTGTTTCGTTTTGTTGGGTACAATCCAATTGTTATGTCACTGTAGCGGGTAGATTCTAAGTAAGAGGGCATGTGCTTTTTGCTGTTAAGTTATTGAAAAGACTTATTTCGTGTGAATTTTAGAATTACAGATAAATAGAGATCAAAGCGAAGCGAAGACTTTTTTTTTAGATATCACCTGATTTTAGAACAAAACTTGATATAAACGGTCTAACAGTCCCACGATTTTTGATGAGTTTCAAAAATGTGCCCCAAAGGGAAAAAGATTAAAAAACACTGGTTTTGTAATTAATATAAACACTGTTACCAGGCATATTACTTAGTTTAAAATTAATTTGTTCTTCTGGTAGACTTAGCAAGTTAAACTTCAACAAATAACAGAAGGCGTAATATTTTTATCAAAGAAAAACTTAACACGACGTTTCGTCCGTTACATCGGGCGGACTTCATCAGTTGTTTTTACCTGATGAAGTCCGCCCGCCCGTGCGGCCAATTTTTCTACGGCCAATTTTCTTGCGGCGAAAATTCCGGACACGAAATTTATTACGCCTTCTGTTATTTGTTGAAGTTCAACTTGCTAAATCTACCAGAAAAACAAATGAATTTTAAACACTGGTTTATCCTACTAATTTAGCCTTCAGTTTTTTTGAAAAATTATTTTTTCATATATCTGATAAAGGTCTTTGTTCTGAAGCGTCCCGGTTTTTAATTGCAAAAATATAGTAAGTCTAATTATGGCCTTTCTTTACAATTGGGATAATTTCTACTTTTTTTGATGCGCTTTTCTTGTTTTATAAAAGAACTAAAAATATTACCAATGAATGGCGAGATGATGGAATAGTCATTGTAAAAAAAAATTTTCAACATCATGTTCTTCAATTGATTTCCGATTATTTAATGCTTTTATAATGGAAACTTTTTTAGTGGTTGAACAAATATATTTCAAATACTCTACAATACATTTTTATTTCTCAGCTATTAATTAACTTTACCTTGTTGTTTGTCATGCTAGAAAAATTTACTAGTAAAATGATGATCCGAAAAACAGCAAATTGTTTATAGTTGCGCTCTACATATGGCTTCTTAACATCCGCGTCCGGTTAAGTCTAAATCAATCTTTGCACTTTAGATTGTTATCGTGTTGACACAACGTTTAGTTAGTATATGTTTGTAAGGCAACTACAATACTACACTAAGCGAGATTTTTTGGAGTAGTTGCATTATACTGGATTTAAATTTTAAGTTTAGTTTCTAATGGAATTTCCTTTTCGATTAACCGACAACTTTTCTCATGGGATTCGTCCAACTTACAGTATTTCAAGAAAAAATACAGAATTTGAAAGCACAAATTTATTTTAAAGCAGCACTTTTAAAATTGCAAAGCAAAACTTTATTTTCATTTTTCTTCTTCTGTACGAGTACTAATTTTTTTCTGTAATGCAAAAAATTATAGTAAAATAAAAAGTTTTGTAGCTAAAAGACACACTTTAAATTAAAATTGTCATGAAAAAAAGTAATTAAAATTTTTAGTTCAGTTGATCGTAATTTTAAAATTTTTGCTGATTAAGCCAATTGGTGACAATTTTACAGCTATAAATTTCTTGAATATCTTTTGTTAATTGCTTACACTTAAATTATCTCAAAAAGTAAAAAAAAATTTTTTTGAAATTATTATTGAGCCGAAATCGTCATTCAGTAATTGTTACAACTTTTAACAAATGAAAACTTGTTTCGGTGAAGCCCAGTTTTAAATCAATATAGTTTGAATATTACCCGAAAAAATCATAAAATTACAAAGATGGATTAATTTTGTGAATATTGAAGTCAAAACAATTAAAGTTGTTACGTTTTCTCACTTGGTATGATGAAATACAATTAAATGCAACTGTTATAAAATTCAACGGTTGCTTTTTTTAAAAGTAAAACTAAAATTGTCATTTCGCTAACGTTATTGCTTCTATAGCATAAATAAGTTTAATAACAAGTAAGTTACTCCGAACATTTAAGTTTTAATTAGTTAGTAATCTGCAAACAACGGTTTGGAAAACGCTGGAAATAACTACCGCATTTTTTCGAATAAAAGCCGCGGGTTCTATTTACTGTATTTTGTGACCATTTTGTGCATTTTCAATGCAAGGGCGGCTTCTGTTCAAAACCGGTATATAATTTTCTAGCTCAAATTTTTATTTTGCTCATTGCTGAGAGTTAGGAGGAACAAAACCTGAAAAGAGAGAAAAAACTGGTAATTGTTTTCCTTGCCTGCACTATATATCCAAAACACGGGAGCATAAAAAAGTAGATAGAGCTCTCACAATTTCTTACCTGTCTCTAAAATTATATAATATTGTCCAAAATTAAATAAAGCAAAGCCAAAACTATTTGCAGTTTAAATAAAAAAAACAGCGCGGCTGAATTTTACAAGTAAAGACTATTTTGCTTTTTATTAAGTTTTTGTAAACATTTCCTTTAGCGCGATAAAAGTTTGCATTTGTTGAGAGTGCCTTTCCATCAAAAAAAGTGTTTTTTCAACTAGATTTAGCCACTTTCGCCAAAAAACTTTGGCGCCCCTGCTGAGGGGTACAATTTGGGCCAATAATTCCAAAAACACAGCAGCTTTTTATTTAGAGCCGCGTTTTACTGATGTGATTGCGTTATTTGTGATGTCCTTAAGAAAAAATATTGTACGGCACTTCTTTTCTTAAAAAGTATTAAAACAAAGTTTTCATTTGTAATATCTCTTTGAAAAAATGTAAAAAACAAATAAAAATTTTCAACTGGGCCGGAATATCTTGGAATCTTTAATAGCAGATCTAATTATAACTCCTCCGACGTTTTTTTGTGAGCTAAAAGAATAAATATAAAAATGAAAATACTTTGTTCTTACTAAATATTAAATTGCAAAGCATTTTCACCACATAGAGTAGATTAAAAATTCTTAAACTGAAAATTGCGGAACTCGCGAAGGAAAACACTTAAAATCTTAAGAAGAGCCACAAAAAAAGGTCTTTATCTCCATTTTTAATTGTTTTTTTGCATTAAGAAACTTTATCCTGCAGGAGCAGTTCGTTTTCTGTACACAAAAAATTGTTTTGCCCTAATAATTCTTTGTTGCAGCCCGAAAAATTCTGATTCTGCCCAAACTTTTTGAGTTTGGGGCGATTTTTTAAAAGACTTTGCGGGCCTCGAGTTTGACTTGCCTGTGGTTGCTGAAACGAATTATTGCATTAAAATAGAAAAACAATGTTTTCAATCCATAAGCATGGAACTACTCCGACAGAATCCTCGTTGAAAAATTGTTAAAAAATTAAAAAATTTTTGGTGGAAAAGAGTGCTTTTTCTACCAAAAAAGTGCTTTTTTGGCTAAATTTATCCACTTTTTCAAAAATATTTTTGGTCCTTTCTGAGAGGTACAACCAGGGCCGATAATTGTAAAAAAATCAGCCTTTTATTAAAAGCAAGTTTTCCTGGTGTGATCATGTCATTCTGTTTTGTCCTGGGGAAAGACACTATACGACACTTTCTTTTGATTGACAGTATCAAAACAAAGTTTTAATTTGTAATATTTCTATATAAACACTTAAAAAATCCAAATAAAAATTTTCAACCGGGCTACAATATCTTGGAATCTCCGAAGGCAGGTCTAAGTATAACGCCTCAGATGTTTTCTCGTAAGTAAAAAGGATAAATATAGAGATAAAAATGCTTTATTCTTACCAAAGATTAAATTGGGACGCATTTTTATCATAAAGTCAAGGATTTTTAAACTGAAAATTGTGCACACCACGGGGGAAGCGCTTAAAGTCTCCAGAAGAGCTGCAAAGTTGGTGAAATATTGTATAAAACTTGTAAAACCTACCAAGCTAAATCAGAAACAGCATAAAGAACTAATAAATATGTTCAAAGAGGAGTGCCAAGAAGTCAAACCTTCAAGAGTTTTTGTATGCCTAAAATATACTGTATAAACAAAAATTTAAAAGTATTTATTGCTGCTCGAAAACTTTCAAAGATAAGAAAGAAATGAGTTGTCTCATATAAAAGTTTGAAAAAATTTGACTTCATTCAAAGTTTTGACTTTATTTTGACAATTCCAGTTAGCTCCAAATCTCCCCCTCCTCAAGTCTCGTGTTCTGGGTTTGAGCATTGTTAGTACAACACTGATTTCAAATGTAGCTTTATTTTTTTTGCTTATAAAGTGTGTCATTGGTTGCGTAAAAAAAGATGTATTTTTAAGTGGGTTAGAATAGAATTGCTCTTTCTGTGTTAATTTTTTTCTTGATGTCGTGTGGTTTGCATATCTTTTCACTAAAAAGATATCAGTAAAAAGATTTTTTGCAATATCTGTTTAAAAACAATAACTTGCAGTTCCGATCATTTCAATGTGTCAAAGTTTTTGAAAAACGCCACATAAACTGCGTTCCATCATAAAACTCTGCTCGCTGCTCACAATATTTCTTTTTATCGAGGAATTAAACAAATGGCTTTTAAAAGTGTTAATCCAGTTCTTCAAAAGACAATAAACCGATAACGTCTTGATAAGTGGATTAATTTTTCCAGTTGCAGAACCGTACAAACAAAAACAAAGCGTTCGTAATCTAAAAACAGTCTTAAGTTCTTCGTATTGTATTAGCTCGCTTTTAATTTCGAAACGCAGCGCGTTTTTAACTCATTCATGTTAAAGGTTGCAAAGTTTTTTTTGTTGCATTTTATAAATTGATGTTATTCACGTCCAAACAACGCATTAAGAATACTTTTTTAAATTTTTGCATTTTAGTTTTAGCATTATAAGCGGTCCTATATATCATACATGTATAGGGTGCCACGCACAAGCACTAGCTTATATTGCGTAAATCTCGTTTTTCTCTTGTACTTTTCTCCATTCTTCGCAAACGATTTACAGTCGGTGACAAAAGTTTAAGACCATCTTTGGAAAAACGCACATCTTAGAAAAAAACTTCTTAATCACTTAATACTAAATATTCTTGCGTCAAAATGCATATTTAGGTTTTAAAAATAAACCTTACACATTAATTTTTAATTTTTACTTTCGTTTAATATTTTAAACGTTTAGCTTAAAAAATACAAAACTTTAAACCCCGAAAATTGGCAAAATTGAAAAACGCATTCAATTTACCGGTTTCTGCACGATAAAGGTTTCAGAATGCAAATATTAAGGCAGATGAAGGTTAACAAGACTGCTGTACCTAAAAAACCATTAAAAATTTTAAAAAATGAAAAACTACCTCTTCAATAGACTGCTACCTTAGGGTGGTAGAGGGCTTTGCGTTTTCCATGATCCCAAGAGCAATGCTGTTTGAAGTTATTAACTCCATTCAGGGCTACCCATGGCGGTAAGGTCGAAGGTCAGAAACAAACCAAAAGCAATCTAACAAATGTAGCAAAATGAATTGTTTGAACGACAACATTCATACGACATCGGGCGTCGCGGAGAATAAAAAGTTCCGCGTTCGGGCTTTAGGCAGAGGGGTCCGTTCGAAAAGAAAGCTACATTTTCCCATGACCGTAACTAGAAGCCTATCAATGCAGTCGCTACGCATTTGGGGAGGAAAATAGGGGTAGCGTCTGCACTCGCGTTGGTCCCAAGCATCGCGATCTTTGCATGGGAACTGGAACATCACTTCACTCAATGGAAAAGAACAGGAATTGGTTTGGGAGGCAGAACAGTATCATCTTGATATTGTTGGAGTTTCCTCTACCAAGTGTCATGTTTCTGATACTGGTGAGTTGAATGAAGGATGGAAGCTTTTCTACTCAAGTGTACATGTAATCATGCCTATAATCATCCGTGCAAAGAAAACTGCGTTTAGAGCTTGGTTAACAAACTAGTCATCTGAGCAGCTTCGATTGTGGTAAGATTGCCGCCACTGTTATCAAATAATCTAAAGAAAAATTGTGCGAAGAATTTAAACAAAAGTTGGATACAAACTACAGATTGGCAAACAAAATATTTTGGCAAACCATACGTCGTTTGCGATGCAAACAAACATCAGTTGCCACCTTCATTGAAGATACTAATGGTTCTGAAGCATCAAAAAGGGCATCCTAAATCGTTAAAGTGAATGCTTTTGTGATCTCTTAAATTCAGTAAAAGTCCAACATTTGGAAACATCCAAGGAACAAATTGGTAAAGAAATTCGCCTAACCGAAGCAGAGGTGAGCACAGCAATCAAATCTTTGAAAGCTGGCAAGACTCCTGGTAAAGATGATATTCGCCCCAAAATGTTAAAGGCCATGAACAACTTTGGGGTTTGTTGGCTGACTCGTGTGTTCCAAGTACCTTGGAAAACTGATGAGGTACCGAAGCAATAGCAGACAGGTGTGTTGATACCTATTCACAAAAAAGGAGACAATAAGAAATGCACTAACTACACGGGCATTTCTTTATTAAGTCTTCTTGGAAAGGTCTATGCAAAGTGAAGAGAAAAGAGGTGCCTAAAATAGTCGAACCTGAAATTTAGGATCCACAATGCGGATTTTGTCTTGGCAGGTCCACCATGTACCAAATCTTTGCTCTTGAGCAATTTTTTGAGAAATCGTGGGAATATGCCAAAGAGGCGTATACATGCTTTGTCGACCGTGAAAAATCATATGACAATGTTCGAAGAGACAAGCTGTGGGCAGTACTGCTGGAGTATAACGTGAGAGGTTAGCTATTAGCTGCTATCAAATCGTTGTACAAACAGTCAGAAGTCTGTGCTCGTGTCAATGGCATGAAAACAAAACCTTTTAGTATTAGCGTTGGACTACGACAGGGCTGTGCTCTTTTTTCTCTTCTGTCCATTATATACTTGGACAAGATAGAGAGAGGCAGTTTCTCCAGTAAAGGTGTCACATTTGGAGAGTGCAATGTTCGGTGCCTGCTGTTTGCAGATGACCTTGCATTGCTAAGCTGAAATAAAAGTGATCTCCAATATGCACTTGATCTGTTTTCTGATGCATGCTTCGATGCTGGAATGAAAATTAGTGCGGCTAAAACTGAAATTATGTGTTTGTCAAGACACCCTGTCCAGTGTTCTTTTCAAAGAAATGGAGTAACTTTCCAGCTGACGGAGAAGTTTAAGTATCTTAGAGTCACATTTTCAAGTGATAGTAGACAGGATAACGAACTGTACACACGTATTGCAAAAGCAAGTGCAGTTATGCACCAGCTTTACCGATCAGTTGTACTGAAACGAGAGCTGTGTACAAAAGCAAAGCTTTCTGTTAACAGATCATTTTTTGTTCCTATCCTCACATATGGTCATGAGTGTTAGATAATGAACAACAGAGTGAGGTCCCGAGTACAGGCGGCGGCCGAAATGAGTTTTTTGCGAAAAGTCAAAGGTTTATTCTTACTTGACAAGGTTAAAAAGACTAACATTTGTCAATCTCTTAACATCGAACCATTACTACTCCGCATAGAACAATTGCAATTGCGCTGTTATTGTCATGTGACACGTATGTCCCACGAGCAAACAACAAAGCAACTTAAGGATGCTCTTCCGAATGGCAAAAGGGCTAGAAGGTGACCCGGAATTGGCTAGCGGAATCCAGTTCTTCAAAAAGATAATAAACCGATAACGTCTTGATAAGTGGATTAATTTTTCCAGTTGCAGAACCGTACAAACAAAAACAAAGCGTTCGTAATCTAAAAACAGTCTTAAGTTCTTCGTATTGTATTAGCTCGCTTTTAATTTCGAAACGCAGCGCGTTTTTAACTCATTCATGTCAAAGGTTGCAAAGTTTTTTTTGTTGCATTTTATAAATTGATGTTATTCACGTCCAAACAACGCATTAAGAATACTTTTTTAAATTTTTGCATTTTAGTTTTAGCATTATGAGCGGTCCTATATATCATACATGTATAGGGTGCCACGCACAAGCACTAGCTTATATTGCGTAAATCTCGTTTTTCTCTTGTACTTTTCTCCATTCTTCGCAAGCAATTTAATTGTTTGATGTATATTATCATATGCTAGCAATAGTTTTTATATTCATTGAAAATAAATGTAAGATTATTTAAGATGCTTGATATGAAAACCAGTGTCAGCTGATGCATTTCTCAAACTCGTTACTGTTTATAGATGGCGATTTCCACAGTGAGTCAGCGTTTCATGCAGAGCAATTCAGTGCTCAAGACAGTCGAAGCATATGTTGTGCGAAAATTTTTTGAGGTCGCTCCTTCATGCTTTGCTCAAATAGAATTATCAGCACACTGTAAAAAATAAAGGGCAGATCTACCACAACGTGTGGTAATCTCTCGTTTTTGGGACATATATACATATGCAGCTTAATGTGAAAGCCAGTGAAAAAACAAGGTACAATATCATTTCTTTTCTTCATTACAAAGAGCCTGGCCTAACATTATCGCACGCTCAGTTTATTTTAATCATATTTTCTGCGCGGTAGCGCCATCTACAGTACACTTTATGAAACGAAAAGAATGTGTTCCAACTAACTGTCGACAAAGAAACCTTTTAAATTTTCTACGTTTAATATGAAGCAATCTCAAAACAATTAGTTTGTAACAAAAGCTTATATTTCTGTACAGGATAATATACGCAGTTACTAAAAGATAAAATAGTAAAATTATTTTAACTAAAAACGCAAACGACAATGAAGTAATAATGAAAAAAACGGTAATTTATAAAAATTATTAAAAACAACATCTTATATTCACGTTGTGGCAACGTTGATGCCATATCACATTGCCACGTTACTTTGCCACCCAACCACCACCCGATTACAACGTTTACTCAAAACTATTTATATCTTCAAATAAGTGACAAACTCGATTGTTAAATATAGTTTTACAACATTATCAAATGCCAAATCATTGATTTTTAATCAAAAATTGAATTGGTTTCGGATTCACGTTGTGGCAACGTTGATGCCATGTCACATTGCCACGTTACTTTGCCACCCAACGACCACCCAATTACAACGTTTACTCAAAACTATTTATGTCTCCAATAAAGTGACAAACTCGATTGTTAAATATAGTTTTACAACATTATCAAATGCCAAATCATTGATTTTTAATCAAAAATTGAATTGGTTTCGGATTCACGTTGTGGCAACGTTGATGCCATATCACATTGCCACGTTACTTTGCCACCCAACCACCACCCGATTACAACGTTTACTCAAAACTATTTATGTCTCCAATAAAGTGACAAACTCGATTGTTAAATATAGTTTTACAACATTATCAAATGCCAAATCATTGATTTTTAATCAAAAATTGAATTGGTTTCGGATTCACGTTGTGGCAACGTTGATTTCATGTCACATTGCCACGTTACTTTGCCACCCAACGACCACCCGGTTACAACGTTTACTCAAAACTATTTATGTCTCCAATAAAGTGACAAGCTCGATTGTTAAATATAGTTTTATAACATTATCAAATGCCAAATCATTGATTTTTAATCAAAAATTGAATTGGTTTCGGATTCACGTTGTGGCAACGTTGATGCCATGTGGAATTGGCCACGTTACTTTGCCACTGACTTTCCACTAAAAGACAACGTTTGTTTTAAAATACAAATTTATTTGTATTTTGAAATAGCTTTATATTTTAAGCTACTTTTATAACTTTTCTATTTGCTTTCAGATTGATTTAAAATTGAGAAAAAGTTTTTGCGATATGACGTGGCGTCAACGTTGATGGTACGTGAAACTTTCCACGTTACTTTTGCCACCGAAATACCACTAAAAAATAACATTGATTAAAAATAGTATTTTTTAAAAATGCAACATTTAAATTTTTTTTTAGCTCTGTTCTAATTATTTAAAAGTGATTTAAAGAAAACTCAAAATATTTTTTTTTTACGTTGTGGCAACGTTGTGGTCACGTTATTTTTGCCACGTTATTTCGCCACCCGATTTCCACTTAAATCTAACGTGGAATTCACGTGGTGTGTTTGCTGGGTTGACAGTGTCTTGAACGACGCCTTGCGCATGGTTACTGGATGCCTGCATCTCACTCCAACGGACCACATATCTGTACTCTTAGGCATCCAGCCAGCTGAGCTTTGCCGACTGGGAGTGATATTCTCCTTGGCTCATTGTGGATCTCTGGACCCCGATCATATCTTGTATGGTCTGTTAAGTGGGTCTTCAGATACTCGCCAAGTGAGACTAAGATTCAGACGCTTGTTTGTACCAGCTGCGCGGAATCTCTTGAACAACCTTGCCACTTGGCATCCGCGCCTCTGAATGGACAAATCACAAATGGAAAACGGAGTACTGTGAAAATGCTTCAAGACTCCGTGCTTTTGTGCCCGAGACCGGTGCCAGACCTGTGGGGATGGGTTTACCCCGAGCAGCTTGGGTTAAGCTCAACCGCCTGCGGACTGGTGTTGGGCGATTCCATTCGTCCATGCATAAATGGGGTCTCGCTCCTTCATCGAATTGCGAGTGTGGCGCCTCTGAACAAACCGCAGACCATGTACTAACAGCACCGTGCCCTATACATCGGGCACCACATGGAGCACGAGGTCTGACGGTTTTGGATGACGAAACTCGATGCTGGCTTAATGACACCACTGCCAGCATCTGATTCAGGCAGTGCAGCAGTCTGGGGTAGTAAAAGGATAAACCTCGGCCCCATTCTGTTTGTGTGACCTGACCTGTAGTGGATGCCCTTCAAACGACGACGACGGTAATTAAATTTTTGCTGCGCCATTTTTTGAGGGCCCCTAATCAAATTGATATATTTATATGTTTGCCTTCAACACAAAATCAATTAATACACAGCAGCGTAAATAATTAACAAAAAGTTAAGGTCAAAATTTTGTTTCGTGGCCCTAATTTTGAATATCTACCACTGCCATTTCCCTCGAAAGAAAAATAAATCCCGAAAAAATTTTTTTTATTTTGTTCTGCCGGCAGCGTGGTCGAGTGGTTAAAGCACCGGACTGATGATCAACATGGTCTCGCTTCAAAACCCACTTGTGTTATTCTTTTTCGTCCTTGGAAAAGACACTTTACGGCACATTACCTTGCTTGATGGTCTTGGCAAGCAGTTCTAAATTACAGTCATATCTCTACTAAATTACTAGCGCACAGCAATATCTTGGTATCTCCGGAAGCAGGTCGGGGTAATTGTTTATCCTATGTATAGCGCCTCCGTCGCTTTCCTGCGAGTCAGGAGGATAAATATAGAGATATAAATTAAAATTAAAATTAGCAACGTTGATGACAAATATTTATTGCGAAAAATCTAGAAAAGATTTTCTTAAATAAGGATTCCCAAATAATGGTACTTTGCAGTCTTTCCAAAATTGGTGTCTTTAACATGACTTAAAAATCATACTTACTTATTTTGTTTTTTTTCACTAAAAAATGTGGATATTGATATTTATGCGGGTAAGTTCCTTATCAAAAAATAGGATAAGTTAATTAGCGAAAATGGTAAATTAACTTTCACTAAGGGGCGCTAATGATTCACTAAACTTAGTTCACCTTTAACCTAATATAACTTTCCCGGATGTTAGGTAACAACAGCCGCCATATTATAAAAAGATAAATATAATAATAAAAATAATAACAATTGGGAATATTAGGTATTGGAATACTCCAGCAGTAGTAGCATTTATTAATTTAATTTAGAAGAGAAGTCAGTTTAGTTTTAACTTTTTCTTGTGTACGCCCATCGCCAATTAATTCTTAAAAATTTTTCGAGTTTATCAGATATAGTTTTTTGAGTTATTAAATAATTATCGATTTTATTAGAGATAAAAGTTTTTCCAAGTGTACATATGTTTGTAACTAATGCTTTTAATTTCGATCATGTTTGAGCGTGACATTTTTGCTATCAATGGCATACAGTTTTACAAATTTCTATCAAATTTAACTGATTAATTCCTATTATTGGCTTAAATTGCATTGCAGTGACTAAGCATTGAACACGATTATGAACTAGTTATTTTTTGAGCTAAGTATTTTCATAATAGAATTTCTTCTTTATTAATTAGTAGGCATACAAATTTCGGATCTTTTTAATAAACAACCCTGAGCAATTTTTGTAAGTGAAACTAACTTGGAATCCCCCTATGGTTATTGTTGTTTCTTGAGTGATGTCTTTTTCTCTTGGTTTCTTTTTTATTGCTTCTTACAGTGTTTACCTAAAAAAAAAACAGAGCTTATATTAACTTTCACTCTAAAATAAAATAAAATATTTTACTTGTCAAATTTGTACTCATTGTAACATTTCTTTTTGTTCTTATTATGACCGCCTAGAAAAGCTTAACATAAAATCTTTAGAATATCATAGATCTTTAGAATCTTTAGAATATGACCTTTTTTTGATGTACAAAATATGTCACAATTTGTCAGATTTAAATTTTCATAATTTTTCTTATTGCAACTCTGGTCTGTGTCTCTGTGTCAACATGACTGGTCCATTCAGTCTCTCACTCATCCTAAACACAATCAGTTCAAAAATTTCTTCACTAACTGTATACCGGATGTTTGGAATAAACTCCTTCAAGATATTGTATCTGCTCCAAGCCTATCTAGTTTTAAAATCCGTGTTAAAAAATTTGACCTCCACAGTATTACTTCACTTGTATATTGAGTGTTACACTTTGTTTGTTGAATCTTGTTGTGACTTGTTTCTTTTTTTTCCTCACCTATTAGTGTGCTGGTGTGTGTACAAAGCACTGTGGTGTTGTATTTTCAAATAAAAAATAAAAAAAAATGACACTATAGCTTATTTTTTGGAGATTTTTTTTCATTTATAAAAAACAAAGTTACAAAGTAAAGAATTATGAGATTTCTAAATATACAAAAAAATATTACAACTCAATGTATATTTATGAATAACATGTTTTATACAAGGTTTGACAAAAGTAACACAAAATCTTGGAACGATTATTTTATGGCTCCAATCATACTTTTAAAGATCATTTAGAATCTATGATTTGTTTGACTCATTTCTCAGCCAATTTCTATGTTTCAACTTTTTTAAAATTTTTTTATATTATAATTTTAATGTTTTACACGTATATTTTAAATTTCTCATTTTGTGTTACTTTTGTCACACCCTGTATTTAAAAACTACTAACTATAAATCATTGCCATCACAAAATTGTTAATACTTAAGTTAACATGTCTTGTTGCTATAGTGTGCTATTTGAAACTAATCTTAACATTTATGACATCATAGTTTTCCACTTTCAACTAGGGCTTAATTTAAGGGTAGGTCTTATTGATCTTTCAAAGAAACCCAGTTGTGGTGTAAAGAGGATTCTGGTTTAGTTTCACTGACAAACAACAGTTACATTCTCTTCTTGAAGAGACCTTAAATTTTTCTATATTGCAAAATGGGATAACTTTGATCTATAAGGTAATGGTAGTACTAATACTATTTGACTTGTAGTCAAAAAAGCACAGCTGGAAAAAGACCTCAGGTTTTCTATAACCCCCTGCTCCCTTTCAAAAATGCCCCCTTACATATCTTTTCAAAAAACTGAAAATTATATTTTTAAACTCTTACAATATTTAAAAAATAAAAATAATAAACTAAGTTACCCCAAATTTTGTTTGCTTTATTTTTATATTAATTTTTAATGTGTATTTCCAAAGTATGGAATAACTTCATTCAACAGTTTGTTTAAAAGCGTTCAGCTGCAAAGCTGTTATGACATCATCAAAATATTTTATTTGATGGTTCAGAGGCGGTACCTTTAAAATGTACAGGTCGGCGTGGTCAGTGATCAGCGTGGTCGGCGACGATCCGCCCAGTTAATTCATTTTATCTTATAAATTTTGAAAATTCCTTAAGTCTGCTAAGTTAATAACGGCAAACAGTGAACGTGACCAAACAGTTTAACCCAATAGCACATAAACAGACATTTAAAATACAACTCAACAAAAATATACCTAACATTATTCTTAAGTTCATGTCCACGCTTTCAACAAGAATTTGCAATTATATTGGTAAAATGTTTTATATTGCTTGCTGTTATTTACAAGCGAATTCTAAAAAACTTACCAACTAAGCTTTTCTGAAGTAGCTTATCGAACCAACCTCGTCCACGAGAAGCTTACAGAATGATTATTCTTTTCATTAACCTAGCCGATAACGCCGACCACGCCAACCATGCCAACCACGCTGACCATGCTGATCACTGACCACGCTGACCACACCGACCTGTAGCCTACATTTTAAAGGTACTGTGTTCATGTGCTATTGGGTTAAACTGTTTGGTCACGTTCACTGTTCGCCATTATTAACTTAGCAGACTTAAGGAATTTCTAAAATTTATAAGATAAAATGAATTAACTGGGCGGATCGTAAACAAGAACTAAATCGGTTGATATAACTGCCGGGTAATTAAACGTTTAGATGCTTTGACAAGGACTTATGTTGGTCAAAAAGTTCGGCTTTTACTAAAAAAAATTTGCAGTTATAAGTGATAAACGTCAACCACGCCAACCATGCCGCCCACGCCGACCTGTGTATTTTAAAGGAACCCTTCAGAGGCAGACTGTTATGATGAAGAGGAAAAGAGTTTTTTTTATTAATTGTGTCAGGTTATTAGAAGCTAGAAACCTTTAAAATTGATTAAAGTTACCCTGTTTTATTATATGTATAATTGGGTTTTTCAAGGAAGTCATTGTAAATGATTTTTGTAAAACTAATTCAGATCTTCTCTACAGTTATTATTGCTTCTTGAAAAGTTGCTTTTCCTTTTGGTTTTTTTAATGTTCCATCTTGGTGCTGTAAGGGGGATTTTGGGTTAGTTGCACCAAAAAAAATTGCTTCTGGTGTCTTTTTAAAAAACCTTTCTAATTTTTATTTAAAACTTAATCATAGTTGAATTTCTAGCTTACTGGTACCATGTTTCAAGAAGTCATCATAAGCAATTTTTTTTGGTGAATTTTATATTGAGTTTTGCATTTCGTTTATCCAAAATCCTTTAAAATTACAAGCTGTAATTGCTTTAAATGCATTATGTGAAGTAAGGACAAAAAGTTTTCACCAGATGTTTTCAAAAATTTGTTTAACCTTAAGTGATTTATTTTTATTTTTATATGATGTTGTTAGCATATAACTATATGTTTCCATGCATAAACTTTGGTCAGTTTAAATTGCATTTATGCTTATGTTTGTTCATCACTTTATTTCTCTTTATTGGTTTAGCTTTATAATAATTTTGTTTCCCATAATGTGAACCATTCATCCGAATAAAAAATGCTGTTTTACAGTAGACTATAATTAAAAAAAGAAATGTTTCAACTGATAGTCAAGACTAGGCACAGCACTGCATTTTTCAAGGTCTTATTTTACCACACTAACTGTAAAGATATTGGGTAAAAATGATAATATGACAATTGATATAAAAAAAAAAGCCATTACCAGGTGTTACATTAAAAAAATTTTGAGTCTGGTACATAACTTTTAGACTCTGTTCATTTATATTACTTAATATAGTTTTGGCCCAGTTGTTGCTTTCTGTAACCAAGCTCTCATTTGTTAATAACGTGACCCTATTAAAAACTTTTTTTAGTGTTTTTATTAAGTACAATCATTTACTTAGATATACTAAATAACAAATTTCTTGATAGTCAGATTGTCAGCACATTTTCTATTTCATTTACCATTTGCAAGCTGATGTATAGTTCAATAACATTTTATAAATATATTAGTTGGAAAAGCTAAAAAGATTTAATGATATTTATTTCTTGTAATTTTTTTAAAAAATGCCATTTTTAGATTATCTAGTTTTGCTTTTAATGAGAATAATTTTGATAAGAATATCTAGCTTTGCTTTTAATGTAATTCTATCTGTTAATAGATTCACTTGTTTAGTAAGACAATCCCAGGGATGCAAACTCCATGCATTCTTAACCAAATTTGAGTTCACAAAAAATATGCAAGTTTGAGTTCCTTATTTTTAATTCATTGACTGAGAAAATTTTCTGTCTATATAGTGATGATCAAAAAAAGGTTTTTTTAATTGACTTTTTCCAATTTTGAGTTTGGCAAAAAAGACTAAATTCTTCAAGTTCAAGTTTACAGTCTTGGACGATCCAAACAAAAGCAATGTTAAATTAATGCAATCAAAGTCAGAAAATCAAAATTATTGTCAACGTTTGTTAAAAAGCAGTTACATTGATAAAGCCCAACCAAAAGAAAAAAAAATACTGCTTTTATAAAGTATTCTTGCTCTTGTAATTAGAATGTTTAAATAAAAATATTATAATTAAATTTCAATTAATTAAAAAAAACTTGGTTGCTTTTCTGTTAATTACACCATGTTTCTAACTTTCTTATCTAATCATGATGTGATGTTTCTTTTTTTGATTGCATCTAAATGAAAAACGCTTCTTATAAATCCGTTTAATAATAAAATCAATAAAATTTTTTGGCATTTAATAATTTGTTTTACTTGTAGCTGTTAAAATGTTAAAAATAGTCCTTATCCAATAACTTAATATTGAGAAAAGAAGTGGTGAAATTATTGACAACCAATTTCAGCAGCTAATGATTTGACTTTAGAAAAGTCTGAAATTTGTGATTCAGCTCTATAAAACAATAGACATGTCACAAAATGTAGGATATTGCTGTCATACTAGGCTACATATGCAGTAATAAAGAAAGCATGGAAAAAGTAATGTTTTTCAACCTTTTAAAAGCCATACCAAAATTGAAGATATTTACTGTAAGCAGTGTTTTTTTTTAAGGTTTGGCTTGAGGAACCTCTAAGCAATTTTGAAAAAGCGCTAATTTTTTTCCTATTGTTCCTGAGCATACTTAGCTTTGTTTACACTATTGTAGTAGCCATAGCTGTACCAGCCCAAAAAATTTTGGGAGGGCAATGAAGTTTTGCCCAAATTTTGTGACGTTTGCCCAAATCATGATTTTAGAGTACATTTCAGATATGACAAAAAAATTGTCTGAGTTTCTCAGACAAAAACCAATTTTGTCCTAAAGTCATGGTGATCTCTAAAAAAAAAAAAAAAGGTCTTCACTTAAATTCAGTCTCCTAATTTTCGATTTTCGTCCCAAAATCAAGGTGTTCTCTAAAAAAAAAAAGGTCTTGACTTAAATTCAGTCTCCTAATTTTCGATTTTCGTCCCAAAATCAAGGTGTTCTCTAAAAAAAAAAAAAGGGTCTTGACTTAAATTCAGTCTCCTAATTTTCGATTTTCGTCCCAAAATCAAGGTGTTCTCTAAAAAAAAAAAAAAAAAAAGGTCTTCACCTAAATTTGGATTATTATTTCTTGCAGTTCCTTATCATCACCTCTCTAAATTTCCTGACTTTGCCTGCACCCCCGGCAGGTACAGCTATGATAGTAGCAGATTTTGAAAGACTGCTGGACAATTTTGAGAGACCGTTTCGGTTCCTCAAAACACCTTAAAAAAAACACTGACTGTAAGTATTTTTTACAAGTGCAGATCTAGAATGAGAAAATTACATTGGAGTCTGTATCAATGGCACAGGAACAGTGGAAGAAAGCATGGGAAAATTTTTAAAACAAACTTTTGAATAAGAATAAAAAAATTTACCCAGCCTTTTCTGACTGACCCTTGTACAAACAACATTATTAAAATTAACTGTTAGTAAGTTAGAAAGTAAAGGCTTATAAAGATGTTTTTTACCCTTTTTTGACTTACTGTATATCAATCCATGAAATCATTTATGTGAGAAACATTGTAGTGTTTTTTAAAGATTTTTTCCAATATTATGATTTTAGATTTAAAAGGTAATTTTTTATTCTCATCAGAAGTCTAAGATTGCTACTGCCTAGTGTGCTTTATTTTTTTCCTTATCATTTGAAACATAATACTTTAAAAGTCAATTTTCAAACTTGTATTTTTATCTCCTTGCATTTACAAAATTTGTAACAAACATAAAAATCACAACAAAAGACTTTAGGGTGATTAAAAAAAATGCAACAAAAAATGATGTCAAAGAAAAATGATGTAATACAACTGATAAACCAAAACACACCACAAATGGTTCAAACCTTTGGGTCGTCACAACGTCAAGCACAACCATTTCTTAAATGTGCTTAATACCTTTATAAATAGAGGTTGTTTTTTAATTATTTATTTTATTGTTTTCTGTATCGACATTTTTGCAGATTGACTGCATTTGCATGGTTTTGTTATAAACAAAAATTTAACTGAAATTTTTTATTATTTTCATCTCTATATTTTATACTCCTGATGCACAGAAAAGCATTGAGGGTGCTATACTTAGGAAAACCATCAAGTGACCACCCTGATTTGCTTTTGGAGATGCCAAGATATCACTGTTTGTTATTTTGATTTTTTTAATTTTTACATTCAGATATATGACTGAACTGCTTGTTTATTAGGACTGCCAAGGTGAGGAAAATGCTGTAAAATGTCACTGGCAAGAACATTGTAGAATGAAGAGAAAAGGTTTCGAGCTAATACCATGTAGATAGTGTGCACTATCTAAATGCCACTTTTGCCCATTTAACTGTGCTGCTGACAATGATTTTAATGTCCAGTTTGAAATGGGAAGTTATTGTTTTAATGTTATTAACTGAAGGGAATCTAGCATGATGATGTTTTATAGAAATTTATTTAAAAAAATGGGGTTGCAAAACAAAAAAGTTTAAAAGCCCTTGCCTAAGTAAGCAAAAGATAGCAAGTTGTGACTGAATACAAGAGAAAGTAAGAAACAAGAGGGAAGTAAAAAAGAAAAAGATAGAAACATGGTGTAATAAGTGGAAAAGTGCCCAAAATTTGAAGCTTTTTTTACAATATAGAATAGAACTGCTTAGAAAAGACCTTTGCTTTTGGCCCCCTAGAAAATCTTGGGATATATGTTATTGCAAGTCCATTGGCAATAAAAAGTGTTTTTTGTGCCTTTTTAAGGCAGCCTTATTGTTATACTTTTATATTAATAATCAGATTTTTTTGGCTGAATGATATGAGTGTTTTAAACACTTTATTTTATTAGTTATTTGAAATATAGGTTTTTTTATTTAATTTTATTTGAAAAATTAGATTGGTTTAGCTTGTAGAAAGAAAGTGTGTAGCTGGTCCTACATTGCAGGAGTGTTTGTTCTTTATTTGTCTTCATGGGTTTCATCAGTTTTCATGGAAGATGCAAGGTTTAATGTCACAAGAATTATACCCATGCAAACAAAATTCTGTAAAAAAATGCTGCCAGTGCTCTTAGTAAATTAATTAAATCAAATTAATTTGGCACAAAGTTATATAATTTTAAAATTATTCTGTATTATTGTAAGACCATACCTAAAATATGTTGAGCCTACCTACTAAATTTCATGTAATCTATAGATCAAGTACGTATGAGTAATTATTGGATACTTTTAATTAACTCCACAATCATGTAAATGGCCTGATAAAAAGATTATTATTACATGTTTCTTTTTAGATTAACAGCATAACTTTTTTAATAAGAAACAAATTTCATTTGCATTTTACACTTTATGGAAAGGTATCTTTTTGTCAGAGGATATCAAAGCACTCCTGGTCGAGTACTCTTGATCTCTGATGACAACATAATAAAAGAATTTCTGGTTATTAAATACATCTAAAGTTTATTGATCTATATGCAACATGGTTTGGAACAGGTTTTTGCAATCTAAGCTCAGCATGTAGTCCTTTGGTAGTTGTTAAAAATCGTCCATGGAAAAAAAAGAAGTTGAGAAGCCTATATGTGCCAGAAAAATTAAGCTAGATATGATTTTATCAATACAAATATTTTAACTTTTTAGCTTAGCAATAATGTAACAGTTATACATTTAAAATATGGTGTCCAGGTGTAGACTATTGATTATTACTGGAACTTATAGTTAAAATCTTGTAACAAGCACTTGAATTAGAAATGATCACAACATTACTCTACCAATTAGTAGTAAAGTAATAAAGTAGTAAAAACTTAAAAAATAAGGAAAGATAATGATATCATTAAGACAATATAATCAAGAAAGGTAATTATTGTGACTTTTTAAAAACTTTATTTTTTTGAAAATTGTCATTGATTTAAAAACATATTATATTAAATAAAATGTAAAACTATTTATTTAGGAAGATTTTATAAATATTTATCTTTTAACTGCTATAAACGTATATATCTGTTTGTTATTTTTTCTAGTATTTCTAAGAACGTAAATTTACCTTTTCAGAGTTTAAAATTTCTGTGCAGCTGCTGTTTTTCTACAATTGTTAATGGTTTTTATTTATAAAATTGGATTTTCAATTTTTTAATTTTTTTAATTTTTTAATTTTTTAACATTTTTGTCATGTGCTGCAGTGTAACCCAACCTGCAGTGTATTTTTTGACCTTCAGTTAAGAATTAATCTGTTAATTCAGTTAAAAGTTAAGTTAAGAGTATAACAATCTATGAAAATTACCTTATAGATCTGCAATTATATTACCCTTAGTAAAGAAAAATATGCACTTCATTTATTGTTTTTGAAAACTATTCTAGTGTTTATGATCTAAAATTGATTAATAAATCTAATGTCACTATTTACAATATTCTATTTTTGTAATTACTTATGATCAAAATAATTAACTACTAACTTAAAAATTACATTGATTGTTATATTGCTAAATCCATAGGTACTGAGTTTTAACTTTGTGATATTACAAATTGAAAGGCTGTAGTTAGCACATACATAAAGGCAAGCATTATGAGGTAGGTCATTTTTGTAAGACTACACCAGCAAAATGTAATCCTATTGGTTAATTTAAAAGTAATACATTGTGGTAGTGATTTGGTACCAGATCGTTTAATTTTTTAAAGGTGTAGTTGTACTATTGACTTCTACCAGTTCAGATTTTATTATTTATACCACATTTTGCCAGTTAGAGCATTGATCAGCTAAATACCATATTTGTGCTCTGATTTCTGGTTAGTTTTTGTAAATGGAGCACTTTTTAAAAAGCTTTTAAGATTAGATTAGCTGTTATAACAAAGCAAGGTGTTTTGGCAGTACAAATTTAATAGTGCCTCTTTAGCAAGAAAATATTAAATATGATTTTGTCAAAAATGTTAATTATTTTAACAACAAAAAATTTTTATTTTGAAGCTTTTGTGCATTAATCATGTGTATACAAAATTGTTAGGTCAATTTCTTTACTGTATTTGTAAAGTTATTTCTTACAAAATACAACATATTTAAATTTCATTAATGGCCCAATTCAATCTTAAAAAATTAGCATGAGAAATACTGATTATGGTAAATGATAAAAATCAATAAACGTTCTGCTCTAAGCACTTGTACAAGTTCAAGGCCAAAACTTAGCCTGTTGTCTGATCCTTTTCTTATTTTTTGCCACCACCCATTTACATTCACATCAAGGCAGTTTGTAATGGAGTAACAATAATTGCTATATAGAACTTTTTATTTCAGAACATGAAATTATTGTAAAGTTTGTTTAATATTCCTTAAACAAATTCATGCTAATGTAGTTTTGTTTTGTAAGTGTGAATCATAAACGTGGCATTATAAATGCCATGTAGAAATTGGCATTTAGTAAAGAAGATTTAACCAAAATTATTTTGGGTGGAAAAGCAAAGGTGAGTAAAGTCATTTTATTGATTTTTTTAAGCCTGCCATAAGTTAGGGATGTACAATCTTTAGCACTGTTGGGTCAGATGTGTACAACAAGATTAAACCTGAGGCAGGATTTAATCATTAACAATCTATTTTTTACTGCAAAAGCGATTTAAGTTTTTTTGCATTTGCCAATCCACTCTATTTAGGATCAAGAAATAGAGTTGTAAGGCCACAAAACTAATTTAACTGTTAAGAACTATCATTCTATTTCAAAAACCACAGCTTTCTGCAGCCACTTAATTTTGCTTTATGGGCTGTAGATTGTACACCCTTAATATAATCTCATTGTAAGAGATTTTGACTGATAATTTTCTTTGGTTTAGTTTTGTGTAAAATGCTTTTATCATACTTGTTTTTATGTCTTGCACATTACCTGGGTGTTTCAGATAAAAAAAGCAAAACATTTCTGTATATCTTGAATGGAGTTCAACCTAATTCTTCTCGTTTTTTCTGTTTCCAGAATATCCTTATCTTGACTTTTTAATTTTTACAAACAGTAATTATTCTTAAAATAATGGTTATAACACCCAAAAGAGAAAAGTGGGTGTTCTATGTGCCAGACACCAGACTAATGACATCATTACCCTTGCTGGCATGTCTCGTAGCCTTGTCAACACTTTAAAAAAACTTTTAAAAACTGGTCCTCCACTTGACAGAAGGTCCAGGAAACCTAGAACATACATTGTCAGGACCTCTAGACTCCTTTCTCACCTCAAAAAGAGCATTAAAATGACACCAACCAAGTCAAGGAGACCGCATGCCAACTGTCTTAATTCTGTCCAACGTCCAGTGCGCAACGACCTTTATGGCCAGTCCCTTGTGAGAAAGTGCATCCCTTTGCTCTCAGAGAAAAACATTATGGCCCATCTGAAGTGATGCAGAAACCTCGTGAATCACCTGCAGCATGCACATTCAGGCAGGATCATTTTATTGGATGAGAAAAATTTTTGAATTGACCCAGTTCTTACAGTCGTAATGACTGGTACATTTGTTTGGAAGGCTCAGAACTTGATGAGGAAGTTTCCATAGCTGCTAAGTTTATTACAAAAACAAAACACCTGGCCTTGCTGATGTTCCTCAATGCTGTGGCAAGCACGGGTGAAGCTTCACTGCCAATTTGGTTCCCAATCAGATTTCGCCTTTCTGCGTTCAACTACCAGGAAGTTTTTTGAAAAACTCTGATCCCATTGATGAAAGAAGTTGCAGAGAAGCACAACAAGGACTTCATATTCCAACAAGATGGCACACCAGCCCACACAGCATGATTGACGCCGGCATGCCTGAGGAAGGCTGGCATCAATTTCTGGCAGAAGAACATGTGGCTGCTTTCGATTTTTCTATCTGGGGGCATATCAAGAGCATGGCCTGCTCTAAACATCACAGCAGTCTGACTGCCCTCAAGAGGTCAATAAACCATACCTGGTGCAACATGAATGAAGACTTTGTGATTAAGATATGCTTTAAGTTCAGACCACGACTAAAGGCATGCATTGAAGCCAAGGGCAGACTAATTGAATGAATTATTTTACCTTTGTAAACAACTTATTATGTTTCAATTGTTTATTTTAAAATTAATCTTGATTTATATCACTTAAAATACAAATAAATGACTATAAAATTTAGCTTTTTTTTATCTGAAACACATGGTATGTTATGTCACCACATGAATTAAAAAGCTTAAAATTTTCAAGTATTACTGTCAACTAGGGTGACTTATGATCATGTAAGATTACTTTGATTATTTTTGATATAGCTTGAGAAATAAAAAAATTTGGTATTAAGAATAAAGTGGGATTTGGACTTTTTATAATTGTTTAGTTTTGAGGCCAATTTTTAGATAGATTTTTACTATTAATAGGAGGAAAGCTTAATAAGATATTAACTTTAACATTCATATTACACCTCCATCTAGTCATGCTAATCATGGTGATAAAGTCATTCATTCTTTAATTTGGTGAAATGATGTCTTACCACAGTGCTTCTCAACCCCTGGTTTGTGACCTGAAATTGGGTTGCTGACAACTGTAGTTGTGTATAAACTGAATAATTTTTGTTGTGATTCAACGTTATTTTGATTAATTTTTTTATTGTGCCATAGTCTTCTGTACTGCATTCTTGTGGGATGGTATGGTTAGGCCTTTGTTGAATGGTCTTGTGTTTAATTCACTTTTTATGCTTGCTATAAAGTCTGTAAAAAAAAGTAGATCACCAAAGCTTTGCTCTTTATTTCTGGTTAACATTTGAGCCACTGCAAAAAAAGGTTAAGAAGCACTATCTTAGCATATACGAAGAACAATTTTAAAATCTCCATCTTTTAACATTTTTTAAACATATTTTTATCAAACAGAACTGAACATTTAGCAACAAAAATAAGAATAAATGCTACCTGACTGGGTCTGCAAACCTTTTCATATTACACCCCTACACAATACATAAAGAGTTCTTTAAACTACCAATCTAAGAATTAAACCTGGGCCATCAATTTTTCATTTACAGATGTTTCCCTGACATTTCCCCATTAAGACTATAAAAAAAAATTTTCTTTCAATAGTAATAGCTCTTTTTGCTGTAATTAAAATTATTAATCACAGTAATCTTTATTTTAATAAAAAATTCTTTGTGGCCTCGTACAACTCTTTTCAATCATAAAATGATCAAACTTGACCCCTAGAATAAAATATTTTGTTCAAATGATGAATTTATGTGTGTGATGAAAGTCACCCTGAACGAGGAGTGACTTTGATCAGATATTAAATGGCTCTCTTAACACATAATGTCATACCAAAAAAGCAATGTTGTATAAAGAAGTTAAGGCCTAAAGTGTTCAATTAATTTGTTTTGGAAAGCTTATTCTTTGAGGTGTTGTAGATTCAAAATGATCAAAGTCACCCTGGTTTATGGTATTTCTGATTATTTTTAAATTTAATTAAAATGTAGCCTATAATTTTTCCTTATTTACTTTGTCACAATTAAATTGAGATATTTAGCATTGTATTGTGAGTGTCACAGCAAACATTGTTGTGATTTAAAAAGTTTATACATAAATATGTGATGCTTATGCAAAAGGTAAATGTTTTTTATGTTCTGTATTAGGAAGTTGTTTCAATTTTATAATAAATTTTAGTAATTGCATCATAAAATTAATATCAGCAAGCAATTTTTATTTAGTTAGTTTAATGTATTTTTTGTGTACAAAATTTTGTTTTAAAGTAAAAACTTAAAATTTACAGTAATGGCTGATGAGCCACCACCTTCAAAGCGGCAAAAAACATCTGGTGAGTTCAATTATATTAAAAACATCAAATGTAAATCTATTATTGTTTTAAAACTAGAAACATAAGAACCTCAGTTAAAATTTGTCAAACTTGTAA
Source organism: Diplosoma virens (assembly GCA_963680785.1). Classification (NCBI taxonomy): domain Eukaryota; kingdom Metazoa; phylum Chordata; class Ascidiacea; order Aplousobranchia; family Didemnidae; genus Diplosoma; species Diplosoma virens. The sequence continues at coordinate 12,608,621 of OY796892.1, forward strand.
GTGCTTATCCAAAGCTTGTTTCTTAATTTTCAATTTAAAATTTTACAAAATAGTCTTTTCTATTATTTAGTTTAAGTTATATTAAAAAATAGCATTTTAAACTGCATCTAAAAAATTGGTTTTGTAAACTAACTACATAAAATTTAGTGACAAAAATAAATGTTTTACAGCATCAAATTTATATGCATGAGATATTCATAATATTAGTTCTATTGGTGTAACGTTGGTCTGCCCAACTACTGCAGGCCAGATTTTTGTCAGTGAGTTTATTGCAGACTGCAACTGGCAACAGAATTAAAGTGAAGACCAAAAAAAAAGGCTGTGTTTCTTGCCAAAGTACTGTCAGTTTGTGAACACCTTTTTTTTTACTTTAATTTAATGTTGATCATTTTTTAATTGATTCTCTTAATTACTGAAATTGCATCAGTAACTTTAGTTGGAGATTAAAAAAAGAAAAATTCTTAAATTTTACTTTTAAGCTTTACAAGGCTTCAAGTTTTTTTTTTGTCTCCATGCATTGAAGTCAATTAAGCATCTGATTAAAAATTTCTTTGCAGGTCATGGGTTGGGCAGCCCTGATCTAATGTTTATAAACTTTTATTAATATGAGCTTTTTTTTAGACATTTTTAAACTTGAAAATGAATTACCAGAAGAGCTTCTTGGGGGAACAGACACACAAAACAATATTAGCAATGGACCATCTATTCCTTCTGGTGTTGCTGCTCCAAAATCTATGGTTCAGTCACAACTTCATTCACCTTTTTCAAACAGTGTAGGAGTTTCAATCCCAACTCATAATCAATTAATTTCACCTACTTCAATTACACCAACTCCTCGTCCTCCTTCTGTGCAATCTCATAAACAAATATCCCAACTTTTACAGCCAGGTCGTAATTCTCCTAAATACTCTGGTAACACCTCATCGCCTGGAAATGCTGGTGTTGGAAGCCCACATCCATCTAGACAACCATCTCAGCCTTTACCAAGCCCAGCTACTAACTTGCAGAGTCCTAATGCAGGAAGTATAATTGGAAACATCAAGTCTCCTGTTAGTGCATCTACTGCTGTTCTTATTAGTCGAGCATCTGGGAATAATCGCACTACTCCTTCACCAAGGGGTTTTTCATCATTAGCTATGTCATCATCCATAAACACACCTTCGCACTCTTTGCAAGGCAATACTATGCTTGGGAGAAATGTTCATAGTTCTGGTCTCAATCAACCTGTTGGTCAACACCATGTTGCAACAAATGGAACTATACAACCACAAGTTCAACTTGTGCAGCAGAATGTCCAGCAAAATCATAGTGGTCTATCACCAGCCATGCCTTCAAATATGAGTAATATCAGTGGCCTATCTGGAAATTATTCAAGAAACACCAATTCTTCTGGAATGGTAGTAGCAATTTTGTTATTTATTGGCATTGAATAGTTTGTGTTTAATAATCATATTAGTCTTAGACAATTATTATCAAATGTTTTTAGCATAGATCTGTGATTTAGAAATATTGTTTGCTCATGAGCCACTAACATTGAGAAAAGTTAGTAATGGTTGTAGAGTTAAACTAATGTTTACTGATGGTCATTTGACATTTACAAATTATTATATAAAACTTAAAATTAAATTAGTTGAGATTAAAATTGTTACATATGTTTTTGAAAATTATACTCTGAAAAAGGCTCACTTTTTTTAACACCATTCAATGCACACAAAAATTGCAAGTAATGTTTAAAGCAAACTATATTTTATATGAATAGAAACATTCACAAAGTTGTATGCTGTTGTAGACCTGAATGCACATCAATTAAAGTGTTTGTTAAGAGAATTTGATTTTGATCTGTGATATCAATTAATTTTGTATTATACATTGGTCTACATCTGGTGAATGCTTAACATTTCTTTGTTTCTTTTATTAAAAATTGGCAAGTGTTAGTGCTGAGTGTACACACCAAACAAGCAAATATAAACAAGCAAAGAAATAGCAATTGATACACATTTTACTCTTGTAAACATTTACAAGACTAAGTTACGGCTACAGCTTAAGGAAACAGTCCATTTATGTCTTTTTGGCATGATAAACTCAATAGATCTATTAAATATATTAAAGTAAATGCTGCTTGTATGTAATATTGATAACTATTATTTTTTAGTTTGCTGAGCAATACTAACCTTACAATTGACAATTAGTTAATAAGATAGCTGTAAAAATTTGAAGTTAATTTTGATATATTTGATATTGAAGTTAATTTAGATACTTAATTGAAATTAATTTAATAATTAATAAAAAACCAATTTTGAAGTTAATAAGATAGCTGTAAAGATTTTTGTTAAAATTTATTTGGTATTTTTTAAAATAAAATATTTGGTTTATCCAAATGAAACAAAAATTTAATAAAAGTTTTAAGATTTATGCAGTAACTATTTACCCAAAGATAAATTTTTAATAGAGAATTACAATATTATATATATTACAATATTACGTATATACATTTGCAACCAAAACTCTTTGACCATTAAACAGAAGATATTTAACATGCCTTGTTAACATGCATGATTCAATGATCACACCATATAAGTTTAAAAACTGTTTATTCATGTATACATATATAAATAGGCATCAATTTTTTCTTGAAAGAAGCAAATAGCAGGGGGGACGAGAATTTTTATGTGAACTTTGTTTTCTATGTTTAAAAAACGATTTTTTAAGGTACAAGTAATATCATAATTTAATGTGTTTTTGCTTTTAATATTGTGTGGTTCTGTAGCATTATCTAAGTTGAAGTCTTTAATTTAACTTCCTTGTTCCATCAATCGGTTGTTTGTCGTAAAGTTTGACGTTATTTTCGCATCATTACTGTTTACTGCAGGTTTGTTTTGTGCAGAAATTTTATGATGAAATAACAATCAACCTTGCACCTGGTTTGAAGCGTAAATCATAACTACGATTTTCTGATACACTGACACATGACACTGCTTTTAAACAACAAAAATGCTTTATGCTTAAATGATTGTTATTTTTACGATTATGACAAGAATTCGATATTAAAAATAACATCTTAATGAAATAAACAAACAATATGGATGCATAAAGAGTGAAGATGCAGAATGTGATTGTGATATACTGAAAAACAAAATGCACAAATGATAGTTTATGTTTACTGCAATAAAAATTACTCATAATTCAATCATAACTTAAAATGCTTGATTATGATCTTAATCCAAATTTGTTGTGACGGGTTTGAGATCGTGAAACAAATTCCTTTACTGCTTCGGCAAGATCAAGGGCTTCAGCATGCTTGTGGTGTGTGTTTAGAATGGCCAAATTATTCAAATGTTGCTGGGTTTGCATAGATCGCAGGTACGTTTTCAACCTGCAAAATGTAAAAAACGACTGCTCTGCTTCACAAGCAGAGCTAGGAAGAACAATAGTATGTTTTTAATGCACAAACAAAGTTAGGTGCCATGTCAACCAGAGCAGAATTTCGGCTAAATTCTTTGCTGATTTCTGCAACTGAGATTGAACGGTTTTGCCTTTTCAGTCGTGCAAATAACAGCTGACGTTCTCTTGCAATATCAGCGTGACTCCAATGTCTAGAACTCGCTCACTGTTTTTATGCTGTGACTTGGCATACATTCATCTTCTAAAAGACAATGTAAAAAATTTGCTATTTCTAGTGGCTGTGATTGATAGTGATGTAGCAGTGCACTTGCAGCTTTTTCAAAAACATGCCTGAATAAATTGACATTGTATTCTTCCACTTCTTTGTCAGTGAAAGCATGACACACTTGAGGAATAACAGGCAAGTTTATTTTCATGTGCAGCGCTTGTTCTTTGCATTCTGCTAAAAGCTCTTTTCTAATCGTGTCTAGATCAGTTGTCAAAGCGCTGGCAAGTTCTTGAATCCAATTATTTAAATCCAATTATTGGCTTCAGCAAAAATTTGTTGTTGTTGTCATTTTGTGAGGGTTCTTGCTCCCTCTTGATAAATTCTTTTTGCAAAGTATACAGATGGCTTTGCTAACATCTTGATCACTTGAAGTAATATCATAAGGGAATTTCACCTTGTTTAGGCATTATAAAAAATAATTAGTGTAGTTCTCAATATCGTTAATGCTTGTAAAGCATCTTTGAGTGTACCAAAAAGATAGTAGTTGGAAGGTGCAAGATCTGGGCTGTATGTAGGGAGTTTTAGTAATTTTTTAGGTAATCTTCCAGAATAGGCCCTTTTAAGTCTCAAAAAATGGTAAACACAGCCTTTCTTGTGGAAAGTTGGATCTTGAGAATTTCTTGTTTACTGGTGAGTCCAAATTTTTCCTATGTTATATGCTTTTCCAACCACTTTCAAACTTTTCAATCCTTTCATACATACTTCTTTTTGTTTATGCACTGCTTCCATATTGTGTGAAGAATCTCTGATTAATTTTATCCATGAACCCACCTTCTGACCGTAACAATCAGATTACAGGATGCTGTTCTTGACTGGTGCATTCTGCTGGTGGAGTGGCTATTTTTGTTGACTGAAACAGACATCTGTAACAATTGATCAAATAAATAGATCAGCTTGATCTTGATGACATGATACATAAGTCCATGTGCACAAAAAAAATTGCATCTAACTTAAACACAAGAGTGCACTGTGGCAGAAAGTGCAGATAATTTTGGTCTCACCCTTGTATATTTCCATCTATAAATTTCATCCTTGTAGAAATGTATTCCGTGGGTTGTCTCTGACACCAAATAATCACTTGCTTTTTTGATTCATGTAAAGACATAAATTGGGTGCCTTAGAGGTGTTTTTTTTAGTTTTTGAAACCAAAAAAAGTCAGAAAAAGCTAAATCTAGACTATAAAGGGGGGTGTTTTCCATTGAAATTTGTGTAACAGGGCTCTGATAGTCTGCCAAGAATGGGCATGGGCATTGTTGTGGTGGAACAAAATCTGGCTGTATAGCTTTCTTTGATGTTTTTTGGCAGGGTTGTCTTCAACTTCTTCAAGACACTTTCATAATAGCTTGAGGTGACTGTTTTTTTGCCTTCTAAGAAATCTTTCAATATGACACCATCAAAATCTCAAAAAATAATAGTCATAATTTTTTTATCAGATTTTTCTGCTTTGGATTTAAAGTCCAGGTGTTCTCTTTTGGTGCCACTCTTTTGATTGAATTTTGTTTTCTGAATTTAAATTGATAGATCCAAGTTTCATCTCCAGTGGTGCAGCGCTTAAAAAAATAGTCTAATTTGTTTTCGTTTTTGTCAAAAGCTGCTAAAGAAAGACCAGCCCTTTCATTTAGTTGATTTCCTACATTGCTTTTGGGACCCAATGTACTGAAAGCTTGCTCAAGCCAAGATTTTCTTTGAGACAAAAAAATGCTTATCCATTAAAAATTCCTACTGCAATGGAAATTTCATCAATGGTAATTCATTGATCTTCAACTAGACTCTGCACAAGCCTGTTCGTTTTCATGACTTTTTGAAATAGAGGGTTTCCATTTTTTTGGACCCTCTTCAAGTTGTTCTCTTCCCTCAAAGCATTTAATCCAATCATAAACAACTGCTGTGCATGGTGCAGAGTCCCATATGCCTGTCATAAAGCTTCAATAATATCAACAGGTTTCCAATTTAGTTTAGTTAAAAATTTTATGTTGGTTCTTGCCTCAAAATTGGCCATATAAAAGGTACAAAAAAAGCTAACTCTTTGGAGGCACTATTTATCTTAAGCTAAAATTAAGATAGAATGACAAAACTTTTTAAGATTACTACCAAAACCTTAAAGTTATGTTTGAACCTGAAAAAGTTGAAAATTTTCACACATTTCAAAATTATCAATTTGGCTGAAAATTTTTTGACTCTACATTGTATATATAAGATTAAAAATTTGTATTTTTAACAGAGTTTTCCTCAACAGCGACAACCTGCATCAAGAATCCAAGTCCCTATAGCTAATGATGGAATTAACTCCTTAAATTATGGCAATGTTAATAATACAGTTATTCGAACTACACATACAGCAATACAAATGCAAGGTGCTACTGATTCACAAATAAATCAATGTGAACAGCCTCCACAAAGACAAATGATTTATAGTCATAAGCCAATGGGTATTCAGCAATATAACATCACTGGCAGTAGTGGGATTATGCCTCTATCATCTAATCAAAATAATATGGTAAGTGTTTTTATAAAGATTAGAAACAAAATAACATTAACGTGATTCTAAATTTGTTCTATATTAAAAAAATAGAAAGTGCATATATACCTCTATGTATGATTATGCTGTTCTTTGCATCATAATGATTTGTATTGAAACTTTTAGATGCAGTCCCAACTAAATTTATCTAATGTTTCCTTGTCTCATATTCATGGTTCAAATAATCCACTTGTTATTCAACAACGTCCTAATCAGGTAAACATTAAAAATGTTTTTTAGTTTTTTTTGTAAGTTGAAAGAACAAACAAAACCTCAAGGTTGATGTAATTTTTGGATATAAGCTATGGTGTTGAGATTTTTAGACAAAAATAATTTAAAATCATACTTTTCTGGAGTATATGATTTTTAATTTTTATAGTATTGTATTTTTTTAATTTTTGTTTTTGTAGCTTTAGTTGTATTTTACTTTAGTAGTTGAATGTTGTACTATAAAGATGCAAAATTCAGGTTGGTCCACATAAGTATGGCACATTTAAAAATTTGTAATTTTTTATGCATTAAAAAAAAGTTGAATAATTTTTTTTTATAAATAAAATTTAAAATTAAAAGTTTAAATTGTAAAATTTTTAATATTTGTTATACAAATTTGGTTATTTACTTATACCACTTTTTAAGTTCAACTTGAAAATGTGTGATTACCACCATCTTCAAGTTGAACCTAAAAAGTCTTTGACAATATTTTGATGCCACTTTCTTTTTTAGCAAGACTTTTTGGCACTGGGTTTTTCCTCTCAAACTTTTTTGGCAGCTGGAGTAGAGATATGCTTACAATTACAGCCAACCAAGGCATCAGACTGTTTAAAAATAATGTTTTGCTTTGAGTTTAAGTTGAGTGAATTTTATTTTTATGGTTCAGTTCTGATTCAGATTCAGCAAATTTTGTTTTTAGGGGTTTGGTTCTTGTTCAGCTCTGTTTTGGTTTAAAAGAACAATTAGCAGTTAATATGGATTTTTGGTTCCTGTTTGATTCATGCCCTAATTTTATATTCTTTTTGTTTATTTTTGATAAGTGTGTAAACCAAAAAATATAGTTTCTCAATTGTGGTTAGGGCATACCAGACCAAAGGATTTGGGAAAGGGGGCAAAATAATTTTGCCTGAATTTTATAGAATGTTATCATGGCTTTTACTTAATTTCATCAAGAAGCCTGAACATAACCAACATAACTGAACAAAATCTATTAGCTTTACTCTGTACATGATTATCTTTTTGGTGCCCAAAAAAATATATTTACAAGTTTAATATATTGAAATAACCAATTTCACCCCAAAAAGATTATGGTGTACAGCAAATAAAGATAAATGATTTAGGTGTAAAATAATGTTTCTTCTACTGAAAAACATTTTTATGGGTTTATTTTATACATAAAAAACATTTTGAGTGCTCAAAAAAAGAAAACAGATTGTTTTTGAATTTTTTTGCTGATAAAAAGGTTGAGTTGGCAATGATGCTGCCATTGCTCCGCCAATGTGTAAGGCTAAGTTTGTAGTTTCATGATATATGCAGTTACGGGCGTATGGCTACACACCCTAGTTAACTGGCATATTTCTTGAAGGGGATGATAAACTGTTTGTATAGCCAGAGATTTTTTAAGTCAGGGCCATGTTTGGTACAAGTTTTCAAAATTTCACATTGTCTTCACCACCAGCATGTCAGATCCATCTCCCTAGCAGATTGTTATTAAAAAATAAACCTGCACACTGAGCTTCCAGTAAGGTGGAGCACCATCTTGTTGATAAAAATAGCTCATATAGTTGTTAGATGTACTGCCAGCTTGTATGAAATAAAATCAAGCAAATTAAGTTTATATTACAAAAAATTTTTTTGCATGAATTTTCATTAGTAATATTTATATTTATTTACTTTACTCCTTTATCATGTCTTTTAATGCAGTTTATTTTATAGTGAATTTCGTACTGCTATATATACAGGCTTTACCAATGCCTGGTTAACAATTATAAAAGGTAGTTGATGATTTTGATGTGACAATCAAGATTTTATTTTGTTAGTTAACATGTGTAAGATTTTTATAATTTAAAAAATATTGGTGATTTTGTTCATGTGTACTTGGTCATGTTTTTCCATTGATTTCTTGTTTTATAATATGGCAATTGACTTCTGGTAATCTGCTGGTCTTGCCTTTTTATTGAGTCATGCAAGAAACAGCTGCTTGTTAAAAATTGATAATTCAGACTGCACGAATACTACACTGTAGCATGTTATTGCAGTACAGTTGGCTCTGCTTAACTGGATCACTTTGGGCCGAGGCACTGATCCAGTTACCTGAAAAATTGATCCAGTGATTTAGAAAAGTGGTGTACTTTTACATGGAAAATGCTTATGTAATTTGGGACTTAGAAAAATGATCCAGATAACCGAATGATCCAGTTATCCATAATCCAGTTAAGTGGAGCCAACTGTATTTGTTTTGACTTTTTTTGGACCCAAAGTAGAATCGAATCTCATAATATTGAAGCAATGCAGATCCAGTATGGACCCGGTTTTTTTCTTGCGGACCCAAACCAGATTTGGATCCTACTTTATGTGGATCCAATCACCTCTGCTTTATAATAAAAACATTTGCCTTGTGTGATCACTTAAAAGATATCACAAATATGAATTTTCCTCAAATGTATGACTGCCCATTTCCCTAAAAAAAACAGGTCATGAACATGCTTCTTGAAGATGGCACAAAACATATTTACTTTTGGTGAGTCCCTCTCATGCTCAATAGGGCATGGGGATTTTCTTCTCCCCAAATGCAAACATTATACTTATTAACTTTGTCACACGAAATGAGGCCTCATTGAATTACAAGATCATTAAACTCTTCTTTTTCAAGTTTTTCTTGCATATCAACACAGAATTGTTTGTGTCCTTGTCTGCCATCTTACATTATAGCTTGAACAAGCTGCAGTTTGTAGTTTTTAGTCCAAATTTGCATTGCTGTTAGTGACTTTTTGAAAACTTGCACAAATGCATGCTGCACAGTCTTGTTTGAGTTTGTTCAAGCATACTCCAATGCACAAAAGGCCTTTACTATGCTACTAAATATTATTTAAACACTTCAAAAAAATAAACATATCAAACATTAAAACAAAAATTTGGTTTGTTTCTACATGCAATGTGCATAATTTAAAGTCATTTAAATGGAAATTGGCAAAGTTATTAGATTGCAAAATGATGTCAATTTTTTTGAATCACCGTGATATCAGTTTTTTGAAAAAATTTTTACAACTCTGATTCCTTTCAAGAAAATTTCTTTTCAAGACTCTGACTCTAAATTCATATATCTAATGCCCTAAAGACATTAATTTCTACTTTGTATGAATTCTCAATATACCAAAATCTTGGATTTTCTTAAATAACTCCCTTTCAAAATAAACTTAACAAGCCAGAGGCTAAAATGTACTTTTTTAAATACAGTGTTTTTTGATCTACTATAGTCCTCTACTGATCAATTTTAATCATGTATCGATCAATTTTAGTCACTACCGATCAAATTTAGTTCTGTGTCGACCAATTTTAGTCATGTACCAATCAAATTTAATCTTGTGTCTATCAATTTTAATCGTGTATTGACCAAAAATAGTTATGTTGACAAACTTTATTTTTATTGGTAAATAAACAATTTTGAGATATAATTTTTACTATAAGTTTTTTTTGTTAATTAAATTCTATATTATCAAATATACAGATATATTAGGTGCCCAAAAAAGTCTTTGCCGATTTTTGTTGACTTATTTTAGGCCCCTCTTTTTTCTTTACTAACAAGCATAGTTATACAGGAACCAACTTGTATTGACAAGTAAATTGTTGAATGGTCTCAGTTTTTATAATTTTTCATGACTAATATTATTTTCTTATTTCAGAGCCTTAAAAATGACTGATAGAAAATTGATAATTTGTGCTTGTCTGTTGTACGAGTTTAAACTTGGCACAAGTGCTTCATCTGCTTCTTGTAAGCTATGTACAGCATTTGGTGAAGGTGCAGTAAGTGAAAGAATTGCACGAAACTGGTTTCAAAAGTTTCGTTCTGGCAATGAAACCCTCGAAGATGAACCTCAAGCTGGACGACCAATATCTCTAAACAAGGATGATTTAAATGCACCCATAGAGTTAGATTCAAGTCTAACCTGTCACAAACTAGCTTTGAGGTTTCATGTAAGTGATGAAACCATAAGACTTTATTTACACCAGCTGGGAAAGAGATGGAAGATAAGCAGATGGGTACCATATGAATTAACGCCAGCAAACAAACTGCAAAGGCTTACCATATGCTCTTCTCATCTCAGTAAACAAAAAAAAAGAAACCATTTTTGATCGAATTATGACATGTGATGAAAAGTGGGTCATGTATACAAACTTTAAGAGGAAACATCATTGGTTATTGCTGGAGGATACTTTGCCACAAACTTCAAAGGGACCACTATTTCAAAAAAAACTTTTGCTTTGTGTTTGGTGGACATGTCAAGGAATAATTTATTACGAGTTCTTAAAAATGGGGGAAACCATTAATGCTAACAAATATTGTGAACAATTTGTAAGAGTTCAAGAAAATTTGCTGAAAAAAAGCCTGCATTAGCAAACAGAAGACAAGTTTTGTTTCTCCAAGATAATGCTCGACCACATGTTGCAAAAATGACCCTTGCCAAGATAGCAGAACTAAACTGGGAGATTATGTTCCATTCACCGTATTCACCAGACCTCTCTCCAACAGATTTCCACTTGTTTTTGAGCTTAGATAATCATATGAAGAACAGGACATTCAATATTGAAGATGACTTGAAAAGGAGGTGCATAACTTTTTCCAGAGTAGAATAAAAGACTTTTACAAAAATGGCATTACTAAGTTGCTGAACTGTTGGGAGAAGCCATAGAATGTGAGGGTTCATATTTTGATGAATAAATACACCTAATACTTTAACTATGAATCTTTAATTTCCTTTATAAAAATCGGCAAAGACTTTATTGGTCACCTGATATAATATAGGGTCTCTGTATTAGGTCACCACAATATTAGGTCTCCATAATTACGAGGTAGGTTTCTATAATATACTTTTCATAATATTAGGTCTCCAAAATTAGGTCTCCATAATGTAGTCTATAATGGATGCGGTATTAGGTCTCCATAATATGGTCCCCATAATTGGGTCTCCATATAGGATCTCCAATAGGTCTATATACCTTCTATATATACATTATGGAGACTATATTATAGAAACCTAATTATAGAGACTATAGATTATGGAGACCTAATACAGAGACCTCATATTATTTATATATGTATATAGACCCTATTGAGAGACCCTGTACAAAGATACTGTATATACCTGTATATAAAAATTTTTGCAAAACAAAATTGATTGCAAAAAGAACGAATTTGATTGCAAAAACAATGAATCTGATTGCAAAAAGAATGAATTTGATTGCAAAAACAACGAATTAGATCGAAAAACCCTATTTACAGGTATTCTAAAAATCTAAAGTAAGATTTGAAATGCAAAGCCTAATTTTTTTGTTAAACGAAGCTCATACATAACATAACTGAACCATCTTTAAATATTCATGTAAATTCTTTGAGGTATTCTAGAAAATTATGATATTCTTACAGTATTTGTTTTTGAAAATGCAATAGTTGTAGGACTTTAATTAACAAAAAAACTTATAATTTTTACTATAAGTTTTTTTGTTAATTGTTTATTTTAATAAAAATAAAGTTTATCGACATAACTATTTTTGGTCGATACATGATTAAAATTGATCGACACAAGATTAAATTTGATTGGTAGATGACTAAAATTGGTCAACACAGAACTAAAATTGATCAGTAGAGGACTATAGTAGATCGAAAAACACTATCTATTTCATAAAATTCAAATAAAAATCAATATTGAAACAAAAGCTATTTAAATATACTTTTGTTCAATTTTTACCCTTTAAAAAATGTGCCAGTTCGATATCTGGCTTTAGCAGTCATATGATAAATATTAACGTGTTTCATATTTTCACCATTTATGAAATTTAAAATGCCTGGAGTCTCAAGTGGTGAGGTTTTGGATAACTTAACCAGTTGGTTATAATATAGTTAAAAATTTGCAAAAAACCCGTTGTTGTTTTTTAATTAACTTTTTTTGTTGCAGATAGAGCTGCTGTATTTAAGTGGTTATTAAGTGGCACTTTTTGATGCCAATTTTATTGCTTTATTATGAATCATTTTTGAGATATGTGAAATATGCTAAAGTTGAAATTTCAACTGTCCTATGGCACATCTTCAGGACATCATAATGAGCTGAAATCTTGGGGGTCCAGTTTTTAGTAAAACCCCATCACTCGAGACCCTAATCATTTTAAATTTCAAAAATGGTGAAAATATAAAATACTCTTAATAAATTTATTTACTATATTGTGATACCTTTATACAGTGGTACCTTGACATATGAGTAACTTTACAAACCTGTTTTCTGAGATATGAGCCGCAGCTTGGACAATTTTTTGCTTTGTCTCATGAGCCAGGATTTGATATACAAGCTGCAGGTTGATGAAGCAATAATTGGTAAGATGCTGAGATGCACAGCTACTGTGCAGCTTTCCATTCTTTACATAGTCTTTCCACATGTGCACCTCAGCTCAGTAACATCTCTGTGCAGCTGTGCTCATGTTTTCTTATTCTGCATTTATTTGAGTGAATTTCCAGTTGGAACCATCGGCCCAAGAAAGCAAGTTCTTAGGAAAGTTGTGAGAAGGAGAAGAGGACAATATCGATGGAATTAAAGTGTGAAATAATAAAAAAACATGTGGATGGGGTGGCATTTTGACAGCTAAAATGAATTAATGGCATTTATATTCATTTCAATGAAAAGATTTGCTTTTCATACAAATTAAAGTAAGAGTTTTGTCATGGCACAAATTAAATTCATATGACAAGGTACCAATGTAGTTTTAAAGTAACTCACAAGGGTGTTGTAACACACCAGTTGGTAACCTCTCTTTTGTCTCTTAGAATGCCAATGACTAATTGGAGAAATAGAATTTCAAAGATGAAATAATGAGACAAAAGATAGAATTATTTTCGCAATCAATTTCATCCCCTGCACTTAGTTAAGAATATAGCAACTTAGCTAGTGACACTTTCTTGCAACAAATTGTATTGGAGCGTGTTAAATTCACACATACCATTTTTTAATTTTTTCATCCTAGGTATAATACACAAAATGTTGAGTGATTGCTTGCCCATGGCTTACTACCATAAATGCTCAACAGACTATGGTGGCTTAACAAAAGAAAAGTTAATTTGATGTCTTTTTTATAAAAAGCTCATGTGCAGCTGTGCTTATAAAAATTCATTTGATGTTTTTTTACCTTTGAATTGTAAGCTATTTTAATGTTTATTAAAATATCAAGCATACTATTAAGAAATGTTTTAGAAAAAAAAGTTTTTTTGTAATGGACTGTTTGGTTGTTTATTTATTAAAAAAGTTTAATAAACATATATTTCTTAAGATCAATTTTTTCACTAACATCAGTTATCAATTTTTAGAATGTGATGAATAGAAATTAAAAACTGAGGTAATTTTGATACATGTTTAGGCTCAGATTTTCTTAATGGTTGTATTTAAATTCAGAGTGGCATTGGAAATACTGGATTGCATTCAGTTGGTGGTCCAAATGTGACTAAAATATCAAACAACAATGTTTCTAGCAGTGCATCTGTTGATCCAGAAAAACGTCGTTTAATACAACACCAGTTGTTTTTATTACTCCATGCACATAAATGCCTGCGTTCAGAGGTAAGAATAATTGCTAATAAAAAAAATATATGCAACAAAAAGAAATAGCAAATAAGTGCTATGCAAGCACAACACATGCATAATAATGCAAAGTATAGGGTGTTTTAAAAGTGTGCTGAATTTGAAACTTTATTTAGAAAAATGAATAATAACACAAATGATTACATATGGCATACTTATAAACAGTAAGTTCTCTTGTTTACATATGAAACGCCATGTCCATCATATGTCCACCTGCACTGAGTTTGCATGCATTTATGCTCTCTTCAGAAATTACTTATAACTCTTTTCCACATTTGTGGCCTGATGTCTCCAATTACATGCTCAATATCAGCCTGGAATTCAAGAATCGTGCATGGTTTGTTGGCATATACCTTGGATTTCTCAAACCCCCACAAGAAAAAATCACAAGGGATAAGACTGCAAGATCTTGGTGGCCATTCCTTATCGCCATGCAAGAATATCACTCATTCCAGAAATTTTTCGTGGAGTAATGTAAGCATTTCATGTGAGGTGTGGCAGAAACCAGAAGCTGTCAATCTCCAATTCTTTCAAGTTTGACCACAACTGAGTGGATGTCGTGTCTCAGTACCATTCTCCATTAACAATAACTGCAGTCCTCTCATCAGTTTTTTTAAAAAAATGGTCTGATTACTCCACCTGCCCAGAAACCACAGCAAATAGTTGTTGTCAATGGATGATGCATTTCATGCTCTTGCATTATTTGAGGGTTTTCATTTCCCCAAATCCAGCAGTTTTGTTTGTTAATAGATCAAGTAAAAGTTGACCTCATCACTAAAAATTATTTGTTTTGCAAAATTGTTATCCACTGCAAGTCTTTTCAGAACCCTGTCAACAAATCATCTCTGCCTCCCATGATCAGCTGGCTTAAAATTCTGGGTAAATTGAGTTTTCTATGCATGAATATGAAGATCCTTATGCAAAATTTGATGCAATGACGAGGTGATAAAAGTATGCCCTTACTCTTTAACAGACACAAAATGTTTGCTGAGTTCAAATTTGCTGCACTTATGGAACACCCTATAAAAATAAATTAGAAACCATATTAGTTTTCTCATTTTGTTTATTATCAATATCATACAAATTAAAAATAATTTTCAATTATTGCCAAAATGTATGAATTTATGTTCTACCAACATAATTTGAAATTCTGTTGATTTTTTTCATCTTGAAACATAGAAACATAACATTTTTTCTTTGTGACAGGGGTTAGCCATTGTTTTCAGGCATAGTACTTTCATTTCTTTCCACGTGTCTATTTTTATTGCACTTTTTACATTTTTCTGCATCTCATTCAACCACTATTTTTGGTTTTCTTTCCTCACTCTCATTCTTTAAGTCTTTTTATTTCTCATTCTTTCCATGTGGCCAAACTACCACATACCTTTTGAAACAGTCTCATATGAGGAAACTCCATTTTCTTAATATCATTTACCTTCACTGCCAAACAATCTGCTTTATAGTTTATTGCATTTCTCACTTTTATGTGCAAGTTCTTTCACCTTTACAGATAAATCCTTGCCTGGCACAAATATTTAAATCTCTTCTATCAATCTTTCCTTTTTTGCATTCACTGCTTTTTAAGTTTCTCTAATATAATAATTAAATGCAACAATTAAAAGTTATAAAAAAAGTTAATGCTAAGACTTCCAGCAATTTTTAAATTTTTTAGACAAATGGAGTTCCTAGCATATGTAAAGTTCCTCATTGCTCTACAATGAAAAATGTTCTTCAACATATGAATGCTTGTACAGAAGGAAAGCAATGTCAAAGTAATTGAAAGTTTCTTATATCATTAGCTTTTTTAGAATGTGATTCAAATGTAAATCAAAATGAATATATATTTAATTTACATATTGCATATATGGTTGTTTCTATTGTAAATTTCTGTTTACTATAAGATGCTTTAAAATCTTTCAGTATTAAGGTTTTTTGCTTTCCAAAATTTGAAATTAAGAACTTAGCTAAATTGGATCAGTTTACTGGTTAAATGTGACCAACTTTATTATGACCAATGTTTACCGTAAGATGCTTTAAAATCATTCAGTATTAAAGTTTTTTGCTTTTTAAAATTTGTAATTAAGAAATTCGCTAAATTGAATCATTTTACTGGTTAAATGTGACCAACTTTGAAAAAAGTTTCAGCTGCTAGCATATATTTCCATTTATTAATCTGAGTTTTTTTTTACAGACTGGGATAATTCAATCTTTGGTCAATGCTGTAGGGTAGGGCAGGGCTGCCCAACACACAGCCTGCAAAGGAATTTTTAATCAAATACTCAATCAACATAATTTATTGCATTGCCTATAAACAAAATTTAGAATACAATAATTTTAGCTTAAAAAAGGCTATAACTTTGAATCTGTCATGGATTTCTTGGTTTTCATCCCTAAGAAATAGTGTTCTTTAAAAAAATAATTGGACCTCAGGAGTTGAAGTCAGATAAAATATTCTGACTCCGACTTCTAGTATTCTTAAGAGTCTTACTCCTTAAAATTTTTGACTTTGCAATCCTTACTATTTATTAATAACTAATAAAACTATGCTGAAAAAAGCAATTACTATAATAACTTTAAGGATTTTTACTTTAAATTTTTGTACAAGTTCAAAGGCAGAGTGACTATATTTCAAACAACCTTCTTCCCATAAAAAAGGATGTTGTACAAAGATTGCCACATGTGAAAAATTGACAAGACAAAGATGTGATTCAAACAAGAGTTTTAAACATTATGAATAAAACCAACATGTACCCAATTTCACAAAAAACTCCAATCTTGGTAAAAAGTTTCTCTAAGCCAGTTTATGACTTTTTGGTGGAATGCTTTTGGCAGTGTCACAATTTGGTGGTTGGAATAGAGATATTTTTAGAATTATGGCACTTGTAGTTGGTGTCAAGAAAACATTTAATTTACAATAGCCATTGCCTTTTGAAGAAAATAGATGTAAAAATTTACAAATTGGCAAAAATTATTTTAATTAGCAGAGAAGATTTATAAAAAAATCAATCACTTTTAGATGGAAAAAGTGTACTTGGCTATTAGCAATTTAGTTATTACTACAATTTTTGGTTTTGATTTATTTGCAACTTTAGCAGCTTTTTAGTTATCTTTTTAAAACAAACATTCAAAATCATTGTCAATTATATGTAATATATATTTGGCTTTGATAAGCTAAAAATTAAAAATAGAAGTTAGCTATAGTTTCTTTTTCTATTAAGTACACAATTAATTGCTTAATTATTTTTAGTGACCAGTTATGACTAATAAGATTTTTACTGTTAATAACCAGTTTTACTCTCTGCATAGCATATATTCTAATACAAAGTGTTTTTAAAAAAAAGTAATGGGTTTTAATATTTTTTACCAGTACCACATTGTGCTTCTTCACGACAAATTATTGCTCATTGGAAACAATGTACTCGTCAGGATTGTGCTGTATGTTCTCCATTAAAAGTTCAGTCTTCAAATAGTGCTGCAGGTGTATCTACTGGACCCAAACCAATTCTTTCAAATGCAGCAACTAATACTGTTAGTGGAACTAACTCTGCAGCTCAAAGTATGTCTGGTGTTTAGTGTTTAAAAATAAAGATTAAAATAATTATATTTGATCCAGGAATACCATCAACTCATGTGGCTACTATTCGTGATGATATTCAACCATCTGATCAAAATTTAAATGATACCCAAAAAAGTGTATCGTTTGACAACAGCAAAGTTCAAGAAGTTTTAGGGTTAGATAATACTTGGAAACCAGGTAAGAATATTGAATATCAAAATAAAACTTTCTTTGCCATGCACATTTTGAAACAAATTTATATTAATAACTTGATTAAATTAATTACAATAAAACAGTATACACTATCTTAAACTTTTTAAAAGACATGGCTATTGTTAATACATGCTTTTAAGTTTAACATTAGTACGTTTTGACATTACTTGCTCTTTTAAGAAAATTTTTTGAATTTTAAATTTTAGATAATTTGGGTAAAACTCAAAGCACTGGCAACATGATGCAATCTAACCAATTAAATAGTATTGGCTCTTGGTAAGTTTGTGTTATTTGTTTACTGTTAATACAATATTGCAGTTATTGATTTATTTGAAATGTTAAAATTTTGACTATGAGTTGCACCTATTCTGTAAACACTCATTTAAGTCTAGAAATTTTCTAGTAATTTTCAATCAATATAATACCTTTGACACAGTGCTCTAATATGGGATGCATGCTCTTTTTGCTTGTTTACTCAAAAGAGAATGTACCAAGATCTGAAAATTATAGCTTTTGTGGCATTATAAAATCACTATGAGGTTATTTTCTTATTGTTTGTTAATCTCTTACAAAAAGTTTATTAAATTCGCTACTGATAAGTGAGTGATAAGTGGTAATAGGGTTGAACTAATAATACGAACAAGTTACTGCTATGGCTCTATCAGTCCTTGTGGTAAAATGACTTTATTGATAATTTTTGTTTTTGCATCAGCTTATTGTGTCAGGAAATATATGTCAAAAGATTCTTTTTGTTGTAACTTGATCTTGGTGACACTTGTTTTACAGGGTGTCAAGAAAGTTCCCGATAGATTTTTAAATTTAATGTAATTCAAAAACTTCAATGAATTATGATAAGTTCTGTACGTCATTTTTCCACTTAATCCTCCTTTTCAATGTTTCAGATACACTTTTCAAATTTTTTTGGCTAAAATAATAATAAAATGAGTAAAAGAGCTGCAATCATTCAACTTCATCGTGCGGGACATTCAAATTTTAAAATTATGAAGTTGCTAAAAGCACCAAAATCGACTGTTCGCGATACAATCTTGCGCTTCCAAGAACTTGGAACCATGGAGGATCGGGATAGGAGTGGACGACCTCGATCTGCTCGCACTCCAGCAAAGATCAAGGCCCTCAGGGAGAGAATTTGGAGGAACCCCAAACAATCCTTGAGGAAAACGGCTAAAGACATGAATATCAGCCATGAGTCTGTCAGAACAATTGTTGAACAGGATCTCAAAATGTCCCCGTACAAAATCAGGACAAGACAACTCCTAACTGACCTCCAGAAGCAAAAAAGAAAGGAGAGGGCCAAAATTCTGCTGAACCGTCTGAAGGGAGGCACGGAGAAAGGCGAAATCATTTTTTTAGACGAAAAACTCTTCTCAGTGGAGGCGAAGTTCAACACCCAGAATGACAGGATTCTCGGAAAGTCGCCCAAGGACCTCCCTGATCATCTTCGATTTGTTTCACACCGACAGAAACCCTTGTCTGTGATGGTATGGGGTGTGATCTCCAAATCTTGAAAATCTCCCCTCATTTTTGTTAAAGAGGGGGTCAAAGTGAATACAGATTTGTATGTCAATGATATTTTAACCCCTGCCCCTCGCATCGATGAAGGAAAAGTTCAAAAATAAGTCCTTCACCTTCCAACAAGACGGCGCGCCTTCTCACACATCAAAGAAGATGCAGAAGTGGTGCGAAGAGCACTTTCCTTTATTCTGGACCAAAGATTTGTGGCCACCATCTTCGCCCAATCTCAATCCTATGGATTTCTGTGTGTGGGGTATTCTGGAAAAAGAAGCCTGTTCTTCACCCCATAACAATCTGGAGGATCTTCGAGCTTCTCTGAAACGAGCATGGGAGAAAATTCCTCAAGATGCCCTTCGTGCTGCTTGTCAGAATTTCCGACAGAGGCTCCAACGTGTTATTGATACAGATGGGGGTCATTTTGAATAAACCAGATTTTTTTATGTTCATGGAGCTTTGTTCTATCACCACAATAAACCTTTTGTTGATTTAACCTTCTGTCATTAGCCCTATATAATTTTGTTTAGGATTGGGAACTTTCTTGACACCCTGTATAAGTTTTAATACAAAGCTCTAAATTGTAAACTTAATGTTTGAAGCCTCACTATTCTAGCATTAATTTTTAACAATAATTTATGTAAGTAATATAACAATAGAATTGTTAATAACACATGCATTAAAAGTACTGGAGTTCATATATTCTTCAACAGTTATTAACATTGTTTATTTTTATATCTAAATATAGCATATAATTTGATTAATATTCAGTCATAATGCTTAATTAAGTATATACTCAGCTTAAATTTTAACAAGTTTGCATCATTGTTTCGAACTAGTAATGGGAGGATTAATTGGAATCAGAATCAAAAATCAAAAGAATAGATGAATTTTTAGGAATTGGAATCAAAAGATTTTTAATAAGAATTTCAATTTTAAACGATTCCTAATTTATTTGTATATTTGCCTTTATTGTATGCTGCACTATGATTGTGCTTGCACTTACGTGCCTATATACAAAAAGAGACACTTTTTTATTTAAAACAAATTATAGTATATACAGGATGTTTTAAAATTGTGTTAACACTTTTATGGGAGAAAATCATTTACTCAGAAAACGTAAACTGTTCAAATATTTTACTGAATGGTCTCCAATTGTTTACCATCATGTTCAACATACAAGAATCAGTGTTTAGTACCACTGTTTATTGCCCTGATACACATTTCTTGGGGAATAGTTATATGACAGCTTGTATTCTGACCTTGAGATCGTCATCGTTTAAAGCAGGGGTGTCAAACTCATTTCTGTTCGGGGGCCGCATTACATAAAAATTTATACAAGGTGGGCCGCTGACATAAAAACATAAAACACTGGTACATTTACTGGTATTATTAAGACAGAATTGCTATAGCTATATGCTTCCATTGTGATAAAACTGTACAAAAACTACAAAACATTTAAAGTTAAAGTTACCAGATTAGCTTTTGCAACAAGTACAATTAGGAGGTTTTCTTTTGAAAAATTACAATAAAAATTGACAGTCACTATTATGGAAAGTTCTAAGTTTAACTTGTGTAAAAGGAGTAACACCATCTTAGTTTGACCCAGACACTTGGCACCTTTTTTCTTTGACAAGTGTATCAATGTTAGGTGATAGTTCTTGTGAAGCAGCCACTTTAAGAATGTCATTTAGATTCTTGTTTGTCAGCCTTGAACGAAGCTTATTTTTGTTGATGGCCATCACTGAAAACAATTGCTCACACAGGTAAGTAGTTCCAAACATGCACAAAATTTTGGCAGCTAGGTCTCTCAGTTTAGGGTACCCAGGAAAAAGGTACTTATAGATATCCAGGCCAACAATGGTAAACTTTTCTTTTAAATTTGAGTCACACTGCAAATCAATTATTTCCATTTGCAATTCTGTTGGTACATCAGAAGATGTCACAGTAAATGGGCTGCAAAAAATTTTGAACTCTTGCTCCAGTTCAGAAAACACTTGAAAGCGACGCTCAAATTCCTGAAGCAAACTGGAAATGCTTTCTTTGTACCGGCCCAATTCAGTAACCGTTCCTGTGTTGTACAACTCTTTCAGAAATGGGAAATGAACAGGACTATTCTTTGAAAACTGCATTTCCCACAACACAAGTTTAGACTTGAATGCCCTTATGTTGTCATAGTATTGTGTGACAACCTTATTACGACCTTGCAACATTTTATTGAGGCAATTTAAGTGGTCAGTTATGTCCACCATAAATGCAAGGTCTTGCAGCCATTCCGGGGACTGTAGCTGTTCCACAGGCTTCCCTTTCATGTCCATGAAGTCAGCAATCTCCTTTCTTAGTTCAAAAAAACGTTTCAGCACAACTCCACGACTTAGCCATCTTACCTCAGTGTGGTATGGTAGACCATAACTGATATCACCATCATTAAGAAGTTGATTGAACTGACGATGGTTAAGACCTCTTGCTCGAATAAAGTTAACCGTGTTAAAAACAACTTCCATAACATGCTTCATTTTTAGTGTCTTGCAGCATAATGCCTCTTCGTGGATGATACAATGAAAAGTATGAAAGTCATGACCTCCATTTGCAGCATTTACCTTTTCTTTTAATTTAGCAACCACACCAGCCCTTTTCCCAGTCATGGAAGGAGCACCATCTGTGGCAATGCTGACAGCACGAGCCCAGTCAACTCCAATGTTGTCCAGTGCACCAACCAAAGAATTGAAGATGTCTTCACCCGTTGTTGTGCCAGTCATTGGTACTAATTTAATAAATTCTTCAGTAATTGTTAAACTAGCATCAACACCACAGATGAAAACAGCAAGCTGAGCAATATCAGTCACGTCGGTACTCTCATCAATAGCAATTGAAAATGCCACAAATGAAGCAACTTTTTCTTTCAATTGGTTATCTACATTGGCAGATAGATCTGAAATACGGTCAGCAATAGTGTTCCTTGTCAAGCTAATGTTGGCAAAAGCCTGACGTTTTTCTGGTCACACAACTTCTGCAGCTTTTAACATACAGTTTTTCACAAATTCTCCGTCAGAAAACGGCTTGGATGCCACTGCAATTTCTTTGGCAGTAAGATAGCTGGCTTTCACTGCAGCGTCACTAACTTCCTTGGTATGAGTGAAGACTGACTGTTGTTTTTTTAGTCCAGACAACAGTTCCTTCACTTTATCTGTCCTAGATTTACCTTGAATACTTTTGAATTTCCTGCTGTGTTGAGTTTCATAGTGCCGGCGAACATTGTATTCTTTCAACACAGAAACTTGTTGGTGGCATACTAAGCACACAGCCTTTCCATTCACATTGGTGAAAAAGTAACATTCCGTCCATTTATCTTGAAACACTCTGCATTCTGCATCAATCTTTCGTTTTTTTCATAAAGACATGTTGAAGGCTAAAGTATACTGAAAATTTCACAGAAAATTTTTACTTTCAAAATGACGCCTAGATCTATCACAGTAACAGTTTTTGTTAATTTTCAAAATATAAAAATATTAATTTAGGAAGAGAGGTAATTTTTAAAATCCACTTAAAAATTATAACAAGCAAAATCCAACATTTCATTTAGTTTTTTTAAAAAAAATTTTATTTATTTAAAAAGCTGAACGTTTTCGACTATCATTAGTCCTTATCAAAGCATCTGAAATTGTTTAAAATCGTCTAAAAAACTTTTAACATTACAATCAATTAAAATATTTAACAATATAAAAAAAAAAAAAAAAAACAATAATTTTCTCAAGTTTATGCTATCACTGTTATTACTACTGGTAATTCCATTTAAAGGCAAACATAATTACACAAAACAAACGTCAGAATTTACAGAAGAAAAAAGGAGAAAAAAGAGAAAAAAAGAAAAAATAATGCAAATCACATGACTAAATTAAAAGAGTTGAAGTAAAAAAGACGAACCATTTTCATACAATTGTTTATTTAATTTAGGTTGATGTTTTTTAATGAGTAACGCTTCGTGAATTTTACAGTCATAATCTGAGGAACATTTCTTTATGAAGAAAGTTCCTCATTAAAGAAATGTTCCTCAGATTATGACTGTAAAATTCACGAAGTGTTACTCATTAAAAAACATCAACCTAAATTAAATAAACAATTGTATGAAAATGGTTCGTCTTTTTTACTTCAACTCTTTTAATTTAGTCATGTGATTTGCATTATTATTTTTTTTTTCTCTTTTTTCTCCTTTTTTCTTCTGTAAATTCTGACGTTTGTTTTGTGTAATTATGTTTGCCTTTAAATGGAATTACCAGTAGTAATAACAGTGATAGCATAAACTTGAGAAAATTATTGTTTTTTTTTTTTTTTTTTTTTATATTGTTAAATATTTTAATTGATTGTAATGTTAAAAGTTTTTTAGACGATTTTAAACAATTTCAGATGCTTTGATAAGGACTAATGATAGTCGAAAACGTTCAGCTTTTTAAATAAATAAAATTTTTTTTAAAAAACTAATGAAATGTTGGATTTTGCTTGTTATAATTTTTAAGTGGATTATAAAAATATTAAAAGTGAGCAACCCCTTGAGGGGCCACATTCAAGCACTTGGTGGGCCGTATGTTTGACACCCCTGGTTTAAAGGGTATCCACTCCAGGTCAGACACAAACAGTACTGGGGCCGAGGGTTTATCCTTTTACTACCCCAGACTGCTGCACTGCCTGAATCAAATGCTGGCAGTGGTATTATTAAGCCAGCATCAAGTTTCGTCATCCAAAACCGTCAGACCTTGTGCTCCATGTGGTGCCCAATGTATAGGGCATGCTGTTAGAGCATGGTCTGTGGTTTGCTCAGAGGCACCACACTCGCAATTCGGTGAAGGAGCAAGACCCCATTTGTGCATGGACAAATAGAATCGCCCAACACCAGTCCGCAGGCAGTTGAGCTTAACCCAAGATTATCGATATCTCTTAAATTTTGTGCTATAGACACGCTCTTTCACTGTGCTTCATAACCAGAAGTCACAGAGTGTCAGACTTGAGCAATATGCAGGCCAATACAATGGCCCACTATGATCTATCCATCAATGCAGAAAAGTTTGGTTGAGAAAAGTGCAAACATTGTGAGCAAAATGAGGCAGTGCACCATCCTGTTGGAAATACCCTGCCTATTTGATATGGAAGGGGAGTGCATCAACGGCAAACTCCTGCAACATTTTAAAGTAGGCATATGCATTCACTGCAATGTTCACAGCACTTCTGCCTGTTCTAGGCTAGCCTACATTTTCTCTGTAGTTATCTGCTACCAATCCAGTCAATACAAATTTTGCATAAATGGAATAAATTGTGAATGACTTGGAGGATTGTGATCTGAAAATCATTCAGCAAACTCTCAACGCATGCTTGTTGGTGAGCCAAAAATTTCCATCAAGCTTGCAACCACCCTTCTCTGCTCCAGAGATAGTTTTAATTAGCCATGGGATATGGAGGATTATTTTCATATTGTCTATTTAATTAAAAATATAACTTCAACATACAAGTGTTAACATAATTTTAAAACACCTTGTGTATTATATTTATATAACCAAATTGTCTCGCAATGCTGGCACAATGCTCGATAAGCAGGTTAGAACAGTTTATTTAAATTAAGAATGCTACAACAAACAGATAAAACAGGCTGTATAGGTATTTTTTTAATAAAGAAAAAGTCTATGCATGTTCTGAATTTCAATGAACGCTGTACCAAAACACAATGATTAATTTATTTAATTATTTTAAAAGAAACTCAAGAATCTGTTTCATTCATGTTAAGGTGAGAGCACAGAATCAAATCACCTCACTTACCTTCTTTCACATTAAGATGAATGCATATCCTCTGTACATGCATAAGATATTGTAAGAATTGTATTATTAGCTTAGTAATATAACAAACTGCATATTTTGAGAATAAAATTTAAAACACTTAAATAATATTTCTACTTTTTTGGAATGAGTTAAAATTGCAAAATGTCCTCTAATAAACTATGTTTCACAGAATTATGTATTGTTATTGAAGTATGGTTATTGATTAACCTAATGTAGTATGTTTTCTCTTGTACTGATAGGATAAAACAGACTGTTGTGGTTTTTTAAAAAAGTGATTAAATAATATTTGGTGATGGAATAAATTTTTTAAAAAGTGATTCAAATAGAATTTTTCTCTTTGAATAAGAATCAAGATTCCGTTTGAACAAGGATGAAACAGACTGTTGTTTTTTGAGCAGTGATTAAAATAATTTTGTATTTAAATATTGCTCTGATCCTGTCATTCAGCACTTTCACTCTTGCAATATGTATAATCTTTAATTTGCAAAGGTTAATTGTAAACAATTTAAGACAATTGGGGAATAAGCAATGTACATCAATTGTCCCCTCATTAAACAAGTTGCTTAAGAAAAAAAAATAATAATAATTCGTTAGTTTGTTATAACAAGCCAAACAAGGAAATTTTAAATGACAAGAATCAGAATTGAAAAAAAAGGCATCATCCCATCACTATTTCTAACCATTACCTTTGCCAACTTAAAAATTGTGTTTGGTCTTGAATTAGTAGTGAACCCTGTGTTAGTGGATTCAATTTTAAGCAAAGGTTTTCTAAGTTCTTTATTTTAAAGGTAGACCTTTTTTGGTCTACCTTTTTAAGAAATGTAACATTATTTTTCTGGGCTAGTATTAAAGCTTGTTCCTGTTTTTTGTTTTTGAATTGTGGTGTTATGCAAAATCACAATCACTAATTGTGTTCCACAAAATTGCAAGCATTGTCAGAAAAAGATAAAGAATAACTGTGCTGTAAAAAATTATTAGCATTTGATTGCATTGTTATATTTTATAAACTGTAGAAAAGTTTTCTGTGCTTGTGAAGTTTACTTCTAGGTTCAAATTTTCATTTTGTATTTTTTTATTTATGATAGATTATTGATGTTGTTGCAGCTGATAACATAATATAAAAATAAGTTAAAAACAGGGTTGTAGAGTTGTTTTATTTTGATTTGATGTAGTTGGATTTGTTTCTAAATGTGCTGGAAATGGAGTTGTTTTTTTGGTGACTTTGCTTTATGCTAAATTAAACCTACGTATAGGCCAAAGTTGTAAAGTGGGGAGTTGCCTGAGTCTTGTGTTTTATCGTCATGATATGTCTTTTTGGGTGGAGTCAGAATTTGTCTTTTTAGATGTTTTAGAACAGGGATGTCCAACCTTTTTTCATAATGGGTCAAATTATAAATTTAAGTACATTCATCAGGCCGCAAAAGTACATGTATATAAAATTTCCTTGAAGTAAAAGATTTTTCTTCCCAAAGCTTTTCATCTGACACTCTTCAGGGGAAATCGTCAGAATGAAGCAGAATTGAAACCGAACTAATTTATAAAGGAAGAAAGTAGAGTTCTCATTGGCTGAAAGAGTCAACCAATGAGAGAAAAGGTTAAGAAATTTTCAAAGAGTATACGAATTCTTTTTGCTTACACAGAAGGGGATTGAGAGATTTAATGAAAGTCGCTTCAAGAGCAGAAAGGTGAAAGGAAGAGCGACCTCGAGCGAGAATAGAAAATTTTTCGTTGCTGTAATGGAGGGCACATTGGGCGTTATCAATAAGATGTTGACCAATGGCGCATTGACCAATATCTTATTGATAACGCCCAATGTGCCCTCCATTACAGCAACGAAAAATTTTCTATTCTCGCTCGAGGTCGCTCTTCCTTTCACCTTTCTGCTCTTGAAGCGACTTTCATTAAATCTCTCAATCCCCTTCTGTGTAAGCAAAAAGAATTCGTATACTCTTTGAAAATTTCTTAACCTTTTCTCTCATTGGTTGACTCTTTCAGCCAATGAGAACTCTACTTTCTTCCTTTATAAATTAGTTCGGTTTCAATTCTGCTTCATTCTGACAATTTCCCCTGAAGAGTGTCAGATGAAAAGCTTTGGGAAGAAAAATCTTTTACTTCAAGCAATCTTCAAATTCTGTACCACCAAATGTTTATAAAATTTCCTCTTTTTAGTATTGGAGGCCTTGACTATATGATGGGAATTAAAGCATAAATTTAAAATTGATGAAACAATTAAAATCATTATGCAATTAGTTTTAAAAATATCCATGCAGCAGCTGCTTTGAAGTCCTGTTGACATTATTTTCTTTCTTTGTGCTTGCACCAACAAAAATTTCCAATATCTGGGGAAGAGCTTTTGTAGTTGCAATTTTAAACACCAATGAAGTCTGTAGAGGACCCAAAAAGTCTTTGACCAATATCTCTTCTCTGTGACTCCTAAAAAATCTTCAAAAAGGCTTATCTATTTCCATGTTGAACCAATTATCGATTCATTGCTCTTTAGAGAGCAGGCTGGGTTTTGACACAGAAAGTCAACCATGGATCGAGTTGTTTTATTGACAGAAAACATTGAGGATTTTTTTTGTTGATTTGTTAATCTGACAGTAGCTTATGACACTGTCTGGCACTGTAGCCTTACATGCAAGCTGCTTCAAACTTCTGCCAGATATGCACATGGTCAGAATGATCATGGAGCTTGTGTGAAACCAAAGTTTTACCCTTACTACCTGTGACAACAAGCAAAGCAAGCTTTACCATCTGAAAAACAGCACTTTTTAGGGATCAGTATGGGCTCCCCTCTTTTCCAACTTCTATATGTAGGACCTGCTTTCCATAATTTCCAGAAAGTTTACCTATGCAAACAATCTGGAAATTGGAATGCCTTTGAGGGGACTTTTTCTCTGGAAATTGGAAGGTCTTTGAGTGGACTTCTGGAAATTGCAAGTCAAGACACTATACACTTTTGGCTTATCTCCAATTTTGGAAGCTGAAGCTCAGTCACTTAAGACAGTGATGGCCATCTTTCATTTAAAATAATCAAGAGGCCAAGGTAAGCTAAATGCTTACAACAGCATTAGACTTTTACCATTTTATCCAACTCCAACTTAATTTGTGGTAAAACTCAACACATCACTCACGTTTCGTCACCATATCATGGCATTGCATAAAAACTTTTTTTACAGGTCACATTGCTGAGGCAACTTGTAGGCCCAGGATGGGCGCCAGTGCCAAAACACTGTACATAGCTGCCCAATCCCTGGTTTATTCAACAGCTCATGAGTACTGCATAGCAGTCTGGTGTTGCAGTGTTCATACTAGCTTCATAGACAGTGTCCGGAATGATGCCTTGCTTATTGTCACTGGATGCCTGCATCACTGCACTCCAATGGACCATCTACCCATATTTTCAGGCATTCAGCCAGCTGAGCTTTGCCAACTAGGAATGACTTGACTTAGAATCTCTAAAAGTGTCTGATCTTCTTTTCACCCTCCTAATAAATTAACACATTTCCCATTTTTATAACTAATAGCATTGCTGCTACTACTGTAATCTTATTGCAAATCACTCCACATTAGTTCAAAAACTATCTCTACTACTACTGCTAAAGTCATTAACTAACTATCATTTGATATTGTAAAAAATGTTTGGAAATAGCACAATCAATATTAATATAATTGCAAAACAATGTGAAAATGAAAATGATGCTTGGGGCAAGTGTTTTTGTGACAAGCTTCACCCACAAAAGTTTTCATAGATCAGTTCATTGATATCACTCAATGCAGCAATCAACTGATGTATCTACATTGTCTCCCTCATTACTATAACAGCAGTAACATCAAATTCTCGACAGTTATAAAGATATAACTAAAAAGGTTGAGTAATCAGTGGGCTGCATAAAAACATTAAGCAGGCTGCAGGTTGGACGTCCCTGTTCTAGAGTCAAGAATCCTAAAACTTTAAACAGCTGGAGTTGGAGTTGTAAATTTTGAATAGGTAGAATCAGAGTTGCAAATAATTTATCCAACTCGACAACCCTGGTTAAAAGTAATAATTATAATGGTTTTAAGTGTCATAAGCAATTTTTTTAAGTTGCAACTTCTGTTAATTTTTAGCTCTGTATCAACAATGGTACCTATCAACCAACCAAAAGTCAATCATAAATGGCATAGTGAAGTAACAGAAGCTTTACGAAAGTACCTTGTACAAAAGCTGTAAGTTATCTTTTTTTTTTATAAAACATTTACTTAACATATTGATATACATATATCATTAAACTAAAATTAACACTTAATTAAAATTATAAATATGTCACAATGCAAATTTTATTGCAAAACATAAAAACAAAATATTGCCAAAAATAAAGCAAGAATAAAGTTGCTTGTATCAGTATGGCACTGTCCAGTTTTAATCATTCCTTCCTTGTTAAGGTTTGGTAAATAAATAACCCACTCGTGGCAATTGGTTGACTTGTCATTTAAGATCCTGAGTTTATTTTAAGGAAACTTCATCAAATGTTATATATCAGCATTGACTGTTATAATTCAAATAGATTTAATCAGTTTTTTTACCATAATGGGAAGTGAATTGTGCAGTATAAGAGTGCTGTATGTGATTTAGTGAATATTTGTAGCTGAGATTTTTGGAAAAAAAGTAATTATCGTAAAAATTATTATTTCCAATTATGCAATAAATGCAATAATAAAATTTACTATTGTTTGGTAAATTTTGGGAACCAGCAAAAATAAACAATTTAAAGGTCAAGCTGCTCAAGCACTAAATTCTTGCAATTTTCATCTGATCCTGTGAAAATGTCAAAAAGCAACTGAAAGCAGCAACTGGTTGAACTGATGATTTTTTAAAATTTGATTTGTGAAAAAATGATATTTTACTATTTTATTTAAAATTGTCAGCTACATATAAAAATGCTTTTTAAGGGATTTGAGCTATCTTTCAAATTCTACAAACAAATCAAGCCCTATTTCTTGATTGTATCCTTCTATAATGCAATACTAAACCACGTGTTTTGCAATTAGTTCCATTGTCTCTGAATTTTCTAATATAGCAACATACAAATATTACAAAAAAGTGAATAATCTGTTAAAAAGAAATTGTCAATGATTGTTTGAAATGTTTGCAAGCTTTTATGAATATTTCAAAAAAATTAAAATTTTTATTTTGCATTAGCATTATATTCTGACTGATAAAAAAATGTTTGCACTCGTATGTAATTTTTATTTTTATTAAAGGGTACAAAATATTTTTCCTACTCCTGATAAAATCTCTGTTACTGACGCAAGAATGGTAAAGCTACTTCAATTTGCTCGTAAAGTGGAGGGCACTATGTATGAACAAGCAAAATCACGGGTAAGTTGCTTGCATAAATCTACTTTGAGAAGAAAGATGATTTTCATTACCACCAATTCTAATAAACTATTTTCAACATATACAGTATATCAACTTACTTTTATAAAGGTTTCGATTATCCTAAAAACCTATATTTCTAAGAGATGTTTGGTAATTTTACTTTTATAAAAATGATCAATTACTTTACCATCATGTTATACATTTTTGGAAAGGTTATATAAAGGTGAAAACTAAAGGAGAAAACAAAATTAGCCTTTGTTTTTAAGTAATATGTCTGTGGAAGAAAAAAATTAATCTCAAAGACAAAAAATTTTTTTTGCTTGTATTGCAAAACTACTTTTAAAATTTGGTTTGATAACAAAGCAACTACATATTTCAATGGCTATGAGAGATTTTTGATTTTAACTAAAATTTGTTTAAAAAAATTTTTTTAAAAAGAAACTTGCAAAAATATCTTAAAAAATTAGCAAAAATTTTGCTCATAAATCTCAAAATATAAAAAATTTTTTAAAAGTTTTCATAGGTTGATTGAGCACATAATGACAATCATTGAAACCAAATTTTAGACAATTTGGATGAGAAATAAATTCAGAACAGTTAATATTTGTATCTAAAACCTTTGCTTTTAAGTAAATCAGCTTTAAAAAGAAGTTATGTTTCTGACAAAACATTAGACTAAAACCTTTCAAGTATTATCAGTATTATCATTTACAATTTAAAATTACAAGCATTAAGATTTGATACTGCCACTGAAAAACACTGAAATTATTTAAAACTTTGCAAGGAATTTGGAGTTTCAGGTGTTGTTGAGCTTTTTTCTATCATGCCTACAGTTTTTTTTAAATTTAGGATATAGTTAGAATTAAAAAAGATCCTGTTCGAATACTTCAGCGCAGTACTATGTGTATGTTTATTTTTCCTAAATACCACAATTGTTGCACCTAGTCATTTTAGTGTTAAAATTTAAAAAAAGCCTTTAGTGATATCTAAATCTGAGATATTGATGTCATATATTGATTATTATGAAAGATTGTGTCCTTTGTGTTTCTGGAAGTATTTGTATGTACATGAAGGTGATGTTCAAGGTGTGCTTTTTAATGTTTTGGTTATTTGAGTTTAGTAGTTTGAACCTAAGATAGTTGCCATTGGAATAACACAGGTTTTTTCATATTGAGGTTAAGTGTCTGTGCGTCGTGTGCAGCCAGTGATAATATACACAGAGCTGTATTCTTAGTAGTTTGCAGTTTGTTGATGCTGCGGTTTGATATTGTAAGGCTCTGTAAGGTGTTTGGATATTTCAAAATGGAGCAAGTGATACTTTGATTGTTGGCTAATTAGCTCCTTTTGTTTACCATATTGGTGTGAATATATTTACATTGAGAATATAAAAAAATTTTTTTGCTTTGGTTGATTTTTAGATTAAGTGACTAAGAGTTGTGCCATTTAGCTGGCCTTAGTTAAAATGCTAATAAATGGTGTGGCATTTTTTTTATGTTTCTATATAAAGATTGTTATTGGTGGCCCATAATCGATTTTATGAAGATATGGTTGAATGAGTTGCTAGGATTACAGTATTTGGTGTGAGATGCTGCAATTGCTGCCTTTTTCGGGGAACAATGCAATGTTGGAGATGTCAATATTAAAAAGGGTTGAAAACAAAACTCAACTTTGTGGTACTCTTATGTGTTGATTAAGAAGTTCCAGTTGTAGTGTGTATGTTCTTGCCATTCTTTATATAGTTTGCTATAAACTTTAAGATAATGTTTTGAATGTTTATTAAAGTGAGTTTATTTAGTAGTTGTACATATTCACTGTAGATATTTTTTGATGCAGTTTTTCTCTTTAAATAGAATTTTTTTATTTTTTCATTTAGGAAGAATATTACCATTTACTGGCTGAAAAGATTTACAAAATAAAGAAGGAACTGGAAGATAAACGTCAAAAAAAGGCACCTCAAATAGGAGCAAACCAACAATCTACTTGTGAGTTATTAATTCAAAATACTTTTAAAATAGAATATTTACTGTAAACGTTATGTTTAATTGTATTCCTATGCTTAGTGTTACCTTATATGATCGTTTGGTTTCCATTTTTAATAAACTAGTTAGTACTTTGTTTTCTTTTCAATATTTTTATCTTTATTGTAAACACATAGAAAATATTTATATGTCTGATCCACTATTTATGATTTCATTGGCTTTATTTTGATTGACTTAAGACTACAAATCTTGTATATTATTGTATTATTGTTAAATTACATCCTTCACGAAGAGACTTCATTAATAAAATTTATGACCCACTTGGCAGTAAAAAATTTAGTAGAGACAAAGTTTCTAACACAAATTGAAGAAGATTTCATGAATCAAAAAAGTGAATGGAAATGAATTTATAATCAAGACTGGCCAGTTTTAGAGGAGCTGGAGCTAAGTTGCTCCTATTTTATGGAGCTGGAGTTAAGCCGGAGGCAGATCCATCAAAATTTCTGCTTGGATCCAGCTCCTACAAATATATTTTTTTATGTTTAAAAGTCACCTAATTATTTATTTAGTATTTTTATATTCATAGTGATTCTTTTTTTGTACTCAGTCATTTTAGTTTATATTTAATGACGTATTTATATGTAAATTTTTTATTTAAGCAAATATACATTTTTTCCCACTTCTATATTTTTTTAAACAATTGATGATGCACATTGCACTCCATTTAAATCACTCCTGAGACTAAGTACAAATTTATGAGTACTTGTACAAGTTGCTGCTATTTTATAAATTAATAGTACAAAATTTGGCAGTTATTTGAACACATAGAACATGCTGAGATGTGATAAGGGCAGTAAAAGTGGCAATTTGACCTAGAACAACAATGACAGACATCAAACTCAATAATACAAATGGTTGCACTGCAAAGAGTAACAGTATGGAAAAAAATTGGTAAGATGTTGAATTTGACTGGAGCTGGAGCCGGAATGTAACCTAAATTAGGCTAGCTCCCCAGCCCTGTGTATGACTGACAAAAACATTTATATTGATTCAAAAATTCTTATTAAAAGTTTGTCTTTTCCATATTTTTTTTACTTTAAAAAAACTTTTGCCTTTTTATTTTACAGTCTTTTAAAAGTTTAATTATTCACCATAAACCACAAAAAATTCTCATCTTGTTCACCCTGATATTTGTGAAACAAGAGAATAAACATTTGACATAAAAAATATAAAGATATTAATTAAAATTAGTTTTTGTTTAAGATTTTTGCATGACATGGCTGACTGACAAAGCATCTCTAAAATAAAAATGTTATCTGATCAAAAAATTGTGCTGCACAAGTTAGATTTTATTGTTTTCCAAACTTGGGATTATGCTCTTGTCAAGTACTGCACAAACACGTGTAATTAAAATAAGTATCTGTATTTTATACAAAAATA
Organism: Diplosoma virens; assembly: GCA_963680785.1. Taxonomy (NCBI): domain Eukaryota; kingdom Metazoa; phylum Chordata; class Ascidiacea; order Aplousobranchia; family Didemnidae; genus Diplosoma; species Diplosoma virens. Next base: position 12,642,544 of record OY796892.1, read on the forward strand.
CTGAGATCATTTGTAACTAAAGATCAGATCACAAAAGTTATAAAAACTAGCTTTACCTCCAAGTCAACTCCATTCATTTGAAGACAATTAACTCTACCTAATTTGGTTGATACCTAACATGTACTGAAAATTATTAACAAAAGCACAATAGGTTACAAAGTTAAAAAAAAAAGTCCAAGATTTTGTTTGTCATGTAATTAAATAGACTACTTAACAGAATTTAAATGATTGTACATATTTCTCTCCAGTCTCCATGAACTTTCACTGTTGCTCCTGCAATCACCATGATAATCTTAATGCTCAAAGATTGTAGTTAGGCTTTTGAAGCTTCTTCTGTCTACCAATGTATCCAATGAACCCATTTCATTTTTATTAAACCTTCTTAACCATAGTTTAGCATATTTAATTCTTTTGATTTTTTCTGACTTCTGTTATTTCTTTCTTTCATTTATCAATTGAAAAATTTTCTACATATCTAGCAAAGCTAGAAAATGTAACTTTATATTACCAACTGGGTCCATTAATCCATTGGACCCATTTTGTAATTAGTGACAAACATTTTCTTTGGTAGACCAAGAGTTAACAAATAAAATACAAAGAGTTTCCTACTCCAGTACTTTAAAAAGACAAGACCCAGTTCCATTTCAGCATATTTAAAATTTATGGCTCCAGCCTTTCTATATTGGTCTACTCTTATCATTTTTAAAGTAATTAGCTCCAGTTCTGCAGTCTAGCTTGGATGATTTTGGTTATATTCTTTTCACAGTAAAGTTTTCCTGTTTACCTTTGCATAACAATTTTGGCTTGCAATCGCATAACAATTTAAATACAAAAGTAACCGTAATTTAATTTAAAGCAGTTTTCAATTTTCTGGTTTTAGCTTGTTTTCATAGTAATCATTACCCTTCAGAAAGCTACCAGATAGCTTTTCATTTAATAGTCTTGATACAGAAATGCAAATGTTTTGACTGAGTTATGAACAATGTGTAATAATGCATAGAGCTAAAGTTATTAAAGCTTTACAGTTCTTTTTTGTATCTTTCCACCATAGTTGCCACAGACCCATAAGATCATAAACTTTCTACTTACAAAAGTTGTAAAGATCCTATGCACAAAACCTGAAAACCCCCTCATAGTAATGTAAGCTGTTGTGTTTTAATGCTAATAAAAATTTAAATTTTTCACTCTTTTTTTTAGCTATTGAAAGTAGTGGTACTTCGTTGTCCAGTTTTTCTTCAAATCAACATCCTAATTTTTATGACAATAAACTTCAACCAGTTTTGAATCCAAGTACAAACTACAATTTGCAAAATGTCGGAGTCCATTATCAACAACAAAGTGTTTCTTCTGCTTTGAATGGCACTAATAGTGCTACAACAATGTCCAATACAATGCATCAGGTTAAGCAGAATAATTCAATTACTTATGTTTTTCTAAATTTTTTTCACTGTTTGTGAAGTTGTTTTCTTAAAGTGGTTTTGTTTTCACTGCTTTAAGTTTAAGCAAGTATAGACTTGATAAGAGTCATCAAAACTGTATAGCTTAATGTTAATTTTGTCTGAACAAATTATAAAATTTCTACAAGCTGTACAAGAAAAAATTAGCCTGTTGATTTATCTGTCTACTGTGGTTAGTGTATGGCAGCTTGCTACATAAATATGTGTTGTTTCATAGAATAATTGATTTTTGTTGTTAAATGACTTTTTTTACTAGTTTGCTAAAGCTCAAGAAGAAATTAAAAAAGGAAATGTGTCTTCAATTGGTCCACGAGTTACTAGTTCCACAAACTATGTTGCTAGTAGTACTACTTTACCTGGGGTAAGTCAAAAGTATTTATACAAAATGTTAAAACAATGAATTCATCAAAATGATCTAAAATGAACTATTTTACTCCACTGTCAAACATATTGAGAGCAATATAAAAATCAGAAAAAATTGTTTAGTCATTAATTGTTTGCCAAATTGTTAATTTTAGACCAAGTGTATGTACATGTAATATCTGTAAAACAAATTTATTGCAAAAAATTCTTTACTATTGTAAATTTAAAATTTATATTATTTATTATTTACACCTCTAAACAATCTATCCAAGGATCAATTATTACCTTTTTAGTCATCATGATGTTTAAAAAGTTGTTTATATGATAATTGGGAACAAAAATTAACATGGTCTTTCGGTTCTAATACCTTCATTATATCAATACAAATACAATTTTTATTTCAGTCTATTGCCAATTCTAATCAGCAAAAAATCATTTTATTTTCAACAAGTGCTGATTCAACAGCAAATGTTAACAACATGCATTCATCTCAAATGCCAAGCTCTTCATTGTTTCCATCATCTGCAAACCAACAAATATTTAATGAAGCTGTTTCCCAAAATAATTCTGTAAAAAGGTTTGTTCAGCCTGAAATAAAAACTGAACCTTCATCTTCAAAATTTGATGTCTTTTCACCAAATACATCAAATAAACAAATGATGGGAAATCAAAGTTATGAATCAACTGTGTATCTGTGTTCAAATGGAGGCACTACTACAACTACTTCTTTGTCAACTATTACCACAACACTTGCTTCATCACACAATACTACTTTAACAAAATCTACTTCTGATCCTATGCAATTTTCAACAAATTCTGCAACATTTGTTGATCAGAATCCACCAAATGATTCTACTGTTAAGTTGGAAAATGGAACCTTACAAGTAAGTTTTGTAATTTTTCAAGAATTTCATGTGACAATCTACATTATGAGTAAATTTGTTATCAAATTTTTTATAGAAAAAAAAAATATATATATATACATTTATATATATATATATATATTTTTTTGGCAAGGAATAAATTTTCTTCAACCATATTGTGGCGATACTCAGATAAATTTTCTTCAACCATATTGTGGCGATACACTGTTTTTGAAAATAACAATGATTGTTTGTCCTTTCTAAATCTTCTTAATAGTCAAGACAAAAACATAAAATTTACTCTTGAGCATTCTTCAGACTTTATTTGTTTTCTAGATGTTAAAATAGAAATAAATTGCAATAGTTTAGACACGTATACATGGAGAAAACCAACCAACACTGGACTTTTACTTAATTTTAACGCCTTTTGCCCACAAAAATGGAAATCTGGTTTAATTTTGTGTTTGCTTCACCGTGCGAAATTAATATGTTCCTCAAAAATGTTATTCAATCGAGAAATTAACAACCTAAGAAAAATGTTTTGTTTAAATGGTTATCCTTGCTGGTTTTTTAATAAAGTTTTAAACAAATTTGTGTCCAACATAACCGTTGATCGTTCTACTGATTGCCATACTTATTATATTACAATTCCGTACTTTGGTATTGACTCGAGACGTTTTTAAATCGCTTATCAAAAATTTTCAAATCGAAATTTAACGTGAAAGTTTGTCCTGTCTATAAAACATTTAAAATTGGAAACTACTTTCAGTTGAAGTCCACAACTTCTTTGGGTCTTTGCTCAAATGTCATTTATGAATTTACATGTTCGTGTGACGCGAACTTGACATACATCGGTATGTCAACCCGACATTTGAGCACTAGAGCTAGGGAGCATTTGGACTTCAACTCTCAAGTATCAAGTGCAATAAAAAATCATATAATGTGTTGTAATGTTTGTTCCTCTGTCAAATTAAATTTAAACTCCTTTCAAATAATTAAAAAGTGTAAGTCGGAATTTCATACAAAAATACACGAAAAGCATTATTTATTAAAAAGCGTAATCCTGGTTTAAATCGACAACTTTATGCAAATGGTTCTTCATTTTTATTAAATGTTTTTTAATTTTTATTTTAAATTTTTATTTCTTTTATAAATTTTAAATTTACTTTCATTTTTAAATAATTTAATGAAACTAAAAAATTGGCTTTATAATTCTATTTGCTTTAACGTATTCGTCACTATGTAAATCATTCATGTATAAATAATTAACTTTCTTTGTTGTTTTGACGCATTATTGTTAATTTCATTTAAGTTTAAGTTTTTCTTGAAAAGGGCTTAAGAAGCCGAAAACGTTTGAAAAATAAAAGTTTTATGAATTTAATTGTGCTGCTGAGTATCGCCACAATATATATATATGTATATATATATCTATAAAACACTTGTTAAAACCAATTTTCTATGAAACTAAAACATGTACATGATTTCAACAATATTATTTTAATAATTTTTAACAAATGGCTGCTGTTATTTTTGTGCTGTAATCAATTTTACATTTAAAATTTTAACATTGAACCAATTTAACTTTTGTTAAGACAAGTAAGTTTCTAAAAGAAAAATTGTGTCACAATCTGTAGCATATTGAAATGAAAATTTTTAATCTCGGTCAAAAGTTTTGTTCATATCTTCCTTCTTTTTTTAGATAAAAAAAGAAGTAGAAGATGATGTTTCTTCTTTCAGTAATCGTCATTCTCCAAGTCAGGTCTCTAGAATTTCAACCAGCTCCATTAAAGTAATTATATTTTTAAAGTTATTCCTTTTTTTAAAAGTTTTTGTTGTGTTTGAATATACATATTAGAAAAATCTAAGAACCTAAAGAATGTAAGAAATTTTTGAGGCATGAAAACAAAATTTGAGTAATTTTTTGGAGTAAACTAATTTAAAGTTAAGTATTTTATTAGCCGCATAGCAAAGTAGGTCAAAATATCTATCTAGATTTATTGTCACTTTATTACAATTTGCTACATATTTTGACGAAACTATATCACTTGTGTCATATGATGCTTTTTTATAGCAATATTAACGTTTAGTGCAGTTTATATAAAAATCTGTTGGCTATATTTTTAATGCGTAGATTCAATTTTCTTATGAGCTAGAATATGCTTAACTTTCAACTTTATAAATCAAAGGCGGGAAACTTGCGGCCTGTGGACCAAATGCAGCCTGCGTGTGGTTGGGAAGAAGCATGTTAATCCCATTGATTAAAATGGTTCTTTTACACCTCATTAACAACCTGGGTCTGGTAATAGAAATGTTAGCCCACCGGAAAGAAAGTTGAATATAATCCAATAAAAAAACATCAAATAAAGCTTGTAAATAGAAAAAGTACGCTTTTTATCTAGTTCGACAAGTAAAGACTTTTTTGGTCTACAATAGACTGTACAATAGACTTTGAAGGAGAAATGGGTGTACTTGTTTAATATAAGTAAGAATAAAAAAAGGTCTTCACATGACCAACCAAACGAAGAAGCATACATGTAATTTATAGAATCTTTGCTTTTTTAAATCAACCGAAAGTTTCTTGCGGCTTGCACATAATTTCTTAATTTGGGGATGTGGCTCGCGACTGCAATTAGGTTTCCCACCCCTGTTGTAAATGATCTAGTGTATTATAAACTACTTGTATTTATATTCTAGACATTGTAAATTTTTTTTTGGTAGTGTTATTTTTGATCAAAAAAGAAAGTTGAGTTTTTGTAGGTGGAAGCCACAAGTGAAGTATTTCCTACTTCTAGCTCAATTAGTTCTTTGACTACAAGCAGTGCTGGTAATAGTCACTCGGTTCCTGTTAAAACTAAACCAATCACATCCACTTCTAGTGCAACTGGAACCAGCAAACCTAAGCCAACTAAAGGTATTAATTCAATACATATAATGCATAGCATTTGCTGTCATGGGGGAGGGTTCGAGCGGTCCGCAAGAATTTAACGGCGTACGAAATCCGGCGCTTGACTTTCAATTTTTACGTAGTGCGACTGTAAAATTTTGTTTTTATTGACTGGTTACAAGTTGAACCGATGACCACGAAATAACTTTTATATATATAGTAAGAATGGTCAAGTCAATCAACAAGCAAGTGCCGACAGACCTGTTTCGTCCTTATTAGGACTCGTCAGGACACTACAGCTTGTTGTTGACCTAGTAGGTAGGTAGTAGGTAGTACGTAGGTAGTAATATATATATTACTACCTACCCAGCGTTCAGGTCCACAACTGGATGTTTGAGGTGTAAAAACCACAAACAGAAAGTTGTGCCAGCTGTTTAAGTTTTCAACTTTTTCAGCTGGGGTCAACAACAAGCTGTAGTGTCCTGACGAGTCCTAATAAGGACGAAACAGGTCTGTCGGCACTTGCTTGTTGATTGACTTGACCATTCTTACTATATGTTTGTAATGGGAACTGCAGGGTTTTGCTTGTCTTAACCCGTCTCCGTGTTAGCTAACTCGATGTGGTTAGCATATCGGAACCGCCGCCAGTATACCCTTGCGGTTTAGCGGTGTCTTTTGCAGTTGCGCTGGTGGAACATTGTTTTCATTGTAACTTTTATATAATTTAAAATTAGCTTACGATTCTTTTTCGATTTTTTTCTTGGGTAGTTTTCGCGTACTTCGTGATTACTATTAGCTGAATTATTTAATGTAACGTTTATAACCTATTTAAAGGAAATTTCTTAGCGGCATTGCTAGTAATAATCGAACAATAGGCGCCGAATCGTCGTGAACCAGGTTTGAGCAGGGGCTATGTTATGTATCTGAAATTCAAAAACTAAAAAAAGGCCTTGCCTCAATTTGAAAGTCGTTTTTGTTTGAAAGTCAATTGAAGAACGTTTGGTGGGTGTGGTGAAAATTTGTATTGCAACCTCCAGCGCCATACTAAGTGTGATAACAGTTTTGTTTTTTATTTTCAATTAATTTTAAATTTGCTTTGAAGAATTTCATGCCAGTGAACTGCGTGAAACTTTGATGCCAGTTATTTCAAAATTGTTTAAGCAAGAACCAGACTCCCATCCATTTCGTTATCCTGTTGATGCAGATCGTCTCAACATACCTGTAAGTTTAGAATTTAAAAAAGAATTGCACCTCTTATCCAGTTTTTGTTTTAGGATTACTATGATATCGTGAAAAAACCAATGGACTTGTCTACTATACAAAAAAATCTTGACACCGGTGTCTATCGGGAACCATGGGAGTTCATTGATGATGTTTGGTTAATGTTTTCTAACGCATGGCTTTACAATAGAAAAACTTCTCGTGTTTACAAGTATTGCACAAGATTAAAAGAAGTTTTTGAACAAGAAATTGACCCGGTTATGCAAGAATTGGGCTATTGTTGTGGTCGTAAGGTAATGCTCGTTTTGTTAAATGGATTTTAAATTATTTGTTTTATTGCAAGTTTTAGAAAAGTGTGAATTGTGGTCAAGATTTAAAAATGACTCATAACATGAACTTGGTAATTAAATTTACTTTATCAAAGCTTACATTATAGTTGTTTGATGTTTATAATGTAATCAACCGAAGAAAAACATTTGAAAACGAATTTGCGTCATTTTAAATATGACTATTTTTATTTTTTAAAAACCAGAATAATCAGCAGACTCATTTCGTGAAATTTAATTGTTTGAGGTTTGAGATGATCTCGTACAGCGTCATTTAGATGTAACTGTGATTTAACATATTTTAACATGTTAATCTCATTGCTCTGATTATTGCTGTGTTGGCCTTGAGTAAAGCATTTTATGCTGATTTTCTCTTTTTTTGGTTGTCTTGACAAACAGTAAACCAGCAGCAAATATCAGGGGTATAGCAGAGTATAGCAGCAAATAGTATATATCAGGGGTTCTCAACCTTTATTCTCTCTTTTACCCTTTTGCAAATTATAAAAGTAAAATTTACCCCTTTTCCCAATTTATATTTTTATTCTACAAATACCTATAATGATTTAAAGAGCAAAAAAGCTTTGAAAGAAGGAATTTTAATGTAAAATTGTGGATGTAGATGCGTAAACTTGATTGCGTTGCATTCACATAACTAGAATTAAAGCACACAACAATGCTAATTTCATTGATAACTAACAATCCCAACAATGACCACATTAGGGCATGTACTGAAATGAAACTGGTAGCCTATTCGTAGCCAATTAGTAGCAAAAAGTGTAAATTTTTTGTTTGCAAAATTTACCTCCAGGCAGGTCAACTTTACCGCTCTTGAGAACCCTGGGTCTATATGATGTGACTTGGTTTGTAAGAATGAGATTATTAACTTTTAATTTCTGCTCTGTTGGTAATTGCAAAATGTTTTCCACTCATCTGGTTTGCTGGTTTTTTTTTGCGGTTTATTTGAAAGTGTCCGAGTTATTGGTCAATTGGCACTTTTTCTCTTAATGAAAAACAAATAATAACTAAACACTTAACTCTAAAAGTTTATTTCTTAAAAATAATCTGTAGTAGTTTTTTAATCGTATTTGAAGTTATGAAACAGCTTTGATATTTGTGTGTGATGGGATAAAGGGTTACTGCTCCTTATTACTTTTTGCTGTTAATAAATCACTTTTATTATGTTATTAATAACAGGTGTATGCATTATTAAAATTTTTTAGGTTATATTATATTATGCATTTATATGATTTTGCTTAGTTAAGATTCTTTTTATCTTGTATCAATGGCTTGGTAATGCAAGTTTTTTTTGCTTTTGTGATTAAAACATATCACATTTCAGTTGGAGTTTATGCCCATGACTTTATGTTGCTATGGAAAGGCACTGTGTACAATATCAACGGGTGCAGTCTATTATGAGTACCACAATAGGTAAGTGTAAAAGCTGTGGTATAAAGTTAAAAATTAAAAAATCTTAAAGTAGAATATTCATTCATTTGTGTTTTACTGTAATAAATTATGCTATTATCTTGGTTTTTGAATGTAAACTTTGCCTTAAACATTGTAATTTAGTAACTTAAAGATGTTCTACATACAATTATTTAAACTTTTATTCTAGTATTAGTTAATAAAGAATGGCTATATGCTGAGTTAGTTAACTGCTGGCGAGTTTGCTGGTATTATCTTTTAATTATATTGTTTTAATTATTTTTAGATTGCTCTTATGTTAGTTAAAATATAATGTGTTTATGCCTAACAGCTTATATCAATAAAATACGTCGTTATATTAAGCACAGGATGGGCTATCTTTTTGGCACCAAACCCACATAAAAAAATTGACAATTATTGTTATGTACCGGTGGCTTCCTAAGGTTATAACTACTTAATGTCAGAACTCTTAAACCTACTTCTTGACTTTAACGGAAACGAAAACGTTTTTGTTTATATTTAAACTTTAAACCTGCTACTTTTTTGCAATTGTTAACAAAGTGACAGCTTACATAACTATATTTGGAGAGAAATATTTTAAGATGAAAAAGGCTACATAGAAAGTGACCAAGTAGAGCAGGTTGCTCATCCTGCTATTAAGTGTTTTAAACAATATATTATACGAGGGTCAGTCAAAAAGTAATGAGCCCTGTTAACTTTAACCGCTTTAACCTTCATATTTTTTCTAGAAATTTTAAGGGTGTTTAGTAAATTTACTGCTTTAAAGATAAATTGTAAAAAAAAATTGTTTCAACGTGTCCACTTTTGGTATTGTGTTTTGGAAATGACGTCATCACTGGATGTCCGTCAGAAGCAGAGAGCTGTGATTGAATTTCTTGTTTCGGAAGGGGAGCCACCAAAACAAATTTTCGAAAGATTGGTAAATGTTTATGGAGATGCTTCATTAGCCTACAGCACTGTGAAAAAGTGGGTATCCAGGATTAAACACGAAGAAGATGATCCAAGTTTGAGTAGCCTCCAGGACAGACCAAGAAGTGGAAGACCATCTTCTGCAGTCAATCCTGGAAACAATGATAAGGTTGAGAAATTGATTAGAGATGATCGCAGAATCACTATTGATGACATTGCTGAACGTGTTGGAGTTAGCCATGGAAGTGCTGTGAATATTGTTAATGAGCTAGGCTTTGCAAAGGTTTGCGCCAGATGGGTTCCGAGGCAACTTTTGGATTTTCACAAGCAAGCCCGTTTTGAAACTTGTTCGGAGCTTATTGAGTGTCACAGAAGTGACAAAACTTTTCTCAGCCGTATAGTGACAGGAGATGAAACCTGGGTTCATCACTATGAACCTCAGTCGAAAAGATCATCCATGGAATGGCGTCACCCCACGTCCCCAAGAGCCAAGATATTCAAAAGTCAACGTTCAGCTGGAAAAATTATGGCGACTGTGTTTTGGGACATTGAAGGAGTGATATTGGTAGATTTTCTGCCTAAAGGTACTACCATCAACTCAGATGCTTACATTGACACTTTACGCAAACTGAAAGCGAAACTGAGAAGAGTACGACCTCACCTGGACATGTCTAAGGTCTTGCTGCAACACGATAACGCCAAGCCCCATACCAGTCTCAAAACTCGTGAAGTGATTGCTTCTTTTGGATGGACGACGGTAACCCATCCCCCATACTCACCCGACCTGGCACCATCTGACTATCATCTTTTTGGACCATTGAAAGAAGGAGTTAGGGGGCAGCACTTCACTAGTGATCAAGAAGTCAAGCACGCTGTAAGAAACTGGTTAAAAATGCAGCCTGCTGACTTTTACAAGGCTGGCATAGTGTCCCTTGTTCATCGATGGACAGTTGGAATTGAAAAGTGCGGAGATTACATTGAAAAGTAGAACTGAGATCTCCTATCCCTGGGCTTTCTTTTGATGTATGACTTTTGATTTTATTGCAACAAATATGGCCAGGAGAGACTTGGGCTCATTATTTTTTGACTGACCCTCGTATATGTTAATTACAATATTTTGATTTATTTTATAGAAGTCATTTAATTATTAATTTTTTTGGTTTGCCTTAGTGTTATTTCTTTGATTTATAAAGTTTTTGTACGATTTTTTAGCAAAAAATGTTTTTGTAAAATTATGTTTTACTCTTAACAAATAAGTGCATACTCAACTACGTTACAATAACTAGCTAATTTTGATTTTGAAGTATTTTTTATGCTATAAATTGCAGAATTCTAATAAGTTTGTTATGTTTGTAGCAATCCAAACTTCGGATTGTTATCTGATCGCTATGATTTTTGTGAAAAATGTTTTAATGATATACAAGGAGATATGGTGCCAATCAGTGATGAGCCAGGACAAAGCTCAAAGTAAGTAGTTACGTTGTTTAAATATATTATAGGCATTAAATTTTCCTGTACATTTTGTAAAAGTTCTACAAACTTTCTCAGGATTTGTCGGTAAAGGTGAGAGAACTTGTACATAAAATGTATGTTAGATGTGCAATGAGTTAGAGCAGAGTGCTAACCGATAAAGTAAACGATATGAGCAGATTGGAGTTTCCCCCAATGATATGTGGCAAGGCACTGAAAAATAAAGTAAAAAGTATAGTTTATGATGACTGAAGTTGAACCATTGAGGAATTTTTGAGAAGTTTGAGACTGAGGTAGTTTGGGTACGTTGAAAGGATGAATAAAGAAAAACTCCAGCGATGGCTATGAAAATTATGATGTAAGGTGAAAAGAAAGAAGGATTTAAGAAACTATGGATGGAGGTTATCAAGGAAGACAAGAGGACCGGTGAAGGAAAGGTAACAGTGAAAGCGCGGTTGCAAAAAACGATCAACCCCTGCCAGCAGACACTTCGTGCCCCTTACTTTGGGACTAAAATGATGATGTGATTTTTTTGGTTATCAACAATCTTGATACTTTTGGCATATAAGACTTTGACCCTAAAGTGATTGTTGATATACAGGGTGGTTAAAAAGTAGGTGGACAGTAAATGATAACATTTTTTTGAGATTACGTATACATGCAATTATATTTACTAGCACAATTATTACATTGACAATTAAATTTAAATAATTGTAGTTAAAAAATTGTCAATAACATAGTTATAGTGAACACAATTGTACTAATATGACTAATACATAAACCTATCCCACATACTGTACACCTATTTTTGGACCATTCTGTATTTAGTTGAGCTAGTTTGATTAGTGACTGTGTTAGCAAATATTATTGACTACTAAAGCATTTCAACTTAAAAAACTTTGCTCACTTCAAAGTTTTTTTTTTATTTTTTTTATTTTTATTTTGGAAACAATTTTGTTTTTAGTAATACCATTTCCAAAAGTCAATTTGAAAAGAAAAAAAATGATATTTTGGAACCGGAGCCATTCGTTCAATGTGATGAATGTGGCAGAAAACTTCATACTATTTGTGTACTGTACAATCCAAATGTTTGGCCAGAAGGGTAATTATTGAATTATTCTTATGCATTTAATTATTTTTATTTAATAGTTTTTATTATTATTTAGATTTGTGTGTGACAATTGCCATCGCAGTCGAGGAACTAACCGTAAACAAAATCGATTTATGGCAAGCAGACTTCCACAAAATAAATTGAGTGAGCACATTGAACAACGAATAAACAACTACTTAAAACGAAACGATACAAACAATGAAGCTGGTTATGTTCATATCAGAACAGTTTATAGCGGCGAAAAATCTGTTGAAGTTAAAAGTGGAATGAAATCAAAGTAAGATATAAATATTTTTGTCAATTACTTTCGTTTTTGATACATCACTTCATTTTTGATTTCTCAATTGATTTTTTTGTGATACTCATGTTTTTTAATCAATTTGATTAAGGTTTCTTAGCCTTTTTGATTTGTTGTAATCAACATGTTGTAAAGCACTTTAACATTTTATCTCTAAATTTATCTTTCTGACTTGCAGGAAAGCGGCGGAAGCGCTATATATAGGGTAACCAATTATCCCAACCGTGTTTCCGGAGTTACCGAGATATTACTGTCCGCTTAAAATTTTTTAATTTGATTTTTTAGTTTTATAGAGATACGACTGAAATATGGGACTGTTTAGGCAGACCGCCAAACAGAAAAAAGTGCCGTAAAATGTCTTTCCCAAAGACACAACAAAATGGCACGAGTAGATATTGAATCGAAACATGTCGATCACAATCACGGCCACTTTTAACCACTCGATCACGCTGACGACCACATTATATACAGGGTGTCCCAAAAAAAATGACACCATTTTAAAATGTAATAATTATGTCCATTCTTACTCAAACAGTGTCAAATTCTAGCTACATGCACACAGATATTATACATTTTCATGTTTTGGTTTTCAGGTATTTCTTATTTTAAGCATAGAAATGCCATACAGTAGTGTACAAAAAGCATTTTGTGTTCTAGAATATGCTAAAACACAGTCGTTCAAGACAGTGCAGCGGGCATTTGCACAACGATTGAAAAAACAAGATCTGAAAAAAGTACCAGACAAAAAGCAAATTTGGACATGCTACAAAAAGTTCAAAGAAGAAGGTTGCTTGTGCAGAGTAAAAGGATCGGGAAGAACGCCAATATCAGAAGGAAACATAGAGCAAATTCGCAGAAAACTTGTAAACAGTCCAAGGAAATCCATAAGAAGAACGAGTTTTGAAACTCAAATTCCAAAACCAAGTGTTTGGCATATTGTGAGAAAACGTTTGCAAATGAGACCGTACAAGCTGCAATTCGTTCAAGCGTTAAAAGCAGATGACAAACGAAAACGAATTCAATTTTGTATCGATATGCAACAAGAACTGGAAGAAGATTGATGAAAAACTGGTTTTCAGTGATAAGGCCACTTTTCACACTAGTGGAAAAGTGAACAAGCAGAATGTTCGAATTTGGGGACTTGAGAACCCCCACGAGTCACTGGAGCAAGTTAGGGATTCTCCAAAAGTAAATGTTTTTTGTGCAATTTCCAAGAAACATGTTCATGCCCCCTACTTTTTTGATGAGAATGTGACTGGTGACAATTATCTGCATATGCTGCAGGCCTGGCTTATGGATCGACTCACTGCAAATGAAGCTGAGGACTTTATTTTCCAGCAAGACGGTGCTCCACCCCACTGGAAACTTTCAGTACGAGCTTACTTGAATGAGAATCTGCCAGGAAGATGGATTGGACGTGCTGGAAATGATGACAGTGTCTTGCTAAAATGGCCCCCGCGATCACCTGACTTGACCCCTTGCGATTTTTTTCTTTGGGGCTATGTAAAAGGTTTGTTTTACGTCCCTCCTCTGCCCACAAACGTAGTGGAATTGAAGCAGAGAATTTCTTCAGCGTTAGAGACTGTTACAGAAGACATGCTGCAGCGAGTTTGGGATGAACTCGGTTATCGCCTAGACGTTTGCCGTGTTGCAGGAGGAGCATACATTGAAAATCTGTGAATTTCTGAAAATCAATAAGCACGTGTGTTGTACTGCCGACAACGCGTAAATGACAATATCTTTTAAAATAAATTATATCAACTCATATGCCTGTCAAGTTTCATTGATTTCGAGTTATAATTTTTGGAGATATTTGCATCTCAAATGGTGTCATTTTTTTTGGGACACCCTGTATTAATCAAGGTTTTCATTATACTGTATTAACCTGATATCTAAATATTTTTTTTAAAACGTTTCAAATTTTTTTCTAAACATCTTTATTGAATCATGTGTAGTTTGGTGACATAAAAAATATTGTTTATCGTATGTGATTACAGATTTGTCGATTCGAAAGAAATTCCTGAAAGTTTTCCATATAAAGCAAAAGCTTTTTTTGCTTTTGAAGAAGTTGATGGAGTCGACATATGTTTTTTTGGTGTTCATGTACAGGTACCGTTGTTATTGTATTTAACGAATGTATATACTGTATAAACAATCTGCTCTGTATTAAAACTTGCATCCAATTTTTGTAATACTTTTGTAATACTTTCCTTTAACGAAATGAGCTTAAATTTATAAGTTATATTTTTACAGGAATATGGGTCGGATGCTCCGCAACCAAATACTCGAAGAATTTATTTATCATATTTGGATTCTGTTCATTTTTTCCGGCCTCGTCATTTAAGAACTGCAGTTTATCATGAAATTTTGATTGGTTATTTTGAATATTGCAAAAATTTAGGGTGAGTTGCCTATATAACAATTTTGTTCTGTTCGCTTGTTAAAGACGAACTTTTTGTTGTAGTTACGAATTTGCTCACATTTGGGCATGCCCTCCAAGCGAAGGCGATGATTATGTTTTTCATTGTCATCCACCTGAACAAAAAATACCAAAACCTAAAAGATTACAAGACTGGTATAGAAAAATGTTGGACAAAGCCATTGTAAGTGACAAAATATTAATTTTCTGAAGTTTTTATCTGGTCTTAAGTTACTTTATTTAATATTTTAAAGAAAATAATGTCAAAAAAATATTCAACTACTTACATATAGCATCCAATTAAATCTTTGTTTTGAGCATCTGCAATGGAATTTTATATGGACATCATAATATTACTTAATTGGGTTTTATAAAAGTACTGCAGTTTTTTTTTTACCAAAGTTTTAATGCAAGAAAGCTTGGCGTGCTCGCCTTATGTGCTGGAGATTTGGATTCAATTCTCATGTCGATTAGTCACTCTCTTTACCCAACAGTTGAATGGAATGTTATACTGTGGCAAAGTAAAAAGGCCGCTTTTCCTCGTTTTGTTGTTGGTTTAGTAAACTTTCTTCTCTAACACAGACTTTTTATTCATATCACAAAATATCCTAAAAATGCCACTGCATAATGTAATGCTCAGTTGATTTGTTTATGCTGTTGTTGACATGAAAATTCAATTTGAAAATATTTTAACTGAATCTTCAGAAAAGTGGATTAATTATTTGTATTTTAGGTTGATCAGGTCGTTCTTGAATATAATGACATTTTTAAACAAGCCAAAGATGACAGACTTCAATCAGCACACGAACTACCTTATTTCGAAGGAGACTTTTGGCCAAATGTACTGGAAGAAAGTATCAAAGAATTGGAACAAGAAGAAGAAGATAGAAAACAAGCCGAGGCCAATGAGCAAGCAGCTGCTTCAGAAGAAGTATACTTTTTTTCTGTTCTGATGTTGCCACAGAGTCATTTTCAGTAGTATAAAGATATTGCTAAAAATATATTTTTACTATTCTTGCAGTTTTATATCTTGTCTTTATATACAGTATCTAATTATTTCATTGATTTTAAACAATCAGCTCTTATATTTTCATATTGTAAGTGATAAGATATAGGGAAGAACTAAGTTTAAACCTCCGATTAAAGTAGAAAAACTATTTTCTCAATAAATTAAGCGCGGGGTTCCTGGGGAAATGTTGTTACAAACACCTTTTTGAGGTGTGTACTGTTTTGACGATTAGAAAATTCATTTTAAAACGAAAACTTCGTAAGTCCCATAGTTTCTTAATCAAGTTTTTAATAATTTTGATATACCTTATAGCTTTTGTGTTAAATATTTAATACTTCTATATTATACAGTATTTTTGTTTTGATTGCTGTTTTTTGACTAAATTACTAGAAAAAGACGAGTTTTTAGTACTTTTAAGAAATTTGTATACGAAAGTGGTGAATTTATCTAGTCGATTTTAAGTTTCGCTGCCTTTATATTACGAGAAAACGTTTTACTATTTATTTTCAAACAATTTTAGGTATTTATGCGTTTTTATGACAACCAACCGATATAATTGTCCCGTTAAAATAATGAAATAAAATTGCGCTTACTATGTTTATTATTCTGTTATTTAGGGTCCTACAAGCGCTGTCAATGCGAAAAAGCAAAAAACAAAAAAAGGCAATAGCAAAAAGTCATCTCAACGTAGCGCAAAAAAGAAACTTCCCCAAGTTGCCAATGATTTATCTGATAAATTGTATCAAATCATGGAAAAGCACAAAGAGGTTTGGATTTTGTGAAAGATATTTTGTAAAAGTAATTGCATTAACTTAAAAATAATATGCAGGGGTTTTTTGTTATTCGACTGCAAGCTGCAGAAACTGTAAAAAACCTGGGTCCAATAGTTGACCCAGATCCTCCAATGTCCTGTGACTTGATGGATGGAAGAGATTCTTTCTTGACTCTTGCACGAGAAAAACATTATGAATTTTCTTCACTTCGACGTACTAAGGTAAACATTAAAATTTGATATTACGTGTACACATATATAATATAATTTTTTTTATTTTTATGCTGAACTTTAGGGATATATGTGTGCATGTGCACTTTTAATGCTCTAGTTCAGTGGTTCTCAAACGAGAGCCACTTGGCTCACTATGAGAAGAATTATTAATTTATGGGAGGAAGTTTGTTGAAGGAGGGAATTGGAGAGGAAGAATTAAAGAAATCACCATTTGACATTCTTTGAAACAGTGGCGGCACGCGCAGAGGAGCTGCAGCTCCCCCAAAAATTAAAACAAAATTTTAAAACGCTTTTGAAGGTTCTAAATAAAAAATAAAGTTTTTTAAATTCATATTAATATGGCAACTATGAGTGGAGCTGCACATTTTCTTTGCACCAAATCTTAAAATAAATAATAATATATGAAATAAAATTGAGTGTGAGTTTCAACAGGTATGTAAATTTGCAGGGTTAAGGAGCTGCATTTTCTTACAGCTCAAGTTCCGTTTTTTGAATCAATTTAAATGCAAGAATGATATGAGTTGCTTAATTATTTTTCTAGAAGCAAAAGTTTTGTATATTGTTTAACTAGGCGAAGTGAACAGTACCAGTAGTCTTGTAGTTTGGAAGTAATTTAGAAAAATTTAGCATTAGTTACAGAACAACAAGTTTACAGACAGGGTTAAACATAATTAATTGACAATGGTTTTGTTGTCTTGCTTTCCTTTTGGTTATGTACAGTAGCTATGTAAATTGAAATGTTATAAATTGATCAATTTTAAAAGTCTTGAAACGCAAAATAAAATCACAAAAAACACCCCTTTTCTGTTGCACCCCCAAGCATTTTGCTCGCGAGCCGCAACTGCTTTGGAAAATAAATTTGACTCATGTTGCAACAGTACATGAATGTACCTGTACTTTCGATATTTCGGCTGATACGTTTGTTGTCATTGACTATTTTTTAACCATAGTAGTGCAAAAATACTATTCAAAACATAAGCCAAAAGAATTTCAATTTTGAAAAATGGTAAACGTACAGTTATAGAGGAAGTCTATTCATCAAACCAAAGCAAGAAGGTTCGTCTATACTCCATCAGCTATCTGAAGTTAGGATTTCGGATGATCAAGATAAAAACAAACCGCATTGCTTGCTATGTTGTAAATCCCTACGCAACGATTCAATGAGGAAGAAAAACTAGAAGACCATATTAAAAACGTCTACCCAAAACATGTAGAAAAAGCTCTTGCATATTTTCAACGTCTGAATGAATGCAGGCAACAGAACAAGCAAATGTCACTTATGTCAATATTCAAAAACAAAAGTAGTTTAAATAAACATGGATTACAAGCTAACTATGAACTTAGTTTCCTACTTGCGAAAAAATTTCGACCGCACATTGGTGGTGAAAAATTGCTAAAACCGGCTTTTGAAATATATCTTCGAACAATGCTCGACAGTGAAAAAGTAGGCTACCAAATTTCTTCTTTGTCATTAAGCAATGATACTGTTCGCCGCCGCATTGACGAAATATTGCCAATGATGTTCAGTCACAGTTGAATGATATTCTCCGGAATACAAACTTTTCGTTGGCTCTTGTTTTCCAAACTTCTGCCATTTCCACCACTTATTTTGTTGAATGTGCTTTGTGCTGCTACGGACATTTTGACTAAGAAACAAGAAACACTTGAAATTTGCGAGCGCTGATATCTTCGAGTAAAGTTGACACGTTTTTCTTGATTTTCTCTTAATTTCTTAATATGAAGCTCAAAGCTCTCATTAATTTTAAACAAAATATTTGTTGATAATTTTCTTTTTTCTAACTATCTTTTTGATTGATGGTGGGGAGGAAATGACAAAGATTGGTCTGTAAGGGAGGAATATAAAAAAAAGGTTGATAACCACTGCTCTAGTTCTTACTTTCTTATCGTTTTTATTAAAATTCTTTTTTGATCACCAAGCTTTTGCACACATACTTTAAATTTGTGTTCAGCCCAGGTGTGAGAACCTGATTGCACTCGCGGGCCTATTACTTTGCAGCAGACGCAGCACACCCTCCTTGCTTCATATCTACACAAAATTGATCGAGCCTACAACTCGACTCTAAATCACAAGACATCATCCATTTGTTCTGGACTGCGCTTTACTTGATTCTTCACGCTTTGCCCACCTTTTGCCATATCACTATTTTGACGCGTTCGCGAGGGGCGCGCAGTTATTAGGACTTTGTGGAGTTGATCCGTTATAGAAAGCACGTTAGCATTTAAATGAGTATAAAATATCTTTCAAAAGAACGGAGCGGTGATTTCGTAAAATTTAAAAAAGCAAGAAACCTTTTTCCCGATATTTACATTATAATTTCCCAGTAATTGTACATTGATAAATTTCATTACGTCTTAATTTTGGATTATTTATTGTGTAAAGCTTTTTTTAAATTAGATTTTTGTATTTACCTGTGCCATGTATATTTTATATTTCAGTAATTACACATTGCGAAAAAAATCAAATGTTTTTACGTTTTAGTGGTCTACAATGGCTATGCTGGTTGAACTGCATATGCAAGGTCAAGACAAATTTGTTTATACTTGCAACAACTGTAAAAATAGTGTGGAAACTCGATATCATTGCACTATGTGTGAAGTAAGTTTTTTCTGTGCATATATAGTACCAAATATTTTAAAGCCTTTTTTAGCGTTATGCCAATGAAATCTTTTTTTTACAGGATTTTGATTTATGTAAGCGTTGCTATCACCAAGTCGGTCACGAGCATAAAATGGAACAGATGGATTTGGGTCTTGATGTTGATTCCCCTGGAGCCCCATCGCAAGGCAATGTTTCTGCGAATCGACGCCAATCTGTTCAGCACTGCATTAATTCTTTGGTCCATGCCTGCCAATGCAAAAATGCCAATTGTAGCTCTTATGCTTGCACCAGAATGAAAAAAGTACTGACTAGAATTTTTAATAGTTTTATAACTGGTTCTTTTGTTAAATAGTTGCTTTCCCCATTAAAAGAAAGAAAATCAGTTTTGAACTGCTTAAATTGTGATTTTTAGCTACATAAAACAATTTTCATTACATAAAACTTTGTTTTTTAAGGTGGTATCTCATGCTAAAAGCTGCAAGAGAAAGACAAATGGAGGCTGTCCTTTATGTAAACAACTTATTGCGCTGTGTCTGTACCATGCTAAATTTTGCCAGGTTGGTAATAGCAAATTGTTGGTGACGTTCTTATTTAAACGCATTTTAAAATTTTTCAGGAAGCTAAATGTCAAGTGCCCTTTTGCTTTAATTTGAAGACAAAATTGAGACAGCAAGAGAAACAACAACGTCTTCAGCGCTCTTTGTTGACCCAAAGAAGAATGGCACTTATGAGAAACGCCTCCAGTACTGTAACTCAGACTGGTCCTAATACTCCAGGAGCGCCTTCTACTCCGCAACAGGAACAACCAGCCACACCAGTAAACTCTTATTTAGTTAATCCTGGAACACCTGGCTCACAAACTAGTATGGGGACACCTAATGCTAGCCATGGAAAACTAGCCTCATCCATTATTGTGTCCCCCCAAACAGGAAAAGGAGCCGGTCAACTTCCGATAAATCAGCAGCATAATGCTGGGAGCATGACTTTAATAAATCAATATTCATCAAGCACTGTACAATCTCAAGTTAGCACTTCGTATTCTCAACAGAACCAACAACACAACCAGGTTGGCATGTTGAGTCCCCAACAGAGCATGCGCGCCACTCCACCTTACTCTTCTGCTCCTACAAGAGCTATTATGGCAGCCAAACAAGCAGAACAAGTTGCCAGAGCACAAGCAAGCACCGGTGTGCGACCTACGATGCAATCAAGCTTTCCGCGCCCAGTGAATCAAGGAACTGTTCAAAGACAGTCAGGTGCAAGTGGAGGAAATATAGCGCAATCGCAGTGGGCAAATACAGGAGGAAGTGGTGACATGAATTTCCTGAGACAACCTGGAAATTCCAATATGGGTGTTCCTGATGCTGGAAGCAATGTTGGAATGCAACATGGCTCAACAAGCTCCGCTTTGCTCAGGAATAATTCCACGCTGGCTGACATATTAACTAAAAATCCTAAGTTTACTGCACATGTCATAAAGCATAACCGGATACAAAATGTTCAGGTTCATATTCAATTATTTGTTGTGTTAGTAGTTAAAAGTTACGTTTTGTCAAATACTTTTTGAAGTACCTTTCGACTCAAACGGCAAATAGTTAAATAACCTTTTTTGTGAGATCGCAAGATGTCGCTGTTTGTACGTAGTAAGCAAAAGAAATTGATTTAATGTGCCCACGATTGTCTTAATCTCGCGTTAACCACTTTTCGTCGCTGACGAACTGTAATAAAGATTTAATCGGTTTTGTTTAGAGTGCCGGCATGCTGAACTCAAATGTGACACAACAGCAACAGCATAGATCCGTGCCACAAAATCCAGTGCCCAATCAAGCCATGCAGATTGGCAACCAAACCATAAACATTCAACAAATTTCACAACCTCAGCAGCAGCAACAACAGGTTTTTCAAAAATTGGATTTTATTTAAACGCTTAATTTATATTTAAATAATTTTATTGAAAGCTACTGTAATTTTTCGATAAACAGAGACCATCTAGGTCGACTTTTTTGTTTATTGTTTTTCACAATTTTTGAAAATGATTTAATACGTAACATAATGTTAATCGAATTCATCAAATGTGTTTCAAATAATTCATTATAGTTTGTTTTTGAATCGATTTACTATTGCCGTTTAGATCGGGCATGTCAAATTCGCGGTCCACGAAGTCTTACAAAAAATCCTCCCCAAACTCAAACAATTTAAGCAAAATCAGAATTATTCGGGCAACGAAAATAAATTATTTGGACAGGAAAAAGTTATCCGAATTTAGAACGATTCAAATCATTCGGCGAATACAACTAAGATTTGATGTAAAATCTCTTATTTTAGCTTTCAACCGTAATTTGGATCCAAATTGGAGAAACCTAAATCTGAACGTAAAATTGTAATTTTATGGAAACATGGGGCTGAAATTTCTTGAACAAAGTAAATGCGAAAACCAAAAAAAGTTTTTTACTTTGTTTGGTGTAACTATTACGGCCCGAGCCATTTTTTTTGGGGTGAAAATTTATTTAATGCGGCCCGCGTACATTTACGCGTGTGACATGCCTGGTTTAGATCACTTTACGCAAAAGCATTTGTTTTCAAACCATTTAAATCACCCATGGAATAAAAAATTTATTTTTGAGACGATCTATATCCGGCGCATGCGCTTGACTCTCCTTAGTGAAAACGGTCCAGTTCGGTGCCAGGCCCTTTTCAGCGAGGGTTCAGGTTAGATACAATCCCCACTTAGCGTTTTCAATGCGTCGCGTCGTCTTAAACCTTCCTATGTTTATTGACTTTCTGCGGGCGTTACACTGAATTTAAATATGCGAAAAGGGAGCGCCGAGCGATACAAGCTTTGTTTAGACGAGCGAGCTTGAACTTTTTATCTTGTTGAATTAAATTTAAAACCCTTCGATTCAACTGTGTTTTGGCCGCTAAGAAACTTAGTTGAGAATCGTCTGTCGTCGTATGTTTCAGATGCCTTCTGGTTCAATGCGGCAAATTCCCGTCCAACATTTCCGTCAACCACAATACCATCCTACTGCCACACCTTCATACAATCAAGTTCGTTTTTTTTCAGTGCTTGGTTTTTTTAAACGAATGTTATTGAACTTTTTTTTAACAAAATTATCTGCTCGGTTAGATGGTGAATCAGCCGCGACTATCGGGCAATAACACACAGTCAGGACTTGCGCAGCAGTTTCGACAACAACAACAGCAGCAACAACAGCAGCAATTACGCGCTGTTCGAAGTCAAGGAGTAAGTTTTGCTTTTACGATAAAATATTAATATTTAAAATTACCTACAAGTTTTGAAATAATTTAGTCTAGGGTGAGCTATTATTCAAAAAACCCTTTGAATTAGTTTAATATCTATCTGTTTTGCTAAGCTAATTTCAAATTTGGAAGAAACTTTTTAAATATGTTTTACACTACACATACGTTTAAAAATTCATTTCTTGTTAAAAACATAATTTGAAAAATCATTAGCGATTTAACTGCATTGAAGTAATGGTTTGCACATTATCAGCCTATATCCAACATTATCAGCCTAATTTTGCTGTAAAAATCATATTTTAATGAAATTTTCTATTTTAGCGAATGCGTGGTCCTGCAGTGGTTCAGCATGTGATGCCGAATCAAATCCCTCAGCAGAATATGAACATCGGCCAACAACAAACCATGAACATGGCGCAATCGCCGATGTTACCTCAAAGTGGTTTAACAAATCAATCGACCATGATGAATTCCGGTTTGGGTGGGCAGCAGCAGATCAACCAACCGAGAGCTACTTTGCCAACTCATTCGCGGTTGGGGCCCAACGCAAGAACTTCTTTGTCTGGCCAAGTGCAAATGGTGAACCCTGCAATGCACGGTGTTGGGCCTATGCAAAATTACAATAGAACTATGGGTATCGTGTCCAACCAGGGAATGGGAATTAATTTCCAGGGCAACAACCCCAACTCAATGCCTTCGAACTCGGCTGTTATGACTAACGATAGTTTAGAAAAATACGTCACCAGCGACAATTAATAGGTTTTATATTCCAGTGTTTGCGTTCCCCTCAAGTCGCAGCAACTTTTTGTTTTAATTTATGCAGGTCTTGAGGTGGACGATTTTCTTGCATAAATCAGCTGCGCTAACTTTTATTTCGTTCTTTTTCGCTTATGATATCGCACTTTTTAATAGTAGCGATTGTTGCCCCTGCTTTCGGCTGGCTTTACGTTAGAAAACAGAGACAACCGGTCACTTAAACAGCAGTCGAAGTAATTATCTCGTTATGCATTTTGCTTGGTATCCTGTGACAAGCTTATTTTTTGGTTAAAATCGTTTTATTGTTCGACCGTATGAAGTATTTATTTTTGTACAGAGCTCGTACCTTATGAGTTGCGAGACTTGTACTATTCTAACTGCTTTTTCAAAATGGTTTATAAGAAACCTTACAGTTGTAATACAACCTTGTTTTGGTCGTGTGCGGCTTTTTCGGTTTCTCACTGCCGTTTTTGTATGTTTTCGCACGAAAAGTTCGACTGACGGTATCGGTTGTGATCGCATCATTAAGTAATAACTCATGCTTCAGCTGAACGTTTCTAAATCGTGCAAAATTTATTCGTATTTTTTTTTTCTTTTAGAATTCTATTAATGCCGAAGAATAAATTGTACATTCAATTAAATGGTTGTGCGATTTGCAGTAATATTTGGACCACAACGCAAAATGAAATAACAGTTTATATTGATTGTTATTGTTCTATCACTAACGTGTGCGATTTGCAAATCATTTTTTGTTTTCATATAGCACATTTCATTTTGAAGTCTCATATTGTGTTTTATGTCATGGACTTCAGTACCCAAATCCAAGTCTTGTTAAGTGCCCGCTTGCCAGATATGGTTGAAACAACTTCACCGTTTTACAATCGTTCAGCTTGAAGCTTTTCTGTACTAAATATCCTGGACTTACGATGCCAAGCGGCGAAAGAAGAAACTAGAATTTCAATTTTTCGTGTTGTGGCGGCTTGAAAAGTCGTCAAAAAAACTATCATGGATTTTCTAGCTTGTGAATTTCCTTTTTTTTACAATAACTAAATAACGAACCACTTAAAAGAGTTATTTGATTTTAAAAATAAAAAAAAAGAATTTAGGTCGAGTTATGGTAAGTTTAACCCACAACCGTACCTGCAGGGGGGCAATTGTCCCTCCAAATTTCCAAGATTTGGGCGAAATTGAAATTTTTCGGGCAGTGACGAGAAAATATTTGGGCAAAACCAGAATTTTTCGGGAAGCTATATGTAAAATTTGGGCGAAGTCAGAAATTTTAGGGCAGTGACAATGATTAACTGCAAAAAATAGTTACCAAATTTAAGTGAAGACCTCTTTTAGATATCACCATGATTTTAGGACAAAATTTGTTTTTGGTTCGAGAATCGCAGACATTTTGTCCTATCCGTAATGTGCTAGAAAATCATGATTTGGGCAAAACTTCGTTGCCCCCCCAAATTTTTTTGGCTGGTACGCCTATGGTTCAACTTAAAAGCGGAAACAAAGCGCAAAATTTTTCGTGCGTTGTGAAAGAATATGAAAAGTTAAAATATTTCTACTTTTTAGCTTGGTTCACACTGAAATCGTAGGCGGAAAAGCAAGCCGAAAGCGCACACTTAAAGTCGTGACAAAAAATACTTTTTTTGTAAATTACGCTAGATCTGGAAAATTGGAAAAAAGGTGATCGCAAGATCGGGGGAAAATGTAGTTTAAAGAACAGTTGCAACTCTATCTCAAGATTTTGTAAAATGAAATAGAATAACTTCCGTACGGATGCAAAGATGTCGAAAGCGTTCCGTAATCGAGCTAAAGAGTTTTTTGTCTCGACACATTCGCAAAATTAATCAAATCCAGTGACTTTTTTCCAATTTACGGTGAATGTGTTCTTGTCTCGCTGGCATAACAGCTAAAAGTCAAATACGATGTATTTAGTTTATTTCTAACATAAGCTTATATGTTAATATTGTCGAGGACGCTAATATTCCTCGAATGCCGTACCATAAAACAAGGCAGTCACTTAGTAGTAACTTAGTAAAGCAAAACACAAGAGTTCCGATACGGTACCTAAAACGATAACGTTATAAAACTAGGCTAGATGAAACTCGTCAATTAGAAAGTGATGTTGGTTTAAAAATAGTGAATTTTTAAGAACCAAATCGAAATCAGGTCGACCATTCGTTTTCGGACGAAATGTTTTCTAAAACTGTTTGGGCGACAAAACATTCACGTAGGAACTACAAACATTTCAACCACTATTGCCGAGAAATCTATTACTAAAATCCTCGGCCTAATTCACCCAAATCTGTAAGTATGGGAAGCAGTCACCCTTAGTGATAGCGCATATAAAATATAAATTACGTTAAATAAGAAAGTATTTCGCAATTAGATTCGAACCAAACAGGTGGGAAGATTACAAAAGGTAGGGATTTCGTGTAGACAAAGCTGTATGGTTTACGCAGAAATTTTTACGTGCGGGTAATAAAAGTCCTTATTGAGACGAATGACTTTCGTTGGAAAAGCTCGTTTGATAACACTAACTTTCCAGGAAGAAGTAAGAGAGTTTGATGCTCGGTCTCTGTACATGATGCTCGTCGTCGTGGTCGTTTGAAGGGTATCCACTCCAGGTCAGACACAAACAGGACCGGGGCCGAGGGTTTATCTTTTTACTACCCCAGACTGCTGTACTGCCTGAATCAGATGCTGGCAGTGATGTCATTAAGCCAGCATCGAGTTTCGTCATCCAAAACCGTCAGACCTCGAGTTCCATGTGGTGCCCGATGTATAGGGCACGCTGTTAGTACATGGTCTACGGTTTGCTCAGAGGCGCCCCATTCGCAATTCGGTGAAGGAGCGAGATCCCATTTGTGCATGGACGAATGGAATCGCCCAACACTAGGCCGCAGGCGGTTGAGCTTAACCCAAGCTGCTTGGGCTAAGCCCATCGCAACACGCCTGGCACCGGTCTCGGGCAAAAAAGCACGGAGTCTGGAAGCACCCACACAGTACTCGTTTTCCATTTGTGGTTTGTCCATTCAGAGGCGCGGATGCCAAGTCTGGCAAGGTTGTCCAAAAGATTCCGCGCACCTGGCACAAACGGGCGTCTGGATCTTAGTCTCACTTGGCGAGTATCTGAGGACCCACTTAAAAGACCATACAAGATATGATCGGGTTTCAGAGATCCATGATAAGCCAAGGAGAGTGTTGCTCCTAATTGGCGAAGCTCAGCTGGCTGGATGCCTGAAAGTACAGGTAAATGGTCCGTTGGAGTGAGATGCAGGCATCCAGTAACTATGCGCAAGGCGTCATTCAAGACACTGTCAATGAGACGAGTGTGAGCATTGCGACACCAGACTGGCGCACAGTACTCAGCTGCTGAGTAGACTAGAGACAAGGCGGCTATGCGTAGTGTTTTAGCACCAGCACCCCATCCCGAGCCCACGAGTCGCCTCAACAGTGTGACGCGCGAGGATAGTTTTTTGTGCAATGCCACTAAATGGTGACGAAACGTGATCGATCTGTCCAGTTTTACCCCAAGATAAGTAGGGGTTGGACTGAACGGTAAAAGTCTACCGTTGTTGTAGACCTTTAGCTCACGTTTAGCCTCAAGGTTGTTTAAGTGAAAGGCTGCCGTCACCGTTTTAGTGTGACTAAGCTTCAACTTCCAAGTCTGGAGATACGCTGAAAGTGTAGACATGTCTTGGCTTAAGGTCCCCTCAAAGTCCTTCCCGTTTCCAGAAGAATGCAACAATGCTAGATCATCAGCATAAGCAAACTTTTTGGAAATTATGGAGCGAAGATCGTATGTATAGATGTTAAATAGGAGGGAAGCCAAGACCGATCCCTGAGGAACGCCGTTTTTAAGACGGCGTAGCCTGCTTTGCTTGCTGTCACCGGTGGTAAGGGTGAAACTTCGATTTCGGACAAGCTCCATGATCATTTTGAACATGTGCTTGTCCGGAAGTAGTCTCAGCAGCTTGAAGGTAAGGCCACGGTGCCAGACAATGTCATAAGCAGCTGTCAGATCGACAAATACGGCACCGGCCTTCTTTTTAACCTCAAAAGAATCCTCGATGTTCTGGGTTAGCAGAACAATTTGATCTACGATTGACTTCCCGCGTCGGAACCCAGCCTTCTCTTTTGGGAGGCAGTGGATCGATTAATGGTTCAACGCGGGTGTAGATAAGCCTCTCGAGGATCTTGTAGGGGACACAGAGCAGAGATATCGGTCGATAACTCTTTGGGTCCCCCACGGGCTTTGCTGGTTTTGGGATCGCGACCACAAGCGCTCTTCTCCAGATCTTGGGAATTTTGAGTCGGTGCAAACAGGAAGAAAGGAAATCACTTAACCAGGACTTCAAAGCAGCTCCGGCATGGAGTATAAGCTCGGGGCAGATGGAATCAGGTCCCGGAGCTTTACCTGGTTTTAAATGTTGAAAGGCAGCAGCAAATTCTCTCTGTGAAAAATTGTCAGAGATATTTACTGCGTCTGGTGTTGCGGCCCTCCAAAAGTCAGACACTTCTTGAGAGACAAGTCGAAATGACTTGTGGTCAACAGCCTCGTATTTCCCATTTCTAACCAGCTGAGATGCAATAGCATTGGCTGAAACGGGACAATGACGAGGAGAGTGTCGTGACCTACCAGTAAGGTTGTTCAAAATACTCCATGCTTTTCGACTACAGTGTGAGAAGTCAATGCTCCGAACTGCCTCGGACCATCGATCCCTCCGCTTTCTGTCAAGCTTGGCAAGCAGAGCTGTAGCAGCTAAACTTGAGTCGTCTCCCTGAGAGACTGCAGAAAGGTTTTATAGAGGGATTCAAACTCTGCATCTCAACACGGAATATAGTTATTTCGATACCCGCATGGGATAGTCTTTTTGGCTGATTTCTTAATGGTGTTACAGAAGTCCTGGTAAGCCGCATCCACATCAAGTGAATCAGGCAGCAACAAAGTCTTTGCGAATTTATTCGTCAAAGCAATGTAGTGACTCCATTTGGCCTTGAGGAAGTTCCATCGCTTAACAGGCATGCTTGGCACTGTCATAGCAAACCTTGGTGGTGTAATAAACGAAGGTCGATGTTGTGACCTGGGGAACTTGTCAAGGATACATCCGGTAAACGACTGTTTGGACCTACGCTGGCGAAAGCTAGATCTGGATTGGTGCCAGTGTTCCAGCGGCCAGAATAAAAACTGGCAGCGTCCTTGGCATTATATAGGAGGGCAAGACAATTAATACTTGTCCAACCAGCCAAGCACTCACCGTCCGGACTGTTGTCATCGTAACCCCGATCAGCATGACGACAATTAAAATCTCCAGTGTAAAGAGGGGGGTGAGGAAACACTGGCAGATCCAGGGTTCGCAATCGCGTTGGCGGTGGTTTGTAGACGTTGACTATTTTATAGCCATCAATGTCCACACACAGCCACTCGATCTCTGATGTCGGTGGAGATTGGTCCAAAAGCATGTATCTTAGTCGCTCGTGGACAAACGTGGCAAGGCCATGCTTCCTGCTTAAAGAAGACCCAGCTAGTTGGTAGTTTGGAAGTACCAACTTCTCTGCATCAGTGCAGTGGGTCTCCTGCAGTAGGATGACGAGTGCCTCAAACTGCATAGCGAGGTGATGAAGAACGTTTATCTTGCTTGCAGTGAGGCCTTCGATGTTCAGCTGAAGAATAGTGGGTCTTCGGAACTTGTTGGCAATGTGCCCTGAAAAGGGCAGTTTTATCCTGTCATTGCCCCGTCCTGAAAAGGACGTTTGCCGATTAGCAGACCCACACTGAACATCGGAATGGGTGGATACCCTTCCATTTTGGTAGGTTCGATTTCGGTCTGTCATTTTAAGAATCAATGAACAGACTTACTCACGGCCCAGGGTGCGTGAAAGCACCTACCATCTGGGCCTACATGA
This sequence comes from Diplosoma virens, assembly GCA_963680785.1. NCBI lineage: Eukaryota > Metazoa > Chordata > Ascidiacea > Aplousobranchia > Didemnidae > Diplosoma > Diplosoma virens. Next base: position 12,671,873 of record OY796892.1, read on the forward strand.
TGCTGATGCTCCCAAAAGAAAGGCAGTTTACGATATATTTCAGAAAGAATCACGCTGCATTCATGTAAAGATGAGATTCCGCATAGAAGAGTTAATAGTGACCAGTTCAATCAGTGGTGGCTTTACAAAAAAGGGGGCCCGGTGCAAAAAAATAGGGGGTCACTTTTTTAAGTTTTTTTGTTGCCTGAATACAGTCAACTCAAAAAAAAAAAGGTCATTATTTTCAATCAATGTCCAAAATCTTCATTTTCGTAGCAAAAATATAGTGAGCTTTTAGAAAAAAGGTCATCACTTTCAATCGAGTACATTATTCCTGCTTTTGTTTTAAAGTTAAGATGCAGATGGGAGGCCTCCATTATGGTGCTACTATGAAAAAATAGAGCAATTTTTTGCCTAAGAAGGGCTACTTTTTGACATTTTTTAGAGGGGCCAGTGCGGCCCCTTCGTTTGGACCGTACTAAAGCCATTATTGAAGTCAATACAGATGTACGAAGAAGGATGAAAGTGATTTGTGTTTATTTTTTGCTACCATTAACAAAAAATTTGTGAAAAATGGGCATGATCAATGAAGCAATCTTGTTTAAAGTTTAGCTTGCAGATTTGAAAAAACATCCAATAAAAACAAAACTGTATGGAAAACATGTAAAAAAAGTGTCAGCAGTTGAATAAAAAGTGTCTCTAGATTTACAACAAAAGTCACTTTGGCAGATATGAATTTTAAACGTTGAGGGCCTAAAAATTCTTATAAAGAGTCTAGGACAAATGCATTAAAATTAAAGCAATAAACATTTTAAGCGTGGTCGAGTGGTTAAGAACACCGTGATAATGATGGACATGGTCTCAGTTTAAAATATACTCGCGCCATTCTGTTGTGTTCTATGGAAAGACACGTTATAACACTTTTCCTGCTCGGCGGTCTAGGCAAGGAGCTCTAAATTTCATTCATATCTCTATAAAACTAAAAAACTGAATAAAAAATTTCAACCATACAGCATTGTCTCGGTATATTTGGCAGCAGCTAGGGGTAATTGTTGCCCTATGTAAGGCGCCTCTGTCGCTTTCCTGCGAGTCAGGAGGATAAATATAGAAATGAAATGAAATGAAAATAAACACTTTGAACATTGTAGGCACAGAATAATGTAAAAAAGTAGTGTATATGATAGACTTGTAATCAGTCAAATCCAGTTTTTCACTTGTAAAAATCTTGAAAATATTTGAAGTTGACTCGAGTTTTCATTAGCGTACATGGAACTAGGACTCAACTGAAGTCCTCAAATCAATGATAACTTAGAGTTTTCCTGGTTTAATTTAGAAAACATAATCTGAAATGCAGAAAAACTGGGGCAAATTTTTTGTAACTTTGAGCTTTCGTGGCTACGACTGGAAATCTTCTTGAGCATCTAATAATTGACACTTGAACCAGGGACTGGTCTGGCAACCCTGTTCATGATATTTAACTAATTTAAAAAGTGTCAATTACTTAACAAATAATTTTAGCTTATCTTATTGTGATCAAATAACCTTAAGACTTTTTTTGTAATATAAAGTAAAAATATGCAACAAAAATGTTAAAACCATATTAGGCGACACCATATTAGTTTCCTAACAGAATACAGTTGAATGACCCCCGCTTTACGAGATAATAATTAGCGTCGACAGCATTTTAAGTTAAAGTGATTTCGATTTACGCTATTTGAAAGTTCATTTTGACCATGTTCCCTATCGATTCGAATGACAAATTTAATATCACATTGATCAGAATTTAACGCAGACATCAGATATAAAATCAAGTTCCGGCGACACCATATTAACTTTTCCACAAAATGTACTTGAATGACCCCCGCTTTACAAGATAATAATTAGCATCGACAGCATTTTAAGTTAAAGTGATTTCAATTTACGCTAATTCAAGGTTTATTTTGACCATGTTCCCTATCGATTCGAATGACAAATTCAACATCACATTGATTAACATTTCACGTAGATTTCAGATATAAATTCAAGTTTCGGCGACACCATATTAGTTTTTGAACAAAATGTACTTGAATGACCCCCGCTTTACAAGATAACAATTAGCATCGACAGCATTTTAAGTTAAAGTGATTTCGAGTTACGCTAATTCAAGGTTTATTTTGACCATGTTCCCTATTGATTCGAATGACAAATTTGATATCACATTGATCAGAATTTCACGAAGATTTCAGATATAAAATCAAGTTCCGGCGACACTGTTATAGTATGTGACGTCATAGCGCACGGCTCTACTGCCTTCTTCTCTCTGGTTTGTTAAGTGTGGTTAACCGCGTGATAAACTATTAGTATAACTTACAGATTCAGTCGTATAACTATCGTGTAACTCCGTATAAATAAAAGAGCTAACTGCAGATACTAGTGGAACTCATAACATGGCGTCGTCGACAGTCAGCTTATAAATTTGTTTAAAGAAAATAAGCTTACGAACCATTATAAAAGTATACTGCAAGTTCGTGATCGGAGATTTGTAAAAGATTGAAGATAAAAGAGACATGGCAAAAAACAAGCGAGAGCTGCAAGCAGAATTAGAAGCAGCAAACAAACGTATAGCCGAATTATCTCAATCTAATCAAAACGCGAATAGTAATATTAATAATGATGAACCTCCTTCTTGGTTAAAAACTTTTTTAGAAGCACAGTTGTCAATGCAAAGACAAACACAAGAACAGAATGTCGAAAATCAGAGACAAATGCAGCTCGAAAGTCAGCGACAATTGCAACAAATAATCGAAAAATTTTCGCCACAGCAGCTGGCCCAATGCGCGAACAGCGAGAGAAGCGAATCACGTGAGCAAACCATTGACGTCAACAATTCCAACAACGAGGCAAGGCGAACCAAAGCGGACGCACAAAAGCCTTCGACACTGCAGGTGGGAATTTCGTTAGCTGAATTTGCGAAATGGCGTAAATCGTACAACGATTATGCTACGGTCTCGCTTGCAACAGAGCTGCCATTGAGCAGTCAGTTGGCATTGCTTCGCGGTTTTTTTTCGATGGACATGCGAGAAGCCGTAGAACACGTACTTCTTATCCCGGATGATACGACACTTAAACCAGACGAAGTGTTAGACAAAATTAAAAATTACATCCGGAGTCAAAGAAATATAGCGTTAGATTGCGTCGCATTTGAAGAGAGAAAGCAAGCGGCTGGCGAAAACTTCGATTCGTTTTTAATCGCGATCAAAACTTTGGCAAGAGACGCAGACTTGTGCAATGAATGTTTAAATCGTCGTTTAGTCACAAAAATCATGTCGGGAATATATGACAAAGAGACTCGAACAAAGCTCCTAGCCATGTCCCCATTACCTGATCTTCAGACCGTCACTGATTTATGCAGATCGGAAGAGTCAGCAAAACTAGACGACGCGCGAATAAGCCGACAGCTGAATGAGAGAAGAGCGTACCAAAGCAAATTTCGCCGAAATTTCTCTAAATCTAAAGAGCGCACTAAAACGCCCTGTACAAAATGCGGTAAAAAGACCTGCCCACCAAAAGGTCAAACCCACTGTCCCGCAAAGGATACAGAGTGCTTAATATGTCGCAAAAAAGGTCACTTTACATCAGTGTGCTTTCACAACAAACCCGGGTTTAACAGACGCGAAGAAACGAAGAAAAAGTTAACGGGACAAATAAAGCGTAGATGCAATGCTAACGCAAATTTTGCTAACTCCGCGGCGCCCAAAATAACTGTTAATCTTTTTTCTCTTAAACATCGTAACCCGTTAGGTTCCACAGAAGCTACACCAGACACAGG